>JAKZAO010000001.1:9859105-10459105 GCA_023053555.1 Branchinecta lindahli
TTATTAGTAAATACCCAAACCCTCTGACCACAAAATTCAGTTCATTGTGTGTTCATTGTCTGCAGTTAACACCTGTGTTTAGGGGAGGTGTATTTATTGCATATTATCCTGACGGCCAATTCAGAATACAGTGATCCTTCCAAAAGGGATGTATGTAATAATTGTGTTTCAGGTGAAGCTAGGAATCCCCGCCAAAGTACCCCCGCGCCTGCTCCGCCTGCTCCGGAACAACCGAAGGATGCGCCAACTTCTGAACATGTAGAGGAACAAAAGCAAATTCCAGACCAGCCAATTGGAATGGAGCTTCCGCAAGCTTCCTCACCTGTCATCGCTGAACAGAAGCCTGAACCACGGCCTGACCGTCCTCTTGGCCAGTTCTTGGAAGAAGCCCGACTGGCTGCTATCCGGATGCGACAGGAGAAGGATGCGGAGATTAGGGCTGTAGAAGAACAGTGGAGAAAAAGATTGACTGAGCTGAATGAAGCAGTAAGTTTGAGAAACACTCTGGGCAGGTTCGACACAAGACTAAATAATTTTTCTCGAAACAGTCGAACGACTGAAATTAAATAGTCTTCGCGTTGCCGTGATCGCGGATTAAAATACAGACTTGCAAATCGTGGTTAAATGTATGTCAGTCAGAGATTCGCTGTCCTTAGATAGCAGACGTATCTGTAGTCGTTGATGATAAAGTGGTGAATGGGAGCTTAATGCTCACATCACACGTGCACTTGCACTGCACTGGTTGGATAGGAGTGAATACGTCATATTTTAATTCTGTCAGCTAGATGTCCAAATACATCAAAATTTGTGTGGCCGGATCCTACCTGTAAATGGCTTCAATAAGGCGGATGGCCTTGTCGAAATCGTTTCACCCATTCGGAAGCTACGCCTGCTACAAGGTCCCCCTACATTCCTACCCCCCCCCCCCCCCCACGGATGATCACATCAGGATAGTAATTTTTTCTGTTGGATCGAGCCTTGTTATGTGCCCAATACACCTGCCAAGTTGCAACGTCTGGTGTGTGTGAAAGCTCAGGAACCCTCTGCCAATGGTGCCACACAGGTCGGATAAAAACGTACCGCATTTCGGGCATATGACCGTTCTACCTACCGAATTTCATTCCGATTGGTCCGCTTTTTCGGCACTTACGCGAGCTACAAGATTTCAAGATAATACCCTCCGGCTCCAACAGTGGCTGTAGTCGGTAAATGGTTTGTCTAATCCGGAGGAATTTCCCCAACGATCTTACATCATAGAATTGTTTACTTTTTAATATTTAAGACATCCGATCTTTATCAAACACTCCTTCACCAAATACCTCGGACCTTAAATCATTCAGCTCTCTACACTCACACATAACATGGACTCAAATCATCATTCGCAATCCCACACGTTGGGCAGAAGAAAAGAGGACCAGTCTTTCCACGACTTTCAACAATATAATTTCTCTTCTCGCCAAACGGTAAACAATTAATAACAACAGTTAATAACAACCGTAATTCCTCCCTTTTTAGCCCCGCTTTAAAATCAACCTCCTTCCCCAACTCTCTTTGACGGTCGTTTACAAACTCAGGGACCCGGAAGCCACCAGCTCAACGTGCCACCTCTGAATTTCCTGATCCTGGAGGACCCCTTGGACTTCCCTGCCAATGGAACCAACCTTAAAGTTTAACTGAAAAGCCAACTTATTTGTGTGTCATTTAATTGGATACACTGAATTATTTGGATTCTGCAAAGTGATTTTTTGATTTTCCACTATCTGCTCTAGTTATGAGGCTGAGAATATCTCCGGCCGTCCCCACAGCGTAAATTCTACTATGACGCGGGAAATTTTAATCTCAACACAAATGCGGCTTTTCAGTGGGCTTTCTCGTAAAGCATACAACAAAAATTCAGTACTACAAATCACAAGGAATTCCACTATTTGAAAATCCATTATTCGTGAACAGTGGAAAACGAAGTAACGCATTTTCAGCGGGTCTTCAAGCCAATTTAAGTGAATAAGTGATGGATAACTAGATTGTCCTATCCCAGACCTTTTCGGTTGAACTTTAATAGATGGGTAGCCCTTACCTTAATTCCAGTATCCTCCTATGCCACATTGATCCAGGATACCCTTCACGCGCTCCGACCAAGGATCCGACCTACCATCCCTCAAAGCCTCTAGGTACGCCGTTTTAACCAACCGCGTACGAGGGAGGACTACCAATTTTTCCCAATACCTGACCATCTGGACCAATCTTAACGACTTTCACGTAGTAAGACCTATTCATAGAACTATGTAGTAAAAGTAGAGCTGTTGCTTCTGAAACTGAGTAAAGAAACCCGATCACTTGTTTTAATATCTAAGCTGAATCTTAGAAAGTAGAGCTGTTGCTTCTGAAACTCAGTAAAGCAACCAGATCACGATCACTTGTTAAAATATCTAAGCTGAATCTTTTCTAGTTGTGGGCCTTCCATGTAACCCCAAACTTCTGATCCGTAGTGGAGTCCAGGCAATATCTTAGACCGAAATAATTGAATTTCCTTCAGGTCACTCCTTAAAATCATATTTACTAATCTATTTTTACCGAACAAAAATCAAAATGCTTCCCGAACCTACCAAAGGATGAAAACTTGACTCCTAAATAAATGAATTCTTTCTCTATTTCTTTTCCTTCAAAATAAACACTATCGCCTGGACGTATCTTACCCCTCTTCCGAGAAATAATACACAACGTCTCATCTAGGTTAAGAGTTAGGCCTTTCAGTTACAAAATATTCCTCCACCAGATCTAACAATCTCTGAAGTTTCTCCCTAGATTCCGCCACCAGAGCAATATCATCAGCGAACAGTAGCATTCAAAGTTCTACAATATCTACCGAAACCAACGGCCCCCCCCTATCCACCATAAACTTTCCAAAATCATTTGTAAACAATGAAAATAGAACTGATGAAACTGTACAATCATGTTTAAACCCAACATTGAAGAAATAAGATCTGACAATTTACCAGCCACCTTGACTACTAACCTGACTCACATATACATCTCTAGGATCAACGGGACAAATAAAGATGGCAGACCCATATTAATTAAGGACTATTAACATGATCAAAAAGCATCCTTTAGGTCTAAGAATGCTACCCATAATTTTCCTTTATCCGTACATTATCAGTCAGTATAATATGCTGGATGGTGGCCTTTCGACTGACCCCGAGAACGAGTGACAAGAAATGAAACAAAATTAGAAAGCCATGCAGCCTTGTTAGGGTTTGCATCCAGGGAGACATTACAGCTTTATACTTATAGCTCGTTACAGCAACATTAGCCTACGCTGGGGCAAGAGAGACTAAAATAGTCCTGTCTCATGGTCAGATCTCGGAATATCCAGTACAATAGCTGAATAGCTGACAGTTTCGATTTTGGTGCACCGAAAAAGGAGTATCATGAGGTTTAGCGTAAAGGACCTCTGTAGGATTCTATAGCCGGCAACAACGCAGTAATCCATTGCCCAGAAAGGATGAACCCCGTCGAATGTCTGATCAAAGTAATTTCCTGCTTCTTTTCAGCACGTACGAAACACTAAGATTTCCGAAGTCGAGTTCACGAAGGCCGTGAGCGACGTGAATGAGTTCCTCCAGAGAAACACTGCCAAGCCCATGGGAGAAGATCTTAAAGCTCAGGTTCAGAAATGCTACAGCGAAAACCCCAAGCAGGTCCTGCGATGCTCTAAGGAAGTCAGAGAATTCACGTCTTTTGTCCAGAAGCAGCATGTGGTGAGTGTATATTTCGTTATTATTATGGCACTTGCCTTCCGGCCAAGTGCCATATACCGATCACTTTTCCGTCGGTCGGTCGGTCGAGTGATCGCGAGTTAGGGTACTTCCAGATGTGCTAGGATGATGAAACTTGGCAGGCGTATCAGGGACCCGACCAAACTGACTTGGAAATAGTCACTTCCTCGATTCGACCATCGTGGGGAAGTGGAGGGAGGGGGAATCCGGAATATGGAGGCATGCAGCGTAACTTCCGAACGGGTTATCGGATCTAAATGAAACTTGATATGTGTAAAGAACACATGTTCCGTTTTACGTCCGAACCAGATTGGACAACTGTGGTGGGAGTTGGAGGGGGGAGGGTACTCGAAATATCGTGACACGCTTTGAGTGGAAGGATCGGGGTGAAACTTGGTTTGAAGAACAAGCACATATCCTTGATACATCGTTGACATAACCGGATCGGATCCGGGCACTGTGGGGTGTGGAGGCTGGGTCCCGGATTTGCGGTTATCACGGGTTAAGGTACTTCCAGATGTGCTAGGACGATGAAACTTGGCAGACTTATCAGGGACCCGACCAGATTGACTTAGAAAAGTCCTTTCGCCGATCTGACCATCGGGGGAAGGGGAGGAGGAGAGAGGGGAAATCTGGGATCTTGAGGCAAGCATAACTTTCTTAACGGGGCATCGGACACAAACGAAACTTGACAGTTGCTCGTGTCGCGGATAGGGGGAGGGAGGATTGGAGGGGAATAGGAAATCTCGGAACAAGCTTAGAATGGAGGGACCGGGTGAAGCTAGGTGTGATAATTTTTGTGATAATAATTAAATTTTTGGGTTTCGATTACAGACGACTTTCCAACATACTTGAAGCACCAATGTTACCGCAACGTGGAACAACGTCGAACCCCGTAAAGTGCGCATCTTAGCCGCAAATGCAAAAAAAAATATTACTTTCGAGCGAGTGATATACTTTCATGACCCAAGGGCCTATGGTGATTTTTGTACCAGTGCATTTGCTTACAAAATGGATTCCAAGCCCCCTTAAATTGCGCATTGTAACCGCAAAGTGCATGGCATATTTTTACTAAACCATACATCTTCATGCATCCGAAACCGAAAGGTCCTTAATCGTCTGTGACTCAACACAGCACAAATCTGAGCTGTTCCCCTTACCCTTACGTATGCTTGCAAGTGCCATGTGAGCTTACAGCTCTTGTTCTTGTAAGAAAGTTAGCAGGATGTATGATCTGAGATCCGTGTTGGGTCGTTCATTTGTATCTATCCAGGCTCCTAGAGCTGTTGCTTCTGAAACTCGGTAAAGAAACACGATCACTTGTTCATGACGATGCGCTTCAGCGGGGTGAGAATAGAAAATTGCGGCCCCTCAAACCGGTTTTCCACCGAAATTAGAAGACGACTTTTTCCGATTCTGTGGAAATTAGCAAGCCGTTTGACTTCTAGACTTCAGCGCGGCTGCAGTAGTTTCGCAGCTACCTTCCAAACGCGAACGTGAAATGTCGTTTTTCATAACCATCTAAGCGGATTTCCAAATGTAATTTTTCTCTTTTTCTAGGCTAAACTAGTCCAAGGCATCTCGTGATTCTGGATCCGAGAAATAGACGAACGTCCAGTATGTTGTAATTCATGATGTAAATAAATTTAAATTTATTCTTCCCGTCATCCGATAAATCCCATCTCATTCGACAAGGTGACCAACCAAACCGGTTGCATTTTATTTAGTCGCATTTTCCAGTACGCACTGCCTATGCTCCCTTTTAGCAGTCTGGAATGCTTAAAAAAAAAAGCATTCTACGAACGTTTCAACTGTCTTTTTTTGCAGGCACCATACCGTCAAAAGGTTCATAATGTTTACATAGGGATGCGCAGTTTCTGCATATTGAGATCACAGGCTTTCTGTTGAATACTTTTCATTCAGTCTTTCCAGGTGTTACTTTCTCGCTAAAATTTACATTTCAAACGATGCTTAGCGCCAAACATGGCAATATATCTTCGGGAGTGTTCGTAAAACCAAGGATACCACAGCACAGTATTGGTTGTTTTTAGTTGTTATAATGTATTTCCACACAACCCACTCATCAGCACGTTGAGTTGTTAGACGTGGTCGGCTAGGCGGGATCGAAGCTTCCCACGCCATGTACGCCATTCCCAGCGCGAGGACGCGTAAACAACGACACAGCCAATTTGCACTTCCAACGTCAGTAAACGGGAAAATCTTTTAAACTTTACTTCATATCCTTTACAAAAACCGGGCGTCATTTATAAGAATCTTTCAACAGCTTCCATACACGTTTACGACAAAATGAAAATGAGGAGATCCAGAAGAAGGCCCGAGTAAAAAATAAAAACAACACTTCTTACAAGTAAATGCACTGCGGTTCCCCTCGGTCTCAAGCGGCCAGAGGAGAACACAAAAGACAACACTGGACAAAACGTTACAGTAAACTTTGTACTCGACGAAGTGTGATTTTCAGCTTCTATGGATAAGTTGAGCCTTCAAGTGCAATCCCTTGCATAGTAGACTAATGCTTGATTAAATATCCTCTCAGGACAGTACATCCGGCGATAAAGGGCACTCGTAGAATTTCTAACGTCTGGAATGAATTCATCGGGTCACTCACAATTCAGCTTTCCTTTTCTCAGACGATCCTGCGTCGGGTTCGCAGACGGTTTGAGCTTTTCTGGGCGAACAGCTGACACAAACATCCGATCGGATTTCTCTCAGAAACTTAGGTTCTAGTTTCAAAGCTGACATCCAACCTGTCTGCAACGCTCCACCGTGAGAAGAAACTCGAGGCAGTGGACAAACCCACCCAGTTAGGCCGCTTTGAAACATCATGTGCAAAGCATATAAAATTAGGCTCCAACAAAAGGCGATTTTTGTATCACTACGATGGATTTCTCGTGAAGCTCGATCTCGTCACGATGTATGTGAACCTGCCTTAAGCCTCCCAGCAAGAAAGGAGAAGCAGCGCACGGAGGAAAAAATTCGGCGCCCCTGTGAAGCAGCGTCACTCTCTTTGTTCCGGTTTTTTAACTGTCGTCATCCGCGACATTATGTCCCCCAAGAGGTCAGTGCTCGCACTTGGGTTACTCAGCCGCACTTTCATCGCGATGTCTGCCTTGCGATCGACTTTGGGCTTCACTGATGGTGTGTGGTCTTTTTTGTCCGAACTTTTCGAGTTGTTGTTCTCTGGGCCGTCAAACTTGACCCGCTTTCGCACTCGATCCAAGTCTTCATAGTGTTTTCTCTTGATATCTTCAGGTTTCTTCTCGGATCTTGGTGTGCAATCCGCAGATGGAACGCTCGGTCGCTTTTTGTCGGAGTGGCTTCGGTCTTTCAGTTTTGAACTGTCTCGGTGCTTGTCTTTACCAGGATTCTTATGGTTTTTCCCTGACCGCTCGGAGTCGGGCTTGCGCACAGATACATTCTCTCTAGGTCTTGGCGTTTTTGATTCTTTACTCTCCACTTTAGGCAATTTTTCCCTTAAACTTTCTTCTTTCTTATCTGCTTTCACCTCCTCAGTTACGTTTTCCTTTTTACGTTCATGAACTTCTTCCGTCACCATCACACTTTCTACTATATTATGTACAGCATCTATAAGCATATCTTGCTTTTCTACTTTGTTTTCTGTTGGATTTTCTGCCGCTTCCACTAGCCCCTCCACAGCCATGGTAATAGTGTCTAGGGCATTCACAACCTTTTCAGATCCATCCTGCTTTGGGCTTTCATTCTGACTCTGATAGGAGGCACAAGGACTTTCTGTTGCTTCCAGAGTATCCTTCTCAGCTTCTTTTGAGAGCGTCTCTACACTACAGTCGGTCTGCACAACGTCAGCTTCGTCTGTTGGTACTGAGGCTGAAGCTGGTTCGCCGACCACTTCCGTGTAAGGCGGGAGTTCACTTTGTTCATCTGTACGACCTTCCCTGCTGCTAAGGGCTGGCGCGGGGTGGTCTTCAGGTACGGCTGGACGAGGACTGGGGCTAGAAACCACCCTTCCTACTAATTCAGGCTCAGGTCTCTTCTCATTCTCCTTATCGCTATGCGAACTATCAAAGCTGCTTTCAAGGTTGTCTTCACACATGTGTTTCTGATTACTCTGCTCCTCTCTGGAGCACGGCCGCGTGTTTAACGGCATATCTTTATCTCTGTGTGATCGTTTCCTCTTCTTTTCCTTCGTTGGGCTTTTGTCCTTGATCTTTTTCTCACTTGTACGTTCCGAATCGCTTTTGTATTTTTTATGCACTTCATCCTCGCCCTCATATTCTCGCTTCCGTTTTTTCTCTTTCGACTTCACGCGATGTTCTTCGCTCCGTTCGTCAGTTTTACCTCCACTTTCACGGTCCTTGTGTCTCTTTTTGTGTTTTTTCTCTTTCGAAGGACTGCCTTCTTCTTGTACACTTTCTATAGGTTTGATACGAGTGTCCTCCTTTATTACACTCTCTTCTTTCTGTACGCTTTCGTCCTGTTTCTTCTCATTTTCATCAAGAGGCTCGGTAGAGCTTCCACTGTCTGTTACATCGCTATCCACCTTTAACGATGTCCCGTTCACTTTTTTTGGCGTTTCATCGCCAATTAATCGTTTGTCGTCTGACGATCTCTCAACCTTATCTGGTTTAGTTTTGACTTTGACGGGTGAGGACTCGAGGTCATGGTTCTGCTGAGTGGCGTTAACAGGCACATATCGAATTGCGCCACTGCGACGCAAATGATCTCGAGCCTCTTGGAAGGTGTTATTCCTTTTAGCGTCTTTGACGAGTTTGGCGATGTCGGGGTGATAGGAGCGGAGGCGCACGTGCCAAGCTGAAAGTAAATATAAAAACTTAACAAATGCCTTAGCTGTAAAATAGACCAAATCGTCTAGATCACAGATTCAATAATTTACCTTCGTTTCAGGCACATCACCCAAATGCGCCTCCTGAACATTACCTTAACAATTTTGGAAAGCAGCAAGACCGTAATGAACAGTATTTATATCCCTTCGGCAGGGATCGCAAGCTGTTCAAATCAATCAGAGAAACGGTGTCCAGACTGCATACATAACGTGGCTTCAAAGCATGTTTATCCACACATCTCATAGGCAGCCACAAAAAAGCATCAGGTCTGATGCGTTTTACTTTATTGTAAAACGAAACTTTCACAGCATTGGATTGCCGAACTTGTCGTTTTCGTCAGGTACATCATAATTCAGTGTTCGGCTTTGTCCAATGAAAAATCCAGTGTTCGGCTTTGTCCGTGAAGGAATTTTTGAAAATAAATTGAATTGAATTGAATTGATTACAAAACATTTAATAAGGCGGTTCTACATAATAAAGCAATAGTCAAAAAATGATCAAACAGAATAAAAACCCTAGACAATTAAAACATTATAGGGAAATAGTTGATCAATTGTTCAAAACTTCAACAAAAGATGGTACAAAGCTCTTTCTGTAACGATCGGTTCTTGTACAAACAGGGTTAAGAACCGGAACTTTTTGTGCTACAGCTCGAGGTAGTCGAGGTTTTGGCGGGCAATATGGGGTAGGAAACAGGTGCTCAAAACCTGAGTGGGAACGCAGACTGTTCCCGAAACCAGTACAAAGAGTAAGACGTCGGGCTGCTAAAGTAGGGAGGCGGAATTCTTTGAGGAGGAGGATATAAGGCACTTTGCCCTGGCGGTAGATGATTCTGAAAGCTCTCTTCTGAATAGTTTCAAGCCTATCAGACTGATCTACTGTCAGGCCAAAGTGCCAAACCGGACAAGCATACTCAAGTAGCGGACGGATGAACAACCAAAGGTGGTACTTCTCTGGATGTAATAATGACGAATTTCTGCTCCTATTATCAAAACCCAAGTAAAATCGCACCGCTTGGTGGTAGCTATCATTTTATGTTGCAGTGGACCCCCTTTGAGAAAGTTAACGTTAATTACTCAGTAACCGAAATAACCTCAAGACCAATCACTGATCGGGGACTTTTGCAGTTTGGGGATTGGATAACGAAAGAAAATTGGGCCGGAGTCTCAACTGCTGAAGACTTGGATTCACAGGTGCAGAATTTTCACAGCAAACTAAATGAAAAGTTTGTTGAATGTTTTCCGGAAAAAAAGACTAAAGTGTGTTCAACTGATAAACCATACGTAAATTCAGAGATTAAACAAATGATTAAACATAAACTACACTTAATTGGAAAAGGAAAGGAAGAAGAAGCAAAGAAATTACGAAACAAAATTAAATGGAAAATTAAACAGGCGCAGGAAAATTATTATAAAAAGGAAGTAGATAACCTCCTCGAATCCAAGCCTTCACAGTTCTTCGGTAAAGTTAAACATCTGACTGGTAGAGGCCCGCAACCAGTTGATTTCATGAAGGAGGAGCCATCAGAGAAAACAGCGAACGACCTAAACTCTCATTTTGCTTCTATTGTACAGTCGTACCCACCACTGCCTCCTGAAAAGCCACCTTCTTTTTCAGCTGAAGCACCATCCCAAAATTCACAAGAAGATTCAAATGCAAATTCTAATTTAATGCCTGAAATTTCAATATCAGAAATTAGAAAGAAACTCTCCTCGTTAAAGAAAACATCAGTGGCACCCTTTGATGTTCCAGTAGCCATTGCTAAAGCTTTTGCGAAAGAATTGGCGTTTCCTCTTCATATTATTTACAATAATATCACCAAAACTGGATATTTCCCCAAAAAGTGGAAAATTGGATTCATCACTCCCATTCCGAAAAAGGGAGCAGCTAATGATTTTTCTGGTGTGAGGCCGATCACTGTTACATCAATTTTTAGCCGAATTTACGAGAGTTTTGTTGCTTCTTGGCTAAAAAAATATCTCTCGGAAGTCATCGATAAGAGGCAATTTGGTAACATCCCGAAGTGTTCAACTGTTCACTATCTCGTTAGTTTACTTGATTTTATTTTTAAAAATTTAGATGAGCCCGGGAAATGGATTAATCTAATCGCAATAGATTTTAAAAAAGCTTTCGATCTTGTAGATCACAAGATTTTGCTGGAAAAAATGGCAGAGAAAAATATTCCTGAATATCTTATTAATATCGTAAAAAGCTTTCTAACAAACAGAGAACAAATCGTAAAATATAAAAATAATTTTTCTTCTTCTTTACCGGTTTTTTGCGGTGTCCCGCAAGGAACAGTGATCGGTCCTTTATGCTTCCTCCTCATGATCAATGAAATAGCTGTCGGGCTGGAGGAAAGATGGAAGTATGTAGATGATCTTTCCCTAGCAGAGGTAGTATCTGGAGCGTGTAAAAGTCAAACTTTCAATTATATTGAACAAGTTACCTCTGAAGCAGCAAAATTGAATATGGTGGTAAACAAAGATAAATCTTCAGTAATGACATTTTCATTTCTCAAGAAAAACCTACCTGAATTTGAACCACCTATAGACCCAAACCTCCTCAGTAACAGCACTACCCTGCTAGGGGTAGTGATCTCTTCTGATCTAACTTGGCATGAAAACACAAGGTTGATTGTAAAAAAGGCAAATGGTGCTATTCAAATGCTGAAGACTCTAAAGAAATTCCGGGTTCCTAAGGATAAACTAAAATTAATTTTCTGCATGTTCATCCGCCCACTAGTAGAATATGCATGTCCTGTTTGGCATTTCGCTCTTACAAAAGAAGAAAGTGATAAAATTGAACGGGTTCAGAAGAGGTCTCTACAAATCATCTACGGAGGTTCCCCACTGCCTTACTCTTTTTATCTAAAAGAATACAAACTTGACCCCCTTTTTGTCCGTCGAGAGAAACTGTGCCTAAAATTTGGCTCAACCCTCCTCCTCCACCCCATCTACAAGAACTTCCTCCCGCCTCCCTTTGTCCCCCTCAGATCCCGACTCCCCAGAGAAGCGGCTGCGAAAGTTCCAAAACTGACACCGGTTTACTCCAGGACACAGCGTTATTCTCGAAGCTTTGTGCCGAGTTTTGTTCGTACTTTTAACAATTCGTAACTTGTGCGTTTTATCCTATTCTTTTTGTTTTTCTCGTTGACAAATCTTTCTTGTATTAAGTGTTTGACTGAAAGATACCATATTTGGGCTATGCCTATGAGAGATTGTATCTTGTTTACATTAAATGATTTGATTTGAATTTGATTTGATTTGAATGTAACGTAAAGGCGGAGAACATGTGATTTAGGGCACGAAAATTTGGAAAACAGTTTGAGGAGAGACAGAGACGCACTGGCTTGTTTAATAATGGAACAAATGTGAGCCTCCCACTTCAGATATGTTAAAGCAGAGACAGTGGTTTGCAGTGTGTGCCTTATAGACGGGCGGTTCACAGTTCACAGTTTGCGTAAATACGAGGATTACGGTACGAACGCACAGTTTGATGAGACCGTCAAATTATGGTACAAGTCGTTGTTCCATAGCCCGAAATGCTACAAGTCTAGCTTGTCTTTTTCAATCCTTGACCTCCTTACCAGTTCCAGTTTATGGCTATGTGTGAGCTAGATTACCATGCTTTCGCAAAAGTTTCTTACGGTATTCGACCAGAAACCAGTAGGCATTCGAACTTACCTATGCTGGTTACAGCCGTAACAGTCCGAAACTGATGAACAATATTCCGAGGCAAGAAATAAATATCGTTGTCCAGCAACTGAATCCTTGCGTAGCGGACTCCTTCCCTCCTCAGTTGATTTAGCTTTGCATCTTCCAACCATCCGACGCACTGAAAAGGTGTTTGGCATTACTAAGGGCAAAAAAAAATATTTGACCAATATAGACTAAGGTTCCAGTTTATTATTTAGCTCCACACTCACGCAGAGAATATCGTGATACACCTACACTTTTTTTTTTTTTGTTAATTAAGGTCAACTAGCGAAAGCTTACACTGACCTATTCATCAGTTTGTTTCCGTTACGATTAACATACGATTAATCTTCAATTAACGACTTTATCGGAACTGAATCATCGACTTCTGCAACCAGAACGCTAAGACTGTGGTTGCGCTTAGTACTAAACCCCGCCGACTCTTAGTGGAATACGCCGTCTCCTTGGGCACATGGTGATCAACTGATTCTTACTATCGGCTCCAAATTTTTGCAGTGACACTGAAAAAAGGCCCCGTTTTCTACCTGCATTATGCCTTTTAATCAGAAAGAATGATACAGCGCCACCCAGACGTGCCTCGAAGCCGATTCAGAAGCGTACAAGCCCAAAGAAATAAACCTGAGTTTATGTCCATGCTACTATGGTCTAAAACCGAACTAAGAACAAAAAACGCAACGCGGAAACTACCAGCTAACGTGCCAGCCGGGCGAGACTCGGAATTCTTCTTGTTTCCTAACCATTTTTACTTGGCTTCAATCCCAAATTTGGAACTCGTTATTCTCTGTGTTAAAAGAAAATTTTCTACCTGTGACATCGGCGGTTCATGGAGGTCGAGCTGCAACTTTTCCACCACTTTCGGGAAATCCCCTGCGTGGAAAGCAACGACATCTTTGGTGATGCGATTTTCTGCTGCCGATAACGGCGCTTCCTTCCCACCATAGACAGCCTTCAGGACACCGACAGCTCCTGTTGTCTGTCGGTCCAAGCCATACCCGACGTGGTCGGCATGTGCGCGGGTCCGATCCTCGAATAGGATTTCTCGGGCTTCGGTCATACGAGGTAGATACTGAAGATTACGTAGCTCGTTGACACCTCGACTGAAAAACTCTATTTTCAGGACAGACATGGCTCCTGATATTTTTCCATCGGAGTTTCGCATTTCCACCAATCCCATGGAGTTTACTTTTTCGGGTGAAACTGGGCTTTGTATATGCTTTCATTTATAAAGCTGATACTTTGGTGATTTTGGAGGTGGCCATAATTAACTGAACAAAAAACTGAACTCAATTTTGTTCGTGCTTCCGGTAAAAGTAAATAATTTGGGGCCAATTGCAATAATAATTTAGCTATAAACCAGTAAGAAAAATAAGTAACTAACACAAAACTGAGGATGCGAATTCAGCCATGCTCCTGTACAAAAAATTTCATCTACTTGTTTAGATACACCTACCAAATTCAGGGTTGTTGGCTCTGGTAAGATACCAGCTGCAGTAAGATACATTCAGCACCAGAGGATGACTAAAATCCAAACGGATCCAGAACAAAATATCGATATTTTCAAAATATCAAAATATTTTCAAAATATCGATATTTTCGAAATATCGAGACGCCCTTTCACTCGAGTCCTTACCTTTTCCGCTTGAAAGGTGACTTGCTCGTGTCCCCCGTTGGAACCATTTGTTCACCTGGACGTATCCACAGTATCGGGCCATCATTCGACTCCATAGGAGACTCCATAGGCACGGCCGACAGTGGACCCCAGGGCATCGTCTAGAAAAAGAGCATCACTGACGATTGCATATGACGGACCGAAACATAAATATCACATTTAAATCGACCTCCGTACGGTTTGAAGTAGCAAGAACTGACAATACTGCTGTGAATGAGTCACTCCCTCGTCACAACGCAGCCTTACTCGACTAGGAAATTCCCGACCGAACGAGCGCTACGACTGTATCCAAAACTTCTACATTTATACGTCCATGCACCTTTTAATAGTCCTACGTGTTGCTGATGGGGTCTTTACAGTAGAAGGGAAGTAAGTAAGGTTTATTAGACAAAAACTTGCTAGCGAACTGATTTGATTGCCTTTACAAGTATGATTCTTATCAAACACACTCTTAATAATCGTTTGTCGAAACCTTACTAGTTGAATGCTCGCTTACAGGCTCCGACAATTCGGCACGATGATTACAGAACTGAAGATCCTGACAGGGGATCGAGCTGAAAAAACTGATACCCGTACGCCTGATCGTGTCCCAAACGGTTTTGTAAATGAAACGGAACACCCGACGGATTCCGTTGGGTTACAAATACCTACAATACAGGCAGTATTAGTGGGTTCGCAAAAGCGTGCTTCAACAAAAACAACGTCTTTGTGATGCAAGGTCCATAGGCAATGTTAGGCTGGATCTGTTTGCACTACTACTTGCTAAATCAAATACAGAAGGGTTTTTGTGCCCTAGATTTGCGGTTTCCCTTAGAGGGTGCTTGTTTCCCACTGGGCCATAGCCGCGTTCGTTTTCGTCGTTCGTCGTTGTCGGTACCAAAAACGTCGTTTAAATTTTTTCATATTAGCGTTTTCTTTTGCCCGTTCTAAAAACGTCGTTTCACGAACGAAGTTGATACGAAAACGTTAATATAGTCGAACTATTTGCAACAGCAGCTATAATAAAGAACAAAAATGGATTTTAGCATAACAGGCCCACTGTTTTCAACTTGTTTTACAAGTTTAATTTGTTTTGTCAAAAAATTTGAAAATTCGCGCTTAATTACTGAACTGAGATGTTGCAACTGACTTTCCGCCTCCGTTCGTCGTTTCAAGAACGACGAATGAAACGGCGGTTCAACCGAACAAAGAAAACTCCTTATTCTCGGCAGTTCAACGCCGTACACGAACGACGTTATAAAGAAAACGCTTATGGTAAAACGACGGTTGGAACGGCGAACGGAACGACGATAACGAGCGCAGCTAATGAGTGACCCCGCTCCCTGGAAAACAGATCTTAGTCCAAACAGACTCAACTTAGCCTACGCACTCCAAGCACCTAATAACTTGAATCTAGTATTTTATGACCTCAGATTTGTTAGTCTCTGCATCATTGCTGCATGAGGTGTGCAACACAGATACTGCCTGTTTTGTGCAGCAAGAGCTGGGTATGTGCAATTCTATCCTCATTCTCAAATTGAGGATTGTAAAAGATTATAGTGAAGTTATTCAGGTGGTTAGACGTGCTTCAGACACTAATCAAATACACTTACCAGTCGAAGGAATATGTTTTTCTCCATAAGGCTGATAAGATTTGGGAAGTATCCGCCAACTTCCTCGGGCACTGTGCCAACCAGAGAGACAGTGTGCAAAGGCCCATGGCGGAACGTGCCACATTTATAGGAACGTGTAACCTGAAGAAAAATACATGTATATTCAACTTTAGTATCAACTACTGACTGTATAACTTCACTTAAGGATTGCTGCACTCTGTCTTTTCGACTAGCACTTGGCACTTTGCAGAGATGGTATAAGCTGGAGGAAACCTGGAAGGGCTATGGATTCTTAAAATGTCTCAGAAAAGGGCCCAAAGGCTCAAGCCCGACAAAGATGTCTCAGGATTCAACCAGGGAAACCAGTGTCAAATGAGAAACTGAAAAACTAAAGCCCAAAGGCATTTAAACAGTATTAAATTTATCTGAGGGAGGAATTCATGATACAAAAAGATTAGCTGACATGTAAGTTACCCTAATGCAGACACTACAACTGAAGATGAACAATTATAAGTTGGCAACAAAAAACAGTTGAAATATCGAGATCACATAAGCAAGTCTAGCAAATAACGGAATTCACAGCTAGTCAAATTCTGAGGGCAAGGCCCCTTACACCCCAAACCTCTGCATACTGATGAAACTCGTAGGGCCTTGTGTTTTTTGGGATCCCAAAACGTAAGTGGCGGGATACCTATGACATCGCAAAAGTTGTCCGTAAGCACGATAACTATCGAAGGGATTGAGATATTTTGATGAGACTTGGTGGGAGGATCCTTTGGGTCAAAGTACAAGTCAAGTTCGAATATGGGCTGTGTAGCCGTATATTTGAGGGTGGGGGAGATGTTTCAAATTAAGGGGCAAAAAAATATTTTTTGGAAGCTATTTAGATAGTTGATTTAGGGGTAAGGAGACACGCCAAATCCGAATATGAAAGTTATTTTCTCGCTGGACAAGTAGTTCGCCCGGAATCCAGCCAAAACCGGAAAGTTTGTTAAAAGTAAAAGTTTTATTTGAAGTTGATTAGATGTTTGATTTAGGGGTAAGAAGACATGCTGAACACGATGGCAGTGTTGCCAGATTGGGCGCAACTGCGCCATTTGGGCGCATTCTGAAATTCCTTGGCGCATACTTTTTTCAGGAATGCGCCTGCGCACTTTTGGGCGTAATTCTAAAATTCAACCGGCGCATTTGGGCGCACTTCCATTTTCCCGTTACAAGAATGTGAAAACGCAAAATAAATCAAGCTACTAGGACTATTTTTGGGAATTACTTCACTTCCTTCC
This sequence comes from Branchinecta lindahli, assembly GCA_023053555.1. NCBI lineage: Eukaryota > Metazoa > Arthropoda > Branchiopoda > Anostraca > Branchinectidae > Branchinecta > Branchinecta lindahli. The sequence continues at coordinate 9,875,986 of JAKZAO010000001.1, forward strand.
TTGTTTTTATTTTCTCAGAACACCATTTCGTCATTTAAACGACGTGTAATGCCGCTCGTAGGGCGGAATCGTAGGATTTTGAGGGCCTTATAGTTCATCTGAAACCCCTCTGTCATTCTAACTCTCCAACAACGACCATTCCCCCAACTTTCGCGCCAATAATAGCCCACAATCGAAGAATCACTGTATTTTGTACCAGATTCCCATACGCCTAAGGTTGAAAAAAATACTTGTCTTACCAACCGAGAATGTGCTCAAAGAAAAATGGGGCTGTCGACATAACGTCCCCATTCGAAACGTCCCCTGTCGAAACCTGGTCGAAACGTCCCCGTCGAAACGTCCCCATGACAAAACGTCCGCACGACAAAACGTCCCCGTGAAAAAACGTCCCCATGGCGAAACGTCCCCGGCTATAGATTTACATCAGACCGGCATTCTCTCAAAGCGGAATAATTTAAGACCACGGCATGGGAATAAGGGATTAAAATCGCCTATGTATATAAATGTTATCCCGAGCAATTCAGGGTTTATTAATCACTTCGCGACTGATACAAAATGAGCTACAGGCTTTTACCAACTCAAAAAGCAAAGCCCAATGATCCGAATCCACCTATGAACTTGTTTCATGAAGGTAAGCAAACTAGGACTTTTTTAGCTTTTCTCTTTACTTGTCTTAAAGGGAAGGGACTCGGCCGGCTATGAGCCACTGCAGATCTTGGGGGCACTCTTGACCTACAAGTAAATAGGTAAATCTGCATGCACTGGATTCTCCAATGACACTGATCCAGAATTCTTGGTTTGGAAGGCACTTACCAGCCGGCGCTTAAATACCTGTCCACATTAGCAAATTAGTTGCAACGGAGTAAGACTTTAAAGTTTAAAGGAACAGAAAACTTGACTCAAACTTTGCTTGGGGAGCTAGCTGACATGTCAAGAATGTACCCTGAGTCGATATTGAGAGTTAGAAAAACTCTCGTTACGACCATTGCAGTTCCCGAGAATTCGACTTTTGAGTTAGTAGAACAAAAAAAAAAAAGCAAAAGGTTTGTGTGCCGGGAGTAGGACTCGAACCCACGACCTTTGATCCCAACGGCCTTTTGATACAAAGTTATACAAAGTATATTAGCAGGGTTGCCACCGGTAGTACAATTGTGCTCATAATAGAACTTTCTTTTTACTTTTGCAGCAGATTTTGAGAAAAAGTAGTCGTCAGGTAGTTGTACCCTTTACTTCCAAGGTGACTATATGGCCCAGCAACAACGTTTTGAGTACTTTTCTTCTTTGGTATTACTTTTTTCTTTTTGCCCAGTGAATTTATTTTAGTAAAGTGGCAACCCTGTATGTTGACAACAAAGACAAACGCGAACTTTGACAGTGCATGAGTGCGTAATTACAAGGCCCTGCCAGCTAGCTCTGGGAACAATAAGGAGGGGTTTCGAGATAACAAAGATGGGGGGTCCTGTCGGCAATAAGTCCCTGTACATTTATCTAAGCCCCCCAGGCCGGTTTGATGGCCGAAAGTTGCCTAGTCAAGTTTACTGTGCCTTTAACACTTTAACGGAGCTACGCTATTTTGGCAATCTCCTTGTTTGACTCTCTTTGAGCCACAGCGGGCTTCCCCTTTCTCAGAGGAGCATATTGGTGCTCCTCAGATTGTGCATGTTCATTCAAACGACCTAGAACTAGTCAGTTACAAGTCCATTGGAAGGCATATTACACTTCATATATACATTTATGAAGCCACCGGTCCTATGTCCGATCTTTCCTGCTTATAAGGAATGTTCCCATATCTGTAATGCACACTGTGAAGTTTGTTTTACCTCGATTATGCACCTAAAGATCGAGGCGACCTTAAAAATCTATGCTTGGGGACCGTCCTTTTTGTTACGTTTTGACATGGGGACGTTTTGTCACGGGGACGTTTCGCCAGGGGACGTTTCGCCAGGGGACGTTTCGCCAGGGGACGTTTTGTCACGGGGACATTTCGTCGGTAAGCCGAAAAATGGAATCCAGGATCAGGCAAAAAGTGTGGGTAGCCGAGCCCGACCTTGGAACAAGGAAATTATCACTTTCAAAAAAGTAAAAAATGCGCCATCGAGCGCAATTTTGCTGAGAGGCTGCACAATTTCACAAAAAGGATCTGGCAACACTGCACGATGGTGAAAACTATTTTCTTGCCGAACAAGTAGTTCGCCCGGAATCCGGCGAAAACCGGAAAATTTGTTAAAAGCAAAATTTGTATTTGAAGTTGATTAGATGTTCGATTTAGGTTGATTTAGGGGTAAGACGACATGCTGAACACGACGGTCAAACCGTTTTCGCGTCTGACAAGTAGTTCGTCCGGAATCCGGCCAAAACCGGAAAATTTGTTAAAAGCAAAATTTGTATTTGAAGTTGATCAGATGATAGATTTGAGGGTAAGAAAAGACGCTGAATCTGTATAAGATAATCGTTTTTCGTCCGGAATCCGGTTGAAATCCAATTTTTTTTTAGAAGTTAAAGTTTTATCTGAAGTTGATTAGATGTTCTTTATAAGGATAAAGAGATACGCTGAATTCGTTTCTGAACTAACTTTTTTTTTTGCTGGGCAAGTAGTTCGCTCGGAATTCGACCGAAACCGAAATTTCGCAGAAGTAAAGCAGGAAGTTTCGATCAGTACCGTCAAAATAGATATGGCTTATACAGGTATATCTGAACTTGGTTTTCTCAGATGATTACCCTGGCGAAGACTGGATCTGGCGGAGACAAGACCTAGTTGTCTGGATCAAATACTAAATTTTTGGGATCCCATCGAAACCTTTGGTCTTGTTTTCCAAGATAACTTGTTTTCCAAAGTAAATAAAACCTACCTGCTCACTATATGATGCCATCGTTGTTGTTTCGATGTCTGAGTTCTTCCCAATAACACCATTTTTAACTGTCAGCAAAGGATAATTTTCAGCCATATAATCGACTAGGTCGGGAAGATACCGAGCTGCATCATGAACAATTCCCATTACATGGTTGGCAAACCCATCTTCATCTTCAGAGTAGACCACCTAAAAAAAAAAATGGTTAATGCGGCCTATTTCATTCCCACTGCTGTTACTTCACGACGTTTCACATACCACAGGCCAGTCTGTCACCAGGAAGACAGTAAATCAACAGCTGCGTTTTTGCAGATACCACGGTATCTGATATCACAGTCTAAAGTTGTCTTTGCAGTTACTGTGGTATCTGATACAATGGTCAAAAGGCATTACTGCAGTTACTGTGGTATCTGATATTCAGACACCACGGTCCAACTGTGGTTACTGATCTGAAAGTTCATCTCACTTTCATCATCACTAACACTAGTCTAGTTTTTTGTCAAATTGGTGGAAAAGAAGTTATGTCACTCTAGATGTCAGTGGATATCAGTACTTCTTTTTGGATGGCTTCTAAAAGCGAAAATCCAGCAATTGTCGTTTTTACACAGCAACCGCAGTACAGATACCACAATAACTGCAAAAACAACTAATTGCAGGTCCAGTTGCCATGGTATCTGTAAAGAATGCAACTAATACGAATAGTCCCCAGAAAAGGGCTATGTTTTGCAGTCTTCCCCAATTTGCTGTCTTCTAAGTTATCTAATATATGAGATATGTTATGCAATCCAACCAGCATCTGTCTCACCCCACCAGCTTGTCTGTTTCTGTAGCTGCCAACTGACTATCAGAAGCTAACTGAAAGCTGACTGCCAAAGAGTAAAGGCAACTTATGCAGTGCATCCATGTAATATGCAGGCAATCAAAAAGAGTTTTACAGCAGAGATCCTTCGTATGGTTCATAATTTAAAGATCTCAGGTAGCTCAGAATCTGTTGAAATATGTTCACACAATTTCTGAGATGGTAAGATTTCTTTACAAAGCAAATGTGTCTGCTGAAGATTAAAAAAAGGATCATGCATGGCTTGAGATTAAAAAGATTAAAAAAAGGATCATGCATGGCTTGATTAGGGTGGAGCTTATTTTAAAAATTTTGGAAATATTATTTTCTTACCCCCCTAAGTTGTTCCATATCACTTGAAAACATTGCAGAACAAGTTTGAGCCATTTATAATAATGTTTAGGGGTAGCTCAAGTACATCAAAGATTCGGAAAAAAAGAAAAAAAGAAGGATTTCGAGCAACTTGTATTTTGCTTAAAGGAACAGAAAACTTAACTCAAACTTGACTCGGGGAGCTAGCTAACATATCAAGAATGTACCCTGAGTCGATATTGGGAGTAAGAAAAATTCTCGTTACGACCATTGCAGTTTCCGGGCAGTTTCCGAGAATTCGACTTTTGAGCAAAAGGTTTGCAAAAGCAAAAGGTTTGTGTGCCGCGACTAGGAATCGAACCCCGGCCGTCTTGTTGGGATGGTCGTTACACTGTAGTCTACATGTAAAAAGGCGAACTTTTACAGTACATGAGTGCATAATTACAGTGCATACGGGACAAGGGCCTGCCAGTTAGCTTTAGGAACACTAAGGAGGGGGTTCGAGACGGTTCGAGATGACAAAGAAGGTGGGGCCTGTCGACAATAAGACCCTGTATATTTTTCCAAGCCCCCCGGGTGATTCGATGGCCGAAAGTTGCGTAGTCAAGTTTACTGTTCCTTTAAAAACACATTTAACAAAATTGTTTAGTTCCTATTTATGGTTGACCGGACAGAGTCTGTTTCCTGCTATCGGGATAAACTCTGCGTTGTTCATAGACAACTTGCAGCAAAAAATTGCAGGGCCTCACCATCATTCTTTTCGTTGACGAACTGACGTGACTGTCGAAGAAAAGCCAACAAGTTCGGGTGACAAATACTTCAAGTGACCGGAAAACTTGTTTGATGTGGCCTTTGAGATTGCCAAACGGATGGACGAGTACTCGAGCAGCGACTTCAGTAGTAGTAGGTCACTGTACGGAGCACCTGAGGCTAAATGTGCAGAGATCCAGGCTTTCAGGTACACACGTACTGCAAACACACAGACGTCATGTAAACCTCTTTCTTCTGTGAGAGTCAATCTAAATTGAGCCTTGGACATCCAGATCTTTAAACTGTAGCCTATATCACTTTGCTCATCCATCTGGCATGGTGCATCTCTCCGGGTGACATGAATCGTACTCCTCTCGCAGGAGTAGCACCAAGAAAAATGAGCAAAAGTTCCGGGAATTCCTTGTAATCGTCCCTCGGCTGGCTCTGTTCAAAGTGCTTGTAGGCCATTTCTGCTCCAAAAGGACACAAGCATCAGAGATCCTGCCAGTGTTCGAGCGTGTAGTATCGAAACACATAGCTCGGATGCTGCCGGGTATGCCCCAGTCTTCAATAGCTCCAAAGACAGCAGAAGCCTGAGTCTCACCTGTTCTGGATGGAAGCTTGGCTACTGTGAGTAGCTGTAAAACCCTGAACAGAGCCAGCCGAGGGATGATTACAAGGAATTCCTGGAACTTGTGCTCATTTTTCTTGGTGCTACTCCTGCGAGAGGAGTACTATTCCTGTCACCCAGAGCGATGCACCATGCCAGATGGATGAGCAAAGTGATATAGGCTACAGTTTAAAGATCTGGATGTTCAAGGCTTAGTTTAGACTGACTCTCACAGAAGAAAGAGGTTTGCATGACGTGTGTGTGTTTGCAGTACGTGTGTACCTGAAAGCCTGGATCTCTGCACCTTTAGCCTCAGGTGCTCCGTACAGTGACCTACTACTGCTGACGTCGCTGCTCGAGTCCTTGTCCATCCATTTGGCAATCTCAAAGGCCACATCAAACAAGATTTCCGGTCACTTGTAGTATTTGTCACCCGAACTCGTTGGCTTGGCTTTCTTCGACAGTCGCGACAGTTCATCGACGAAGAGACTGATGGTGAGTGCCATTCAGAGTGAAGACGACCAGGAACAGGACCATACCAAGCGTATCACTGCTGATCTTGATTCAGCCAAGAACAAAAACCTGGAACATTTTGTTACAGCAAAGTCGGCAAAACTTTTTTCAAATGATGGATCTTCCGGATGGATTTCTCACAGTTGATCCAGACTTGTGGAAGGATAGACACGACTACAAGCTAGCGTCAGAAACTGTGAGGTCACTCAAAGTTGTCAATGGCCACGCTGAGCGAGGAGTAGCACTCATTCAAGAGTACAGCGGTTTTATAACCCAAGATGAGTCCCAGCTGCAATTTCTGCTGCAAGTTGTCAATGAAATGAACACCGCAGAGTTTATCCCGATAGCAGGAACACCGCACAGTTTATCCCGATATCAGGAAACAGACTCTGTCGGCAGTAGAGGTACAGACTCTGTCTGTTTCCCATAAATAGGAACTAAACAATTATGTTTATGTGTTTTTTAAGCAAAATACAAGTTGCTCGAAATCCTTCTTTTTTCTTTTTTTTCTTAATCTTTGATGTACTTGAGCTACCCCTCAACATTATTATAAGTGGCTCAAACTTTTTCTATAATGTTTTCATGTGATATGGAACAACTTAGGGGGGTAAGAAAATAATATTTCCAAAATTTTTAAAATAAGCTCCACCCTAGGCTTGATGGCATGTGAACTACGAGTGTTTGCTTTACAAAACACATTACAAGAATCATAAACACGGCACAGCAGGAGATGTTGGGCATCCTTCGGAAATCAACTGCTCTGGCATTCACTACTCCTAGCAAAGTAAATGTTTGGTATATCTGCCCGTTAAAAGGTGTTTCTCTTAAGGACACCAAACCGAAATACTGTCTATTTTTCACTGCTAACATGTTGATAATTCTTTTTCACACCCATATTCTCCTTTCTATCCACCTTATGTTCATATGATCCCAAAATATACCACTATTAGACAATTAACATGAAAACCAACCTGAAAAAACTCCTTTGCAAGTTCTTCCATATCTTTGTCATTCAGGTGGGCTATCTCTTGCTGGTACATGTGGACCACAGATGCACCTCCATTTGCAGAAACTTCCACATGCATGTACTGCTGGTACTTCAGCTTCCTCTTATCTTGGTGCTTGTGACCATCAGCTTTTGCATCCAAGAAAATTCTCTCAATACGGCACTGGACACCCACATTGGCTCGTCTGACCTTGGATCTTTCATAGCACCGCCTGCATTCATGATGTCTAGAAGACCTATGGGAGCTGCTTTTGTGTTCACTATTATTTCGCCTGTCTCTGTGAGACTTGTCATCTCTTTTGTCCTCCTTACTGCTCTCTTTTCTGGTGTTGTTGGTTACCTGGAGCAGCGTTTTTTGTGTCTCTTGTTTTACAACTACCTCAGTATAAGTACTGCAATCTTTTCTGGTGTTGGTAGTAACCTGGGGCAGCACTTCTTGTGTCCCTTCTTTAACAACTACCTCAGTATAAGATACTTGTACTGGACTGGAAGGCATATCGGACATCACACTCCCACCCTTTATTTCAGTTTTTACTCTTAAGTGCTCATCACCTTGTACTTCTACAAACATATCCAGATTTTGTATACCCTTTATTTCAGGTTTTACTTTTAAATGCTCATCACCTTGTACGTCTACAGACATATCCAGATTTTGTATGCTATCAGACATGAGAACACCACATTCACTAGGGCCAAAAGGGGTGAAGTCACCATACTTTTCCGAGTCAGAAAAAGGTGGGCTAATGAATGCACTTCCTGATGTGTCCATCATAACAGGAATTTCAACATTGCCTTTTATTTCACTTCTGGCTGCCAGTAAACTTTCTTCACTCCCAAATCCTTGAAAGTCTTCTGGCTCCTCTTCCATCTCGCAACAGTTTAGTGAACTGTCGACAAACTTTCCAACTAAAAAAAAGGCAGTAAGACACCTTAAATGATCAAGGGTGACTAACTATGGTTGACTTTTATCCCAACTCCTTTCTTTTGATAGTTTACCAACGGAAATTACTAGCTTACCAATAGGAATTATTATTGCTTACAGTAGGATGCAAGGAATGAAATGATTCAAAATGGAAGCAGAATGGAAGAGGATAGCTGTTAAACATGAATCAAAATTTCATTATTTTCATATGCTTTCAATTATTAAGCTAATACTTCGGTTATTCAGATATACAGATACGCTTATTTTAATGTCTTCTAACAGTTAACAGTCACTGAGGAAAACGCTTACACACATACCAAGCAGCTTTTACTGCAAATTCTTGCGAAGTTTTTTTTAATTCATATCAGTTATATCTCACACTATTCACACTAATACAGATTTACGTTGAAATACCTAGCTGGATATTCCTTCAGCCCAAGCTGACTGCAAATCATATTTGACAAAGCAAAAGGGTTAAGTCAGCTACATTTTATTAGAGCTATATTTCGGCTCTTCTTGGCAAGGGTCCTCTTCAGGCTCAAGCCTGAAAAATACCTAGCCATTCTTTTCTACTATTCTTTTAGAGTTAGTGTTTACACTATTATATTAGCCCTTCCAACTTTGCTAACCTGACATCGTATCAAGCTGATGGCAGAAACTTTGGGCTAAATAGAATGAACTGAGCATGGCTTCCGAAGTTTCTGTGCGAACTTTCCCGACTGCTCAAGCTTGAAGCTACTGTACAAGAAATCCTTAAGCACATAAAAATTCATGCTAAGTGAAATCTATCCAAATTTCTTCATCTCTCTGCTAGTTCATTCTGACCAGCAAAGGGAAGAAAGAAAAGTTTCTTCAGTAAAAACAACTTATTCAATATACAGTAGAGGTATGCTTATGTGAACGTTTGTTGACTTCGGACTTTGCTATTTTCATGCACTCGCTGTGTCTAAAGCTAACTACCAGTTAGCCAAAGTAGGTAAGAAGGGCAACTGAAAACACCTGTACAGGTATTTTGGATCTTCAGTCTACCATTTAGCCCAAAACTGCAGTGTAACTTTATAAGGTTTTTTGCTTTCTTCAATAGGTTCATAGGTATTGTACAGTCCAAACCTGCACATAAATCTATCCAAATTTCTTCATCTCTCTGCTAGTTCATTCTGACCAGCAACGGGAAGAAAGAAAAGTTTCTTCAAAGAATTTAAGTAAAAACAACTTATTCAATATACAGTAGAGGTATGCTTATGTGAACGTTTGTTGACTTCGGACTTTGCTATTTTCATGCACTCGCTGTGTCTAAAGCTAACTACCAGTTAGCCAAAGTAGGTAAGAAGGGCAACTGAAAACACCTGTACAGGTATTTTGGATCTTCAGTCTACCATTTAGCCCAAAACTGCAGTGTTCACATTAAAGTAACTGTTCACATAAGCATACCTCTACTGTACTTTGGTGGAAGAAAGATTGCCGAAACAGTTCGGCAATTTGACTTTTCCTATCTATTTGAGTGTCTTGTAAGCAAGAAACAAAACCAAGGTAATGTAAAACTGAGAGAGATATTCAAATAAGAATACCTTTACAGTAACTGGATCAAACAGAACGCTACACTCAACTTCGTTTTTGCCCCTGGATTATGTATATACTTTGGAGATCCACTTGGGGAGCCACTACACTGTCAGAAGTTTCATAACAGATCGCGCATGACACTTTCAAGAATAACACCTTTTCACTTAGAAATAAAGTGTTATGACCAATTAAGTTTACACTATTTCGTGCCTAGATCTCCAACAACACCTTCAATTGGTAAAAGTACTACACTGTCAGAAGTTACATAACGACAACAGAAGGATGCCCGGTTTCAACAGATAACACTTTGGGATGTTATATGTTATGTTTCTTTCGTTCTCGTTAGTATTTTTACCAATTGAAGGTGTTGTTGGAGATCTAGGCACGAAATAGTGTAAACTTAATTGGTGATAACACTTTATTTCTAAGTGAAAAGGTGTTATTCTTGAAAGTGTTATGCGCTATCTGTTATGAAACTTCTGACAGTGTACCAATGACAATTTCATTGATATACCTTCACTTCATTGATAAAAATTGATAAAGAAATCAATGGCCCTTGTCAAGGTTTATTGCATTTTGGACTGCCTGTCTAGGGGATACTCTAGAACGAATACAATACTGGTATGAACAGCACATTCAACAAGATGTTAGACAGCTGGATCATGACTAGTGTTGGGCGATATTCGATACGATAATCGAAATATCGATATTATTGACAAATATTGATATTTCTATATTGACTTTTCAAATATCGATATTTTCGATATTTGCATTACCATATGCAACAGTCCTGTTATTCGGGATTTTCAGAATAAAATAACGGTTAGTGATTTCAAATTTGATTTCGGTTAGGGAGGAGAAACAGACTGGGAAGAATAAAAATGAAAATGCTACTCTTTCGTAATGGGAATGTTTGGTTTTGTTCTTTTAGTTCAATTTATTTTTCTTGGTAAGTTTTTTTGCCCATGAAAAATGTAGCAGTATAAACAGTTCCAAATATCGGTTTACGATAATCGAAATATCGATAATCGAATTTTGAAAATATCGAAATATCGATATTTCGATAATCCTCAATGACAATATCGCCCAACACTAATCATGACCTCATTCATATGAAAGAAATAGGGAAACTGGTGTCTGGATTAAATTAATGTTGTTGAATATATATTTGTATCTATATATAGAGCCGAGCGACCAGCGTGGCGCCGGACACATTTACACTTATAAACCATTCTAGGGACAATCAGTTCTGTCACTATAAATGGAAAATATAGACTTTTCGTGTAATGTCATAGATAGCCTAATCGGCTAAAGTTTAATCAACACCCTCCAATGTAGGGAATGAGTAACAGAGAAAACGTATCTCACCGTAGAACTCGATGCTAAGGTAAACAGTAACACACACGACGAGCGTCAGATCACGTAGCGTCTCCCAAAACAACAATATTTGGCAACCATTTTGAATTCGTCGATGAAAACGGCGAACAGAAACGAGTGTGATAGAGGTAAAGATGAAGATGATTTTAGGTTATTAGAGTCTAAAAGTTGATAGAACACAAAGGCATGGCAAAAGATTTACTCGGTGTCTTTTAATTCAACGTGGGCTACTGATATCTTGAGATGTGATGATTAATAAATCATTGGGAATAAATTTGCGTTAATGTAGCATCATGCACATGCAGTGGCGTCACGACTGGGGGGAGGCGCGCCCCCCCCCAATGTTGTCGGCCAGTCGGTAAAAAAAAAAAAAAACCGAGTCTCACTACTACTTTTACCTACTACTTTCTACTTTTGTATAAACAATAGATTTTTTTTCTTGGAAACATTTTTTTTTCTTCATTTTCTGCAAAAACTGTTTGTAAAATTGACCAGCCAGTCGGTAAATACCTTGCCCCCCCCCCCACAAATATTTTGGCTAGTAACGCCTTTGGCATCGGGTCCCTGGAAAAATTTCGAAACATGGAATTTGCTCATCCCCTCCGAACAAAATATTTCATTTTCGGGATATTGGACTTCTTCATCCAGACACTCGGGACTTGTATAGATTTCCATCTTCGCCAGACTCCGTAAGCATGTTAAAGCCAGGTTTCACTTCCAGATTTTCCCTATTTCAGTTCAGACAGCTGTTTTCGTCAAGAAATATCTGAATTCTGGAAGGTGAAACCAGGCCAAAAACGTCAGGAAGTCCGGGGTGTTGGACACCCCAGATTCCGGATGTCTGGAACTCTGGAAGGTGCCATAGAGGCAGCCCGTTCCAGAGACACGACAAATATTCAAATATAGGAAGAAAAGAGAAAGTCACTGACAGTTATGACTGGGATGTAACAGATATCTGAAGTGCGAAGGGGACATCTATAGGAAATGTTGAAAATAGCAAAATTAGCTGTCGTCATTATCATGAAAATCTGGAAGGGTTGGCTTCACTATGCGAAAACCTGGGACATATGGGAATCTGGAAGGTGACGCCTGGCTTTAAGAGGCTAATTATCTAATTATCCTATGGCTAATTATACCTTCCCTAATAACCACTCCCAAAGAATCCTCATACCAAGTTTGAACAAAACGTCCCAACCCCTTCGAGAGTTATTTTGCTAACAGATGGAGAACTTTGCATAGGTATCCCGTCACTTTCTAGAACTGGAACGAGTATAGTAGTATTATTGGAGACAGGTACACTGTAAACGTCCTTACTTCTGATAATTTGCGAGAGGAAATGTTTGGGGTAATAATATAGGGTAATAAAACATGGGACTGAGTCGTTAGTACAAAAGGAATTTTCGATCAGTCAGATCACTTAGAAGGTTCTTACGGATAGGTATGTCCTACGGTTATGTATGCGTTGTTGTCCTTATTGCGATGTCCCTAGTTGGCTTTACTTTTTACAATAACTCTAGGCTATCTATCTCTATATTTGAGCGGCTAACGTCCAAGAAATTTCACGGTCGTGTGCAACTGACGACATGTCGGATCTGTATGCGATTTATCGGAACTCAACCTTGGATTCAAAAAAAAAAAATACCTTCCATTCTATCAACTGGTTGCTCGAATCGGCTACCGATGACTCGATGAGACGAAGCGAATGGGACGAGGAGCTTCGGCTTCTTTATGAAACCCTTGCTGGACTCCAGCAATGGCATTAGGGGATTCTTTCTTACCTCACCCAGGGTTGCCAAGTGTGACATTTTTGGTGCTTTTTGACACTTTTTGGCTTTGGGTGACACCAGGACACTTTTTCTCTTAAAGTGACACCTTTTCATACAAGTGACACTTTTTAGGTCAAAATAGGTATCTTTTCATTTAATTTACCAAAGTTACGGATTACTGCCCCAAAAAACACGAACTTTGCTTTGATTTAGAACATAAAGAGTTTGAAGCCTTAATAAAGCTAATTTACGATTAAAAAATTTTACGGTTCAGTGCGCTAACGCGATCTGACAATTAAAACATGTGTAAAAGTGTTCTTACAAATCCACAACAATTACCACTATTCGCATTTTTCTCATTGTGCAAGAATTTTTTTTTCTAGGTGTCAAAAAGCACCTTTTTGTAAGAAACTGTGACACTTTTATGAGTCGAGCTCTTGGCAACCCTGACCTCACCAGTATATACACGGGTGCCAGCAGGATTCAGCTGTGCCTCTCTTGTCTTTGCTCGACCGCGAGAAGTTTTCACGGACACGCTGAGCGACGTCGGCAAGAAGAAAATCTGCTTTCATGGTAGATGATAACTTGCTCTCAATGTATATTGCGGATAGGATGTTTGTAACGGGATATATACTGAAAGCACGATAAAAAAAGACCAAAGGCGCATTCTCGCCGTTTCCCGAGGACTCCACTTGAGGAGTCCCTGCATTTTTTACCTGTGTTTCTGTTTGTCCCGGGGACTGGGACTCACGACGGACGGGGAATGCTCCGACTATCATCACCATCATCAAAAAGTAGGCTACTCCCTTTCAGATTCGGAGGGGAATCAATTTTTGCTGGTGTTGGTGCAACGTAAAATAACTAAAAACAATCAGAATAAGAAAAAACCAAAAATAAAGTGGATCCAGACTAATTTCGTCAACTGCATATTATTTTTCGAACGAAATCCATTTTGGAAGCATTCCCCGTTTTCTCGCTGTTTTCTGTACGCGGAGTCCGCGTGGAGTGACTCCCTCTATTCTCGCCGTTCCCTTTGATTCCCCGAGGAGTCCTCGGGGAACGGCGAGAATCCACCTCAAGGGTTTCGATGTGGTCCCAAGCGTGAATATTCCAGACAAACAAGTCTTGCAGATTTTCTGTCTTCGCCAGACCCCGTAAACATTATGTTTGTCGTACAATTCTATCAAAGTATCTTTTTTCCGAAATTTCCGGTTTATATCCGATTCTGATCGTACAATTTACCCGGTAGTGTAAAGTCAGGTCTTCACCTTCCGGAACCTGGGTTCCCAGATTCTCCGTGATTTTTTCTAAATTTCTTCTGCGATACTTAAAAATTCCGGAAATCTGGAAGTTCATAAGCCCCTTTTTTCCGGATTATTTTGATGTTCGTTCGGACCGGTTCATCTTCCAGTTGCAATTTACAGAAGAAGTCAAAGAATAATCTGGAAGCCCAGATTCCGGAAGTTCCGGGAGGTGAAGACCGGACCTAACAAACAAATATTCAGCGTCACTATGTTCATACCAACAGGAATACCCTGACCGAGAGACAAAAAAGTGAAAGTTCTGGTTTTCCGATGATATGGCTAATCTCCAACCGACGTCAGAAAAAAACTTTTACTTCTGGTTTTGGCTGATTCCGGGCAAACTGCTATTCCGCCAATGAGATAAAATTCAAAAATATATTCATCGTGTCCCCTTACTCGTACATCAAATCTCTAATAAACTTCAGGAAGAAAACTGTCTATCAAATTTCCGGTCCTGGCGGGATTGCGGATGAACTACTTGTCCGGCAAGAAAAAAAAATGGATCCAGCATGTCGTCCTACCCGTATATCGGATCTCTAATCGACGTTAGACCACCCAAATTTCGTGTTTGGCCGGATTCCGGGCGAACTATTTGTCCCGAAATACAAATTAAGTACAAATATGAATTAAGCATATCTCCTTCCCCTCAAAACGACTATCTCAGTTTCTTCAAAAATATTTTTTCACCCTTACCTGAAACCCTTCTCCACCCCCAAATATAGGGCTACAGAGCCCATCAGTCAAGCACAAATCCTCAATTTTTGGGCATGGTGCCCCAACGTCAGGGCATGCCCCAAGGTATGGGCATGGTGATGGGCATGGTACTAGCATGGCACACCCATGATATTTGGTTGAACTGAGATTGATTAGATACCTAAATAGGGCTGTCTTCATGAATGAATTCCCCTTGTTCCCTGGAAATGGATAGGTAAACCAATAGGAAAAAGTGGCCTTCATTAAAGGCTAAATTTCTTGGAAGTTCTCTATATTTTTAAAATTGGAAAAAGAGGTTAGATAGAAACATAAGATCAGGTACCGGTATCTTGTAATCTAGGACAGGAAGACAGCCCTATTTAGGTATCTAATCAATCTCAGTTCAACCAAATATAATGGGGGTGCCATGCTAGTACCATGCCCATGCTCCAGGGCACGGTGCCCCAACGTATGGGCACCATGCCCATTCCTTGCGGCATGCCCTGACGTTGGGGCACCGTGCCGAAAAATTGAGGATTTGTGCATGACTGGAGCCCATCTACCAACTTGACCTAATGGATCCTCATATCAAGTTTCAACAACATATCTCAACCCCTTTGACTTTTATCGTGCTAACAGACGGGCAGACAAGACAGACGGTACAGACAAACTTTACGAAGTAATATGTGTCCCGTCACTTAACGTTTGGGATCCCAAAAAGGGTCTGGTTTCAAAGTTCCACTGAATTAAGAAGTAACTGTCACTGTTATTGGTAGTCTAAGTCATCTGGGTGGTCATACTTTACCTTCCTACAAGGCTCTCTTCAATCATAAAACATTTCATACAGAAAATTTTAAGAAATTCACATATTATTCATTACACCTGGCACGGATAAAGGCGGAAACAAAATGCGTTTACTTCCCAGTATTTAAAGCCTGCTCAACCTCATCAAGTTTTGTAACAGATTCTACAATATCTACAGCTTTGTCAGCACTAACCAGGTCACTTGAGTCACTTCCTGCCGGTTCACCAACGGACTCGGTAAGCGTGGGATCTTTGCCGTCCACAACCACTGAAGAAGCGCCGTTTTCTACGTACTGCTTGGCCTCCGCGTTTTTATTATACTCACTTTCCACAACTTCGTTTTCTACTTTCTTATTGTCCTCACAAGTTACAGCATCTGTTGACGTCTCATCTTTTACACTGATGACATCTTGCTTCTTCCGTTCTGACGGACCCGACACCGTAGCATCTACTATACACTCAGGTACTTTCTCTTCCCCGTTTTTCAGGGCAGCGTGACGAACAACACTCGTGAGTCTGGTATAAATGTGTCCTCTCTTTGGGTATTCGGGGTAGGGAAGGGAACGATCGAGGAAGTAGTCGGAGGGGGCATGCATAACGAAAGTCATATATTCCAGCTTCCGAGGTAGGTCTTCTTCTGGACCTAGATTATGGAAAACATTGTTAATATAAAGCTTGCACCTCGGGCACCTGATAAATCGCCGAGTAGATCTTACGGCAGCAGCATACGCCACACGCACATACTCCTAATTATTTCCGATAACCTCGAGCTTTGCCGATAATTCGAACAAGCTCCTATGCTAATACGCACCACTCGCACACGCTCGGGAACCCGTCAGTTGGCCCACACGTCAGTTCGCCCACCCGTCAGTTCGCCTAAAAATTCCGTCAGTTCGCCCACTTTTTCCGACAGTTCGCCCACCCGTCAGTTGGCCCAAAAAATCCGTCAGTTCGCCTACCCGTCACTTCTCCTACCCGTCAGTTCGCCCACCCGTCAGTTCGCCCACCCGTCAGTTCGCCCACCCGTCAGTTCGCCCACACGTCAGTTCGCCCACACGTCAGTTGGCCTACCGTCAGTTCGCCTACCGTCAGTTCGCCCACCCGTCAGTTGGCCCACCCGTCAGTTCGCCCACTCCTAAAATCCGTCAGTTGGCCCACTCTTGAAATCCGTCAGTTGACCTAATCCTGAAATCCGTCAGTTGGCCCACTCTTGAAATCCGTCAGTTGACCTAATCCTGAAATCCGTCAGTTGGCCCACTCTTGAAATCCGTCAGTTGACCTAATCCTGAAATACGTCAGTTGGCCCACTCTTGAAATCCGTCAGTTGACCTAATCCTGAAATACGTCAGTTGGCCCACTCTT
Source organism: Branchinecta lindahli (assembly GCA_023053555.1). Lineage (NCBI taxonomy): Eukaryota > Metazoa > Arthropoda > Branchiopoda > Anostraca > Branchinectidae > Branchinecta > Branchinecta lindahli. Next base: position 9,892,652 of record JAKZAO010000001.1, read on the forward strand.
GAAATCCGTCAGTTGACCTAATCCTGAAATACGTCAGTTGGCCCACTCTTGAAATCCGTCAGTTGACCTAATCCTGAAATACGTTAGTTGGCCCACTCCTGAAATCCGTCAGTTGACCCACTCTTGAAATCCGTCAGTTGACCTACTACTGAAATCCGTCAGTTGGCCCAATCCTGAAATCCGTCACTTCGCCTAATTTAAAATTCCGACAGTTGGCCCAACTTTGCGGGATCATTAAATCCATGAAAAAAGGACCGCGATCCCAGGGGAATAATCAGCCCAACTCGACGAAAGAAAGGGACGCAATCCCAGGAGATTACTCAGACGGAGACGACCTTTCTCGTTTAATTAGGGTCAACAGGAGTTGCCTATGGGTGCAACTTTATGTTTACGTAAAGAAGGGTATGAAGATGGGTGGAAAAATAGGTACTCAGACAGGTCGTCGTATTAAACATTTGAACTTGGTAATGAGGATGTTGTTAGTTCATACACACGCACATTGGATTTTTTTTTTTTTCAATGATGTGGAAACAATCAACGAAAAAAAGACAGTGACACGAATTCACGGGCAGTCTTCGGGAAGGGACGCAATCCCAGGAGATTACTCAGACGGAGATGACGTGTCTCGTTTAATTAGGGGCAACAAGAGATGCCTATGGTGCAACTTTTATGTTTACGCAATGGGTGGAAAAAAGGTGTTATATGAAAAAGCGCCGCGGCCCCAGGGGAATAATCAGAAGGAGCCGAAAATTACGTAAATATCTGTCAGGAGCTTGTTGCGAGATTCTAAATCTATTAGATGAAAAGAAAACTAAAATAAGGAAAATTAGAGTAACGAGCAGTGAAGGTTTCTGATTGGCAATACGACTTAAATCTTGCAGTATTTGCTACTGGGATTAATCTTGTCTTTATTGAGATAAGATTACCCCAAATTCGGATTAATCTTATCCCAGTAGAGATAAGATTAACCCCAGTAGCAAATACTGCATCCTTATTCGGAGAAATTTTTTACAGTGTAGTTCACACGGAAATGGAAAGTTAAAGCAGAATAGAAATAATATAATGCAGACTTTAGTGCCAAGCTTCCGTGTACCACCTCCAAGTATATCTGCAAGCTATCTGCAATGTACGAGTCTCAAATCTATACGAAAAGTGTCCTCTTGTTAGGGGGAAAATGTTTTTTCCTTAATTTACGTAGCCCATAAACTGAATTTAAATAGGTCATCAATGTTATTTATTTATTATTACATTTGGTGTTAAGCTAAATTATGAGATTATAGGCGTGTAAGAATTATCATTTTTTTTCGCCGACGGCTTTCAACCGAGCAACCCGAATATTCAAAAGCTACTTTGCATTTTCGTGGATTCGCACAGAATTTTCCAACCTTGAGCTACTTCTGCCGTTAACCACGGATAAACCTAGGGTTGCTGACTGCAGCATCTATTGCCAGTTTGGGGATCCCATATATTAAGAGGATATTCTTGAAAAAAAAAATCCAGTAATCTTCGTGAAAGATGGTGTTCAAGAAGGTTCAGGTTTAGCCTGCAACAGACTCGGATTTTTTCTAGTCAGTCTACCCAGATCATCGGCAGTGGAGTTGAGTAACAAAGCACGTCAGGCACATGATCGCTCTTGCAGTAGCAACCGGCTTCGTAAACGAAAATATAATATGGTTTGGAAAGCTTAGAGGAGGCAGCTAGACCCCCAGCGGTGATAACAATCCTCTGGTGACCCCCCCTCGGTACCTTTGTCCCCCCCCCCCAAAAAAAAGTACACAATATAGGAATGAGCAAATCTCATTAGAAACTACAGTTTTGATGAGACCAGTTACGGATTTATCTTAGACATGTGAGTTAAATCTAAACGTGACACGGTGGCTCGCTAGCCGCTCGTCACTATATAATTCTCATGAAACAAGACCAAAGGTTTCGATGGGATCCCAAAAATTAGATATTTGGTCCAGACAATCGGGTCTTGTCTTCGCCAGGCTAATCCAGTTATTTCCGGTAATTTCCGGTTTTGGCCGGATTCCGGGCGAACAAGTTGTCCGCGTACAAAATGCTTTTCACATAACTGTTCAGCATGTCTTCTTACCCCTAAATCGAACATCTAATCAACTTCAAATAAAACTTTTACTTTTAACAAACTTTCCGGTTTTGGCCGGACTCCGGGCGAAATACTCGTCCGGTGAGAAAATGGTTTTCACCATCGTGTTCAGCATGTCTTCTTACCCCATAATCGACTATCAAATTAGCTGTTTAAAAATATTTTGTTTGCCCCTTAATTTAAAACCCCTCCCCCCACCCCTAAATGTAGGGCTACAGAGCCCGTCTACGAACTTGACCTTACTCTTGAGCCAAAGAATCCTCACACCAAGTTTCATCAAAATATCTCATTCCCTTCGAGAGTTATGGAGCGTACAGACGGACAGACGGACAACTTTTGCGATGTCATAGGTATCCCTCCACTTATGTTTTGGGATCGCAAAAATGTATTTTTATTTCCAAAGGTTTATAGGCACGTCTAGAAACGTGCCAATAGGAGGGGTCGCAGGAAGTTTTTGGTGCCGGTGGTGTTTACCGGAGGGAATAGCCTGAAACCTTTGAGGAAAGGTAAAAAAAAAAACACTGAAATAGTTCAACTAAATTCTCACACCTTAGGGACCAGTGTTCCATTTAACCCGACAGTCTCTGAGGTTTTAAAATCTGCGGCGGCAAATCGGATACATAAAACTTAAGCCCTTTCGGAGTGTGAAACAAAAAATTGAAACAACGAGTACGTGTCTCAAGAAGACTGTCTTGGTACGGACATCTGACCATATGCTTGTTGCGGAGTTTTATCGTGTTTATCAATTGAATGCAAAGGTCGGATTTGATACAAGAGAGTATTACTGTGAAAAATAAACCAGAAGTTAATGTTGGATTGTATAAGGGCCCTGGCTTGGTTTCTCAATGACAACTGAATTTAATACAAATTCTACTTCTTGTTTATTTGTCACAGTAAGAGTACACTGTTAACTAAATCTAAGTACGGGCAAGTGCCATATAGCGATCGCAATTTCTGTCCGTCAGTCGGTCCCGATTTTGCTAGTTCGGGCACTTCCAGATAAGCTAGGACGATGAAAGTTGGCAGGCATATCAGGGAACGGACCAGATCCCTGATCTGACCATCTTGGGGGGAGTGGAGTAAGGGGGGATCCGGAAAAAAACTTACGAACGGGTGATCGGATCTGAATGAAACTTGATATTTCGAAAGATGCCAAGTCTCAGGCGACCTAGTTCAAATCCGGATTGGATCCGGTGTCTTTTGCGGAAGCCGGAGGGGGGAACCGGAAATCCTGGGCACGCCTAGGGATAATTTTTTATTATTCCTATTTCATAACGAGTGGATTTCTTGAGTTTAAACTTGGAAGGCTGGCGATGACTTGGAGGTGACTTGAGTGAAACTAGATATCCTAATTCTAGGTCCGAACCGCATTTTTGGACGGCGGGGTGTTTTGTGAAGTTCTCTTCTACTTTCTTGTACCACCTACTCGTAACAAGTGCCATATGAGCTCGTAGCTCTTGTTTCGTTTTGTTTCCACATCATTGAAAAAACTTTTCAATGTGCGTGTGTATGAACTAGCAACATCCTCGTTACCAAGTTCAAATGTTTAATACAACCTGTCTGAATACCTTTTTTTTTCCACCCATCGTCAAATCCTTCTTTACGTAAACATAAAAGTTGCACCCATAGGCAACTCGTGTTGACCCTAATTAACCGAGAAAGGTCGTCCCCGTCTGAGTAATCTCCTGGTATTGCGTTTCTTTTTTTCGTGGACTTTAATGACAGGGTCGAGTTGGGCTGATTATTCCCCTGGGGTCGCGGCCCTTTTTCGTGGATTTAATGATCCCGCAAAGTTGGGTCAACTGTCGGAATTTTAAATTAGGCGAAGTGACGTATTTCAGGAGTGGGCCAACTGACGTATTTCAGGATTAGGTCAACTGACGGATTTCAAGAGTGGGCCAACTGACGGATTTCAGGATTAGGTCAACTGACGGATTTCAAGAGTTGGCCAACTGACGGATTTCAGGATTAGGTCAACTGACGGATTTCAAGAGTGGGCCAACTGACGGATTTCAGGATTAGGTCAACTGACGGATTTCAAGAGTGGGCCAACTGATGGATTTCAAGAGTGGGCCAACTGACGGATTTCAAGAGTGGGCCAACTGACGGATTTCAGAATTAGGTCAACTGACGGATTTCAAGAGTGGGCCAACTGACGGATTTCAGGAGTGGGCCAACTGACGGATTTCAGGAGTGGGCCAACTGACGGTGGGTCAACTGACGGTTAGGTCAACTGACGGTAGGCGAACTGACGGGTGGGCGAACTGACGGGTGGGCGAACTGACGGGTTGGCGAACTGACGGGTGGGCGAACTGACGGGTGGGCGAACTGACGGGTGGGCGAACTGTCGTGTGGGCGAACTGTCGGGTGGGCGAACTGACGGGTGGGCGAACTGTCGGATTTTGGAAGTGGGCGAGTTGACGGGTGGGCGAACTGACGGGTGGGCGTAGTGACGGCGACCCACACGCTCAACACCTGGGTAACGTATGAAAATTTCCGGGAGTTCTGATTAGTGTTGGGCGATATTCGATATCGATAACGATATATCGATATATCGGACCAAATATCGATATCGAATATCGAAACGTAAATATCGATATCGAAAACGATATTTCTTCAGTTATAATTATTGTAATTAATCAAAAATAAGTTACATCTATATTTCCGAAACTGGAGCAATATGATCTTCGTAATGCAGTTTCTATTTATTCGAAGTTTGGGTTCATGCAAGGTACTTTCTAACGACAGATTTGCTCTTAAATTTTGGCGAAACGAGGCCTATACTATAGCGAAACATGGTACCGAAATATCGATATCGATATATCGATTATCGAATATCGAAAGTGAAAATATCGATATATCGAAAAATCCAAATATCGCCCAACACTAGTTCTGATACAAGGTTTGGCATGGACTGGTAGTCGCATTACAAACGATCGATTCTTCGTAACAATAACATGACAAAAATAAGAAGCACAGACACGAAGTAAAAGGCTGAAACCAACGTTAAGGTGCAGTCAGAGCGGCCATGTCTGGCAACTGGCAAGGGATTGTTCTTTGGTAATTTGTGAATTATCAGAGTGATTTTTGGGATCCCAAAACGTTAGTGACGGATACCTATGACATCGCAAAAGTTGTCCGTCTGTCCGTCCGTCTGTCCGTCTGTCAGCACGATAACTCTCGAAGGGAATGAGATATTTTGATGAAACTTGGTCTGAGGATTCTTTGGGTCAAGAGTAAGGTCGAGTTCGTAGATGGGCTCTGTAGCCCTACGTTTAGGGTGGGGGAGGGGGTTTAAAGTAAGGGGCAAATAAAATATTTTGAAACAGCCAATGTGATAGTCGATTATGGGGTAAGAAGAATTGCCGAACACGATGGTGAAAACCATTTTGTCGCCGGACAAGTAGTTCGCCCGGAATCCGGCCAAAACCGGAAAGTTTGTTAAAAGTAAAAGTTTGATTTGAAGTTGAATAGATGTTCGATTTTGGGGTAAGAAGACATGCTGAACACGATAGTGAAAACCATTTTCCCGCCGGACAAGTAGTTAGCCCGGAATCCGGCCAAAACCGGAAAATTTGTTAAAAGCAAAAGTTTAATTTCAAGTTGATTAGATATTCGGTTTAGGGGTGAGAAGACATGCTGAACACAATGGTGAAAATCATTTTCTCGCCGGACAAGTAGTTCGCCCGGAATCCGGCCGAAACCGGAAAATTTGTTAAAAGCAAAATTTGTATTTGAAGTTGATTAGATGGCACATTTAACGGTAAGAAGAGACGCTGAATCTGTATATGACAATCATTGTTTACCCGGACATATAGTTCGTCCGGAATCCCGTTGAAACCGGATTTTTTGTATAAGTTAAAGTTTTATTTGAAGTTGATTAGATGTTCTTTATAGGGATAAGGAGATACGCTGAAGTCGTTTCTGAACTATCTTTTTTTGGCTGGACAAGTAGTTCGCTCGGATTTCGGCCGAAACCGGAAATTTGGCAGAAGTAAAGCAGGAAGTTTCGATAAGTATCGTCAAAATAGATATGGTTTATACAGGTATATCTCAACTTGATTTTCTCAGATGACTAGCCTGGCGAAGACTGGATCCTTCGAAGACAAGACCTAGTTGTCTGGGTCAGACATTAAATTTTTGGGATCCCATCGAAACCTTTGGTCTTGTTCTCTCTGTGCTTTGTTTTCTGTTTTTCTTTTCTGCGTGATCTTTTTTTTCTGTTTCTTTACGCTTTTCATAAACTCCTTCATTTCTCTTTCCTGTACGACGGGTTACAAATAAACATGACAATGCATTACATAAAAATTACCCCTACAAGCTATGCTTCCGGAGTGATCTGATTGACCCCTCCTGGGACCTCCAATCCCTTAAAATTGTTAGTGTATACATTTGGTACAAAGAAATGGAATGGATCATTAGATTATAAACGAGCAATAAGATTACCTTTCCTAAATGCACGAAGTTTAAGCTCGCGACTTATTCTGGGAAAACAAAGGCAAATAAGCACAAATAAGCCGAAGAGCTTACCAAATATATAGCAGTCCGGATCGAATCCATCTTCCGGTGGCTGGGCATCCTCCGTGGGTAATAACCACGTGACAGCCGCACTCTTTTCGCAGTACTGGTCTTGCATGAAGCCACGGATCTGCGCGTAGAAAATTCCTCCACCTATGTCGGTCAAAGACACAATGTCTCCTTTTCGAAAATATGTTCCCTAGAAAAACAAGAGCAAAAATTGGATGGGAACCCAACGGGGGGGGGGGGGATATATCGAAATTCTTCATCAAGACAATCTGGTCTTGTGGACCTCCGGTCTTCGAATGATCGGGTAACTTATTTATCCCTAACCAACCTCTTAACCACATCCGTTCAATTCCACATCTCCCGTTCAATTCAGACTGCGACCGGAATTTCAATGCTGTACCATGCACAAAAAAAGCGTACCATTACCGGTAGAAAAGCGAATCAGATAGATGGATCAGTTGGCTTATTTTCGTAATACCGACACTAAACTGGACAAAGGTATTGCTATAACTAACGACGAGTCCGGCCGGACTCGTCTAGAACTATAACACTAAACCGGACGGTCGATTGAATTTCTGGTTTTCAACCGATTCCCTCCGTAGTACTGGCCAAGCAGGGAAATAAGCCAAGCAGATAAACTCAGAATGTCAGCGTATCCCACTATTGACCCTCTAAACGACTTCGTCAAGAAATTATAAGTAATTCTTCTTTTTGTCTTTCGGCGGATTCCGGACAAATATCAGTCCGGCAGGAAAATAAAGTGATGAGGTACCGATACAGTGCGTTTTCCTCAGGTACCTCGACAGTCGACACTCTAATCAACTCTGACCAAACTATAACTTCTCATGACACTCTGACCAAACTATAACTTCTCATGAATGTCCGCGGCAAACATGCCCAGCAAGACAAAAAGTTCAGGAATGGATTCAGAAGGTATTTTTACCCATACGTCAAAGCTCTAATCGACTTTATAATGAATATTTACTTCTACCAAACTTTTGCTGGCCGGATTCCGTACAAACTATTTGTCCGGCGAGAAAAAAAAAGTTGAAAGACGAATTCAGCAAGTCTCCTTATCCCCATATCGACGCTCTAAGTTTAACCGAGAAGGGCTAAGGCCCGACAGTCTAGTTACTCATGACATATTGGCTTAAACAGGCCTGGAAACTCGATAGAAATGCATTACACCGTATTTACCAACTACAAATGTAAGCCATTGCCGAAAAATAAACTAACTATGAGGAATCTGCAAGGCATATCTTAACATCATTATCATATTTGTCAGCCGCGTCCTTTCTACGCTTAGCACTTTTAATCCTGAAAAAATCTCCGCGTCTGGATGAATTTTGGGCTGTCGTGCAAGCAGCGCACATTCTGAAAGTAATTACTAAAGCCTTGGGTGAAAAAAATACAAAATGCCTTAGATTGTACTAAAATGTCTCAGTGTATTAAAAAATGTGACGTAAAAATACGCTGTCTCTTCAGCTAAAGTTTAAGAAAAAAACTTCCACTTCTACCAAAATTCCAGTTTTGGCCGGTTTCCGGGGAAAACTTATAAGGAAAGAAATAAGGTTCAGGTGCGGATTCAGAATGTCTCTTTGTCTCTGAATCGACTATCTGGTTAGCTTTTAAAAATATCCGTTTTGTCCCTTAATTTGAAATCCCCTCTTCCACCAGTAAATATAGGGATACGGAGCCCATCTTCGAATCTGACCTGTAGTCTACCCAAAAGAATCTCACACCAAGTTTGAACAAAACGTCTCAACCCCTTCGAAGGTTGACGCTTGGGATCCCCAAACGGAAAAATCTGGACTGAATACTGAGCACATTTCGAGAAAGGTTTGTTCTTGAGACATCTGAAAGGCATATTGTCGCCGTCCCCCGTTCCTTTTGAGGAGTCAACGTGTTTTTGTTTGTTCCAGGGATTCACTCCCCGTATTCTCGCGAGTCCCCACGGGCGGGGAATGCTCCTATTATCACCACCATCATCAAAAAGGGACTCCCTTTCAGATTCGACTTAGGGAGTTGGTTTTTGAAAATCACATGATACAAGAATTTATAAGAATTTCTGAGATCAATGTTGAGTTTAGTAACGAGATAAGACTGATAGAAAAATACATATTTTTTATTCTGGTTATTCTTTTTGTAAATAATAAAATGTAAAATCAAGTAAAAACAATCAGAATAAACAAAACTCGGTGCGTCAAAGGCTACGAGCGTTAAATCCAAACAAAAGTAATTATCCTGGTGAAATTCCTGTTAAACTTATAATTGAATGTTCACATGAACTGAGTGATGTCCTAGCTTCAGTTTTTAACCAATGTTTTATTGATGGGGTGTTCCCAGATAGTTTTAAGAGAGCTTATATTACGCCTATCCCAAAATGTACAAGTGCTAAATCGGTATCTGACCTACGACCAATATCTTCAACTCCAGCTCTATCGAAAGTGTTCGAGAGTTTTATTTATGAAAATCTTTACGCGGATGTTGAAGAAAATTTAGACCCTAGACAGTATGGTTTTAGACCTGGTTGTAGCACCACCCATTATCTAGTCAAATTAATTGATGATATCCTCAAGCACCTAGAAATCGAGAAAACGTATGCTGAGATTTTATTGAGTGATATTATTAAAGCATTCGATAGTTTGGATCATCAGGTCATTATAAGTGAATCGACCGCAATGGGAGCTCGACAATTCGTGGTTAGGCTACTAGCTAGTTTCTTAACAGGTCGAAAGCAATGTGTTAAGCTGAATAACGAGGATGTTTCGGAATTCATGAGTATATTTTGCGGAACTCCCCAGGGTACCAAGCTTGGTCCTTTGTGCTTTTTAATAGTTTTTAACAAGGTTTTGACTACATTTTATCACCGTTTTAAATTTGCTGACGATCTTTCAACTATTTCGCTACGTTCACTTTCCCCTTCGGAAGAAGAATTATCTCTTTCAAATGTTTTTGACATTTTACAGCGAGACCTCTCCGAAGTTAAACTTTCAATAAGCCGTACGAAGAGTGTTGTACTCAGAGTGTCTTTTTTAAAACGTGAACTTCAGAGATTGAGGATATAGTTCTTGAGTCCAAAACCACAGTTAAACTCCTTGGTTTGTTGATTGACGATGACCTTAAGTGGAGTTCCCACATACAGTATGTTACTCGGAAAGCAGCACCACTTCTCAAGTCGTTTGCGGTTCTGAGACGTTTTGCTATCCCGACGCGAGATTTACGCAGTATTTACTGCACGTACATCCGACCTTGCCTGGAGTATGCTTGTCCAGCTTGGCACCCAGGACTCACCAACGCACAGACTGACAGACTTGAAGCCATCCAAAAAGGGCTGTTAAGATTATTCTCGGCCCTGGTTATATTTCTTACGAGGATGGCTTGGCCAAGCTTGACCTGCCAACCCTTGCTGAAAGGCGGCATCAGCTGACAATAGCGTTCGGGAGTAAGTGTCTCGCATCACATGCGCATCGTGCCATTCTACCAGATTTTGAGACCCCAGCAGATAGTAGGCCTAATACGAGACAAAGACAGAGGGACGCTGCTTCCCAGAGACTTAAAAGACCACCGATACACTCGACTGATCGTTATTTGAAATCTTTTGTACCTTATTTCACGCAGTATTTTAATTCTAGCTAAGTCAAGTTATATTTTAAGTTGTGCGAATAGATAAATTGTTTACTTGTGTAATTTCGCATGTGTTATTTGTAAAATGACGATCCAATGCTAGCGTGTACAATACAAGCTATTAAGGAAATAAAGTACATTTATTTATTTATTATAAAACCCCAAATAAAGTGGTGCGTGGCTTTTTTGAACAAAATCTATTTTGGGGGCATTCCCAATGTTTTAGCCATTTTCCATCAGCGGAGTGACTCCATCTATTTTCGCCGTTCCCCTCGATTCCTCGAGGAGTCAACGTGAAACAACGAGAATACGCCTAAAGTGTTCGGGTCTACCCGAAGGGGCTGAACTTTGTCTAAGGAACGGTGGAACCGTAGCCCGTTGTCATGTCGCTCAAGCGTAAGGGGTGGAGGTAGAAATGCTCCAGATGAGTTCAGAGATGGGCGAATCCGAACATGAAAGGATTCGAATCCGAATCCACGGCTAGGTACGAATCCGATTCCGAATCCGAACCCACCATTTCACGCTGAGGATTCGAACCCACCATTTCACGCTGAGGCTTCGAATCCGGATTCGAACCCAGCCAACAGGACGAATCCTGGATTCGAATCCGGATTCGGATTCGCCCATCTCTGGACGAGTTAGTTTTCCCCGCTCAGTTCCCTCCACAACATAGCCTACTCCAAAATACGAACCCTCCCGGACGAAAGAGTAGTAAGCCGAACAGGGAGAATAATCAGATGCTAGGCCCATCCCTGATTTATTCCATTGACTAACTGCCAAGCTAATATGCATACACATACCTTAAAGTAGATGATATCCGACACAAAAATTGATGGTCTGGGAGGTGGTGCTTTGAAAGCCTAAAAACAGAAATTCTTTACAGATACTGGTCTATAATAAAAGTATGTCCTCCGTGTTTATTCAAACAGGCATTGTGCTAACTCTTGTGGCAAGCTAAGCTAAACTATATAATTCTCTCAGTGGTATCTTTTGCTGCAGTTCTGAATCCTATGGAGAAAGGTCCAGCAAAATTCTGGGAGATCCCCACATGGTCAACCTTTATCTGCCCACACTTCCAAATATTTCAAAAGTAATACAAACGCCGCCTAAAGCACTATTCAAATCTGAAGAATACAGGCTAAAGTACGTCCCTCTCCCACTTACTCTACTTGATTTACGTTCATGTCACTAGCAATAATTCTAACCTTCTGTTTGAAGATTGATCGTCTGCTCTTTGCTTCAGGGTCAACTACAACAGGTTTCTCTTTTACTGCTCTCTCAACTCTGGGCTTTTTCAGCTGAGTTGCAACCTCTGTCTGCCCGACCTTCTTTTTCCTCCTCAAAGATTTCTTAACATTCTGGTCTTCATCTTGGAGTGGCTCTTCTTTCTCCTCTTTTACTTTTGATACTTCAGGTTCAGGAGGCTCAGCTTGTTCTTCAACTATAACTTCTTTTTCAACATCTGTCTGTTCATCAAGAATTTCACTTTTGACTTCTCCTTTTTCACCTTTTTGAACACTGACACCGGATTTGTTTCTTTTCTTTTTTTCTAATGGTGCAAGCTTCTGCTCTATGGATGCACACATTCGGAGGACAGGGTTTGAGTTCAGTGTCTTCCGAGGAGTCCCTGCTGAACTTTCCTCGACCTTCTCGAATCTTTCAATCGAGAAGCAAATCAGACACAGAGGCGTTCCTTTCTCACTAAACCATATTTCAGTAGTTTTTTCCTTGCAGTTGGAACAGATCAGAGACTGGTCATCTTTTCGTGGAGACATGGCAAATCCTCTTATCTGCCAAAAAATAAAATTTACAGCAACTTTAGTCGGTCTTACACTGTCTACCACAAATTCCCGTTTTTTGCGATACATTGATCGCTTTTCCATCGGTCAGTTCGGTGATCGCTAGTCAGGATACTTCCACATATGCTAGGACGTAGGAACTTGGCAGGCGTTTTAGGACCTGACCAGATTGATTAGAAATAGTCACTTCTCCGATCCGTTCCGGCTGTGGAGGAAATGGGGGGGGGGGGAATCCGGAATTTTGTGACATGCATCACTTTCTGAATGGATGACCGAACATGAATGAAACCAAGAACAAATAATCTGACAGAACCTCCGTCTCCCTATCTTTGTAATATGACTATGCGGACGTCCTCCGTCCCCTATCTTTGTAATATGATTATGCACCAGCTCGGACAGGGCTGAAATTACTACCATTAATTAGAGAAATCAAAGACAATCCTTTATATATTTATCACAACAAAAACAAAAGGCTCGACTGATGATGGAGATGAAAAACCTAACAGCACCCTATCTATTTTCCATGTAGATTGCGCGAACACCCAATATTCTGGTTGGCTGCTAGGTAGAAAAAGCTGAGGCACAGGACACTTTGCATGCAAAACCCTTGACTACGTAGAAAAGGAAATGAGGTTTTTCACGTCTGTCATCAGCTGAGCCATGTTGTTTTTGTCATGAAAAATATGATAAGGATTGTCTTTGATTTCTCTAATTCGTGGTAGTAATTTCAGCCCTGTCCGAGCCGGTGCTCAGTTGTGATGACAGAAAATGTGTTTTTCATGTACAGGAGGGGTACCTGACCTCATTTTTACACTACCTCGATTTTTGCCGTGAAAATGTTAAAATGAAATGTACAAGCTGTCCTGACAGTCTAGAGGCAAAATATGACTTTTTCAAAGTCATGTGTCCAAAAATATTCAAATTTTGTGCCTTTTTCTCTATTTTGTAGCTGTTTTGAAAAGCTGTTTTCTGCCTATTGACTTTGCTAACTCTTCCTTTTTCGTCATTTTTAAGTCAATCGAGGTGAGGTTAGAATAAAGTAATCTTGTTTGAAAAGAAAAATATGTTTAACTAGAAATATTGAAGCAATATTTATTTATCCAATATGTTAGCCATTCAATTAGCTTCAGTCTAGTATTTTTGTCATATTTGTTGGTTCCTTTTTTAAGCCAGATGGATTATTCTGAAGGAAAGACTTCTCTGGCAATTTGAAATTTTGTCTGACGTTGGATGTATGCACTGTAGGCCTATACTGAAATCCCCGCACCATACATAAATCCAAGGTACAGTGCTTGAATGTCTAGCACCCAGGCATGGTGCTAGACATTTGAGCACCGTGCCTGAAAAGGGGCTAGTGTACTAGACTGGGGGTGGGAGAAGGTGATAGACCTGGAGAGAGTTTTTGATTTCTACTGTACTGGAATTTGCCATAAAATTCTTCCCAACTGCTCACACTTATCCCCCCCCCCTCTTCCTCTCCACAGAGGATTTCTTTCCACCTGTGTAGGGGATTCCTCTGTGGAGGGGAATTCTCCAAAATATCTGGTGCCCAACTGTAGACTGTAACTGGTACAGGAGGGGTACCTGACCTCGTTTTTACACTACCTCCATTTTTGCTGCGAAAATAATAAAACGAAATGTACAAGCTGTCCTGACAGTCAAGAGGCAAAATATGATGCGTTCAAAATATCTGAATTCTGTGCCTTTTTCTCCATTTTGTAGCTGTTCTGAAAAGCTGTTTTCTGCCTATTGACTTTGCTAACTCTTCCTTTTTGTCATTTTTAAGTGGAGGTAAGGTTAGAATGAAGTAATCTTGTTTGAAAAGAAAAATATATTTAAAGTTTAGCCAAAAAGGACTGGGATAGGACAATGTATTTACCCATCACTTATTCACTTAAATTAGCTTGAAGACCCGCTGAAAATGCGTTACTTGGTTATTCCGCTATCCAGGAATAATCGATTTTCAAATAGTGGAATTTCCATGTGATTTGTGGTACCTCTAATTTGTTGTATGCCTCACAAGAAAGATTTATGTTTTTTTTTGTTCAGGCACTAAGCAATCTTCAGCAATATCGCCACTGCCCACTGAAAAGCCTAGTTTGTGTTTAGATAAAATTTCCAGCGTCATAGTAGAATTTTCGCTGTGGGGACGGCCGCAGATATTCTGAACGTCATAACTAGTGCAGATAATGGAAAACAAAAAAATCCCTTTGCAGAATCCAAATAATTCAGTGTATTCAACTAAATGACACAAAAATAAGTTGGCTTTTCAGTTAAACTTTAACTAGAAATACTGAAGCAATATTTATTTATCTAATATGTAAACCATTCAGTTAGCTTCAGTCTGGTATTTTTGTCATATTTGTTGGTTTCTTTTAAGCCAGATGGATTATTCTGAAGGAAAGACTTCTCTGGAAATTTGAAATCTTGTCTGAGGTTGGATACCCCTCCTGTAACTCTGTAGTCAAAGGAAAAACTGAGAGAAAAGTTTAAATAAGCATTCAGTAGAGGTATGCTTATATGAACAGTTACTTTAATGTGAACACTGCAGTTTTGGGCTAAATGCTAGGTGTCGACTAAACTGTATAGGAATTCTGTAAGTCATGATGTCATGTGATTGAGGACCCAAAGTAGGATTTAACTGTCCCTAGGCCTAGGACGTTTTTTTATTATAGCCGAATACTGCAGTGTTCACATTAAAGTAACTGTTCACGTAAGGATACCTCTACTGTACCTTTACAGGTGTTTTCAGCTGCCCTTCTTACCTACTTTGGCTAACTGATAGTGATAGTTAGCTTTAGACACAGCAAGAAGTGCATGAAAACGGCAAAATCCGAAGTCAACAAACATTCACATAAGCATACCTCTACTGTACGTAACCAGGGACAATCAAAAGTGACTCAATGCTAATGAATGGAATAGAATGACGCTTTGGCCATGATGAAAACCTAGGCTAGTCACAAAAACAAACCAAAACAAGTGTCCCAAGCTGGCAGCTTCCGAACAGACCGAAGAACAAAACAACACCCAAATAAAACGGAAAAAGCCGCTCAGTTGCTAAAAGCAAGTTACTGTGATAACAGAGTTTAGTAAGATTTTAGTGGAGTCACAGCGAGGTATTCAAAAGCTTGCCTGCTTGCTGGAACTTCATGTCATCATGTGAGTGAGGGGGTTCACTGGGATACTGTTACGGATCCAATACTGTCTTTGTTAGGACAATACCAGTCTCTTCCCTTTTAAAATTTAACTGGAAACGCAGCTTTATTTTGGATCATATATTTGAATATTGTACACTTGTCTTGTGACCAGCTTGTGACTTGTACAATATTGCACAATAGCCTAGGCTCTCATGGAATTAATCATTGTTCAAATAGGTGTAATAAGAGGCGTAATCTCGCCGTTCCCCCAAGACCTGCCCAAGACTCCTTGGGGAATCCAAGGTAGGGTAGCCAGTAAATTTTTTTTTAATCAAACCTGAGCTATTGAAGACCAGAATGTGATTCTCCTATCTTTTAGCTTCGATTTGATGCCAAAATCACCTCTCTATCTTGCCTCTAAGCATCCTAAATCTTCTTTAGAAAACAGTATTTTACATAAGAAAATGCCTATGTTCATCCATTGACTTTAGGGTTTTGTCCATCTAGTGACCAGCTTGGAACTATGTGCTTTAATGAAATTCTATGAAACTGGGTATTTTGAGCTGGTTTTGAGTGCATGGGGAGCCCCAGCAAGTGAGTTAGATGAGAAAATATGAATAAGATCATTAAGGTTATAGTCCAATAGACCTATTGCTGCTACAGGCTGCTGACTGTTCCTCCTTAGTATCAACAAATTTTTGTAGGCAAGTTCAGCTACTTTTTTTTACATCTAAATTTACATTGAATATTAAGAAATAATATTAAATAGCTAGGGCATCTTACTGATGGCCTTACAAAACAGACAATTTTGTCCTGAATGCAATGGTATTTTCAAAATATTTTTTGGAGATGTTTTAGATAGGTAAAACTGATCAGGAAAATTCACAGCAATTCCTGCATTCATTACAAAAAAATTGCCAATTTTTGCCACTAGGTGTTTTTGTGGCCACCCTATCCAAGGGAACAGCGATAATAGATAGAGGGAGTCACTCCACGCCAGCTCCATGCGGACTCTGCGTAGCCTACAGAAAACAGTGAGAACACGAGGAATGCTTCCAAAATGGATTTTGTTTGAAAAAAAATATGCAGTTGATGAAATTAGTCTGGATCCACTTTATTTCTGGTTTTGTTTATTCTGATTGTTTTTAATTAATTTTACATTGAGTCATTGTCATTGAATCAACACCAGCAAAAATTGATTCCCCTCCAAATCTGAAAGGGAATCCTTTTTGATGATGGTGATGATAACCAGAGCATTTCCCATCCGTGTGGACTCACAAGAATACAGGACAAACAAAAAGGCGGGGAGTGGAGCCCTCGGGGGAACAGCAAGAATACGCCTAAGGTGTCATACAACATGTACAGATTTGTCTTTTCCTTGGGGTGCACTGTGATAAGGTCTATAAGAAGAATAGACCCGGGTTCTATTTTGCTTTTGGCTTGTGCAGAGCTAATCTGATCACTTGGTTGGTCTCTTCTCTCTAGTGGGCAGAGGAAAGAGCAGTGTTACCAGGGTTTTCACAGAGACTGCACAGAGAGCACAAAAGTTCACTTTGTTGAAAATTGAAGTAACAACTTTTCTTTGGAAGAACACGCTTTGTTCTGTTATGAACTTACAGCTGCTTTTTTGATAGTTTGAGGAACATATGTTAATTTAGGAGTTTTTACAACAAAATTGGGATCAAATTGTACTGTTACACTTATTTGAACAGTGATTTACAGGCTTGATTATAGGATCACATGGTATTTTTATTGCAGTTTCCAATTGATAATCAAGTTCACTGGTTTCAAATGCCTCTGTCCCACCTTAGAACAGTCCAATAAGCCAGAAAATGTATCAGATGAAAATCCAAGTGTCTTCTCGCTGTTGTATTGTATTTGTATCTGACTTATATTTCAGTTGTTACTAGTTCCAGAGGCGTTACTAGCCAAAATGTTTGGGGGGGACAAGGTATTTACCGACTGGCTGGTCATTTTTAACGACTGTTTCTGCAGATAAAAACGACTATTATTGAGAAAAAAACGACTGTGTTGACGAAGAATCGGCTGATTTTAAGAAAAAACGGCTGTTTTCAAGAAAAAATCAACTATTTTTCGATAAAACTGACTGTTTTTAAGAAAAATCAATCGTTTTTAAGAAAAAACGACTATGCTGCCTTAAAAACAGTGCTCTCCACCATTAAACTTTCAAGAAGACCCGCAGCTACCCAGGAATTAATCAGCTTATTGCTTTAGGATATCATTGTAGGCCATATTGAGAGTTTCTAACAGCCAGATTCTTGTATTTGTAAGAGATCTGCTAGAAAAGCAGTGGTTTGTAAGATTGTGGGATCGATTACAGGAGGAGCGAAACCTGAGTCATTGATAGGCGTAAGTCTTATGTGACTGAGAAGGGTGCAGTCAAAATGCAGACACATGATACAATAAATAATAGAGAATATTTGTTTTACAGAAAATGTGTGACAAACTTAAGAGAATCGAAGACCGTATGGCGCGGAATAACAGCTCAAGCAAGAAAATTAAAACGCTACTGAAGGGGGTGAGTGTTCAAATAAGTTTTTGTAATTCACTAATTAACTATCAGAACTCCCACTTGTTTTGCGTGTAGGCTACCCCCTTTGGCACAACTCTTAAGTCCTTAAATCAAGATAAAATCGTGTTTATCATATTGATGGTTGTTTGTCAGTCTGTTCGCTGTTCAGTTCAGTCTGTCATATGGACTAGAAAAAAAGGGTTGGAGTTGTTCGGTTCAAGAAATAGAAATCAGCTCCTGACAGAACCTTATTGTGGCAACTCTGTTCTTAGGTATCGTATTCTGCTTTGAAATCCAGCTTGTTGGCACAATAAATAGAGTTGATATTACACTGTGCAGGAAAACTCAAAGAAATACTTTTTAAGGAATCCGTCGGAACAGTTTTGCCCAATACCGTACAAGCTTTTGTCGGGCGTGAAGCACAGACAAAACTATAGCCTACCGACATTTTTTGTAGGCGCCTTTCGATATAAAAATTAGCTCCTGACAGAATCATATTCTGTTAACTCCGTTTTGGTTTGCTGTTTTGGTTGTGCTTCGAAATTCAACTTGTCAGCAACACAAATAGAACCGATATCGCACTAATCCTAAAACTCCAGCTTCGTCTTTCTGACAATTTTGCCAAAAATAAGCTTTTGTCATGCGCGAATCCCCGACAACTTAATCTGTTTTTTGGCACATTCTTTCGGGATCCATTTTGTCACCTTCTAATCAAACTGATTTGAATACAATTGAGGAAATCCTTTGGCAAACTTTTTGCCCACAATATGGTCTTGTCCGGCCGAGACTTCGACCTTGTCATGTTTCCGTGCAAATCTTGATCCATTCGGAAGTTATCGTGGTCACAGCAGACGTGAATATTTATGATATCAAAGTTTAGCCCTAACTTTTGTTTGGAACCCTCAATTGACTCTCTGATGTACAATGTTGTCGCCCACGACGCCTTTCCCGATCATTATACCGAATAGATTTGTACCGATAGCCTATTTGGGATTTGACAGTGCAAAACGGATAAGTAAGCTGAAATTTATTGGAGCTATATTTCGGCCCTTCTTGGCAAGGGTCCTCTTCAGGCTCAAAGCCGCTCAAGATGGAAAAAACCGAAACTTGTGATCTGACAAGTTTTGAAATATAGCTCCAATAAATTTCAGCTGACTTATCCGTTTTGCACTGTCAAATATGATTCGCAGTCAGCTTGGGCGGAAGGAATATCTATTTGGGATTCTGTATAACTACCGAATCCCCGTGAATATACTGAATAGTTCTGCTATCGAAAACATACCGAACAGTTTTAGTAAAGAATCTCAAAAAGGTGGGGGATGCAGCACCCCCGCCCGCCTTGTGACGCCCCTGCCGATGAGACCACGAAACAAAGTTCTAAAATCAGCATGGTTTCTTCGACTGCAATCGACTCTTCAAACCACTTTTTTGGAAAATTGTTGTTCGAGTTGATTTGAAAACGAATAGCACGAATGATTCAGCGTCTGTAGATTTGGAGAGACACTGAAAGGCATGTAGCCTATACTTGTGTAGCCTATATGAAAATAATATAATGTAACCAACACATGGGAAAGATAAGGGAT
Organism: Branchinecta lindahli; assembly: GCA_023053555.1. Lineage (NCBI taxonomy): Eukaryota > Metazoa > Arthropoda > Branchiopoda > Anostraca > Branchinectidae > Branchinecta > Branchinecta lindahli. The sequence continues at coordinate 9,911,965 of JAKZAO010000001.1, forward strand.
TCGACCGGCGAGAAATTGAAAATCCTAACCTTCCAGTGAGCTATCTGATGGTACTCCTTTAACTGTTGGAAGTGAAGAGTCCGCCGAGCATTTAGCGACACCCGTCGATGTTAAAGCATTTATAACTACATCGGAAGCAGAGTTTTATGACCGAGGTACATCTCCAGGGACCAGTCTGCCAATTTTCCCCGAGCAAAAGGAGTGACACTTGTGCCAAAGACACTGTCGCCGGTCTTAATTCCAAAGGAAGAAGACGACTCTTCGGGAGGAAGAGTAAGTATTTTAAATTTAGCCCCAAAAGAATAATTCATCTTTGAGTCTATGTAATGAACCTGGGCTTCAGAGTATTCAGATTCAAATTGATCTTTGTTCAAAAGAATAATTCAGTTTCAATCTGTGTAATAAACCTGGGATTCAGACTCGAAATTGATCTTTGGACCTCTTAATGGTTAGTAACGATATGGAATCAAAACAGTTCGTATACAATCATTTCATCCATTCGGTGGTTCGGGGCAAAAGCACAGTCGGCGAAAAAGGCGGTAGAAATGGCCGGAACCGCACTCTGCATTCTCGCGAATTGCCTTTAAAAGTGGGTTTTCGGATACTTCTAACCTTGCAACAAAACTAACTATCGCTTTCCGTCTCATAACATCAAAAGATTCAGTTTCATTTTCTAAGAACATTCGACTAGCAGAGTAATCCCTTTAATGAAGCTAATCTGATTATTTGCAGTTTTCTCTGTCATAAAACGAAAAAAAATAGTGCAAAGGCATGAAATTCGACAGTGCAATTTTGCTAAATAAGGCAGTAAAAGGGGTAAGTTTCTTAGAGAAAAGAGCTGAAACCCCACTCAGGGAACCCACAGCAACCTCAGAATGTTGGATGTGTAATATGGGATCTCGCTCACAGGATCAGTATCGTAACATTCTACACGCAGCCCGCGTGTAGAGTAGAGTGGAGTTTAGTTCGTAAAAGGTATCTTGCATGCGCCGAATTGACCTATACGTCAAACACAATCACACTATAATCAATCAATTCGTCATTTTAGTAGTAATCGTAACACAATGCATAAAAATATGCCATCGGCCTCTGCAAAGCTCGTCTAAAACAATGTTCGCGGTAGACTCTTTCGGCAAACAATTGCCAAGGAATTCTAGAAAACATTAACAGAGTCACAAGAATTGATAAAAAAAAATGAAGAGAAAGATTTATTCTTTCACGTAGTAGCGCTGCTCGTCAGCCCATTACTGAAACCGGGCAAGTCAAAGCATGAGACCTGCGTCTTATAGCCCAATCATGGTCATCAAATGACTGAGCGTCTAACTAGATCCACATGCAACCCTTTTCTGTGGTACGCGGAGAGATGTGCACTAGTACAAAAAATTGATAAAAGGCCTTAGAAAACTTGAAACAATAGTTCGTGCCATATTCGGTACCATCAAAGAGAACACAGTCTCTCATTGACTTTAAAGAAGCATACGACAAGGCAAAAAGCCTGATTCTTCACCAAAAGCTGAAGTACATGGATATCCTGAAAGCCGCCGAGGTTGTACGAAGATTAAATACTTTCCCCTTATTTATTCTTGGTTGTACTAGACTTCCTATCCAACAGAACGTTCAATGAAAAAATCGATTGGATGTTAGTCAACCAGTTAATGATGTACTTAATCTTGAGAGTGTATATCTAGCAACTTGGAACCTTAATCCATTGTGAAGGAGAAGGAATTCCCATTGTTTGAATCTGTCGCAGTCTGTTTTTCAGATCTGAGAGCGGGCTAGCATCAGCTTCGTTTGTACCCGTCATGGAGAAAAAGGAAAAAGGTGGGAGCTCGTCTGACGAATCTGGTCCCAGCCAAAGTGGTGGAAAGCGTTTCGATGGTAGTGCTGCCTTTTCTTCACCCCTGAAGAGGAGTGTCCCATTTCTGAACCTCAACAGCTTGACTCAAAGTCCAAAACGGGTTCGAGAAGTTGAAATCGTAGCCATACATTGCCCACTGTGTCCGTTTAGTGATATTGACCCTGTTGTTGTTGAGAAACATGTAAATAACTATCACTTTGATAGCCCTGAAGAAGTTGTTATCTTAGATGAAAGTGATTTTCCAGTAATCTGCCATATTTGTGAGACACCCTTTGAGAGCCATGAGTTAATCCAGATGCATATCCAGTCAGACCACTCTGATCTTTTCTCACAGAGTGGAACTCCTGTTGACGCCTGTCCTGTCTGCCAGCAGGGTGGCTTTTGTAAAACAGACGATCTCGCAGCGCATATTGAAAAACACTTTTCAAAGCTCTCACCTGGTACCCCTGTGACCCCAGGCAACGTTGACTTGTTGCTTGCAAAAGAGTTCCAGAAGTACGAGGTCGAAACGCGTCAGGAACGAGAAAAGCAAGAATTCTCTGTGCTGCAGAACCAATATGGTATGGATAGTAAGGGCAACTATCATCTGCAGAGTGAATCGAACATGAGCAAAGCCGTTGAGCTTGGAAAGATGTCTGTGTCAGAATACCAGGAGCGCAAAATCGCTATTAAAATAGCTGAAAGGGCAGGTGTGGATGACGGTTATTCTTGCACCAAGGGTGTAGTTACGAAAATAACCAGACTGTGCGAGAAAGAGAAGTCTGGACCTCTCTGGAAGGTGTACTTTGCCAATGAAGCTAGTCATTTTGCTACCACTTATGGCGATTCCGGTTGGGGCTGTGGCTACAGAAACATTCAGATGCTGCTAGTCTCTCTATTGTCATTCCAAGAATACCGCAAGAATTTGGAAGGCATCTGTCCAAAGACAAGAACCGATAATTTACAGAACTTGTTTGGATCGTCTAGCCATAATGGGTTTGACATCCCTTCGATCTCACGCATCCAGTCTAGTATTGAGACAGCTTGGAAAGCAGGATTTGACGTTGCAGGTTAGTGCCGTTGCTTTGTTGCTCTTGTGCATGTTATCTCTCTCAGCACTGTGTTTTGACTTCTGGGGGGAGCTTTAGTATGGAATATTGCAAGGGGGAGTGTCACTATCACAAACTCCTAGGTGTTTTTCCGGGATTCGCAAAGAGGCTCAAAACACGAAGTCTGTTTCCGCGACCAACAGTGTTTTTGCGGCTCGCACTGTTGCTCGAATTTGGCACAAATCTGGAACTGATTTTCGATTTTTTGCTTGAAACCTCAAAAATGCAAATTTAGCGGCAATTTAAAGTCCAGATAATAAGATGAGCATGGACATAAAACCTAGAATTAATGGTAAAGGCGTAAGCGTGATGTTCTGTTTCTTGAGGTTTTGTCTGGATTTTATTCTAAGTTCTAGTCGAAATTACCACTAAATTATGCTGAGATTACCGTGAGACGAGCGTATGGCACACACTTGTGTTTCCGTGACACTCAGAAATGTGTCGGACACAACTGTGCCGCGGAAAACGCCGCTGCCGGGAACATCAGAACTTAAGAAAAATTAGAACTGGGACAAAGCCCACACAGGTTAATCCTTGTTAAAAGTTTAACCGAAAAGGGCTGAGATAGGACAGTCTAGTTACCCATCACTTATTAACTTAAAAAGGCTTGAAAACCCGATGAAAATGCGTTACTTCGTTGCTCCGCTATTCACGAACAATCGATTTTCTTATGGTGGAATTTCCCTGCCGGATTTGTGGTATCTCTGTGCGCTTGTATCTGTGCTATGTGTTTGAGGAAAACGATTACGAAAAATAAGTGTTCATGCAGTGAGCTACCTGCCGCGAGCTCGTCACTGGCCACTGAAAAGCCGCGTTTGTACTGGGATTCAAATTTTCCGCAACATAGTAGAATTTTGCGTTGTGATTACGGCCGTAGATATTCTCAACGTCATACTAGAGCAAATAGTGGAAAAAATCCCTTAACGTCCAAATAATGCAGTGTATTCAGTTAAATGATGCAGTAATAAATTGGTTTTTCAGTTAAACTTTAAAACTAGTCTAGAATCGCTCTCCGCCTACTGGAATTTCGAAGCGCCGACACTTACGTGGAACACTTGAGATGAATAACGTCGGTGCTATTGATGGGCTTTGTTGCGGCTTGCCGACTGCCACTGCCCTACTATGCGAAAACTGTTTAATTTACTTTCGTATTTTAGGTCAAGAACAGCTCGGTGGAGCGTTGTCAAATACTCGAAAATGGATAGGTGCTACCGAAGTAGCAGCCCTACTTTCATTTTACCGGTTGAAGTACAAGCTTGTCGATTTCCACCGACCATCTGGAAATGGGAAAACACATCCAGCTCTCTTTGAATGGGTTTATAACTACTTTGCAAAGAATTGCCTGGTTAAGCCGTGCCTCTACCTCCAGCACCAAGGTAAGAGTCCCCCACCTGGGGCAGCTTCTAATCCGTCTTCCTAGTTTAATATCTTTCGCTTAGCAGTTAGCTAGTCGCTTGGCAGTTAACGCGTTTGGCCATGTCAACGAAACATCTGACTACTGTTCTTTAGAAATAGATTGAAAATTGCAATTGGGAAATTGTACTCTAGTTTAGATACAAATTGGAAATGGTAACAGAAAGCGCACTGGTCTCTATCCCTGTTGTCTCCTAACAAGAGCTGTAAGCTCATATGGCACTTGCAAGGGTTGAGATGTAGGCTAGTGTTTGATCAAAAGTACTTTTAAGGTTACCTTTGCGGTTCGATGCGCACTTTAAGGGAGCTAGAGAAAAAGTATTTTGTTTTAGAACGTGGCTGTAATGTACGCACTTTATGGGCGCTAGAAATTCATCTGCAAGAAAAACTATTGAGACAGAGCGATCACAGGCCCTTAGGGATCATTGATATATACCGATTGGTAAAAAAAAAAAAAAAATTTCACTTTTCGGTTAAAATGTGCACTTAAATAAATTTTTGAGGAAAAGCCTTGTGGCACAAATGACCATGGGTTGAGGTGTATGTTTGATAAAAAAAAAAAAAAGTAGTTTTCGACCTTGCGGTTCAGATGCGCAACTTAAGGAAGCTAAAACTTAGTATCAGTATCAGTAAGCAAAACCCTTGAGGCAAAAATGATAATGGGCTCATGGAGATCATGAAAATGTATAATTTGCTTAAACGTATTTTTCTAAATTTACGGTCATGATTGGTACTTTAAGGAATGTCGGATTTGGAAAGTGGCGATTTCTGAGCCAATCTTGTTAAATCTCTGATATTCCAGCCCAGTTCCATCGTCCTAGCACATCTGGAAGTACCTTAAATCGCGATCACCAGAATTCCGGACCCCCCCCCCCTCAAACTCTCCCACAGTCGCCGGAGCCAATCCGGTTCTGTAAGTGATTTATCCAGAGCATCTCTTTATTATTCCCACAAAGCTCCATCCCGATCTTCCCAGTCTGAGCCGGTCACGTATTCCCCCCCCCCCCCCCGTTGTTGTCGAATCCGGTGTCCCTGATTCGCCTCCTTAGTTTCGTCGTGAAAATCCCCCAAACGGAATTCCGGGAAACTCCCCTCCACCCCTGCCCCCTAGTGTCCGGATCCAGTCCAAATGTATAAACGATTTATCTGGAGCAGATGCTTGTTCTTCCCAGCAAGTTTCACTCCGATCCCTCCATTCTAACCGTTTCTCGAGATTTCCGGTTCCCCCCCAACTCCCCCATAGCTGTCGAATCCGGTCCGGACTTCAAATGGGACATCAGAGGTGTGCTATCTATTCAGTTATTAAGTTTCATTCCAATCCGATCACCCGTTCGAAAGTTACACACTACTCCAGTTTTCCGGATTCCCCAGCCCTCCACCCCCCCAGGTGTTCGGATTGGGAAACTGATTATTTCCAGGTTAGTCCGGTCGGGTCCCTGTTGCTCCTGCCAAGTTTCATCGTCCTAGCACATCTGGAAGTACCCCAACTCGAAAAAGTGTGACAAAAACTACTTAATTTTCAGAATTCCCCGGCCCACCACTCCCCCCCAGATGGTCGGATCGGGAAACTGATTATTTCCAGGTTAGTTTGGTCGGGTCCCTGATTTTCCTGCCAAGTTTCATCGTCCTAACACATCTGGAAGTACCCTAACTCGAACATGTGGGACACAAAAATTCGGACAGACGGAATTGCGATCGGTATATGGCACTTGAGCCAGAGGAGTGCCATAAAAAGTGGGGTGCTGTGAAGCTTATTTAAACACAAGTTCAAAGAATTTTTGTTTGCTTTTACAATACTATTTTAACTACCCCTTCCAGGGTGTCATACGTCTTCTCTACTGTGTCACCTGTTTGTGTTATATCAGAGTTTGGAGTGCGCACCAAGTTGGAACGAGGAACAGAAGCATTCTCTTATGGGTTTCAATTTGTTGCAGGACACAGTCGAACTATCATCGGAGCAGAACGCAATACGAAAACAGACTGCATTCGACTCCTAATCCTGGATCCTGCACATTCCAAGGAGAAAATGCAGAAGATCCTCTCGCAAGGAGCAGAGGGTCTGAAACTCATTCGTCGCAATCTCAGTTCGCTCCAATCAGACCAGTATCAAATAGTGGCCGTGGATGGGTTTATCGAATCGGAGGAAGAATACCAGGTTAGGAAATTCATATTTTACCTTCGGTCTGTGTTTCTCAGAAAAGAGTGAATGTGACAGTAGTTGCTTTTTTGCAGATACCATGGTGTCTGTTACTACGGTAACTGGATCTGCTTTAGTCGTTTTTGCAGTACCGTGGTATTTGATATACAGTTGCTCTGCAAAAACGACAGTTGCCGAAATTGCGCTTTTCGAATCCATCCGAAAAGAACAAGACCAAAGGTTTCGATGGGATCCCACAAATTCAATATTTGATCCAGACAATTAGATTTTGTCTTCGCCAGACCCAGTCTTCGTCAGACTCCTTGAACATTTTTACTCTTAAAATTTAGAAACAGATTAAGGCCAAATAGCTAATCATCTGAGAAAACCAAGTTCAGATATGGATTCAGCGATGTGTGTTTAGCCCTATAAGTCTTATCTATTTTGACGAAACCGATCGAAACGATCCTGCCTTACTTCTGCCGATTTTCCGGCTTCGGCGGAATTCCGGAAAATAAAGCTTAAAAACGAATTCAACGTATCTCCTTACCCCTAAATCTAACATCTAATCAACTTCAGATAAAAATTTAACTTATAACCAATTTTCCAGCTTCAGCCGATTCCGCACGAACCATATGTCTGGCTAAAAAATTAATGTCATATACGGATTCAGCATCTCTTCTTACCCCCAAATCGGACATCTAACAAATCTAATCAACTATAAATACAACTTTTGCTTTAAAATTTTTTTCCGTTTGAGCCTGATTCCGGGAGAAGTAGCCTACTTGTCCGGGTAGAAAGTGATTTTCACATAAGTGTTCAGCATGCCTTTTTACCCCTAAATCGAACATCTAATCAACTTCAAATAAAACTTTTACTTTTAACAGACTTTCCGGTTTCGGCCGGATATCGGGCGAACTACTTGTCGGGCGAGAAAATGGTTTTCATATTCATGTTCAGCGTGTCTTCTTATCCCTTAATCGACTATCTCTTTAGCTGTTTAAAAATATTTTCCTTGTCCCTTAATTTGAGCCCCCTCCCCCACCCCTAAATGTAGAGCTACAGAGCCCATCTACGAACTCGACTTTTCCCTTGACCCAAAGGATCCTCCCACCAAGTTTCATCAAAATATCTCATTCCCTTCGAGAGTTATCGTGCTCACAGACGGACGGACAGACGGACAACTTTGTCGGTGTCGTAGGTATCCCTCCACTTACGTTTTGGGATCCCAAAACTGATATCCAGTCACACCACTAAGTGCCAAACTTCTTTTCCACCAATCTGACAAAAATTGATGAAAGTGAGATGACTTTTTCAGATACCACGATCAGCTACCATGTCGGCCCGTGGTATCTGAATATCAGATACCACGATAACGGCAAAAACGCCTTTTGACCGTGGTATCAGATACCATTGTATCTGCAAAAACGCAACTAATGTGCGGCCTCTTTTCTGAATTCCCAGCTTTACTTTACTAGCTCACAAACAGGAGTTGAGACAGCGAAAGCGGTAGTTGTCCCCACGCTCGAGCACTACAAGGCTACACCAGGCGACTAGACTACTGTACCAGTATTCTGGTAATGTCCCCACACCCCATCCTTATTGAAGAGTAAAAAAAAGGAAATAGGTAGGGCTGAGTCTTTTTTTCATTCTTCCTGATAACCAAGAAACTATTTAAATGCCACATCAAAACCAGAGTACAACAGAACTTCTTTTCTGAAAGAGTGTTCAACGACTAAAATGATCTTACCTTACCGAATCCACCATATCATATCATATATCCACAATATCAATACCATCCCCAGAACCCTTCGAAAAGTCTCTGGACAATGAGTGGTCGTCTAAGAGTTGGAAATAGCGCTGAGACGGTCCAGACCAGTAACAGATGACAAGGCATTACCACCCATGGAGCAACACAGGTCGATTGGCCCTTCAACCGCTCCGAAGTGCGAATTAAGGTCAATAAGGTTTCTTCTTTCTTCCAGTGCAGCAAAGTTCTGAAGTCAACCCGTATACCCTGAAGATCAGTGTCAGATTGCGTAAGAACCCGCGCTTTCCGTCGTTGTAATAATCCTACAATGTTCCAGCTGTGATAATTTTTTGTTTTCGCTATTTTATTCGAAAATAATAATTTTAAAAGCAACGATAACAGTTATAACATAGGCTGACGGTTCAGAGAATTTCACCTTCCTTCTGATGGAAGACTCACATTGCGCTAGGGACGGGGCCCGATTTTTAACGAGACCTCAAATTTGTACTTTTAACTAGTTTTCGCGTGGAATGAAAACTGGAACTTGCGACTGTTTCGCCGGCCGCCGGGATTGCTTTTTGGGCGCTTCTTGTTCTTCGGAGGAAGCTTCCACTTCTTCTTTTAGTGGAATGATGTACAAGTCCTCGTTAATATTCCGGAATTCGTCGGTCCTGGAGCAGTCGACAGAGAACCACCAGTCGCAGACGCGTTTAGACTACAAAGGAACAAAATGTGTCTGAATTCAGTTCCCGTAAACGTATTGTTGCTTACCATACTTGTAGACTTCATTTCTCCACAGGCCGGGGTAGAAGTAAGGACTTGTCTTCACCTCCTGCTTACCAGTAAAGAGTAATTCTGGCGGTCTGGAAAGCTCCGCTAGTTTATTATGCGTCGGCTGTTCTTGCGACTTTCGGCTGAAACTCGCTTCGCTTTCCAGAGCTGTTCTTGCGCGCCGCTAGCTTTGGCATCGAAAGTGAATCCACTACGTTAGTGGGAAGTTATCTCGGGAAGTCGTAAAGGCACAAAGACGTTATTTCTTGCGCTCAGCGGATTCTGGTTTAGCTTTTTGAAAGCGAATCCGTGAGACTGCCAGAATCGGCTTGGATTTTTTTCAGTGGTCAAAAGGTAGGGTATTTCCCCGTAGAAAGCAATTACGTTCAGCCCTCCGCCCCCTAGCCCTGCCTTCGAAGATAGGTCCTCCCCCCCCCCACACATTTCTTAATCCTTGGTGTACAAATAATAATTTGAGTGTCGAACGCGAAACCCAGTACGAGCGTCACGAGTTCTGGAAAACATGAATCGGGATTTGTAATCTTGGACATACCTGATCGTAGATGGTTCCATTGGGACAGAGGAAAGAGTCGAATTTTCCTGTGTCGTCACAGTAATGCCAGCCCTGACACCTTGACTCGACGTCAGCGTAATAGCCAGGGATTTTGCCTGCACAGTTGAAGTTTGTCTGTGGGATTCTGTGGAAGTTAGGGTAGCTCTGGCCCGGAACACCTGTTGGCAGGATACAAAGGAATATATTTATGGTCCTCTGGATGTCGGAATAAGTGAGACAAATTTTTTTGTGGGGCGTAGGAGGATGGAGTGGGCCATCGCGGAGTGGTCTTAAGGTTGTCCGCCATCGTTAATTAGAAGGAGCGACTGTTACTATATATTTCTCGTACGGAGACGCCATTAATTATGTACCCGACTGGCAGCGATAAACCTGTCTCTCTTCTTCTCCAAGAAAGGTACCGGGATGATATATTTGAGAAACAATAGGAAAGCAAAAACACACGGGCCCGTTTTACTTGTAATTCACAGACCAGCCATATATGAAGGCTACACTACACTACATGGTCACCCTGTTTGGTAAAGGTGGAAGAAAAGAAATAAAACAATTGTTATCTAACCTGGAATGGTATTCACATCAGGTTCTTCGGTGACTTCCTCCGAGGTGACTTTCACTTGCTTCCGTGCTGGCTGCTGAGCGGAGAAGCGGTGCTCAGGTGGTGCAAAGTCTTGGAACTGTCCGGGGTTAAATTCGCTGCTAGGGTTAACCGGTCTTGGCCTGGCCTGCTGCGCTGAGGCCACTGCCAGCAAAACTGCAAGATGTCATGACGTTACGATTTATCGAATTCTCGCACCTTTCTCATAGGTTAAAACCGTGGGGATGCCCACTCTCGATGTTGGTGTACATCAGGCGCCCGGTGCCAGCACCGGTTGCCACGTTTTAGAATATTAATGTCAGCATGTTTAGAGATGAATCGCCTAAATTATGGCCGGCATTGCTGTCGGTGTCAGGAAAGAGTGTGCAGCAAGTGCCTGGGAGTGGGTAACCCCTCGGTTAAAACCTAGTACCTGATGTAACAAACCACAATGCTGAAGTTCAGTTTTCAGCTTCATTTTAAAAGAAAAGTCATCTTGTATCAGTTCCTTCAACTTCCCCAAATGGGGAGCCAAGCTCAACTGGTCAATAAGCAAAAATTAATACTCTCCAGTCAAAACGGACACGGTGATGCTAAAGCCGGAATGGTTGACGCGTGTCTTCAGTTCGAGGTATGTTTACAGACTCGAATTGTAACTGACGAAAGTGCTTAGCGTTTGCTTGCTTCAGTGTCCAGTAAGGCACATAATTATTCTCTAGTAAACGCCAATGCAGCAAATGCAGGACATTTGACGGGTATCTACTTACCAGCGAAAGTACAAGCTTGTGGAATCATCCTTTGCAACACGCTTCCCAGTCTCTCACTAAAGCCCGGTTCTGCAACACAAGAGTAGAAATAGCAGGTTTCGAAGGGCAAACAAGCCAAGCGTCGGGTTAAGGGTGGGGCCACGCCTTTCCTTTGCTTTGACGGTCGTCGCTGATTTTTCTGCTCCTGATATGCTTCTCCTGAAAGTAATGTTTCTACTTTCACTATCGTACCGTATAATATGCAAAAAGTGTTTAGTCTTGACCTTCTCGGATCACTTTAGAATATTGCCAATATTCAGTCGAGCAATTGAATTAACGTCCCGACAGTGCTAATTGCCAAACTTGACGTACAAAATCAGATGAAAGTTGCAGTACCAAGTCGATTATGCAAGATTTTGGCAGTGGATGACATTACCGTATATAGCAGTGGCAATGCACTTAAACTCGTAAGTCATAAAACGTGGTTGTTAAGCGACCGTTACCTTCTAGAATATGGTCTTACTACCTTCGTCTGTATTCAAAGCTGGACTTCTTAACCCCAGTCCGCTGATCGGCTATACTGCTTCGCAGGCCTACAAATCCACCCTCTGGCGTGGCACACCGTCATGACCACATATACGATTTCAAGCATCAAACGCTCGTGTGCTACCGTGCATAGCAACACGTTTCAAGCGAGAGGAAATACAACTGAAAGACGACAATCAAAATATTGGAGGGTCTCTGCTCGCTTACTGACATCTAAAATTCATACATATGACATTATAAATTATTCACAGGTGATTCATTAAGATCATGGAAGGAATTGAGGAATCCTGGCTTTCCGGAATCAAGAGTGACGAGAAGATGAGCTAAGGGATTAGATACTGCATTCTGCAACTGACAACCCATCCGCAATTTTGACACTGATCATGACAGTTTATGGAAGGAAAATTTTACACGTGTCAGGAAACAAAGTACACTTGGTTTTAAGCAGGAACGGCACATGTCGAGTTTTCCAATATGAATCCGTAAATCCAGTCGTAAAGGATAATTATAATGGAATCCTTTGCATATGGAATTTACGGAAAGTGTAAGAAATCCAGGGCGTCTGACTTTTCTGCTGGCTAAGACTTACGATGCATCATAAGCGACAATAACAATTTATTCAGCAGAACATCCCGTCAAGATGGTCGTAATCAGCATTGTCTGTCTAGTTTCAGAGAGGATAATAACGACTACAATAAATAGCTGGCTTTTATCATCGTAACTCATAATAACTTCCCAACAGAACCTATGCAATTGTGTTTCAGTATTATTTGTAATCGCTAAAACTAACGACAACGACGGTCATCTCATGAAGGGCTATCGCTCAGCGCTGACATGCATATTTGATCTCCCTTCGTTCAAAAGTTAATTTTTCTTGCCGATGGCCAACTTTCTAATAGTTACAACCTAAAAGGAGCTCCAATTTCATCGCATAGAGAGAAAGTTGAAAGTCTCGCCCGGAATCCCAAGCGCAGAAAACTTGCCAGAAATCACTAGCAGAAATAGCTAGTGACATGGCAGCACTTTCGGAAAATGCTTCTTTTTTCTGTGATCCGAACGAGATCTTTGGGCTACGGAGCCAGGAGACTGTCTCAAGCTTACATCTTCACCACAGTCAAATTTAAGTTAAAGGAACAGAAAACTTGACTCAAACTTGACTCGGGGAGCTAGCTAACATATCAAGAATGTACCCTGAGTCGATGTTGAGAGTAAGAAAAATTCTCGTTACGACCATTGCAGTTTCCGGGCAGTTTCCGAGAATTCGACTTTTGAGCAAAAGGTTTGCAAAAGCAAAAGGTTTGTGTGCCGCGACTAGGAATCGAACCCCGGCCGTCTAGTCGGGAGGTCGTTACTCTGTAGTCTACATGTAAAAAGGCGAACTTTTACAGTACATGAGTACATAAGGGGCAAGGGCCTGCCAGCTAGCTTTGGGAACACTAAGGAGGGGGTTCGAGACAGTTCGAGATGACAAACAAGGGGGGGCCTGTCGACAATAAGACCCTGTATATTTATCCAAGCCCCCCGGGCGATTCGATGGCCGAAAGTTGCGTAGTCAAGTTTGCTGTTCCTTTAACTTTCAGTTTGAAAGTATGGCTTGAGGAGTTGAGGCGTTTTCTCGCCGTTCCCCGAGGACTCCTCGGGGAATTGAAGGGCGGCGAGAATAGAGGGAGTCACTCCACGCGGACTCCCCGTACGGAAAACAGCGAGAACACGGGGAATGCTTCTAAAATGGATTTTGTTCGAAATTTTTTTTACAGTTAAAGTTTAACCGAAAAGGACTGGGATAGGACAATCTAGTTAAGTCGGGTCTTCACCTTCCGGAATCTGGGTTCCCAGATTCTCCGTGATTTTTTCTGAATTTCTTCTGCGATACCTAAAAATTCCGGAAATCTGGAAGTTCAAAAGCCCCTTTTTTCCGGATTATTCTGATGTACTTTCGGACCGGTTCATATTCCAGATGCAATTTACAGAAGAAGTCAAAGAATAATCTGGAAGCCCAGATTCCGGAAGTTCCGGGAGGTGAAGACCGGACTTTACCCATCACTTATTCACTTAAATTGGCTTGAAGACCCGCTGAAAATGCGTTACTTGGTTGTTCCGCTATTCAGTAATAATCGATTTTCAAATAGTGGAATTTCCGTGTGATTTGTGGTACCTCTAATTTGTTGTATGCCTTCCAAGAAAGATTTATGACTTTTTTTTTGTTCAGGCACTAAGAAATCTTCACCAATATCGCCACTGCCCACTGAAAAGCCTTCTTTGTGTTTAGATAAAAAATTTCCCGCGTCATAGTAGAATTTTCGCTGTGGGGACGGCCGCAGATATTCTGAACGTCATAACTAGAGCAGATAGTTGAAAACAAAAAAATCCCTTTGCAGAATCCAAATATTCAGTGTATTCAACTAAATGACACACAAATAAGTTGTCTTTTCAGTTAAACTTTAAAATTTATTTGGATCCACTTTATTTTGGGTTTTGCTTATCCTGATAGTTTTAGTTTTTTAATAATTTTACATTGCACGAACACCAGCAAAAATTGATTCCCCTCCGAATCTGAAAGGGAGTTCTTTTTGATGATGATGATAACGGAGCATTTCCCGTCCGTGGGGACTCGCAAGAATATGGGGAGTGAGTCCCCGGGACAAACAACAAGAGCTGTAAGCTCATATGGCACTTGCATGTGTTGAGATGTTTTGTTTGATCAAAAGTATTTTTCGACTTTGTGGTTAAAATGCGCACTTTAAGGGAGGTAGATAAAAAGTATTTAATTTTTGAACTTGGGTGTAATGATGCGCACTTTAAAGGCGCTAGAAATGCATCTTTATGCAAAACCCTTGAGGCAAAAACGATCACAGGCCCTTAGGGATCCTTGATGTATACCGTTTCGTCAAAAGTTTTTTTTCGCTTTTCATTTCAAATGCGCACTTTAAGGGTGACAGAAATAAATTTTTAAGCAAAACCCTTGTGGCACAAATGATCATGGGTTGAGATGTATTGTTTGAAATAAAGTACTTTTCGACCTGGCCGTTCAGATTCAAACTTTAAGGGAGCTAGAACGTCATTTGTAAACAAAACCCTTGAGGCAAAAATGATAATGGGCTCATGGGGATCATGAAAATATGAATTTGGTTTAAAAGTATTTTTCGAAATTTGCAGTCAAGATTAGTACTTTAACGAATGGTCGGGTTTGGAAAGTGGCCATTTTTGAGTAAATCTTGTCAAATCTCTAATATTACAGCCAAGTTCCATCGTCCTAGATTATCTGGAAGTACCTTAAATCGTGATCACCGGAATCCCGGACCTCCCCCCCCCTCAAACTTCCCCACAGTCGCCGGAGCCAATCCGGTTCCGTAAGTGTTTATCCAGAGGATCTGTTTGTTATTCCCACAAAGTTCCATCCCGATCTCACCAGTCTAAGTCGGTCACGTATTTTCGCCCCCCCCCCCCCAATTGCTGTCGGATCTGTCCGGACATGAAAAAGATCAACAGAAACATGTCCTCTCTTCAATTACCAAATTTCACTCAAATCCGATCAGCCGTTTCAAAGTTACGCATGACTCAATATTCCGGATTCCCCCTCCCGTTACTCCCCCCACGGCTATCAGATCATGTAAATTTTTCTTTATAAGTCAGTTTGATCGGGTCCCTGATTCGCCTCCCAAGATTCGTCGTGAAAATCCCCAAAACCGCCATAACCGGAATTCCGGGAAACTCCCCTCCAACCCCCCCCTAATGTCATGATCCATCCGAAATGTATAAACGATTGATCTGGAGCAGATGCTTGTTCTTCCCAGCAAGTTTTACTCCGATCCCTCCATTCTAACCGTTTCCCGATATTTCCGGTCTCCCCCCCCAACTCCCCCAAAGCTGTTAAATCCGGTCCGGACTTCAAATGGTACATCAGAGGTATGTCATTTATTCAATTATTAAGTTTCATTCCAATCCGACCACCCGCTCGAAAGTTACACAGTACTCCAATTTTCCGGATTCCCCAGCCCTCACCCCGCTAGTGTCCGGATCCAGTCCAAATGTATACACGATTTATCTGGAGAAGATTCTTGTTCCTCCCAGCAAGTTTCACTCCGATCCCTCTATTCTAACCGTTTCTTGAAATTTCCGGTCTCCCCCCCCAACTACCCCATAGCTGTCGAATCCGGTCCGGACTTGAAACGGGACATCAGTAGTGTGCCATTTATTCAGTTATTAAGTTTCATTCCAATCCGATCACCCGTTCGAAAGTTACACACTACTCCAGTTTTCCGGATTCCCCAGCCCTCCACTCCCCCCCCCCCGGGTGGTCGGATCCAGTCCAAATGTATAAACAATTTATCTGGAGCAGATGCTTGTTCTTCCCAGCAAGTTTCACTCCGATCCCTCTATTCTAACCGTTTCTCGAAATTTCCGGTCTCCCCCCCCAACTCCCCCATAGCTGTCGAATCCGGTCCGGACTTCAAACGGGACATCAGAAGTATGCCATCTATTCAGTTATTAAGTTTCATTCCAATCCGATCACCCGTTCTAAAGTTACACACTACTCCATTTTTCCGGATTCCCCAGCCCTCCACTCCCCCCCGGGTGGTCGGATTGGGAAACTGAATGTTTCCAAGTCAGTCCGATCGGGTCCCTAATGCTCCTGCCAAGTTTCATCGTCCTAGCACATCTGGAAGCACTCCAATTCGAAAAAGTGTGACAAAACTCCTTAATTTTCAGAATTTCCCCGGCCCACCACTCCCCCCCAGATGGTCGGATCGGGAAACTGATTACTTCTAGGTTAGTTTGGTCGGGTCCCTGATTTTCCTGCCAAGTTTCATCGTCCTAGCACATCTGGAAGTACCCTAACTCGAACATGTGGGACAAAAAAATTCGGACAGACCGACCGACAGACCGACGGAATTGCGATCGGTATATGGCACTTGAGCCAGAGGCTGCAAGTGCCATAAAAACGCAGGGACTCCTCAAGTGGAGTCCTCGGGGAACGGCGAGAATACGCCTTTGGCTTCTAGAGAACGGAGCTTTCTGCTCGGGAACGGAAACGCAGTTCGAAGAAACGGAGGCTTGGCTGCATAGCCTGGGGTGGTTCGTTCTTACATAAGACCGTGAACTTCACACCTTGTGGACAGTCGGCCGGAGACGAGCGAAAACCATCCTCATAGGCTCCAAGCTAGAGATCTATGAAGCTTCCCAAATGCAATAACATTCATCAGACCGGACTGAGATCCAAACTTTCCGAGTGAACCACACAGGTGAAACACTTTTCATCTCCTCGAGCCACGAACAGAAACGGGACCAAACTTGAGGTTAAGAAAAATATGGTTCGTACTGTCTCGGAAACGTGAACTCAAATCCGCCACTTGATTATCGAGTTTGGATTGCTATGAAAACACGTCATATGGTATCTGCTTTTTCGAAACAAATTTATTACTGTTAAAACGATCCGGCTACAATCACGTCAAAGTAGATTATCACTTCAGCACTATTTATATCCATGAATGAAATACAATGCTTAATTTCGCGTCAAACTAAAAACCGTGATTCAGATTCACTTTGAGCGAAGCTATTACGTTAGAAGACCAAAGAACGCGACGACCAGCAAGGACAAACTGCTTCGCCAACTCGTGTTGCATTTGCCTTCTTCTCACACGCATAACAGACCAACTTTGAGCAAACTTGGTAGAAGAATCCAAAAGCAACTCAAAGGTACAATCATGACTAAAAAAAAAAAAAAAAAATCCAGACCCTGCTCAGCCTCGACAGGCGCCGTCAACACTTCGGATGTAAATATAAGCGGACTAACTAATGCCCACTAGTATACTCATAACATCAAACTATAGGTACAACTGTGCCGCCGTAAACATCGGCGGAGTATCCTTGATTAATCAATAGGTTCCTGCACAGCACGTGGACTACCGTTCCCAAGATTTCGTATTCAGAACTAACATACCACCCTTAATGCTTATAAAAAAAAAAAAATCGAACCCACAGCGCGATAACTGTACTTGTAAGACTTTTTCGAATTTGAGGCAGGTTTACTGTATTACCGGAACATACTCATCAACGCAAAGGCTCTTATACTCTGACTAAGTTATGGACACCTTGCTTTTAGTAGTAGTTGGGACGGTCTTGTTTAGCTGCTATGTAACTACGCAAACTCAATGCAGCCACAACTACCGCCCTTTCTGGATGAACGCTCCCCCCCCTCTAACCTACTTTTAGCTGCAACCTCATTCTAACGGGCTACGAACTTAAAACTACAGTCCACGTGCTCAAACAGGCCAACATAAAACGGACACAACTATCGAATATTCAAATTAAAAAAATATGCTGCGATCGTGCGCGACTCGATATCAAAATCTCCTGCAAAATCAGAAAGGAAAAAAACGCATCGGTTTATACTCCCAAGCCTTTGTACGGATTCGCCTCCCGAGGACAAGTGACAACCGGACTCGTTCTTGGATAGATCCGAACAGGCATCACAAAGCAAATATACTAGATTCATCTAGCATATACGTCAGCAATATCATCGCACCCGTTAAAGTACAGCTAACCTCCTGAACAGAACCTGGGTCTTCTACAATCCTAGATAACATTCACGAAGGACATTTTCGTTAGTTTCCATTTACGTCTTGGCCTCCCCCCCCCCCCCCTACGAGCACGTAAAGCAGTATCACTTCCGGCTACGTTGCCAAAAGCTTTTCGCATGTTGTCGTAACCCCTGGGCGGCAAGAGACGTTTAGTGTGGAAGCCTGGGCGCTAGGACAAAGACCAAGGTCCTTTGAGAATAATTTCCAAAAATCTTTTCTTGGCTGAAGTTTTCAAAATCTAGTGCCAAGTAGTTCAGGAGGGTAGAGGTTCCTTAAAAAACGTCAGCCATGATCATCTTGCACAACAAAGCTCTAAATCAGCTAATAAAACGATAAAAGCACACAGATACGAAATTACACGAAAACGCTAACACTAGGAAACACTTAAAAATGCAACTCGACACGTAAAGATTGCTTGAAGAGAAGAACTCCGCAACGGCCCTTCTGCAGGCTGTCATCAAAAAGTGTTAAAACTCCGAAGATATTTTTTCCTAAATCCGGAGAGATTCTTTACCGACAAGAATATGGCAAGACTTAAATAGTAAAAATCGCCAGGTATCGAGAAAGCCAAAAACAGTTCCTATATCCGCGTTTGCGAAAATCTACCATGCTTTCCTTCCGAAATGCTGCCGAGTAACCCAACTCCTTTCAAAAACTGTATCCAAAATACAACAAGTGCCATTGACCGCAAATAGTCACATCCCTCCTTAAAAAAATCGCACCCTCGCACTATAGCTACTGAGGGCGAGTTCCGCATTACTTGCTCAGAAAAAGTTGAAAAGTTCAGAGTTCTTTGACAGTCAAGCGAAATTCGCCCCAGTTCGAACTATACTCAAGTGGTTGTCTTTTGGTTACGCCCCTAGCCGAAAACAATGACATGAAAGACGTCCCCTTTAAAATCTGCGAACAGCTATGCTTGCCCATTTGAGAAAACCATCTGCTTGTCTAATTGGTACAAGCTACAGGCGAGCGGCTATTGAGCATATGCTCTAAGCTGAAGCTTGCCGAAACGCTACACGTGAGAAATCCGACTAAAAAGTCCTTACTAACATACTATGCCAGAACTGCAAACAAGGTCACATAAAAATTCCCGCGTCTTCAGTTGCCCAAACACAATTTCCCGCGCCGCTCAATACTCCTCTCGTCAAACCCGTAAAAAAAAAAAAAAATCTTCCGGGACACTAGCTGCTTGGTTGTTCGCCGTTGGGTGGCGGGCGCCTTGTGTATACGCTTATACCTTCACGACACAAGTTCACTGCACACGCCTGGCATCTATCGGGCTGGTGAGGGGTTCGCGGTTTCCCCCCGCGACGAAAATCATTCAGATGCGGCCGGGCGTAGCCGTAGTAGATGTGCCCAATTTTCTGGAGAACGTTGATCAGGACCTTTTTAATCTCCTCCGGGTACCACATGGGATCTTCGAAACGGTCCAGCTAGAAGAAAAAAACATCGGTATTAGCGACTTACTCGAATCGCCATTTTATCCGGAATGACGAGGGAAGCGAATAATGTCGAAGGTATAGTAGAAGGAATAGAAGCACATAACGTAGATGGGTAAACTCTGGATACTCCACCTCGAATAGGAAGTCCACATTGGACTGGAACATGCAGCCAGAAGGGAAAATAAACATACTGATGGACGAAGATATCACTTATCGAAGGCGCAGACAAAAGTCTGTCTTTGCGGATGTGACTAGAACATGAGCATACACCAGATGGGAGGGGGGTCTTACTCGGGATGTACTAATAATTCACTATATGGTGCTGATCGGGTAAACTAGGGACACTAAATGGTCTTTCCAGCCAAGCCCGTACATTATGACCCCCCCCCCCCGGACAAGGAACATCCATCTCATTGAAAAGTTCGGTATTGCTGATCCGTCTGCGGCTGCCCCGAGATCCATCAACAGAACGAAGCAAAACTGTAATCACCCATGGAGCTCCACGATGTTTCGGTTTAGTGACTTTTAATCATTTGGTTGTCGCTGTTGTGTTGTTTCTTTTTTTTAAATCATACTACCCGTCTCTACCTAGACGGGTTACAAATAAAATAAAATAAATGTAGATAAGTGGCTTAAGTTTTACAAAATAGTGAGTGGAAATCGGTTGTGTAAAAGGAAGAGAAAGGAAGAGAAAGGAAGAGGCAGTGTAAAAAGACCGAATTTGCAACTGTACCAAGAAACACGCAGCCGCATCAGAAACAAGTGCGCAAGCGCTCAGACGTGGAGTGTAAAAGAATGAAGAACATACAGAGGTTTCTCCCTTCCCGTAACGTTTAATATTCGTATTGCATAGTTATCCGTGAAGCCAACGACTGAGCTCTCAAAGGATCTCCAAACGCGGCTCAGGCCATCTCTCATACAATCATGTGAGCACTGTAGGTTCGTTTCAATACACTTTGTTTACTACCTTGCTCGGACACCCTAATGTCAAAGTCATGAGTTTTCAAAGTGCGTCTCATCTGACACCTTCCACGCGAAAACACATGTTAGTTCCAAGGAACACAACATTAACAAGTACAATAAACCAAATCGTAGCAGCCTAATACCCCCTTCGTCACAACTTCATTTAATAACGGCATATCAACGAGCATATGACAGAACGGTCCAGTTTCCATCGCGTGGTCAGATTTGTTGCTGTTGCACCAAAATCCACATCTATACATATATATCCACAAGTATACAAGAGATGAACCTGAGACCTGTAACTCATGGGAAATCTGGACCCAGTTGCCCATGAACGGGAGTGTGGGTGGGGGGTCGGGACCCATAAAAATGCGTGCCTAGACCTATATATCCTCAGGTTTACCAGCTTGGAGTTTGATTCCAGTCACGAGTCAAAAACTTAACACATGGGCAATTTGGGCCCACTTGCCCATGAACATGGAGGGTGGTTCAGCTCCACATATATATTTTCAACCCTAAGATCTAAAAGCACAAGTAATTTCATCGTCCCATCTCTTGTTATTGTCAAGTTAGCATTACAAAAATGGGCAATATGGGCCCAATCGCCCCTGAACCAAGTGGGAATGGCGTTTGGGACCCCAAAAAGCAAAAAGAGACCCCGCAATGCTCACCAAGCCTACCAAATTTCAACTTGATACCTGTTGATTCCTGTCACGGGTTTCAAACTTTACTCTTGGGCAATCTGGGCCCAGTTGCCCACGAACGGGGTGGGTGGGGGAGGTGCAACTTTAAAAGTGATTTCCCATCCCTAGGATCTTCAAGTACAAGGCATTTCATCGCTCAAGTTATGAACATTATTCACTGGGCAATCTGGGCCCAATTGCCCCTGAACCGGGTGGATGAGGGGGTGAGACCCTCAAAAGGCACAACTAGACCCCAATACCCACAAGTGTACCAAGTTTGAACTTGATACTTGCACTGGCTCACGAGTTATGAGCTCCACAATATGGTGAAAACCGAAAGCTTCTACAATAGTGGATTGTTCCAAGGAACACTCCACTAAAACCTTTCCGACAGTTGGATATTCACTTCCGAATATCGCGCAAGACTCACCAGTATTAGCCCCACCCTAATCGCACTGACCCCTTTTTTATTTGGCGAATTGCAATCTGACACAAAGCTTACCTCCAGTCCTTCCATATACTTTCTCTCCAGACACTTCGAGCATTTTTGTCCGAAAACTCTGTAGAAGAGAAGACCTACGGCTACGCCAGCTTCGTTGTCCACTCTGTGCCAGAATGCGATCTTCCCGCGCATGGAGGTCCAACCGGCAGAACAGCCCTAAAAAATTAATAAGCTGACAATTCTGAAGGCCAAATTAATGAACCCTATAATTCAGCAGGCACACGCGGGCTGCCAAGTCGTGGCAAGTGCGAAGCCAGCAAACAGCTGAGACTGAATCATAGCAACTTTCACAAGTTCGTTTTAGTAAGCAGGAAAACAGGAAAGTGATTTTTAAGTCATAGGGCACATTTTATCGATGGGAGACATCAGCTCGAGACGAGATGAGCCTACGCTACAAGTAGATGTAACTTGGCTAGGCGCTTGAAGATGGTACTGGGACTCTTTCGCATTGCTCATGACACGACAGGACTGGTTATCAGTGCAGGAGCAGCAATACCATAAATTCTAATAGGGTCCCAAACTGGAGTAAGCATTGGATTTACTTTATTCGAGCATTTGGGTCAGACCCATACGCATGCTATTTTATCCGAATATCGTCCCTTGATCAGTTCAATCGCGCAATCGTCGGTCAAACAAAGCACACTTCTGGCGGCCTGGAAACCTCCACTGGCTTATCCGCCGTGTGTTCTTGCGATTGCGGCTAAAACTCACTTCACTTTCCGAGGTTGTTCTGGCGATCGGCTAGTTTTGGAAGGTGAACTCCTCCGTGGATAGCGCATTTGCAAGCCAACGAGAAGTTGTAAAGGCGCAACGACTTTCCGTTTGTTCTTGCGCTCGGCGAAGTTTCGCTTTGCTTTTTGGAAGGAGAATCCGTGAGAACGACAGGATCGCCCATTAGCTAAATAACTACAACTAATAGATAGATAGATAGATAGATAGATTTATTTGCGCTAAAAAGCCACAAGGGCCATGGCAAATACAAAAAAAATAACAAAAAACAACAAAAGTAACAAACCTACAAAAATCCTTCCCTATATGACAGAGCCATCCGAAGGAATCTTCCAAATCTCTTTAAATCCCCAAAATGTTTACTTTTTAATTTTCTAACAAGTTCCTCCCTCGAGAAAAATCCCACCCTAAAAATTTCCTCCCTTAAATCCCTTAAACCCTCACAATCACAAATAAAATGCTCTACATCTTCATCAATCATCCCGCACAAAGGGCAAAAATAAGGACCAGACGAAACCCTAATTTTCCCAATATATTTTCTTCTTTGGCCAAAAGGCAAACAATCTCCTCTCAGACTAATTAAACATTTCAATTCTTCTGGAGATAACCCCGACTTAAAATAAATTTCTTCGCCCCAAGCCTCCTTAACCCTATTGTAGAGACTCAGGGACCCAGGAATCCAAACCTTGCAACCCCACGCCTGCAACTCCTGGTCCTTTAATACTCTTTGGACTTCTTTCGCGACCTCACCTACCTCTAGCTGAATCCCCTTCCCCTCGTTCCACATACCTGACAGTCCGCACTCATTCAAAATAGTCTTAATTTGGCCAGGCCAAGTACCCTCACGTTCATCCTTTAGTGCCTCCAGGTATGCCGCTTTGGTCAACCGTACCCTAGGAAGCGTAAGGATTTTTTCCCAAAATTTAACCATACGAACTAGACGAACACTACGAAGACTAGTAAGGCCTAAATCTCCCTTCAAAACTAAACTATTTAAAGTAATATTCACCCCTAGAACTCTTTTAATTACCTTGCAGACAAATCTGACTTTAGCACTGTCAAATGCTTGCATCCAAGGTCCACCAGGAGGCTGGTCATCAGTGTGGATCAGGGTCCAGGGAATCGGCAAACGGCTTACATAGCACTGTCCTAGTCCTGCCCATGTTTTTGGGAAACCGACACGGCTGAAAGAAAAAGTCAAGAAATAAACAGCAGAGCTGGAAAGGGTTCTAAAAATATCTTTCTGAAAGAAATACGACTAAGGCATGTTATATGTCAAAGGGCTCTAGCAATAAAGCCCTCATATGACAAGTGGACGGGTCAACAATTTTATAAATCCCTAACGATGATTGTTGTATGTCGACGACGATTGTTATTATTATATTATGTTATATTTACAAGTTAACTTACTTCTCTTTGTTATGTTAAAGGACACCTGAACGATCCTACCATACTTCCATGAACCCCTCAGATTGTCCTTCACAGTACCGGTACAGAGAAGAAGAATTTTTTCGCTCCGTGATTTCGGCGCTATCCACTCTTGAAGTTCTAAGTCTCCCTATGGCGATTCGTTACGACCTCCCAAGACAAATTTAGCGCCAATATTTAAACTGTCATTATCGCATGGATAAACGTACGGTGATAACACATGGATGGATAAATAGCGCATGGATGGATAAACGCATGGACTGTTACGGCGTGGACTGTTACAACATGAACTGTTACGCATGGACTGTTACAACTGTTACGGCGAGTGTTACGATCAAGACAAGACGGAAAAAAGGCTGAAAATTATAGCACGGTGAAACTTCATCCGATTTTAGTCCGGTTTTCGAGAGATAAATGGTAAGCAGTGTGTAAAAGTGGCAATTTAGGGTGTTAGACTTCATTCAGATGACCTTTAAGGGTAGCTTACATTTTGAGATGTACCTGGACAACCTTTCATATTGACAGGACCACAGAAACCAGTTTACATTAGTATTTGTACTGCTCCAATACTGGTGCGAACATCTGTCAAAGGCAGGGCTAAATTTGTCTCCTGACTAAGGTAGCCTAATCAAACTATGCTGTCACTTACTGATCTTGCGGAAATGATGACGTTATCACAGTAATGATAGGTGCAGGAACTTGATGCTGGCTGTAGTTGTTCTGCTCCTTCTGCTCATGCTGGAAAAATGTGGAGGTCGAGTATGAGGGAGGAGATGAGGTTGGGCGGACTGGAAGTGGAGGAGGTTCACACAGAAAGTCTCCAAGGGATTCCTTCTGGTGCCCAATAGGGGGAAGGGGGGTTTGGCTCAAGGAGGGAGGCGGCTCCCTGAACTGAGCCATGTCATCAGCACCAGTACTCCATTTTGGCAGGGAGAAGAGTGCCTCTGGGTTGAAGAGATCAGAATTCGGAATTTCCGAGGGGGAAGTTGGCTTCGATGTTGGAGGTGGGTGCTCAAAGAACCTCATTGAGTGTTCCTCAAACGAATTTCGAGATTCGCTTCTGAAGGATGCCAGTGACAGAAGGTTGTGTGCAAGATATTCAATCTCTGGCGTTGACTGCTGGCTTGTCGTCTGAGCCTTTGGGAATTCTCCAGTGAACACTGGTGGTCTGTGGTACTTCATGTATGTCTGGGTAGTGTGAATGGAGTTTTGGTTTGGTCTACTCTCCCCTACTGAGAGGGAGCTGAAAACAGCAGCAAGTTTGGAAGTTTCTCCGTTGCCAGAACTCTGTTTGTCACCATTGAATATGGACATCAGGTTTGAACCACTTCCATCAACCTCATCATTCTGTTTGCTTGAGTAGTCACCCTCCATTTTATTATTGCTAAAGATGTCATTGCAATTAATGCGGTCCATGACGTTGGTAAACGGCAGCTTTGAATCCTTGCAGAAAAAGTTGTCTGGGTCAAATTTTCGCTTCTCGTCATTCCTTGTTAGTAGTGAACCGTTGTAAATGTTTTGTTGGTTCTCTGCATATTGGGAGTCAATGAGCTGGCTCTCTGATTGGCCCCCAGATGGTCTGCGTAGGATCTCATAGCCTTTAGTCTTCTGTCTGTTGTCCCTCTGAGGTGGGAAGTTACGGAAGTCATTGATGTTTACAATATCGAGCGAGTTTCCATTCTGCATTGACGACTGGAATATCTCATGCATGTCTGGTGGGCTACGGCTGTCAGCATTTCTCCAGGCTTCGAAGATGACGTCATTTGACGGCTGAATTAGGCTGCTCATTTTTCTCTATTTCAATGCAACTGCAGCATCACAATCTGAAAGGAAATCCTAGTTCAATTGCACATCTATTTAAGGTTTTCTAATTTTCACTGTAACAGCCGCATCAAAGGGCAATGCCAATTAATAAAAAGATGCCAGAATTTCAGATAGGCCATGCAAGATGCTAGGGTGCCTTAATTCTCAAACAAAAGATTCATCAAGGTCATTTTGAAAATACCAAAGACAAAATTTCCACCCACATCAGACACCAGATCAGCATATCATCGAAACTTCCGATCTCCCGGAAGTTCTGTGGAAGTGTTTATTTGGAGTGCTTGTAATATACTGATGGATTTTTGGATTTGGCCGTTTTCGGGGTGAAAGCTTCTGCGCTTTCCCAGGCAGATATTTGTAGACACAAGCATCAATTTGTTAACTAAAAATTGTAAATAATCACAGATTTGTACATAAAGAGTTTTAACACGCACATCTTTGGTTATTTTACTTTTACCTGCACGTCGTCGAGTCTGCATAGTTTCTTTCTGGTTTTTAGTGACATGCCGTTTTATTGTTTACTGGTTCCACTTCCACATTGTTTTCCTGTTGGTATTGTGGTGGATTATATGGTTTAGTTTTTTTTCGCTGAGGACGGTTTGCCGGAAGTGCAACCGACATATCCGGAATTTTATTTATCCCTCGCACATCATCTTAGAGGGACAATTAGCTGATCAAGAAAAAACCGAAAATCTCGTTTCCATAATTTTGTTTGCAATGAATGGTAAGCTTGGCTTAAAACCTTATATTTGTAAATGTAGCTAGACGTAAGGTTTGTGAAGAAGTTTGTGAATAGTCGCCGCATCCAGTCCAGACCTTCAAATGAAACATCCAGAACATGTGTTCATGCTAACTGTCAAGTTTCGACCATATGGGATTCATCGTTTGGAACTTTTCGGCACAACCCCTCTAATTCATCCCATCAAGGTCAAATCCGATTCGGACACATAGCTTACACATCTAAAGCATTTGCTCCTATCCTTCATCAATTTTCACTTGAATATAAAAACTTCCGACCTTCCATCCTTTATCTCCCCCGCAGAGGTCGTATCGAGTCCAGACCCCAAATGCCACATCCAAAGCCCAGAATCGTACCTTCCAAGTTTCGTCACTATCCATCCATATGGTCCCTACGCGTACCGAAAGGCTAGGGTCAACCAGAAATCTAGGATTTCTAGTTGACTGGTATGGGACAAAGAGGACTAAAATCAGTTGGGAACCAGAATTTAAGCAGGATTCTCCAGAGCAGGAGAATCTCCTTCTCAGGTGAATAAGAATCCCCTGTGTAGGACAATTTGGATTGTCAGGGATGACAATAATTAGGAAGGTATGACAGGCATGATTTAATTCTGCAAGCCATAGACATTAGGTGATTGCTCCATCATCCCCATCCCCTCACTGTTCTTAGTGAAAACTACTAAAGATCATTGTGAGCATGCATAAAGCCATATTTACAGGACGACAAAAATTCAAGAGAGCTTTTGAGGACCATAATGCATGACATTGAGATCTGTCAATGTTCTATGACTTTCAAATCTTGAACTATATTTGTTATCTTTCCTTTTTTCTTACTGGGATGTTCTTAATTTTTTTGTCAAATGAGAAAAAGGCCTCCAAGTCAGCTGATATTTCTTCAAAAGGACTCTTTGATTGTCTTACTGACGATCATTTCTGAATTCATTAAAAGGCTGAACTATCAGATGCCTACAGAAAGGTGAACCCTCCTCCCTACAAGAAACTGTTGCAGAGTGATGTGTTTCACTGAGGTGGGAGGAAAAACAAGAAAGCAAACAAAAAGTTATCAACGGTTCAGAAAACTTTGGAAGATGTGGAAATCATGCATGCTTGCTACCGAAGCTCCTGTGGAATTTAGTAGGCTAGCAAAACTTATTTCTTTTAATCTACAAATTCTGGACATTTCCTTCAAGAAGAATGGGGGCAAATGGAGGAGGGAGATAGACGAGCAAGCTGCTGATGTTTAGAAATTTCGGAACTGATGTAAGCTATAAATCATCTTTTACAATCTTTTCAAATCATTTTTCCCATCCAAGCACATCTTTTAACTTTCAACATCTTTGAACCAGTCTTACACAAACCCTGATGTTTTCTGTTCCCAAAACCCTATAAAATGCTGATGATTTGAGTGATGATACTACTTAGCATAGATATCTGCCTTGTCTGAACTTTATCTGCCAAACTGGTTCTTTTGTTTTGGTAATTAGTTTGTTATTACATAACACAATCCATATTCTTCAGCACCATTTAATGTCAAGACGATGTCCCCACCCTCCAATGTGGGTCACATCAGGGCAAGGCGATATTCCACTCACAAGATATCCCTGTCCAGTTCCTGTCTTCATTGACATCTCAACAAATTTCAATCGAGGCAGATCAGAAGGGAAGAGGACACTAGGAGGACACCAAAAATAACTGCAAGAACTAACTAATTACAAGACGGTGTCTAGAACTCAGATGGCATCATTGGCAACTTACTCTGCTAATAAGAGGAATATTGGGATCGCAGCATCGTCAATTTTGACTAACAAAGAGGCAGGCGATTAGGAACGGGGTTAGGCCCAGGGGCCCCACAGTTAAAAAAAGGAGGGGTATCCAACCTCGAACTTATATGACCTAGAACCTGGTCTAAAAAGGTTGAAAGGAAAAATCAAATCACTCCTAACAACATCAGCGTTCTAACTGTCAAGATGGAAACCTCCAATGACCTAGAACCTCTTTTGGATGGTAGCCTACAGAAGTTTCCTTGCAAGATTTTCAGGATTCAGGCCAAGTTAGAGGTTATGCAAACTTGAGGTTGGATCAGTCAACCACAAACCCCTGATTTTTGGATACCCTATGCCAAACGCTGGATATTCCCAGCGTTTGGCATAGCCTATGCTTTCAAATTCATTATATTCTCCAAATATTCTTTTACAACGAATAGCATAGGACGTCAACAAAAATAATAATGCTTTTTGACTTATCAATGACTTATGGTGGTTACATTTAAACGATAACAAGCATAAATAAAAAGTCATCACTTCATAAAATATAAAAATAATCGGTAACTGATAATCGGTAACTATACTATATAACTACATTGGTAATTATAACCTGGACCCCCTATGGCAAACACCGGATAGCTGCTGGCACCTTAACCCTGACCTACGTCACTACAGTTGAATTCTGATTGGTTGATTTCTGAGCTTCACTCAAATCATCAATATTTGATTGGGACCCAGTATCCAGCATTTGGCTTTCCCAAAATCAGGGATTTGTGGTAGACTGGGTTGGATACCCCTCCTGAACTTAAGGAAGTGTATGCATAAGTATTTTTGTCATGCTAAGCTTAGGTAGCATTCCAGCGACGTAATATTAGTTACAATCGTTACTATTCTTGTTATTACTCCAGAGCTAGGGTGGCCACAAAAACACCTAGTGGCAAAAAGTGGCGATTTTTTGTAATGAATGCAGGAATTGCTGTGAATTTTCCTGATCAGTTTTACCTATCTAAAACATCTTCAAAAAATATTTTGAAAATACCATTGCATTCAGGACAAAATTGTCTGTTCTGTAAGGCCATCAGTAAGATGTCCTAGCTATTTAATATTATTTCTTAATGTTCAATGTAAATTTAGATGTAAAAAAAGTAGCTGAACTTGCCTACAAAAATTTGTTGATACTAAGGAGGAAAAGTCAGCAGCCTATAGCAGCAATAGGTCTATTGGACTATAACCTTAATGATCTTATTCATATTTTCTCATCTAACTCACTTGCTGGGGCTCCCCATGCACTCAAAACCAGCTCAAAATACCCAGTTTTATAGAATTTCATTGAAGCACATATAGTTCCAAGCTGGTCACTAGATGGACAAAACCCTAAAGTCAATGGATGAACATAGGCATTTTCTTATGTAAAATACTGTTTTCTAAAGAAGATTTAGGATGCTTAGAGGCAAGATAGAGAGGTGATTTTGGCTTCAAATCAAAGCTAAAAGATAGGAGAATCACATTCTGATCTTCAACAGCTCAGGTTTGATTAAAAAGAAATTTACTGGCTACCCTACCAGAGCCCGCCGTAATAAGTAAACTGGCTCCTCCCACGTATTATTTTCGTTCCAGGACTGTTATGATTGTTACGAATTGCTTATGAGGGTCACGAGCATCATAAGTGATAATAACTATAGGTTCTCCAGGAACTCCCGTAAGAGTGATGACGCAAGTAGGCGTTGTTATTATTTGCCTTCCAGAGAGTGTGATAACTACCACAATACGACGATCGCCCCTCCTCTTATCATAGTAACTTGTAATCACTTCACTGGAACGCTACCTTAGTATGACACTTTGATGAAACAAAATGCTGCAGGTGTAGTGTTTTAAGAAGAAAAAAGAGCAGGTCGCCAGGTGTCAAGACTGTCTTCAACAGTTCAAGTTTATCTACATTCGAAGAAGCATACTTCTACTGTGCTAGGCAAATTAACTTAGGGCCCTAGGCTATGGAATTCAGTTCAATTCAACAGAAAAACAAGATAGCCTAGGATTGATCTTCTTCTACCTATCCTAATAAATAGAAATCACATGTGTTATACAGATCTTACTTGTCCACTACTTATCCATCAAATGACACAAATCAAACTGACATTACTACTAGCCTATGAAGATTTGAGCCTACCTCAGAACCTCGTGCTAACCTCGCTATAACCACGCTTGCAGAGCATCTCCGCACAGGGCACAATTATTTGATGATCGTGGTGATTCATTCGTCCGAAAATCGATTGCCGTTTCTGAACACACTGGTCGGGAGATGGCATGAAAGTATGACGACATGAACGATATCGCCAAGAAAAAACAAATTGTAGCCTACTGATGAAGAAAATTAAAGAAAGCCTACAGATTAGGAGCAATTGTAGTGAGAGGATCCAGTTCACTCCTATGCATCCCCCATTGACAGTCGGCGAAAACCTTGTGGTCTCTCATTTCGTGTAATGACTCATCCCTTGAAAACTTTACAAGAAAGAGCAATCGACAATGTTTTACCGCCTTGTGCTTGTCGTCATTTCCAGTGCAGGCTGTTATATAACACGAGAAGTCAAGAATACCAGCAAGACAGTCATCTATCGTCTCTCCGCATTCAACAAAAGGAAATCACCGGATTTTGGTCAAACTATGAGGTCCGTCAAATGCGACAATTTCCTCTTGCAGTCCAATAAGGCCGATGAAGAAAATATGTTTGGTATAATACATGGTTTCTGGTTTTCATCGGAAACGACAAAATTGTCTACCCAAGTCGAAAAGAAAAAAGATCCAAATTTCAACATGTTCTTTTATCCTTTGGTCGATTTTCTCGGTCACTTTGGTGCGTTCTCAAATTTCCGGTCCTTACCCCATTCCTGCCAAATTACATTCGATTCAAAACCTTAACAGTGTATCCAGAAGCAGCATGCTACGTTTTACCCTTTCAGATTCAACAGGCAATTTCTTCGTCGATCAATTTCGTTTTTATTTATTCTGGACGAAGTCTTTATACTCTATATGAAAACACGCCAGTGATCCTCAGGAAGAACAAGGAAACGTCTCATTAACGACTCAAACTCAAATCCTGTGTCAGCCAATAGCCAATCAAGGCGATCATTGGGCACAGCTGTGGTGTCGCTTCCGGCTCTTCTGCTAGGTACCCGGAGATTTTGCATCGGCAAGTCATAAAGAGTATTGGCGATAACTAACTCCATTTCAATCTTACAATCAAACTTTACTGAGTAAGCTTCCCATCCTTGTCTTTCTAACCCCTCCCCCACCCTTAATCTACAAAGCCGACCGTCAACTAGGCCAGAGGAGTCTGCACGCCTTTCGTCAAGATATCTCAATCACTCCGGGGGTTCTCGTCATCACAGACGAAGGAACGGGCATATTTACGATGCCTTCCCTCACTACTAACATGTTTCAAGCCTTGGGGATCCAGCATTGACTACTTTACCTGTAGTATTTACTGTGAGGTTCATCGCGGTCCTCGATAGTTCGACTGCCGGAATAATCCGAATCGTGTCCATTCTTGGTTTCGTCATCTGGGACTAAAGTTGAGTCTTCACCTTCCGGAATCTGGGTTCCCAGATTTTCCAAACCTTTTTTTTAATTTCTTCTGCGATCCTTAGAAATTCCGGAAATCTGGAAGTTCAAAAGCCCCTTTTTTTCCGGATTATTTTGATATACTTTCGGACCGGTTCATATTCCAGATGCTATTTACAGAAGACGTCAAAGAATAATCTGGAAGCCCAGATTTCGAAAGTTCCGGGAGGTGAAGACCAAACTTAACTGGTTGGATAACCAAGAACAACAAGAACAGATGGTTGAAGATTAGCGCAAAGGCTCAGCAGGCGTATCGAGGCTTGGTAGCCTGATACCACTCCGCACTCTTCGCGGGTATCCTACCCCTTCCAGTATGACAATAAATACTATAGCTAATGTCGTCGTTCGAACCTCGGACGTTGTTACCAAAGAAACATGGTCCAGTCCTTTACAAATCCTTAGGACGGCGCTGCCTGAAGTTTGACATCGTTTAACCTAAGGATGCGCAATTTCAAAAGGCAGCTCTTTACTTCAACTTTTTCGTGCAACAGGACATTTCCGTCCGTCACAACCAGGGACGTCGCAAGTGCATTTTCGGTTGGGGGGGGGGGGGATGCAGAGCCAAAATTTTACCGAATCTCTAATTTTTTTTTTTTTACCGAATCCTGGAAACTCAGAATTCGAGCTTTAAATTATGGAACAGAAAGGATTACGTAGGAGTAGTAACATTAAAGAGCAGCATGAAAGACAATAAGCCAACGATTAAGGCGGCGTTTTGGTAAACCCCACTTGGTGAATATATTGCCGGGCACGATTGCAGTAACAGCTTCTATCCTTTTTTTTTCCTGTATGCTTCTCTACCAATTTCTATCATTTACCGTGGACTAAATACCGAGACTCTAGAAAGTTCCAGAAACCGGATGGGCAACAGCAGCTTCTGTAGTCTAGTCAATACTACCATTGATCACATAAAGCGAGCGCCGCAGGCGAGATTTTTTTTCAGTTAGCTTTTTCCTGACAAATTTAATTATACCCATCCAGATTCAAGCTTTTAATGTTTCGAAATCTCAATCCTAAAACTGGCTTAAAACCCCAGTCAAATGACGCGCCCTTCCACAAAACAGAGATAACTACGAAAAGCGCCGCATCTTCTTTTTGGGATCCAAGATAAAAGTAAGGAGTATCGATGAAATCATAGATCAGTCCTTTTGTTTGCAACCAGTGCTTCACTCGACCTCTTCCGAGTTTCCAGGTTGGTGGCAACTCCCGAATCCTGGCAATAGTTCCGGATAAATTACCGAATCCCAGCTATTATACCGAATAAGTCTAGACCAATAGCATGTTCGGGATATATGACGGGATATTAGAACTACCGTATCCCAGTTATACCGAATTGTTTTGGTATCGAAAGACTACCGAATATTCGGTATGATTTCGTCGAAACTGGAACAGAAGTCGGGATTCGTGGTAAGTACCGAATCCTGAAAATTATACCGAATAAATTACCGAATCACAATCACAACACCGAATTATTTTGGACCGATAGCTTATTCGGGACTACCGAATCTCCATAAATATACCGAATAATTCTGACATAGAAAAATTACGAAACAATGTCAGTATTTTCTCTCTCCGAATAGGTAATAACTACCGTATACTGGCAATTATACCGGATCTCGATCGTTATACCAAATAGATTTGTACCGATAGTCTTTTTGGGGTTCTGTAAAACTACCGAATACCCATACATATACCGAATAGTTCTGCTATCGAAAAAATACCGAACAGTTTTAGTACAATTTTGGGCTTCCGGCCCAAAATTTTACCGAATCTCAAAAAGGTGGGGGGGTGCTGCACCCCCCCCCCCTTGTGACGCCCCTGGTCACGACTTTTACGGAAAGATAACATTTAAAGGCTCATAACACGAATTTTCTATAACATTAAAAGAATCCAAAGTGTTATTGGCTTAAATCGCGCATCCTTAAATGTTACGATACTTCTGAGAATTTTCAGAACTGCATGCCCTTTGGTGCATGGAAGGTCGGAAAATTTTAGCGGTGTAGTCGAATTCACAACATTAATTTTTTCAAATTTTCATGAAAAGTACCAAGGGTTGTGTAAGAAATGACTACTTACTGACTCGACACTTTTTAGAAAAAAGCTATATTCCCTGAAATCATGAGTCTATTCAACTCCACTAATCCAAATGGTCGTATTACAGAGATCGGGAGACGGAGGTTTTTTGCTTATTTGTTCTTGATAGCACGAACATTTTCGTCTGTCTAATGGTTTGCTTCTTCGACTTGATTTCGAACATCGGTGACCACGGAACCTCAAAGGGATCAGTTCCCAGTGGGAATAATCCTCTTTCTGTTGCCGATCCATGGAACCCCGACTAGGGGGTGAACCGCAACAGCGTAGCAGAAGGCAATACCGAAGTTGGCAGTTTAGTTCCGCGGGATAACCCTGTGAAGGGGAACAACTCTTACACTTGGAGCGTGTTCCACCCTTCTAACAATAGTAACTATTAGTTACTATTTTCGTTTCAACCCCGTGAAAAGTTACTACGCTGACCGTTCCAACCTCCTCGAAACAGTAACTAATAATAACTATTTGATTACCACGCTCCGGAGCGTAGTTAGCGTGGTAACTACGATCTCTGTGATGTGATTGGCCCGATTAGCCCGCAGCACGATATTCGGACGAAAATAGAAAAACGCGTTCCAGCCTTGACGCCAAGAAGCCACAATTCGTGACGTCATGCGTAGTAACTACGCTAAGTAGGTAGGTGTTGCCAGGGGCGCCACTAGCCTTTTACCTTTGGGGGGGGACGTCCAGTTTGTGCCGACGGACTCAAAAATGTGCCGACAAAAAACGCCGTTGCCGCTTCGCGGCAACGGCCTACATTTCCCGCCAGCACAAAACTGAACCGGTATAAAATTAACTGTGATGCATCAGCTAATCAGCTGAGATTAGTCCTTGAATGTAAATTCTTAAATTTAAATTCTCATATTCGGGATTTCATTGCAGAACAAGTTAAATTAATCGCCGCAGGCGAAGTATTTTAAATCAAGTTCTAGCTTTTAAGGTGTTTCCAACCCTAAGAATTTCAGTCCTAAAACGCCAACTGAATGAAACACCGTTCTTCCGAATAAAGAATACTACGAAATGCGCCGCACGCGAAATTTTGTGTAAAACTAACTGTAATGCATTGGCTGAGATTATTTTTTAATGTAAATTCGTATGTTTAAATTCACATATTCGGCTTTTCTTTTCACCTTCCGCCTAAAAGACCGAACCCAGAACAAGTTAAATCAAGCGCCGCAGGCGGATTTTTTTTTAATGTCTTTTTTTTTCTTGGAAATTTTAGGCTATTCCATACCTATACTTTGCAGGTTCTAGTTTTTAATGTGTTTCAAACCCCCAAGCATTTCAATCCTAAAACGCCAACTAAAGGAAACACCATTCTTCCAAATAGAGAATACTACAAAATGCGCCGCAGACGAACTTTTGTGGAAACGCTTATAGCGATCTCAAATAAAAGTAAGGCTACCTGTGAAATCACAGATCTTTCCGCCAAAATAGTATGGCCATCCAGAAGAAAGTAGGCACAAATTTGATTCTTGTTTGAAGAAAACCTCGATTTGCAGACGAGACATAAACTTTCGGGATTGGACAAAAGTTTACGGATTTGATTTCTTACGTGTAATGAGATTCCGATCCCGATTAAACATTCCGGTGCGCCCGACAAATCTTTGAAGAATTTGATTTCTTAAGAATAAAAATATCCCGATGTGCCGACAAGAATACCGACGCCCGACTAAAGCATTAGAATTCGAATTCGTCTTTGTTTTGCTCGACAAGACTGTAAAGGACTTTACTTCTTATATGTAAATAGAAGCCGATGAGCCGACAAAACTTAAACTTTCGGGATGCGCCTGATCAACGTTTACAGAATTTGATTTCTTACGTATAAAAAGAACACGATGTGCCGACGATACTAGAACTTCCCGGGTGCGCCCGACAAATGTTTGCTGAAACTGATTTATCACAGATAAACAGAACTGACGAGTCGACCGAAGCCCGACAAAAGCATTCAGAAGTCAATTTCTTCTGTGTTTTGCCCGACAGATATTTGCCGAATTCGATTTCTTGTGTATAAAAAGAACCTAATATGCCGACGAGTCTAACGAAGTCCGACGAAAGCATGTAAAATTGAATTTCTTATGTATTTTTTATGTATAAAAAGAACCCGATGTGCCGACGAGATTATCGAGGCCCGACAAAAGGATACAGAATTCGATTTCTTCTGTGTTGTGCACGACGAATGTGTGCAGAATTTGACTTCTTGCGTATGAAATGAACCCGATGTGCCGACGAGTCGACCGACGCCCGACAAAAGCATGCAATATTTTATTTCTCCTGGGTTTGCCGGCGCTCCGCGCCGACAAACAAGTGAACTTTCGCCGGCCTTCGCCCGACGAAAGTACTTTCTCAAGACCTTTGGGGGGGGGGAGTCCCCCCCCCCCCCATAGTGGCGCCCCTGGGTGTTGCTTCTGACAGTAAACCGTCCCATTCTTGCTTACAACTGCGACTAGGAAAAGTACAGCTAAGACTAGGAAAAGTGCCGGTTCTTTGTCTACTTCATTAGCAAGGAGCTACGAGCGGAGCGAACTGGTTTTGCTAGTAATCAGGTTAAAAAGTGTTTATTCAATCTCGGTTTCAATAAAAGCTTAAAACGAACTAGGTTGCATAGAATAGTCTAGCATTCTAAAAAAAAAGAAAAAAATGTAACGATAGTTTGATCATTCACAATACACTCAAAACAGTGCAACAGGTTCAAAACTTTAAAAAATATAACAGTTATTTACAAAGAGCTGTACACGCATGGCGCACTAAATTATTACTGTACAGTATAAAATGCCAATGGCCAGTTAGAACCCCACTATGTTACTAAGTCTATTAGGCCTACACTATCACCGCCAAAGCCGATAGGTTGACACCATAACCTCAAGGGAAGACACAAACGCATAGGTTCAGAAATGAGTTTTCCGTTTAAAAACATTCTTTGTTCGAATTGCTAATCCGGGCTTAAGGCGCGGCTTACAAACCGCAACGATATTACGATAGGACCGTCAGTGTAACTGTGCCTTTCGCATTCTTCAAGATGGTCACTGCCTCCTGGTGGGTTAGTCCGTCAAGGTTAATGCCATCAACGGCCAAGATCTGGTCCCCCCGCTTCAATAACCCGGAAGATGCCGCGGCTCCTTTTTCAAACACCGTTTTAACGTAGATTGGCAAGTCACCATGGGGACTCCCGGTGCCACCCACAATGCTAAAGCCCAGTCCGTCTGTGCC
Organism: Branchinecta lindahli; assembly: GCA_023053555.1. NCBI lineage: Eukaryota > Metazoa > Arthropoda > Branchiopoda > Anostraca > Branchinectidae > Branchinecta > Branchinecta lindahli. The sequence goes on from JAKZAO010000001.1 coordinate 9,948,985, forward strand.
CCTTTCCAGGATGACGATTCGCACTTCCCCTGTACCGGACGAGTCGATGATAGATGGTGTAGGGGTAAGGCTTTCGGGTACATAGGGGGGTAGTATGGGGATCTGTGGAGGGAGTGATGCTGGCAAGGCTGGTGGTGTTTCCGGTGAGATAACAGGTGGCGGAGGAGAGTTGGAGAGAACTATCGGAGTGTTGTATCCCTCACTTGATTGGCTGGACGCTGAATTGTTTCTGCAACAGTAAAATAAATTTGAGAAACTTTATGCCGTTGGCGTATCTGGTGGCTTTGTTCACATCTTGCTATATTCTCAATTTTAGAAAACAAAAGATTACCTTAAAGGAGTTAACAGATACGTCGGAAAATGGGTGAGAAACCACTATTAATCGACTACTAATAATATTTATTTGCCTGTTCTTTGTGCATTATCCTAAGATCAATCAACATCATTCACAACTAAGAGAAACAGCCCCAAACTGAATCGAGCCTTTATGACAACGAGTCGGCCAATCCCAACCGCCTATAAATTATTCAGTTTGTCAGCCTACAAACTTGGTAAAAAAAACCTTAAAACCTATTTTTGAAAGAAACTGATACTGACATATATTTAGCTGCGATATTTTTCTTTTGTCTAATTTTCTTGTTGGCAATAGATGCTACGATGCTCGTACTGACTCCCGGCTTGGAGTCGCGACTCGGATGGGGTTATTTTAATTATTTATTTATTCTGTGGGATAGGCCAGGCAAACTGGCCAAAACTCAGGCCACAAAATGCCCATTGTCTCAACCCCCCAATTCACAACTGATGGTGAAACATCACTCAACGATACAGTTGATGAAAACATCACTCTATATGGGGTCTAGTTCAGCATCAGCCTCAACACCCAAAAATCAAGACAACTTAAAAAACATAAAAACCGAATGACGCACATATAATCACTTAAAATGTAATTTTAGGCCCGCCTAGGGATGCAAACCGTAGGTGAAAACGCAACTTAAAAGTCGTGTTAATCTCAGCTGACATTGTCGTGTTCCAATAAACCTGTGCGAACTCTTGTCTGGGGGTTTAGTAAAGAGTTAATGCTTCTCGACTTCTCTGCTTAGCATTACCGACGACGGGCATAGCTGACACAGTACACGACTCTTCTAGATTTTTCCTTTTTTAATTTCGAATTTCAAAAAAGAAAATAAAGGTGCGAACTTCCACTCGAAAATACATTCCACGCGGGGTGTCATGCAACTACACTCACGGGTGAGACACTCAGGCTACTTACCAAATGCAATCAGTTATTTTCTATATAAAAAGAAGGAATATTAGATAATTAATACACAAAGTTGTTATTATACGAAGTATTAAAGGACACCTGAACAATGAAACCATACTTGAACACACCATGGAGAATGCATTTACAGACATGGCCACGGAGAGCATTCTTCTCCTGAGCGGGACGTTTTCAAAATAAGGATGTTCGTTTCTGGAGGTTTGCACATGCAGACTCCAAGACAAAAAGCGCAAAATTCATTCAAATCTTGTACAGCGCTGGCCGGATCGTATTGGAATTTCTTCTAGATCTACGTTTGGGCTTAACTGGTTAAAAAATATTCCAGAAGAAGGGTTGATTGGATACATTTGTTCACTTCTAAAATTGTTCGGTACTGAAATAAGGACAGATGCAAAATGGAGCAAAAATCATAGCTTGGAAACACTATTTCGGATTTGGATTGGGTTTTCTGCAGGCAATGTTAACGGAAGTCATACAGATAGGGATGATACTTGGTATTCTTCATTCAGGTGTCCTTTAATACACAAATTATTAAGACTGTTTTCAACCATTCCTGCCTGATTTAGTCCGGCTAAGCTGAACGCTTCAATTTACCCCAGTGTTCTGCTTAGAATACGCCTACGACAGTTAAGCGTTTCCGAACTCCGGGGATTCCTAACGAGAGGCGTTACTAGCGAATTTTTTTTCTTTGGGGTGTGGGGAAAGGTATCTATCGGCTGGCTGATCGTTTTTCACCGACCATTTTCCAGATAAACCGATTGTTTCTAAAAACAAATCCAATGTTTTTTAAGAAAAGTAGGCTGTTTTTACGAGAGATGGCAGCGTTTGACACCGACTAATTTTTTTTTTCGACTTGGCGACTGGCCCCTCCATACGTGACGCCTGTGGTCCTAACCCCTTAAAAAGATTCAAGGCCTATTGAAAATGATTATTTGATTCCGTCAAAAGATATATCGAATACTTTTAGCAAAATTAAGGTGCACCAACGTTTAGGATACCCTACAAAACCGTTGGACATGGACCGTGCTAATATTGCCCATCCACGAGGAATACATAATCGATTTGTGCGAAGGTTCTTTCTCACTACTGGTTCACCAAGTACAGTAGACTACAAATCAGGCATCATCTTCTTATTTCATTCTTAGATAATTACAAACTTAGCGTGAAGTTGTTAAGCCCTAACCTGAACGTGTAGTCGACTACTTCCCCAGTAGAAAACTAGACGAGAATACAAGTTGTTCCACTTACGCATCGCTTCTGTCAGCTCGAGGTGAGTTCGCTCCAGGCTTCAGTCGGCCAATTTTCAGGTCGACTCGGCCCATCGCAGTTTTTAAGATAGCGGCGGCCTGTTCTTGAGAGGCGCTGCTGAGGTCTACGCCGTTAACGGCAAGAATCTGATCTCCCTGAACGAGTCTTCCGTCGGCCTCAGCTGTTCCTCCTTTCACCTTAAAGAGACAAAGAGGTGAGAACCAGCAATGTGACATGGGTTAAAGACATAAGTTCACATCTTCTATCCCATTACAATATGTAGGTCCAGTGAAGCGCTTAAAATTTTTGGTCGGATAAGTAAGTAAGGCAAATGGATGTGGTAATATGATAAACTTCCTGTTGGACCTTCAGCCTCAGGACCCAATTCCTTGACTGAGGGAACTGGAAAACATTTCAGGGAAAACTGGCAGAATCTAAACGGTTTATTTTTCCTTCTTGACAGACTTGGGTGGGACCCCCAAAGAGCACAACTAGACTTTAATGCCAATGTGTACACCAAGTTTCAACTTGATACCTATTATCAAGAATTCTTGCTGTTATGGTTCACTCAAGAAGAAAACGATGAAAACCGCAAACGGAAAAACGGCGACAAGAGTGGATTGTTCATAAACGAACTCCAGTAAAAAAAAAAATTACAAAAATTCAGTGCTAGGATTTATATTTTCAGCCTTACCACATCAGATATATAGACCCCAGGTCCGTTCCTCCGACCAACAATACTAAGTCCGAGACCCTTGCCGGGTTTCTTCATAAGGTTAACTTCGATGTTGTCATACCGGTCATCTTCCTTGGCTACACCTTCATCTCGAAGGACGATCATTTTCACCTACACAAGACGAATAATAGGGTATTAACATTTTGGGCAGTCGAAACCCAGACAGATACATAATAAACGAAACATTTTCGCGAAAAATGAAACGAAACAACGGGCTTTGTTGATCCTCCTCTCCTATAAGGAGTATTTGAAGCCGGATTCGAGGACTCATATCTTTGTCCTCAAATTTCTAATTACTGGCTAGTTTCACTCTTCTACCTTTCCTACAGCTCAAAGGCTGGTCTTCAACTTATGCCATTTGGAGGTTACCATTTGAAAACCTTTTTTTTAGTTCAATGATCTGCTGAGATGGATAGTACATAGTAGGTCAGCTAAACAACTGAGATTCCAGATCGTTTTCGGTTGCCCCCCTTTCCAGCTGGATTATAGACAGATAGATAGATAAGTGTATTTAAAAAGCCCAAGGGCCATAAAAAAAAAAAAAAATACAACTTAAACATCAGACTCCGCAACTCTAAATTTTTTATCTATATCCACGCCCAATCGAGTAATAACAGTAGGGTTAATGTTACTCAAAATTTCGGGAAGTGACAGAATTACTCCATCTAATGGATTAAAACGGAGCTAGATTACTTCGACCGATCGATCCTCCAAATAAGGAGGCTGGCCAGACTTAATGCAGAAACCTGGATCTAAGCCTAAAATTTTCAGACACAGCTCAAGTTTTTACTTCTCGATCGAGTCTTTCTGTATTTTCGAATATTTTGCATTTAATCTTTACAGTGGTCAGAGAGGTCGCATATTAATAGGGTCAATCCTTTTTTAGCTGACATACTATCCGTTATAGCGAATCATTCGTTGCGTTTGCGGTTGAAGTTTTGTTCGCCGTTGGTTTAACCAGTTGCTTAATTCCTGTTTTAAAACGCCGACGAAGTTCAATTGCTTAATTCGCGTTTCTTCGACTCTTGACCGGTCGCCGTTTCATCAACCTTGCAGGTAAACTTCGAACTTGCTAGCTCGCCAAGTTCGACGTTCAAAGTTTGAAGGAGAAGAAGAAAAATGAAAAAGATTGGCGGACGATAAAGATAGAGATTCTGAAATTCATCCATTAGACGAGAAAGGTTAGTGCTAAGAAACAAGATTAGATTTAGTACCAAAACGCTATATTTAGTTTTCACTAAAAGTTTTTACTTAAAGCAAAGCATCGATCTTGGAACGATTTTCAAACTGGCCGGGCCCGAACTTTAGCTAAGACCCGTTGTGAACGGGCAAAACTGCACTACAACCTTCATGCTGGAATTAACAAAAACACGCGAACCGACTGGACAGTCGACACTCGATCGGATGGAGGACATGCCAAATCGGTATTAGACGTGGACGTAGCGTTAAAAACTTCCAAGCATGTGGCGAACAGATAGTTAGTCTGTTTCACAATCCGAATCCCAACCGCCTGCTAGGCTTTATGTGCTATGTTGTTACCTTGGCAGGTGTCTGTCTGAGGACAGCAAGGGCTTTGCTGTGAGGCACATTTCTGAAATCTTCGCTGTTCACTTCAAGAATCTGGTCACCAGGCTTTAACCGCCCGTCTCGGGCTGCTGCGCCGTCCGGATACACTTCATGGATGAGGATGGATCCCTGGAACGGAAAAAGGTGTTCATTCTTTCGTGTCCGATTAGCTCTTAAGACAGTGAACAAAAAACGGAAACAGGGAAGACAGAGGGCTACGCAACTAATGAGGGATTCTGTAGATCAACAATCGCACTTAACAAGCTTTGTATGGTCTGGTTTGCTCTGGAACCTCCGAACAAAGTAGGGCGTATCACGGATCACAGAGACGAATGACAAACCAGGTCGCTTAGGTTGGCTCGCGTAATGCACCTGTCACGTTTCGTTATCACCCCTAGACACCTAAGACAACTGAACACACTGACGATACTGACGAAGCTGGTATTACACTGGGACGGCCGGGTTAACGGGGGGTTAAAGTTGACGAACACCCAGTCTCAGGCCTCATGCTTTAGAGTACATGGTGTGCCGTCAATAATTATTCTTCTACTTTCACGGAGGGTTGATAAAGCAAAAGAAAGCCAAAATTTCATTATGAGAAATCGTAATAGCCCATTTTTAGTGCACTTGCCCTTCGGCCAAATGCCATAAAGCGATCGCAATTTCTCTCCGTTTTGCTAGTTCGGGCACTTCCACATAAGCTAGGATGATGAAACTTGGCAGGCATATCAGGGACCCGACAACATTAGCTTGGACTTCACTTCCCCCATCCGGCCATCTTGAGGGGAGTGGATGGAAGGGGAATCCGGAATCTTGTGTGAAGCATAACTTTCGAACGGGTGATCGGATTCGAATGAAACTTGGTGAATGACAACAGGACTCTGATGTCCATTTCAAGTACGGACCGGATCAGACAACTGTGGGGAGGGGGGGGGGGGGGTTGAACGAAGACCGGAAATCTCGTGACACGCTTAGACTGGAGGGATCGGGATGGAACTTGCTGGGAAGACCAAGCCCATACTCAAGACAAATCATTTATAAAACCGGACTGAATCCAGGTAATTGCGAGTTTAAGCTATTTCCAGATGCGCTAGGACGATGAAACTCGGCAGGCATATTACAGGCAAAGAAAAACGTATTCGGTGAGGATCGTTTATATGAATAGCGGAGTAACCAGTCGTGATCGAGTCTTCAAGCCTATTTAAGTGAATAAATGATGGGTAACTAGATTGCTATATCTCAACCCTATCCGGCTAACTTCAAGAAAAGATGTCAGAACTCCAACACCAAATCGATCCATCGGTTTTAAGGACAAAGATTAAAAACTGCCAAGGCTAAGTGTGTAATCGGCTTCTTTGGGAGTATCACGGTCCAGCCGCAACGACTCTTTAGCTAACTTTCCTTTTTGTATTTTTGGGATCCCAAAACGTGAGTGGAGGGATACCTATGACATCGCAAAAGTTGTCCGTCTGTCCGCACGATAACTCTCGAAGGGAATGATATATTTTGATGAAACTTGGTGGGAGGATCTGTTGGGTCAAAGCAAAGGTCGAGTTCACAGATCGGCTCCGTAGCCCTACATTTAAGGGTGGGGTTTCAATTAAGGGACGAACAAAATATTTTTAAACAGCTAATGAGATAGTCGATTATGGGGTAAGAAGACATGCTTAACACGAATATGAAAACCATTTTCTCACCGGACAAGTAGTTCACACGAAATCTGGCCATAACCGGAAAGTTTGTTAAAAGTAAAAGTTTTATTTGAAGTTGATTAGATGTTTGATTTAGGGGTAAGAAGGCATGTTGAATACTTCTGTCAGATGCTGAATGCGTATATGACAATCATTTTTTAGCCGGACATACAGTTCGTCCGGAATCCGGATATGCTATAAGTTAAATTTGTATCTGAAGTTGATTAGATGTTGGATATAGGGTTAAGGAGATACGGTGGATTCGTTTGTGAGCTTTATACCGGACAAGTAGTTCCAGAATTTCGCCGAAACCGGAAGGCAGGATCGTTTCGATCGGCTTATAGGGGTAAACACACATGCTGAATCCACATCTGAAGAGATGATTATCTATTTGGCCTTAATCTGTTTCTAAATTTTAAGAGTAAAAATGTTGCAAGGAGTCTGGCGAAGACAAAACCTAACTGTCTGGATCAAATATTGGATATTTGGGATCCCATCGGAACCTTTGGTCTTGTTACTCGTGACATGTTGTTGTCACGCACTACAATAGGCATTATCGGGACAATATCATACCAAACTTCCAACGAAGAAACCGAAGAATCCCGAAACAGGCCTCTGCTGATTAATTTACCAGCCACGGAAGGATTCGGAGGAGCAGTTACCCTAGCAACAGTTTATGATGTTGCAAGAGGGTAAGCCATTAGTTGCGTTTTTGATCCGAATTCTCCTCGCGATTCTCCTACGAATTCTCATATTTGGCGTGTTTAGACTATTCAGATGAAATGAATTCTCCTCAGATGAAACGAAAGAAAGGAGAATTCGTTTCATCTGAATAGTCTAAGCACGCCAAACAGGAGAATTCGGAGGAGAATCGCGAGGAGAATTCGGATCAAAAACGCAACTATTGGCTTAAGACGCCTGATTTGCTTAGCAGGCTAGACGACGGGATGGTTACATTTTTGAACGTTTCCGTCACAGTAAAGGATGAATGAAGGAATTTCATGCACAAAAAGCCGTGGGACATGGTACCAAAAATTACTGAAGCACAATATTGAACCCCAACAATCGAAGAAGCTATGATCCATTGCAAACCTAAAGTAACGTCTCAATTTTCACACTCGGAAACGTACAGCTTTCATCATCTTTACGGTCCATACTTGACTGAGTACACTCGCTCCATACACCTCCCTTCTCCATGCACTAAATTCCTGGTATATTAACTGAGCCACACTCTCATCATCCCTATCACACAGGATAAAGGAAGAACCAGGGATAGATAATTTCTCTCAACTGCACTTAGGTTATTTCTGCAATGCAAGCACGAGGAACTCTTTCCACCATAACAAGTCTTAAAAATATCAACGGATGGGACTGGATAGGTTGATAAAAGCTTCTTTTTATCGAAAACCCAACAACAAAAGTCTCGACGACTCGGCCATAGGATGTTCACCAGGCACCTACGCTCATCCGGAACCTACTGTATCCCGAGGATTGTTTGCTCTTCAGGGCGGAGTCACCGCAAATCTTCCAATCGATTTAACGTTATTTGGCACTTCAGTCCAGTAAAGTAATGTTATAGGGAGTAAGAAAGATCGACTGAACCTGAACCGCTACAAGTGCGAACACACGATCAGGATCGGGAGCTCCCGGACTGGAATTCCTGCCCGGATTTTTGGCACCATCATCACTTCCATATGGAAAAGTTGAAATTTTTTCAACTTGATGATGAAAGTGCAGGAAATCGGGTCGGGAAATCCTTATCATGTGTTCGCACTATAATATAAAAATGCGAGTTAAAATACTCGAGGTTATTCGCAGAGCACACTTCTCCCTTTTCCTTGTGCCAACGCCATCTACTAACAATGAATAGACTGGCAATGGGGAAAAATTATATGCTCATTGTGCTTCGGCGACAAGTTCTGCTAAAGGAAAAGATTGGACCCTTAGAAGTAGCAAAGCGTTCCAAAGTTTCAAAGACATTATAGTGAGGTTTGGTAGGGATATGCATGGGAAGCTCTGGTAATAATCAGATTTCCTCAGTGCGAAAACCGAGACAAAGACGAACGTGGTTCTCAAAACGAATTAATCGCAGCACACGCAGAGCTCGTTCACTTTTTGTAATAACGGACCGGATGCATCGTACAGTTTTCAAAGCTTTTGGAAAAGAACAGATCGACCCAGTAACGAAGAATACTGAATATGTACTAGGTAGCCTATAAGCAAGAAGCAGTGCATTTAATGCCACCGACGGACGATCAGAGTCAAGCGGTCACCGTTAAAATTCCTGCCAGGATTTGTGGCACCATCATCAATTCCGTACGGAAAGGAAATATTTTTTTAATATTCTGTGTGTGAGCGTCCAAGTCTATTTTTACGAAAGGAAACAGTTACCTTAGCGTGGCACAGATTTTGCCAGACTTCAGAAAATCACAAAACGATTAAATTACAGAAACGACACATAAAGAAGCCTTTACTGCTCCAAATCAATCCGACGTCAACGCTGCTAGATTTTTGGAAGTAGCCTACTCGTAGTACGAAATTTCAAAAAGGTTAATCCAGACTAACCATCGTTATCGTAGCGGAAAAATTTGCCCAGCTGCAACTTTCCGTCGTGCGCCTTTCAGAGTGCTACTTCGTGTTTCTAACTATAAACGACAGAGATATGTCCAGAAGTCCGCATTCGGTTGGGTTTTTCAGTAAGAACAGCCGACATTTTTTTATTTTATTTTTTTTGGGGGGGGGGGGGGGGTCACAGTCAGATTCTCTTGAAGAGAACCTTACCGTCCACCTTTGTCACTGGATAATGCGATTTAAATTAATTTAAGGTAGAATAAGGCATTTTCTGAGCTTATTCCGCGATTTTTGCCGAAAAATGCCATAAAACCCAAAACTAGCAGCCACTAGCAGGAAATGCATTACAGACTATCGAGTTTCATTCATAGCAAGACTGTTACTTCAAATCATAAAATGTACGTACCAGTAATGTATCTGATCCTCCGACTATGCTTAATCCTAATCCAAGTTTGTCCTTGTTAATCTCAATTGTCGTCTCCTTGCCTGGCTTGATCTCGCACGTCGCTGGATCCTGGGGTGGCTCCTCTGGATTAAGAATTATAGTAGTGCTTACGACCTTTCTGGGGCCTCCGTGGGTACGAAGGATGTTTTTACCGGGGGGGCTCGAGCTTCGCTCCGGGGTTATCTCGCGCAGAGGCGACTCACTCCTCTCCAACAAATCTCGGCTCGAAACCGTTTGGATTCGCGAGCTCTGAGGCTTGGGAGCGACAGCGGGTTTTGGAGGCACTTCTGTAAAACGAAAAGGGAAATTAGTATCTGAACTATAAAGAAAACGCTCTGCAGATAAATGAACATCTATCCCGCGCATTTTTTTTTCAAATTCGGCAAAAATTACATCAGCAAATTGCCTTTCACATTTATGACCGGTAGTTGGTTCTAGGCCTGACAGGTGCGTCTGAGATCATTTAACGTCAAATAATGCTGGTCTCTCATACCCAATTGTTTACCTACATTGCGATGACGGTCCAAGACCAAAACCTAGCTTTTCCTCATATCTCTAGGCACTGACTTCCCTGTCCTCCTATGTAACAAGATCAAAGATTTCGATGGGATCCCAAAAACTTAATATTTGATCCAGACAATTGGGTCTTGTAGATATCCAGTCTTCGCCAGACTACATGAACATTTTTAATATTAAAACTTAGAAACAGATTAAGGTCAATGGCGTTGACGAAATTGATCAAAACTTCCTGCCTTAGGCTATACTGCTGTCAAATTTCTGGTTTCAGCCGGATTCCGGTCGAAGGATATGTCCAGGTAGAAAATGATTGTCATATACGGACTCAGCAGGTCTGCCTACCCCTGAATCAACTATCTCATTAGCTTTTAAAACCAGATCCAGTCTTCGCCAGGCTAATCATCTGAGAAAATCAAGTTCAGATATACCTGTATAAGCCATATCTATTTTGACGATACTGATCGGAACTTCCTGCTTTACTTTAATTCTTCCAAATTTCCGGTTTCGGCCGAATTCCGAGCGAACTACTTGTCCAGCCAAAAAAAGATAGTTCAGAAACGAATTCAGCGTATCTCCTTATCCCTATAAAGAACATCTAATCAACTTCAAATAAAACTTTAACTTATAAAACAAGAGCTACGAGCTCATATGGCACTTGTTACGAGTAGTGGTACGAGAAAGTAGGAGAGAACTTCAAAATAAACACCCCGCCATTCAAAAATTCAATTAGGACATCTAGGTTCATTCGGTCTGAAAGCTCCAGATGACGTTCTTAGAACCTATGCTTGTTCTTCCCACCAAGTTTCATCCCGATCCCTCCACTCTAATGTATCCCCTATGTAATCCCCTATGTAACGGGCCACGGAGCTTTGTAGGGGTCGGAAATTTATTTTGTTCAATTATTTTAAATTTAATAAAACTGAACTGAACTGAACTAAGCGATTTCAAAGATTTCCGGTTCTCCCCTCCAACTCCTCCCAATGTCACCGGATCTGGTCCGGAATTACATGGGACGTCTGAGGCACGAGACCTTTCTAAATATCAAGTTTCGGTTAAATCCGATAACCCGTTCAATAGCTGAGGTTGCCACTGGATTCCGGATTCCCCTTTCATACACTCCCCATCGACGGTCGGATCGGGGAAACGACATTCTCAAGTCAATAGTTCGGGTACCTGACAAGCCTGCCAAGTTCATTGTCCTTGCACATCAGGAAGTACCGAACTCGTGGGATTACTACAAACTCGGATCCCCTCCAACTCCCCCACAGTGACCGGATCCATTCCGGTTATGCTATTCACTTGTTCTTCACACCAACTTTCATCCCGAACCCTCCACTCTAAGCGTTTCCCAAGATATCCGGTTCCCCCGTCCGACTCCCCCCAATATCACCGGATCCGGTTCGGATTTAAAATGGGGTGTCTGAGACACGAGGTCTTTCTATATATCAAGTTTCATCAAGATCCGATCACCCGTTCGCAAGTTAAAATACCTCGCTTTTCGGATTCCCTCTCTCTCCACCCCCACCCCCCAGATGGTCGGATCCGAGAAACGACTATTCTCAAGTCAACCTGTTCGGGTCCCATACACGCCTGCCAAGTTTCATCGTCTTATTAGCGCATCAGGAAGTACCGAACTCGCGGGATCACTAGAAATTCGGATCCCCCCCCACCCCCCCTACTGTGAACGGATCCGGCCCGGTTATGTCAATCACGTATCTAGGGCTTGTGCTTGTTTTTTCCACCAACTTTCCTCCCGATCTCTCTACTCAAAGCGTTTCCAAAGATTTCCGGTTCCCCCCTCCAGTTCTCCCAATGTTACCGGATCCGGTCCGGATTTAAACTGGGATGTCTGAGACACAAGTTCCTTCTTTATATCAAGTTTCATTAAGATCCGATCACCCGTTCGTAAGTTAAAAATACCTCATTTTTCCGGATTCCCCTCCCTCCAGCCCCCCCCCGGATGGTCGGATCGGGGAAACGACTATTATCAAGTCAATCTGTTCCGGTCCCTGACATGCCTGCCAATTTTCATCGTCCTAGCACATCAGGAAGCACCGAACTCGCGGGATCACTAGAAAGCCGAATTCCCCCCCCCCCAACTCCCCCAAAGTGAGCGGATCCGGTCCGGTTATGTCAATCCCGTATCTAGGACTTGTGCTTGTTCTTTCCACCAACTTTCATCCAGATCTCTCTACTCGAAGCGATTTTTAAGATTTCCGGCCCCCCCTCCAACTACCCCCTATGTCACCAGATCTGGTCTGGATTTAAAATGGGAGGTCTGAGACACAAGGTACTTCTATATATCAAGTTTCATTAAGATCCGATCACCCGTTCGTAAGTTAAAAATACCTTATTTTTCCGGATTCCCCTCCCTCCAGCCCCCCCCCGGATGGCCGGATCGGGGAAACGACTATTATCAAGTCAATCTGTTCGGGTCCCTGACATGCCTGTCAATTTTCATCGTCCTAGCACATTAGGAAGCACCGAACTCGCGGGATCACTAGAAATCTGGACCCCCCCCCAACTCCCACATAGTGACCGGATCCGGTCCGGCTATATCAATGACTTATCTAGGACTCATGCTCATTCTTCCCACCAAGTTTCATCCCAATCCCTCCACTCCAAGCGTTTCCCAAGATTTCCCCCCCCCCTCCAGCTCCCCCCAGAGTCACCGGATCCGGTTCAGATTTTAATCGGACCGTCTGGGGCACGAGCTCTTTCCAAATACCAAGTTTCATTAAGATCCGATCATCCGTTCGAATGTTACAAATTCCAAAATATTCCGGATTCCCCCTCACTCCACTCCCCCCATGATGTTCGGATCGGGAAAGTGACTATTTCCAACTTAATCATTTGGGGTCCCTGATATGCCTGCCAAGTTTCATCGTCCTAGCTTATGTGGAAGTACCCGAAGTAGCAAAACCGTGACAGACAGACCGACAGACCGACCGACGGACGGACAGAAATTGCGATCGCTATATGGCACTTGGCCGAAGGGCAAGTGCCATAAAAACCGGTTTCAACCGGATTCTGGACGAACTATAGGCTATGTCCGGGTAAAAAATTATTGTCATATACAGATTCAGCGTCTCTTCTTACCTTTAAATCTATCATCTAATCAACTTCAAATACAAATTTTACTTTTAACAAATTTTCCGGTTTCGGCCGGATTCCGGGCGAACTACTTGTCCGGCGAGAAAATGGTTTTCACCATCGTGTTCAGCATGTCTTCTTACCCCTAAATCGAACATCTAATCAACTTCAAATAAAACTTTTGCTTTTAAAAAATTTTCCGGTTTCGGCCGGATTCCGGGCTAACTATTTGTCCGGCGAGAAAATGGTTTTCACCATCTTGTTCAGCACGTCTTCTTACCCCATAATCGACTATCACATTAGCTGTTTCAAAATATTTTGTTGGCCCCTTAATTTAACCCCCCCCCCCACCCCTAAATGTAGGGCTACAGAGCCCATCTACGAACTCGACCTTACTCTTGACCCAAAGAATCCTCACACCAAGTTTCATCAAAATATCTCATTCCCTTCGAGAGTTATCGTGCTCACAGACGGACGGACGGACGGACAGACGGACAACTTTTGCGATGTCATAGGTATCCGTCACTAACGTTTTGGGATCCCAAAAAGGCGAGGAAAATTAAGTTACCACTTTTCCTGTCCAATCTAGCCTTGTCAACTTGTACCGGTTATTGCCGACTAATGCTTGCAGACCGGCAGGGGTTGTCTGCAAAACATCCCCAAAAGAACAAGACCAAAGGTTCCGATGGGATCCCAAAAATCTTCGCCAGGCCAAACAGCTAATCATTAAGAAATCCAAGCTCAGATATGGATTCAGCATGTGCGTTTACCTCTACAAGCCGATCAAAATGATCCTGGCTTACTTCTTTGAATTTTGCGGTTTTGGTGAACTTCAAGAACTACTTGTCCGGCGAAAAACTAAAGCTCAAAAGCGGATTCAGCGTATCTCCTTACCCCTATATCGAACATCCAATCAACTTCTAACAAATTTTCCGGTTTCAGCCGGATTCAGGACGAACTATATGTCCGGCTAGAGAGTGATTGTCATATACGGATTCTGCATCTCTTCTTACCCCAAAGTCTATCATCTAATCAACTTAAAATAAAACTTTTACTTTTAACAAATTTCCGGTTTTGGCCGGATTCCGGGCGAACTACTTGTCCGGCGAGAAAATGGTTTTCATATTCGCGTTCAGCGTGGCTTCTTACCCCTAAATCAAACATCTAGTCAACTTCAAATAAAACTTTTACTTTTAACAAACTTTCCGGTTTCGGCCGGATTCCGGGCGAACTACTTGTCCGGCGCGAAAATGGTTTTCATATTCTTGTTCAGCATGTCTTCTTACCCCATAATCGACTATCACATTAGCTTTTTCAAAATATTTTGCTCGTCCCTTAATTTGAACCCCCTCCCCCACCCCTAAATGTAGGGGTACAGGGCCAATCTACGAACTCGACCTTACTCTTGACCCAAAGAATGCTCAAACCAAGTTTCATCAAAATATCTCATTCCCTTCGAGAGTTATCGTGCTCACAGACAGACGGACGGACGGACGGACAACTTTTGCGATGTCATAGGTATCCGTCACTAACGTTTTGGGATCCCAAAAAGTCCCCGAATGAGAGTAGCTTGTTTTCAGATTTCAAGAGTTTTCCACAGACTCCGCATTCTTTCAAAGTTTAGTAATTTAAGACGCGCAACAAGGAAATAAGAGATTCCCTTTTCTGAATAAAGCGCAGAGATTTGGAAGTATTTAATTTTAACTGACTTGTTTTTCTTCGATATTTTTTTTTTTTTGTGATACGTATCACTGATCGTTAAAGGACCAGTCTTACCTATAGGCTAATACCGCCTCTCTCCACGTCCGTAATCAGGCTCAGGTGGATAAAAGTTCTTTCAACTAGTGAATTTCCTTCCATTTTTGGGATCCCAAAACGTAAGTGGAGGGATACCTATGACATCGCAAAAGTTGTCCGTCCGTCCGTCTGTCCGTCTGTGAGCACGATAACTCTCGAAGGGAATGAGATATTTTGATGAAACTTGGTGTGAGCATTCTTTGGGTCAAGAGTAAGGTCGAGTTCGTAGATGGGCCCTGTAGCCCTACATTTAGGGGTGGGGGAGGGGGTTCAAATTAAGGGGCAAGCAAATTTTTTTTAAACAGCTAATGTGATAGTCGATTATGGGGTAAGAAGACACGCTGAACACGAATATGAAAACCATTTTCTCGCCGGACAAGTAGTTCGTCCGGAATCCGGCCAAAACCGGAAAGTTTGTTAAAAGTAAAAGTTTTGTTTGAAGTTGATTAGATGTTTGATTTAGGGGTAAGAAGGCATGCTGAACACGAATATGAAAACCATATTTCTTGCCGGACAAGTAGTTCGCCCGGAATCCGGCCAAAACCGGAAAGTTTGTTAAAAGTAGAGGTCTTATTTGAAGTTGATTAGACGTTCGATATAGGGGTAAGAAGGCATGCTAAACACGAATATGGAAACCGTTTTTTAGCCAGACAAGAAGTTCGCCCGGAATCCGGCCAAAACCGGAAAGTTTGTTAAAAGTAAAAGTTTTATTTGAAGTTGATTAGATGTCCGATTTAGGGGTAAGACGAGATGCTGAATTCGTATATGACAATAATTTTTTTGCCTGACATATAGTTCGTCCGGAATCCGGTTGAAACCGGAAAATTAGTGATAAGTTAAATTTTATTTGAAGTTGATTAGATGTTGGAAATAGGGGTAACTAGATACGCTGAATTCGTTTTTGAGCTTTAGTTTTTCGTCGGACAAGTAGTTCTGGAATTCAGCCAGAAACCGGAAAATTCGCAGAAGTAAGCCAGGATCGTTTCAATCGACTTATCCACACAAGCTGAATCCATATCAGAACTTGGTTTTCTTAATGATTAGCTGTTGGCCTTAATCTGTTTCTAAATTTTAAGAGTATAAATGTTCATGGAGTCTGGCGAAGACCGGATGTGACGAAGACAAAACCTAATTGTCTGGATCAAATATCGAAGTTTTGGGATCCCATCGGAACCTTTGGTCTTGTTTCCTCTGTTATTATTTCCGAGATTTGACTTTCACACGGTAGCCTACATTCTAAAATTCCTAATGGCAGCAGGCACACAATAAGTTGCTGGTAACAATTATACACAAGACTTCCAATAAATATCCCTTAAAGCTTCGTGCACAGACAGTCAGATAAGATTTCGCATCCAAGAGTACGCACGCAAAATTCGCGCCACTGTGGGGAAACCTGCATGCGAATGCGATGCTTCAAATTTCCGAGGGAGGGAAGAAATTCGCATCCGACTGCAAAAATCGGACTGTGTGTGCAGTGCCTCAACAGAGCGATCTTCTGCTGGGGCGCTGAAGCGCGCCCTTTTTGGTCGGTGGGAACAAAGTACTTAATTCTTGGTCAATATTGTTTTGTGATCTTGATGAATCAATATTCTACCGTCCAAAGCAAAGTGCACAGAGAACCATCTACTATTTCTAGTGGCAGCGCACCATCTAGCGAAAAACGAAGAAACTAACGGGGGTGGGAGAAAAACCTCAACGCCAGCACGATAAAAGCAAACACAACGATACTTCGGTTCTAGCGATAACTGGACCGCGCATCCCGGACAAATGTTTTTCACTTTTGGTAAGCGTTACTCGTGGGGACAGGGATTTGCTACGCTGGTCTAATATTTCAAATCTTTATATACTAAAATGATCAGGAATCCTTCGGGTTCTGAGGTCCGGTTTTCGAGTCGCCGTAATTCACAAGATATTTAGCAGATACAATAAGAACCAAAAACCATCACTCACACACTCACGGGCAACACATAAGACCACTCACAGACTAGTTGACCTGTTTTCCCATCAGCACAAACGCTAGGAAATCAAGTCCAAGACACATGAAACCAAAGAAGAAACCAAAGCATGACAAATCTGGTTACAAAACACAAACCAAATAAACTTACATGCTCCAAGGGTGCACAGTGCCTCGTCGGTGCGGAAAAGAACATACGAGGTGTGAACGCCATGCAAATCGTGCAAATAAAGTACTAGTGTGTGACATGAGCTAGCAAAAACTAACAAGCGGAATTGGCAATGGGATTCCTCCTCCCATTCTACGACAAACGCGAGACGATTCGCCCGTATACAGATTGTGCACGAAAACAATAAGGTAGGCCGGAAAACCTAATCGTTTATCGACACCATTAGAAGCTCGTCTACAATGCATTACCCCCAACCAAATTATTTTTTGTTCTACTCTGACAATTCATGCAACTACAAAGAGACTAGAAGCGACGTAAAAGTCGCGACCTGCCTTGTTGCGGAACGAAAGCATGCTGGAGAGGAAGGGAACAACGAAGATTCTCAGAGATGAACAACATTATTATCCCTAGGCTTAATAACTACTCCCCAAACGGACCATAGAACTTGCAGCTTATCGAAGGTATCAGCACAAAAGCCGATCTCTAAAAGCTAGATCGAAAAATTCTAAAACCTAGACCAGACATTCCGGGAGGCCGGGTTCGAAGTCAGCTAGAACTGCTTTGATCGCTTTCCCGAAGGAGATTACAGATTTTTCGAAACGATCACATAAACCGGCTAAGGGATAGACCTGAGTGAATTTCGTATGAACGGTACAACCACAGTCGTCACTGTATACAGTAGAGGTATGCTTATTTGAACGTTTGTTGACTTCGTACTTTGCCATTTCCATGCACTTGCTGTGTCTAAAGCTAACTACCAGTTAGACAAAGTAGGTAAGAAGGGCAGCTGAAGACACCTGTACATATATTTTGGATCTTCAGCCCTTCATTTAGCCCAAAACTGCAGTGTTCACATTAAAGTAGCTGTTCACATAAGCATACCTCTACTGTACCTATAACAGCCAAAGTAGCCAGTGATATAGGGCGGGGGATGTGGACGAAACTTACTTGGTTTTTCGACTTCTTTTTTCTTCTCTTCCTCCTTTTTCTCCTTCTTTCCAGGATTGCAGACAACAATTGTTAAATTTCCTTCGGCTTTCTTAAGAATGGAGGCCGCCTGGAATTCAAATATTCCTCTACTGTTTTGCTTCCAAGTAGGAAAACATCGTTTGCTTTCCTTATCTAAAGATAATCTTTCTAAAGCGGCTCTTTCCCCTAGATAACTTTAGAAGGGGAAGGACGCAGAGATTAAGAGTTGTGTCGGCTCAGGGCTTCTTACTGGTGCTTACTGCGTGGAGCAGAAATGCTCCAAGAACAAAGATCCGAAAAGTTGCCTAGACTACATCAAATGCCAAAGCTCCGGCTCGACCATTGAGTTTTTCCACACTATAGCTGTCCATCTACAATACAAGGTTTTCTTCAACATTAGGCGCCCACCCGCAACAGCCAGATACTTTATTTAATGTGAGCGACTAGCAAAATTGAAGGCTAAAGGGACTTTCCCCAGGATCGTAAGCTGTAATGGAAAAAGAATGGCCTCCAAATTCAACCAAGTGGATTGTCCTTGGCAAGGCAAAAAATACTCCCAGTTTTTATTTCAGCACCCCACAAACCAAGTCCTTAGAGCCACCTTTCTTGGGAATGAACCAGGTCATCCCGGTCTTTTTACGTATGCCATATGCAGCCAAGATGGCAAAGGAGGACCCAGTCCTACGTAAGCTTCTCTTCTTTCAACCCATTGACGACTGGTGCAAACATGGGTGGCGCGCAGACTACGGCACTAAAACGAGTGGCAAGCCGGTGAAGCTTCACCCACTTTGGGTATGCAATTTCACTGAATTTTGTGTGCGTGTTTACAGAGAAACTAAGAGCGCTTAATGAATGAAGAATCATCGCGTAGTACAGGCTTAGTGTATAAGCCATGAATTACGTTCTAATGTATTTGTTTCCCTTTCATAACGAAATCGTTAGGATCGAGAAAATAATCAAATTTGTGGTTTCGGTGGATTACTCAGCGAAGACTGTCCACTCAATTTAGTACAAGTCCTGGTTTCAAAGCATGTTAGTTGATCACAGTTGTGTAGCCAGATAGGGGACACCTTTGCTTATTAGTTTTATTTTTATCTGAGAACCTCCAAGCAGCGTATCCCATCAGCTTGAATTTTATTCCAGTTTTGTTTCACGACTCGGGCACTAAAAGGTTGTGAAAAACGTGAACGACATATCAGACCATCGACAGTCTTCATACACACAATGCTTACCGTATCATAGTCTGCGCCAAGTAATTCATCCTTATTTACTGCCAGAATCATGTCACCGACCACTAGCCCAGCCTGCTCGGCCATCGATCCTTCTTGGATATCCGAAATGAAAATTCCGTTCCCTACTTCAGCGTGCTTTCCTTCAATGATCATAATTCCCAGTCCCGTTGGTCCCTTCTTGATCTGCATCACGCGGAGGTTCTTGAATCTGGCGTATTTTTCTTCGGGCGGCTGAAACGGAAAGATGATGTAATAGCCAGATCCTGGTGGATTATGGTATCGACAACACAACACCATCTTAGATTTTTTCCCCTCTTTCAAGTTTCTATCGGTACCCGCACGGTGCACAGCTATGTTAGAAAGTAGACGGTGCTCTAGGCGCTCCACTTTGCACAAAAGAAAACTGATTCGGTCTAACCGAGACAAAACGAAAAAATATATAACTCCCTGAATATTTTATCATGTTTGACCCCCAAAAGTACCCTTCGATGATAGATAGGCTAGATAGATTAAATCTTATTATTCACCAAAGACTTGTCATGGCTTACGCCAAACTTGTTTGATATAGTCATGGGTACAACCTATGAGCACACAAATAAATCATAATATCAGTCATAAATAACGTTATAAATTTAAACTAGCAGCTCAGCTTATGCTTCGTTATACAACTTCAGAAATGAAGGGTCAAAACTCTTTGCGAACCTCTGGTGGGTACATTTGATTGGCTGCAACTTTTCAACCGCAGTAACTAGCTAGCAAGGGAGCCTTTTCGTCAGCTTTTCGGAAGGGAAATATTTTTGTGGATTGGGTGATCAGAGATTTTACATCAAACTCCAAGCAGAGTTTCAGCCTTCGTTCATGTTTAGAGGTGCTTTCGAATTTACGTAGTAACCCTTCATAGGACCTCTCGGCCATGTTTGACGCTATGATTAGGGCTCCTTTTTAATCTTCTCAAGTCTGGCGGTCTGTTCGACCGTCGGGATTCATCTTGTTTGGCCTTTCGGCTGAATGAACAAACACTATAATGAGCGTCACCAGAAGACAACCAAAGCTCCCGAGGAACCATACCCCTTTGCAGTATTGTAGGAGATCCAGGGCTGCCACAGGTTTGGAGGCTTAGAAATAGGGACTTAGGGACTTTTTTAAACGAAAAAAGGGACCTATAGGGACCTAAGGTCTCTGTTACGAAACCTGAAATACACAGCGGCAGGCTCCTATTTGCACTTTACTTGCTAGGATCAGACGACTTGGGTTCGAAATATTGGTACCTTATTTGGCAAAATAGGCTATGGGTCTTAGATTTGGGCCGTCAAGGGAGAAAGGAGGGAGGAAAGCAATTTAAGAGTTTAAGCTCAGTTTCAATAACTTTTTTTGTGATTAAAACCAGTGAAGACAATAAGTCACCAACCTGTATTCTAGGCGAGTGGGCAATGGCAAAAGTTTGATGTTTGTATTTTTAAGCAGAATATAGGCTACAAGAAAGATTTTGTAGGTGCAGCTGTTTAACTTCTGGCTTAACCAGCCAAAATAGATCTGGAAAGTATTGAACTCGTAAATATGTGGCCATGCTCACCACGAAACTTTTACATTTTTCCTCTTTTTCTGCTAGGTAGTTGGCTAATCGCCCAAAGAAAATTTAAAAGGTGAAACTACAAACAAAATGACAGGTCTTGAAAATAAGCTTAAATTTTGGCAGCTTCGCGCCATAATATTAGCTTTCAAATTATTTGCACTTGTCGGTGTTAAAGAGACAAGCGTAAGGTTAATGGCTTTAAAAACTTGAACCTGAATGGCAAGTTTCGAAATTTTCCATGGCTTTGCGCCGGAAATTGCATTTTACACAAAAATAACATAGCATTTCTTTTGAACATGAGAAAAATACACCTTTTAATGATCTTAAAAATTCTGCAGCTTTGTAGAAGAGATGTGGTCGGGTCAACGCTCAACTGTAAGTGTCTGAACTGTAAATGAAATTCGATATAGCTCTAGAAAATGTTTGGCTTGGTCAGGTTCCCTCCACCCCCCCCCCCCTGAATTCAAGGCTAACTAGCCGTGCACCTATCGGTTGCATGACACTTCAGATTGTAGCATCAATAAAGGCTGGATCCTGAAAATTATACCAAATAAATTACCGAATCCCAACCACGACACCGAATATTTTCGACCGATAGCCTGTTCGGGATTATGTGCAACTACCGAATCTCCAAAAATATACCGAATAGTTCTGGTATCGAAAAATCACCGAATATTTTCAGTAAATTCGCTCACCGAATTCATGATAACTACCGAATCCTGACAATTGTACCGAATCCTGATCATTATACCCAACAGATTTGTACCGATAACCTATTTGTGATTCTGTATAACTATCGAATCAACGTCAATACACCGGATAATTCTGTTTATCAAAAAATTACCAAACAATTCGTCAAAAGTTCAAAGTGCTCATTTTTGGCGTGCACTTTATTGACTGGTTTCCTTTATTCGATTGCATTCAGCCTTACTGGAGCAAACTAAAGTGAACGAAAAAAACAACAACAACAAGGTGACGAATCAATCTGACTCTTCTACAAAGTAAGAAAAAAACAAATCCTAGATGACTTCAGAGTCAGAGGTCTTGTCAATCCTTTTCGCTAGTAGGCTACTCTCCTTCAACCACAGAGTAACGCCTTAGCAGTAGGAGCCTTAAGGATTAAGTTTAGCATACAAGGAAGCAGGGTTGACAGCGGTTGACAGTTGTTCCCACAAACCAAAATTGTATACCATACTTTGCATAGTGGCTTGCATGGCTAAGATATTCAAATAAAATGTAAGTATTTTGGTCAGCAAAAACTCTAAAGGGACCTGAGACCTGATTTAGGGACCAATAGGGACCAAAAGGGACCTAAGACTGATTTAGGGACTTGCAGGGACTTTCGGGACTTTGTGGCAGCCCTGGAGATCTAGCCAGTAAAACGTTAATTTGCCCGCATTAATCTCATCACAAGTACACCACAGCTGAAATCGGAATATTCAGGACGACCCTGTCGTCACAGAAAGACTGGAAAGAATTGACTTTTCCCGAGCCCTGTGCTACATTTAAAACCTCCCACAGATCTGTCAAAACACTAAAGCCCCTGATAAACAGCCCCCTTTTTGTGAGATAGCTGAGAAACCCATGTTCAAGCCCCACTCCGGATTCTAGAAAGTGACAAATCGCTTTGTCAAAAGAAAAACGGGTTCCAGGCACTTGATTTTGGACAAAAATTCTCCCGCAGGAACAAAGCGTGATAGTCCCTGTTCAGGATTCCATTACTGGGGAATCCGAACAAGAAGCGGGGGGCATTTTTCACGGGAGGCAAAGGCTACGGTTCGACAGATTATGGGAGGAAGCGATTTCTTGCTAGCGGAAGAGGGTTTGAGGACTCGAGATGTGCAAAGAAGGCGAGGAAACCACAGCCAGGATAGTAGCAACACGTACGACTTTCATTTGAGTGATTAGCTTGGACTTGAATATCCTGAGTTGTTTTGACTCTGCTAAGGGATTTTTTTCTTTTCCATCAGTAGTGACCCAGGGCCGTATCCGGGGGGGGGGGGGAGGGCTAAGGGGTTCCACCCGAAACCCACAAAAGTAATAGTTTTTTGTAGCTTTAACCTCTGATCTATGTCTTTTTCGTACTTTTTGGTCCGATCCGTGGGCACCCCCCCCCCCCCCCCCCCGAAATAAATTCCGCCCCCCCCCCCCCGAAGTAAATTCCTGGATACGGGCCTGGTAGTGACGTTAAGATTATGCACTTCTGGCTCGACTAGAAAAAGTTCATCCTGACGCGGAGATTTTGAATTCCAACATAAGTGTGCATTTCAATGGCTATAATGAAGCGAAGGTCAGGAAAATTTCAATTCCAGACTGTAAGGTCTTCTGAAGGAAGGTCTTCTAACACTTTCTATTACGTGTGACCAGAAAAATATTTTTCTTTGGAAGTTGCTCGCCGTTTTAGTTGCCAAATGTTTCAAGCACAGAGGTCCCACAAATCCGAAAGAAAAAGTTCATGAATAGCGGAGAAACGAAGAAGTAACGCATTTTCATGGGGTTTTCAAGTCTATTTAGGCGAAAGGATAATTAGACTGTCGTATCTCACCCTTTTTCGGTTAGACTTTAAAAGGGTCACATATTCTCATAACGTTTTAGGATGCGTTTTCAAATTTCTTACAGTGGATCTAGGTATAGTATGACCAGAAAGACGGTAAACGAGTAAATGCTTCAGAGCAGGTCCTATAGAGCAACAGACTGTTATAAATGCAAATCCCTGCGCCGGGCTGAATCAAGGGGTCGGGAAACCCCTCAAGATTATTTTCTGTTATTTGTTTGTCATGCCAACGCAAAACACAAAATTGTTTTTCAATTAGTCCAGCCCTTTCTTCCCTTTTAAGTACTCTGTTTTCTACTGGTTTAATGTGCCGCTAACAAAGTCATTACCGCTTTCATTTTTATCTGGAAGCAGGAAAAATACAGGAAAGGAATCAGAAATGACGCAAGTCTAAGAGAGAAAAAAAAGAGGGGGGGGGGAGGTGAATAATAAATACACGATCTTACCTGCTCTTCTAGAGTTACAGGGAACCTAGTCATAGGTGGCACAGCAACGTCCTTGAGAGCGTTTGGTTTTCTGCAAAACAAAGGCAAAATAAATCAAGAGATGAGGACTCATGCCGGGCTTGCAATGCAGCGTCCGGACTAGGACCTCTTGCCAGATTGCAACCCCCACACTGTCAGAAGTTTCATAACAGATAACACGAGGACGCGCGGTTGCAACAGATAATGCATAACAGATAACACTTCGGATTTTTTTGTCGTGTTACAAAATGTTATGCATAATAAGCGTTGCCATCAGGAAGAGTCGAAAAACCGCAAAAAAACATCTGCTGAGTTTTCCGACATCGTGACGACAAACAAAAAAGTAAGTAGATGCTTCTTTGGCTATTCCTGACAAAGCTTCTTATGCACAACATTTCATGAATAACTTTTTTAAACACAACAGATAACATCTGAAGTGTTGTCTGTTACGCACTATATGTTGAAACCGCGCATCCTCGTGTTATCTGTTATCTGTTATGAAACTTCTGACAGTGCAATTTAAATCGTCGGCGAGACATTTTGCTTGTCGACGAATTTGTGATGTGGCGAGGCCTAGCCGCGGAGTGCCCAGCAAAATGAGGAGATAGTAAAAAACAAAAGCCTCCGACCAGGCAAGAAATTGCTTGCAAATGGTTACAGAAACAGGGAATACACGCTTGCACTATGCGCCATATAAACTTTACGTGAAACATGCAAACTTAGCATTTAAACCTATAAGTTAAAGGAGAAATCGCATTACATAGTGTTTCTGCTTAGATGTTCTGATATAGTTGGCCACTTTATAACTATGCTACGCTTACAGAAAATTACACACGGCTTCGGCTGTTTTTAGCCCCTTTCATCCCTCGTCTTGGATGGTATCTTGACACAATTCACATAACCAGTCTCCGCACGAATAAGCTCCTCGGAAACAATGATCGGGGGCACGATACGTCACGTAAATAGCTTAAACGCGGCAGGCGTGATAATCAGTGAATTGCTAATAGAGGAGATAGGATACACTAATGAAGTGAACAATCGAGCGAACGAGAATTGAATGGAAATACTACTGAAGTAGAATGCATTACTGTCGTAAGTACGACGTGTCCTTTACAGCAAACACGCGACTCCATCCTGGCTGTTTTCAGCCTCGTGCTGATGCGGAATATGGAAAAATTGGATCGCCGGTATTTTTTTTATCAATGAACTCCTCGCAAGCGATAAGCGGGAGCCTGATCCGCCACGAAGAGAGCCAAACATAAAAAATGCAAGAATCAATGTGGTCATGTTAGGGTACTACACTGATTAACACTAGGGACGTAAAGTGAAGCATTAGTATAGGTAATGCCTAAAAGGTCAATTTTCATTCGCCCAATAGGCTCCCAAGTACTCCTAAAATTTTTTACAAAAAATAATAAACAAAACAATCCAGAGAAAGAAGTAGGACCTTGCTATAGGCACATATTACTGTAAAAAAAAAAAAAGAATCTCAGAAACAGGCTGAAGAACTCCTAGGGAACCATCTTCCCCGGAATATTAAAAGTGGAGCGCGTGTCGCTGACCCCCAAATTAAGGTTATGCTACGTTTTCCAGGAGGATCCGAATGGCGCAATCACGAAGGATTTCCAGAGTGAAGGACCAAGTTTTAGTGGATTGCCTTTACGTCAAGAGGACCGAGTGGGGCGCACTTTATGATGCCTGGTCCACGCCCAAAATGTCCAGCCCTCGGATAACTTTTTGTTCCCTAGAAATCACATGTGACGGAGGAGATCTGTATAGACACGTATCACGAAAAACTCCTAGGATTACAGAAGATAAAAGCCGTGACGACCAGCATCAACCAAGATTACTATGTAACATATGGTAGCCTCTGCTATTACGTCTGCTAAAATAGTGCAAAAGGTTCGCGGACTCGGGTTCCAGCCAGTTTGATCCGTTTCACGTCGACTTTGTCCACTCTTGTGATTAACAGGAAGGGGGGAGGAGTGCCGGGTGATCACAGAGGTCCATTGAAAGACCCATAAGATTACGTGAAGACAGAAACCCTGATGAGTTCCTACTCACCTGACGACGATAAACTTGAAGATACTGCCAGATAGCTGCTTGATCATGGCAGATGCGTTTAGATGACATCTTTCGTAAAGAACGTTGCCATTTACCTGTAAAACAAAACAGTCAACAATGGTCCAGCTTTCGTTAAATCACAAAAATCGAGCTCCGCTACGATGTGTAAAACAGTTTCATCAGGGACTCCTGGACCGATCTCGGCAGAACTACCTTTTTGCGTTTTTCAGACAAGGTCAAGCTATTCTCATCATTCACTGTGAACAGAGGCCATCTGGTTTATTCTCAAACGTTGCCATTCAACTAGCAGATGATATTCACCGTCACCGTCGACTTTCACCTTTCCCTATCCCTTTATCCTCATACGTCCTCTATATCCGATACTTTCTGCGTTTAAAGTTACTTACTACAAATTCCCATTCCTCCCCCCAATTCCCCCCCATTTCCCCAGGTAACTCTCTTCTATCTTCTAATTTTAAAGCGAAGAATCAATAGTAAAATACAAAACCTTCTTTTACATCACAACCCTTTCCTTTTGCCCCGATATTTTTTTTTTTAGATCAAGTAGACCAATGTATTTGTAAGCAGTCGCTTTATATTCATGTAAAAGTTCGTGAATTTTAAATATGTTGTTGTTAAAAGTTTTATATTCACTCTTCAGTTTGAAGGAATCAAATGATTAATAATAACAATTAAAATCAAGAGTCTACATCAAGTAGACTATTGTGTTTGTAAGCAGTTACTTTATATTCATGTAACAGTTCGTGAATTGGAATTTTGTTATTTAAGTTTTATATTCACTCTTCAGTTTTGAAGGAATCATATGAATAACAAGACCAAAGGTTTCGATGGGATCCCAAAAATTTAATATTTGATCAAGACAACTAGGTCTTGTCTTCGCCAGATCCAGTCTTCGCCAGGCTAGTTATCTGAGAAAACCAAGTTCAGATATGCCTGTATAAGCAATATCTATTTTGACGATACTGATCGAAACTTCTTGCTTTACTTCTGCCAAATTTCCCGTTTCGGCCGAATTTCGAGCGAACTACTTGTCCAGCAAAAAAAATAAAGTTCAGAAACGAATTCGGCGTATCTCCTTATCCCTATAAAGAACATCTGATCAATTTCAAATAAAACTTTAACTTATAAAAGAAATCCGGTTTCAACCGCATTTCGGACGAACTATATGTCCGGGTAAAAATGATTGTCATATACAGATTCAGCGCCTCTTAATCTGTCTTATAATCAACTTCAAATAGAACTTTTGCTTTTAACAAATTTTCCGGTTTTGGCCGGATTCCGGGCGAAATACTTGTCCAGTGAGAAAAGGGTTTTCACCATCGTGTTCAGCGTGTCTTCTTACCCCTAAATCGTATATCTAATCAACTTTAAATACAACTTTTGCTTTGAACAAATTTTCCGGTTCTGGCCGGATTCCGGGTGAACTACTTGTCCGGCGAGGAAATGGTTTTCACCATCGTGTTCAGCATGTCTTCTTATCCCTAGTCCGAACATCTAATCAACTTCAAATAAAACTTTTACTTTTAACAAACTTTCCGGTTTTGGCCGGATTCCGGGCGAACTACTTGTCCGGAGAGAAAATGGTTTTCACCATCGTGTTCAGCATGTCTTCTTACCCCATAATCGACTATCACATTAGCTGTTTCAAAATATTTTGAAATATCTACGAACTCGACCTTACTCTTGACCCAAAGAATCCTCACACCAAGTTTCATCAAAATATCTCATTCCCTTCGGACAGACGGACGACTTTTGCGATGTCATAGGTATCCGTCACTAACGTTTTGGGATCCCAATAATAACAATAATAAGTCACCCTGGTGGATTCCCCACAACCTGACTGCAACGTTTTCGTGATTAATTCTGGGGAAAGTGGGCACCTATGGCGTCAGGGTATATATACTCAGCACACATATCAGGAATGCTACGTTCAATTGCCATGAAGCCATCCTCATAACAATGGTGGAAAGTGGGCACCTATGGCCTCAGGGTATACTCAGCAAACACGTCAGGAATGAAGCCATCCTCACAACAATGGTATCAGATGTGGGATCCCTATTTTCAAAAGCGATTTTCTTTACATCAATTCTTCCTTGGCTTCCGAAGCCCAAATGCGGCAATTATGTGCCCGTTCCAGCCAAACCGCTCCAATTGACTTTTAAATTATCATAAACTTCTAAGTCGATTAAAATCTGCACATGACTATCAGTATAAGCAGCGCTATAACTTTCAGTTTATTTTCTGGACGAGTTCCAAGTTACGTGAAATAAGACACACAGCCTCACATAGTTCCTGCGAATGTTGGCGTAGAGTCGCCATTGTTTGGCAATTGGCCTAGGCTTGAGTCTGTCGGCTTTACCTCAGCTTTACAAAGGGATCTCAACTTCATAAAATTTAAGACCATAAAAGTTAGTCTCGACAAAAAAATCCTTTGGCAGAATCCAAATAATTCAGTGTATTCAACTAAATGACACAAAAATAAGTTGGCTTTTCAGTTAAGCTTTAAAGTATCGTGGTTTCTGAGACTCAAGACAACTGTCTTGATAGATTATTCTTCAAAAGAGGTACAACATTTTTTGAAAATATGGAGAATTTTGTATTATTTGGTGATTGCTATGCCATTTTTTGTGTGAAAATAACCAAAACTGAGCATTCTGGTGACTTTTTGTAAATACCATCTTCAGAACATGCTGATCTAGAAACACTTATTTACAAGACATAAAATGTCAACCTGATCCGTTTCAAGAGCACCGAAAATACAAACAATGACTCCACTTTTTCCTGCCTGATCCATTACTGGCCGGTCACGACTTTCGTACATCGCTCTGTGAATAAAAAGTATTCCAGTGCGGAACGTGTTTTCCAGGATGGAACGTTTGAAGAGATAACGATGCACGACTTTCGAATTCTGACAGGTCTGGCAGGTACCAAATTGAAATCTCATCTCTGCCATCTTTTGTCAGTCTTTGTGTACGCAATACCCGAAACAAAAGGGGAAGTGCCATGGGAGGGGATCATGTCCGCCGCTTTAGCGTGGTCTATCAGTTACCCGGCGTGGCTAATCGAGCGACAAAAGAGTGTGAGTCCACCGCTCCCCCATTCTCTGTTGGACAGAGGGACTCCTTCCCTTTCCCTATTGACAAAACCAGGGACCGACAATATATCTCGGTGGATCCCGGCACCAGGCCAGAAGCCCAGGGGAGGGATCTCAGCAAGTCTTATCAATGAGACAAGAAGTCAGCAGGGAGAGAGGGAAGATGAAAAAGGACGATACATCGGGATAAGTAACATCATTAACACAGAAATGGGATACGTATCCGGAAAATGAACTAAATGATCCTTTCTAATGAAAAAAATGAGATTCAAAAGTCATTTATAAGATTGTGAAACATTTTCCAGTGGAAGAAATAATGATGCGAACGTAATTGGAAACAAAATACAGAGGAAGAATATTTGACAGCCTAGTTAAGGCTAACCTGGCTTGCTTGGGGACTGGTATGATGAACTTATATTGACGACGAAGTTAGGCGTCAGTCCGGTGAAATCCGGTGTTAGGCGTCAGTCCGGATTGAGAATGTACTATTTCCGGAATAAGATTCCGGAATGCTTCTGCATGTTCTGCATCTCTAAGCACGTGACTGTACGGGGGAACGGATTTGAAAAGTGCAGATTATTTTGACATCCTGTTCTTTTCTCCTCTGGAAATAGGGTTCGACAGGAATCCGGTGGAATACGAATTTTCTGGACGGTGAATTTCGAGCATTCTTGAGATAATTCAACTTTCAGGGGCTACAATACCTGAACTTTTAACGTTTCTGTCTGGACAGTTTGGACAAAATGCAACATATTGAGATTACTTCCCCCGCCTCCCGTTGATTATGGCAAAAGAGCTATAGAATCGTGATTGAACCAAAGGTTCGGAAAAATATGGGATCTGGATGGAAAAATGAACTAAATGATCCTTTCTAATGAAAAAAAAATGAGGTTCAAAAGTCGTTTATAAGATTGTGAAACATTTTCCAGTGGAAGAAATAATGATGCGAACAACATTGGATATAATGTCCTTTAACCCCCAGAAGTTTTTTTTTTTTTTTGCAGTTTGCTCATTTGGGGTTCACGAATATACTGTATCAGTATAGCCGACCACAAAATGAAGTAATCAAACACACTAAACTTAGGATCATCCGAATGTAATTGACGGAAATCGATGCTAAATTACGCGGGACGTTTCCATCAGGAAATTGCACTGTCCCATGAGGGGATGAAAAGAATGATTATCTCCCGTATAACCTACCAGACTCGCAGGCAAAACTATATTGGTGGGGAGAGTAATAATAGCCTTCCATCAGCTCGACTTTTATCACAGAGCTCGATCATCATGTTAACTTTTCAAGTTGGAGGGGGGAGGGTCTACCGAATGGTTGGTGTGTAAGTTTGCCTCTCATTCCTCATTCTCTATTTAGAAATTTATTACTGGTCACTTGATCAGTAATGTAGCCAGACCAGTATCGTTAGTTTTAAGTTAGAATGTTTGGTTACAGTCCCGTCTACACTGTAAACCTTGATCGGATAAACTTTTTACAGTGTATGTATTACACAGACTGTGTGGGCTATTTAAAACGCATCGCTGGCGGCAGACTATCAGCACCAGGATATGAATAAAATATACCAGTTTTCCCGAACAAAACCAACTCGGGCCACCTTGGCATACAGCCGATTAACCCCACTGTCTTCAGCGTCTAAAACATAGATACCGGAATTCTTCAACAACATCGACTTAGTTAAGCTCTATGTTTTCGCAGGATTCCCAGCACAAAATATCTGGGCTTTCACTGCACTGTGATAAGTCTGATAACAGATATCCGAGCAGATATCATATGTTTGCGCATGCCTGTACTGAATGTATGAGAATATATCTGTTATGACCTTTTAAATGTTATCTTTTCACGAGGTAAAGTTAGGCAAAGGCTAAAAACAATGTAGATGAGCAGTCATGTGTTATCTGTCGTCGAACTTCTGATAATGTGGTAGTGATGGTTTCAGCTTCCAGGAGATGAAGGGTTTGCTTTCTTACGAAGAGGAAAGCCACAGCTACCTTCCTTTAACCAGTTCCGTTTTCTGTCCAATTTTGCTATCGATTTCTGAAGCGTATGGGCCGCAAAAGTGGATTAAAAAGAACTGAACAAACATTTCGGTCGTAAAATTCGGTCTGTCAGCGGGAACTTCGCTTATGAAACTTACAGAATCATTGCGAAACCTCGAGTTCTCGTTGGCTTCGACAAAGAAAACTTACCTCGACAAGCTCGTCACCGACTTGCAACCTTCCGTCTTTATGAGCGGCTCCGTTAGGGTTGACGCCGCATACAAATACTGCCATTTTCAACCGGTCCCGGTGGCCAGCCAGGCTGACGCCAAGTCCATGGCTGCTACTCGACTTGTCAACTTCAATCAGAATCACCTCTCCTTCCAAGTCGCCCCATCGCTTCTGAATTTTCTCTGGAAAAGATAAGGTTTATGAGCGTATTGCTAGGAAAGAAACAATAACACAGAGGGCCCTAGAAGACAAGGTAGAAGAGGGTCAAGCAAGATGTTTTGAAATCTGCGGCTGCGAATCACATCACATCAACGGTGGGATTCTCGGGACCTGTGAGCATCCCAGCACGTCAAATAACAACAGGCGTCTTAGCGCGACCACACATGCACAGTCAGTTGGCAATAGGGAAGATAACACCGACCGGCTTGAAACTCGACGACAAGCCGCTTCGATGTCTCGTCGGCGAACCGGGAATTTGTTGGATGAATGCAGGGCCAAAAACTTTTTGTTCTATTCCGTTCCTTGTCGGTTAATCGGCCTCATCGACAGATCTTTTTTTCTTGTTTTGTTCGTGTCGCCAATTCGCTTCGCTATCAACTTTGCGGACTCCAATTTAGGATAGTCACAACAGCGACTGCCAGATGTCGCGAAAACATGATTTTCCGTGCAGCCACTAGACTGCCAGCCAGCCAACCGCAGGAAGACGCCTGGACTTCACTAAAGATTTATGCAAAAAGGCAAGTTGGCCCGAGCGGCAGAGATCAGGACCCTATTTCCTAAAACCAAACCCTGAGGCGTAGCAAGCCTCCGTTGCAGCAATATCCAAGAGAAACAACACGCACATTTTCTCTCTTCCGTTTTCTTTTTATGGCCCTTGCATTCTTCATGTGGCATGTCATATTCTCTAGTTAGTTCTGCAATATTAAGATCCGATCGGATCTGACAACAGAGGGGTGGTTGAAGGAGGTGTTGGAAGAACCATCTGACCTTGACAGCGCTGCCCTTAGCTGACAGACATATTAGCTACCCTGCAACTTTCCTTGCGAGTCCCATACGAGATTCAGCTCTTGTAATCATTCTTCGCTTTTCAACCCGCAAAATCTTCTCATTTACGACAATCAGAAAGGAAAGTGGGGAGCTGCGAATTCCACGGATTCAAGCTATCTCCCTATCGATTCGTCTATAGGCACTAGATGCTCTAAGTTTGTGGAAAACTTGTTTGTCGACATTAACAAGAGACAGGAACTGCACAAACATCCCGGGAAATGGATGCAATTTTCTACCAGAAACTGAGGCAGATGGAAGGTAAACTACAGACGACGGTAGAAGAATTCTCCGGAGAAAGGAAATAACCTTGATTCCGATAAAAAGAAAGAGAATTCGCCGACCAAACTTTCTTCTACTTGGTACAGAACGCAAAGTCTGCAGCTCTTTCTAGCGACAGTAAAAGACGGGGAACATCATTTCACACTAGATCTTTCCTTTATGAGCATGGAGGGTTTATGCCCTGAGCGATTTCACAATCTCCGGGGTGGCACAAGCCACGTTTTGAGTTGGCCTTGAACAGCAATATTTTAGATAAGCAGTTTCAAGCTTTCTTCACCAGGAGTGGTTTCTTCTGCCTAATTTCCCAAAGCACGTTAGTCAGGACTTCATTTTAGTTAGGCTGCGTCGTACTTTTCAAATAACCAGCTCCTTCTTTCATTGTTGCTGCGGCGGAACTGGAGTCCCAAAATTTTTTGGAGACAGCTATGACTGAAACATTTCACCGTGCAAATATTTCTGACACATCACTTAGGCAACGGGATCCTATCGGCGCAACACGAACAACTCTTTCCGATGAAATTCTAGAGGAGCAGAGAAGCGAAAAGGCATACACAAGAGACCCCGAGCAACGGCATTTCTGAATTTTACCCAGATACGGAAATTGGGAAGAGAAGTGTGTGCAGACACAAGATAAAACGATGCTGAATAAACATTCCTTATTCACCGGGACAGTCAAAGATTTACAGCCGATTTCCCCCGCCTACTTACTAACTACCATCAGATAGCCTACTAAGGATGAGTTATTGACTTGAATGTGCTTTGGCTTTCCCGATTTCTTAGGCCAGTGAGCTTCCCCCTGCAACGTGGACTCGTGGAGATGGAAAATCGATTTAATATGTTTTCTGTTTTCTTTGATGTCTCACAAGCCTTTTACTGCTGAAGCAAAGAGGTTTGATAAACTTATCTTAAACTACTGCCAGATGTTGTTATTGGTGGTGGCGTCCCCCCCCCCCCCGAGTTGCTGATCTGATTTTTGTTTTCAAGAGCAACTGAAATACTTCGTTTAAAACCCGCCAGCAAAAAGGAGTTAACTGTATAAATATAATAAACAAAGAAAGAAGAAGGGCAACCCCTCTCCAAACGGATACATCATCCACTGTTTTTGCACAAGTTGCTTATTGTTTTTTCCTATTCTATCTTTTATTTTTGAGCTATTTGGAAATGAATGTGCCACGACCACAGGAATATGCACATTCCAGCCATATTATTATTATAATCCAACCATATTCCAAGCGTATTCCATGCAAGGGCTTCTGAATCTCGGTTTTTATATTTGAATTAAAGTCATTTTTCGTCACTCTTCGCATTTCGGTATCAAGGTACACGTTAGAAGGGCGGTTCCTCGGGGTCTCCCTTGAGTGCCTGTTCGTTCCTCGGAACCCCCAGAATTCCCACAGAAAGAGATTTCGCACTGCGCCTTTACGATCCCTTTCCCAAATGATCCATCGGAAATACTTGCTTCCTAAAATGTATTCAATCATGGTCTCTCCGGGACTTCAGCTCCACCTCAACAACTACAGGCGTTTTACCGTGCTCCCACAAACAGTTTGTGGGTCGATTGTGGCTCGAAAAGAGTGTTTCCGCGGCCTTTTGTGTGACCCACAAGTGTGTTTCCGCGACCAACAAGATTTTTGTGGCTAGCTTTGTGGCCCGAATTCGACCAACAACTGCCGAGGTGATTGTCGGTTTTGTGGCTCGATTCTGGCGGGAAATTCAAATTTAGCAGCAAAATAATGTCAAAACGAAAAAATTTTGTATGAATTTTATTTTTATTTTCAGACATTTGAAATTACTCGCCCAAAAAATAGACAAAACGGCGTTTCCGCGAGTTTCAACTTGTGGCTCGACTGTGTGGCACACAATCGTGTTTCCGCGACAAACTGCACTCAAAAGTGTGTGGCCCACAATTGGGTCGCGGAAAAACGCCTTACGAAACAAGGAACTGATACTCCGAAAATTATGTAGCAGCCTTACTAGTAAAGAAGTCTTGACTAACGTGGTTCGGGAGCTTAAGCAGAAGAAACCAACCGTATTGTCGAGCTTTACTTCCCGTCTAAAAAACCGCTGCTCAAGTCAAGGCCAATTCAAAACGTGACGTTTGCCGGCCCGGAAAATAATAGAATCTTTCATGGAATAAACCTTCCACGCCCTTGAGGAAAGATCAAGCCTCATGAGACGATGTTCCGCGCCTTTTCCTGCCGAAAGAAAGAGCTGCACAACTTACGTCCTCCACGTAGAGAATGTCAGGTCATGTCTTGCGTAATCTGATGCGTACGCGTCGATGCAACGCTATTCTTGCGTTGCGTCGACGCGTACGCATCAAATTACGCAAGATAAACGCGTCAATGTGAAAGCGGCTCTATTTTTGCGTTGCGTCGACGCGTACGCATCAGATTACGCAAGGTAAACGCGTCAATGTGAAAGCAGCATAAATCTCGCTGCATACACGCGCTCGCGGAATACGCACCGTCGTCGCAGGCTATCCGGCACACTCCTATAGTCGTTTTTTAATAGTTTTTTCTCGGGTTCATAGTCGCAGCAAGTCAAGCAGAAGCAATGCATGACGTATTAATCTGGAGGGATTTGGCATTCGTAATTCTTTTTGTTTCTGTTCATATATCGATTAAATTTATTTTCTTACCGGGTCATGATTTTTTCAAATTGTACCAGTAAAGTAAGTCAAGAGAGCGCAACGACTTGGGGAGGGGGGAGGGGGGCATCAAAACCATTATACAAACAGATGCTGGCTAACGATAAGGTTATAAGAACTCTCTGATTCGTAACTAACGGGGTTTCAAGACGCTACAGAAAACATATTAAATCGATTTTCTCCAAGTTGGAGGGGAAAGTTCATTGGCCTATGAAATCGGAAAGCAAAAGCGGCATTTCAGTCAATAGCTCAATTTTCAGTTGGTTATCTCATGGGAGCTAGTAAGCAGGCGGGAGAAATCGTCTACAAATCTCTAACTTTATAAGAGCACCAGTCTTCATGGATATTCAAAGTTTAAGGGAGTTAAATCAGAAGCATTCTGGCATTTGCCAAGTTAAGACCCCCCCCCCCTTCTCTGCCGAGAATTCAAACCGGGACTCGATATCATCTAGCGGTGCGATTGGGAGGCACCCTCATTGGCAAGCTCCAACAACAAGAAAATCAGACAACAAGAATCATATTTAGCTGATATATAAACAAGAGCTACGAGCTCATATGGCACTTGTTACGAGTAGTGGTACGAGAAAGTAGAAGAGAACTTCACAATAAACACCCCGCCATTCAAAAATGCGGTTCGGACCTAGAATTAGGATATCTAGGTTCATTCAATCTGAAAGCTCTAGATGACATATTTAGAACTTATGCTTGTTCTTCCCACCAAGCTTCATCCCGATCCCTCCACTCTAAGCGATTACAAAGATTTCCGGTTCGCCCCTTCAACTCCTCCCAATGTCACTGGATCTGGTCCGGATTTAAAATGGGATGTCTGAGTTACGAGACACCTTTTTAAATATCAAGTTCCGGTTCAATCCGATAACCCGTTCAATAGCTGAGCTTGCCACTGGATTCCGGATTCCTCTTTTGTACACTCCCCCTCGACGGTCGGATCGGGGAAACGACATTCTCAAGTCAATAGTTCGGGTACCTGACAAGCATGCCAAGTTCATTGTCCTTGCACATCAGCTGAAGTACCGAACTCGTGGGATTACTACAAACTCGGATCCCCTCCAACTCCCCCACAGTGACCGGATCCATTTCGGTTATGCTATTCACTTGCTCTTCCCACCAACTTTCATCCCAAACCCTCCACTCTAAGCGTTTCCCAAGATTTCCGGTTCCCCCGTCCGACTTCCCCCAATATCACCGGATCCGGTTCGGATTTAAAATGGGGCGTCGGAGACACGAGATCTTTCTATACGTCAAGTTTCATCAAGATCCGATCACCCGTTCGCAAGTTAAAAATACCTCACTTTTCGGATTCCCCCTCTCTCCACCCCCACCCCCCAGATGGTCGGATCCGGGAAACGACTATTCTCAAGTCAACCTGTTCGGGTCCCATACACGCCTGCCAAGTTTCATCGTCTTAGCGCATCAGGAAGTACCGAACTCGCGGGATCACTAGAAATTCGGATCCCCCCAACCCCCCCCCACTGTGAACGGATCCGGTCCGGTTATGTCAATCACGTATCTAGGGCTTGTGCTTGTTCTTTCCACCAACTTTCATCCCGATCTCTCTACTCAAAGCGTTTCCCAAGATTTCCGGTTCCCCCCTATAGTTCCCCCCATGTCACCGGATCCGGTCCGGATTTAAACTGGGATGTCTGAGACACAAGGTACTTCTATATATCATGTTCCATTAAGATCCGATCACCCGTTCGTAAGTTAAAAATACCTCATTTTCCGGATTCCCCTCCCTCCAGCCCCCCCGGATGGTCGGATCCGGGAAACGACTATTATCAAGTCAATCTGTTCGGGTCCCTGACATGCCTGGCAATTTTCATCGTCCCAGCACATCAGGAAGCACCGAAGTCGCGGGATCACTAGAAATCCGGATCCCCCCCTAACCCCCCCAAAGTGAGCGGATACGGTCCGGTTATGTCAATCCCGTATCTAGGACTTGTGCTTGTTCTTTCCACGAACTTTCATCCAGATCTCTCCACTCTAAGCGATCTTCAAGATTTCCGGTTTCCCCCTCCAACTACCCCCCATGTCACCGGATCCGGTCTAGATTTAAAATGGGAGGTCTGAGACACGAGGTACTTCTATATATCAAGTTTCATTAAGATCCGATCACCCGTTCGTAAGTTAAAAATACCTCATTTTTCCGGATTCCCCTCCCTCCAGCCCCCCCCCCGGATGGTCGGATTGGGGAAACGGCTATTATCAAGTCAATCTGTTCGTGTCCCTGACATGCCTGCCAATTTTCATCGTCCTAGCACATCAGGAAGCACCGAACTCGCGGGATCACTAGAAATCCGGATTCCCCCCCCCAGCTCCCCCAAAGTGAGCCGATCCGGTCCGGTTATGTCAATCCCGTATCTAGGACTTGTGCTTGTTCTTTCCACCAACTTTCATCCAGATCTCACCACTCTAAGCGATTTTCAAGATTTCCGGTTTCCCCCTCCAACTACCCCCCATGTCACCGGATCCGGTCTGGATTTAAAATGGAAGGTCTGAGACAAGTGGTCCTTCCATATATCAAGTTTCATTAAGATCCGATCACCCGTTCGTAAGTTAAAAATAAGTCATTTTTCCTATTTTTTCCGGATTCCCCTTCCCACCACTCCCCCTCAGGTGGTCGGATCGGGGAAGCGACTATTTCCAACTTAATCATTTGGGGTCCCTGATATTCCTGCCAAGTTTCATCGTCCTAGCTTATCTGGAAGTACCCGAACTAGCAAAACCCGGACCGACAGACCGACAGACCGACCGACCGACCGACCGACGGACGGACAGAAATTGCGATCGCTATATGGCACTTGGCCGAAGGGCAAGTGCCATAATAAAACGTAGGAAAATACAGCCAAATATTTTGCATTATCTATTTCTTTCAGTATTTTTGGGATCCCAAAACGTACTCGGAGGGATACCAATGACTTCGTAAAGTTGTCCATCTGTTAGCGGAAAAACAAATAATCAACTTTTTGAGTTGAAAGGCTGGTTATTTTCGGCTAAGCAGCGCCCCATCCGAGTAAACACTATCATTCTGCAATGTAAAAACGGACCTCTCCAAGTGAAGCTTATCGGAAATGCCTACCAAGCTCGGACTCCTCCTCCGGTATAGTCTCCATGCTAGAAGATAGCAGTTGCAAGCGGAAGCCGTTGTAGCCTCCATAATGAAGAACACCGCTCATTCGCGATCTTCACTATCAAACATTGCAGATTTCTGTATCTTATAGTATAAGGGGTACATGGCTAAGACCGGTGATGACGGTAATGCTGGGAGTAATCCCCCTAAAAGAGGACCATCATGCCCGTGGACTGAAGGAAGTAATTTCAACGCTGCTGATGTTTAAAAGTGATGTAGTAAGACTTAGGTTAACAAAGAAAGATCCAAGTGGCACGAGGACTTTCTACGCTTGTTCTTTCTGAAATCATGAAACGAATCCGAAAGGTGCGATCCAGGAAAAGGTCCGATCTCGAACAATATTTTTTCTTTGGAGAAATGTAGGCTATTATACTGGCAATTTGCTTCGTGTAAAATAAAGTAAAGCATTCATTATTTTATATCTGTCCTGAAAACAAGGAAAGAAGAACGCTTTCTTATTCTTCACCCCTCTAGATTTAAACCACAGATTCTGCCATAATCACAGCAAAGAAGTAGCACCCTCTTATACTGTAAGATAGAAAACCTTTTTGCGCGAAACTCATAAGGATGTGGTACAGCTAGCTCCCCTTCTTAACTAAGCTAGGGACAGAAATCTATCCATGACTGGAGGAAGTTTTCGAGAGAGTTGCAAAAGAGATCCCATTTTCCTTTAATGGTTGCCTGCGCAAGAGGAATCCCGGAGCAAATGTCTCGCTGGGAACCTAGTTCGTCACGGATCCGCTGTTGCCTTCTGCTTAGGGGAAACGTTTAGCTGTTTAGCACTAGCAATTGTGTATGAATGAAGGGGACAGTGTGCTCACTATTTGTGGTTCTTAGTTATTCCCGAAGGCTTCCGCTAACTTGATTTCTCGGCAATCTTTTTCATCCTTATAAGCTTCTCGGTTTCAGCTTGATGAAGTCCAGCGATGACAGAAAGTGGTTTATGCTCTGCGAGCTCGTCTTAGGACGGGCAGAAGATTGACTTGGTCTTACTAAACCAAACAGAAGTTAAAACGGACTTCACTGACTGAAGTACCGGGCAGTGAAGAAAAAACAAGAACGCTCTGTTTAAAGTATGCGTAGTGCTAAGGTTGATAACTAAGGTAGACGTGAGTGACAAAAGTCTTTGACACATAACGATTCTCAGCTTTATGTCACGAAGAACGCTGTGCGTTAAACACGATGGTGCTTTTTTCCGTACTTTCGAAGTGATTTTGCGGGATTCCGCAAGGTTTGGTTGTTTCTAATTTTTATTATGATTTTTGTTTATTTGTTTTCCTTCAGTGAAGCTGGTTTTCTGTTATCCTTCCCACCTTTTTCGGGTTGGTATTTGGATTGATTTCGCTCCGTATTTAACATTGCAAAACGGATACGTGAGCTACATTTTATAAGAAGTGTCACCAGACCCCCCAAAATGCGGAAAAATCTCTACCTTCTCAAATGCCCAATCGAAAGCAACAAGTGCGCAAGCGGTCAAACGTGGACTGTGAAAGTAAAATGTTTATTACATCTTATATACAAACAGTGA
Source organism: Branchinecta lindahli (assembly GCA_023053555.1). NCBI lineage: Eukaryota > Metazoa > Arthropoda > Branchiopoda > Anostraca > Branchinectidae > Branchinecta > Branchinecta lindahli. The sequence continues at coordinate 9,988,893 of JAKZAO010000001.1, forward strand.
CACTCCTAGACCGTCTCAGTAAAAACGAAATAAGGACACGGTCCTCCCAAAAATACGATGCAGCCTCATTAGCGAAGAAATGTCGATTGTCCTGGTCGGCCATGTGAGCTGAGAGAAGATTCTACCCTGGCGAAGAAAGCTCTGCTGGCCACCCCAATGCCCGGTTGGAAGAAACTTCGGGGAGGTCAACGTAAAACGTGGCTGAGCACCCTGAACGAAGACCTCGAGCCCACCGGAGCCTTCCGCCGGCATGGGAAGAGATGGGATCCCTACTGGCTTCAAATCTCGATGCCATTCACAGAAGACCGAGATTCACGGCACGCCTTGGTCCGTCAGCTGCTGTCGCCAGGGAGAGCTGCACAGCTTGCGTCCTGACACAAGTACAAGTAGGTAACCCAAAAAATGCGGAAAAATCTCTACCTTCTCAGATACCCAATCGAAACAACAAGTGCGCAAGCGCTCAAACGTGGAGTGTGAAAGTAAAATGTTCATCACATCTTATATACAAACAGCGTTAGAACCAAGACATTTCACATCCCCAATAACCAAACAAGTATTGAAATAAAATAATTTAATACCCCCTAAAATAATATACCCTTCGTCCCAACTTCATTAAGAACATATCATCGTTAAACAACATATCTTCATTAAGAACATATCATTCGTCACAACATATCATCGATCATACGACAAAACCGTCCCGTTTCCAACTCATATATATCTTCAAGTATACTAACTTAGAATTTGATTCCAGTCACGGGTCAACAACATAACTCATGGGCAATTTGGGCTCACTTGACCATGAACGTGGAGGGTGGGGATCGAGAGTGGTTCAACTCCATGTATATATTCAAAACCCTAAGATTTAAAAGCATAAGAGATTTCATCGTCCCATCTCCAGTTATTGAACTTAAAACATTGAAAAATGGGCACGCCCTGTATTAGGATCCATAATTATAATGAATATCATCGTCCTATGTCCAGTACTGGTCAAGTTATGAACATTATTCACTGGGCTATCTGGGCCCAATTGCCCCTGAACCGGGTTGGTGGGGGGGGACCCTTAAAAGGCACTACTAGACCCCCAATACCCATAAGTGTACCAAGTTTGAACTTGATACGTGCACGTTTTCACGAGTTATGAGCTCGACAAAAAAACGGTGAAAACCGAAAGCTGCTGCAGAGCTCGCAAGAGTGGATTTGTTCATAAATGAACACCACTCAAAACAGCAGCCGTGTCCAAAATGAAATCGCAGCACCAGCTTTACTCCAAGCAATTCTCACGACGGTTCAAACCCTAAAATAATTTCGAGTGAAGAGTAGCCTACTGTCTAAACGATGTTTTGTATGTCCTAATATTTTAGCGTTAAAAATATGAAACTTTGAACCTTGGTGGAACGGAACTCTTGCCCGCCTTATTATAAGGAGTTTAAATAAAGAGAAACTAAAGTCATCTCTGGTGGACGGGACAGGTTGGAATAATTCCTGTACAAGCCTACTCAGCGAAATGACTTTGTCCATCGGTCTTGGCAGCCGCAAATGCGTCGAAAACCGACTTTTACGGATTCATGACGTAAGTTTTGTCACCAGCGAACAAACACCCTTTCACTTCAGAAAGGAAACGCTAACCACGTGCAGAAAGTTTGGTAATATAATCAAGAGCAGTGAGGCCAAAAATCCGGGGAGCACTCCCGAACATTTGCATTGCACGGCATTCATTCAGCTTCTAAGATTTATAGCTGAAAAGCTCAGGAAGTCAATCATCCAAATCCTGGCAAACATACCTGGAAACCAGCCAGCATTCGCCTTGTCACTTCTTCTTCCTCTACTCGATAAAAAAAAGAATCTCTTACAATGGGATGAACCATGGAGAAGGATATAATGAACAAAGGGACACACAGAAAGGGTCCCAATTTCGTGGAATATTTATTGACCTTTAAATGTTCCGTTTTTCGATTTTCGACAATTCCTGAATGCCCTATCAAGCAAACGGCGACCAGCCAGCATCTTGAACCAGGGTGATGGTAAGCGCAGCAGTCTAAAAATGTCGACAGCGAGGAAAGCTGATTTGAAAAATAAATGAAGCGAGTTGGATGACGTCAGATTTTGAGAACCAAAGTGCCAATACAGAGCCGACTGAAAAGCAAGCCTTCCAGTTATATTTTTTTTTGCTATGCAAAACGCTTTGCCTTGTACCAAGAACAAATAAGCCACGTAGAACCTGTCTTGGTCCCATGCACCGACTGATGATACCCCGACACAATTCAGCAGAGCCTAACGCCCGTCTACTTCCCTCTTAGTCACTTCGCATCTGAGAGGAAAAGACCGTAACAGGCGTGTACGATGCAGCGCGTCACACTTGACGTCACAATGGAATATACCCTGCAAGCATTCTGTTTACTCTAGACTTTTCTTCTCCGGGGCTCTACTGCGATCATATTTTTGTACAGGTAACACCAGAATGAGTAGGAGTATGAGGTATGAGCATAATCAAAATTTTCCTAAGCCCTCAAGGCACATTTTTAAAGCTTTTCTGAGTGATTTGAATGTCTGTTTAGAGTTCCCACTAAGTACCAGACCAGTAACCAGACAGTGTATTGAAGATTGGTTGCACTCTTCATTTTATCAAAGTAAACTGAACGCACCAGTTGGACTGAGCAGCCAAAGCCAACCTTTCTCATTAAAGTTTAACCGAAAAGGACTGGGATAGGACAATCTAGTTACCCATCACTTATTCACTTAAATTGGCTTGAAGAACCGCTGAAAATGCGTTACTTGGTTGTTCCGCTATTCAGGAATAATCGATTTTCAAATAGTGGAATTTCCGTGTGATCTGTGGTACCTCTAATTTGTTGTATGCCTTACAAGAAAGATTTATGACTTTTTTTTGTTCCGGCACTAAGCAATCTTCACCAATATTGCCACTGCCCACTGAAAAGCCTTGTTTGTGTTTAAATTTCCCGCGCAATAGTAGAATTTTCGCTGTGGGGACGGCCGCAGATATTTTGAACGTCATAACTAGAGCAGATAGTGGAAAACAGAAAAATCCCTGTGCAGAATCCAAATAATTCAGTGTATTCAACTAAATGACACAAAAATAAGTTGGCTTTTCAGTTAAACTTTAAGTAAGTGTATACCAGATATACACAGTCTGAGCCTGCTCTGAGTGGAGTCTTCAATTTCAGTTACTTTGCTTTTGATTTAACTTCATGTTTCGCATAATTTACTACTCCAAATTTGGAAACTTGGAAATATAAGTTCCCGCAAAAAGAAAAGAAAAGAAAAACAGAACTATCCAAGAAAGGACTATATGCAAAACGAACGGTCATAACGATTCTGAACGGCCCCGTGTGGATTGACAACGCTATGTAGCTATATATTTCATAGATGGCGCTATCTACAAGGGACTTGAAACATGAGAAATAAACCAGAAGCAAAATTTCTGAATCAAGTATTAAAGTCTAGAACGCCAATGTCAGAGCCACGTAGACATACCAAGACCCACATGGCGGGGCGTAGAACCAAATAAAACCAAACAAAAAATTTTTGACAGGGAAGACGCCCTTGGGATGGAAACATTTACAAGTAGCGAACTGGAAGACAAAATGCCCTCAGCCAGTATTTGAACCCAGGACCCTCCGCTAAGGGGGTCCTAGGTTCAAATCCCGGGCTTTGGAGCAATTTTGTCTTTCAGTTCACAACTTGTAAATGCGATATAGCTAGATATAAATCAGTTGGATGGTGTCCTGGGCTAGATATAGCGGAGAACCCTCGAGGGCCCTCTTTGACCGATTCACAAGGTCGAAACATGTTAACAGTAATGTCACTTACTTGTTGTGTAACCAAACTGGTCTTCTTCCTCCGTATCACTCTCAAAATCTTTCGTTTTCTTTACATTGCCAGCGCTAGCACGGTCAATCTGAAAAGAAAAACGGTTCACGGCCGTCATAATACTAATAACTATAACAATACATTGAAACATATGAATCACGAAAGGCTTTTGTCTCTATATATCTCGAAGAAACTGGGAACGATCGTATACAGAGTTGAAAATCTTATCTAATACATTTGAAGCTTTTTATCAATTCATCATTAACCTCAGATTCGGCAAGGCTGTTACATGCTGTCTTTAATTCTGTTTGGAAAGCTCCACTCGTAAACCTCCTTGTGGAAACCAGATTTTGTAAGCTCGGAGGTTCAGTCCAGTTCAGTTCAATTTTATTCATAAAAATAATAAGCTCGGAGGCATGTCCATTGTTTTGACGCTTAAGGCTGAATTTAACGACACTCATCTCCTCTGAAATCTATACGCATGCAGTGAAGGTTGGTCTGTCTCTGACCTGACCTGACACTGAAAGGAACCCGGTAGCTCTTCTTTGGATTCTTTAATAAGTTATCTTTTTCAACTAACACAATTTTGTAAGGTCTGGACGTCGCGTTACTCGAGTTCAGGACAAGACAAAGAAATCCAAACCGGGACGAATTAACGCAGCTGAACCGCAAACCGCGACTGAAGTTCGCGGAGCACCCCAACCTGCTTAGTATGGATGAACGTTGTACGAGAAACTAGCGCCGGTAGTTCTACCTTCCGAATACAGACTGGATCTCACTGCCAGCATTTGTTTTCCGTACAGACATAGTCTTACCAGAAAATGATTTTTGCCAGATTTCGTCAAAAAACTTGGCATGATTAATTTTTTCATAAGTTTTGGTCGTTCATTCTCGACTTAGCTTCAACGGGAATACAGGAACCTAGCAGATCCTTTTTTCTACCCGGAAAAATCTAAGCAGTGAGAGCCAATCTGAAACCGGACCCTTCGCCTTCCAAACACTGAAGCCAAAACTGCCAGATTTGATGATAAATGAGAAGTTTCCTGTAGTTATCATTCACCGAACGAAATTTGTTTTGTTCATCACAGCCACTTGGTTAATGAATTTTTCCGAGCTCCCCTATGACCGGCATGCTCATTAGACGTCCCGAGATCGTTGCGCTGTATCACTCAGTTGGTTAAACACAAGATTCCAAAACTTGTGACCCCCCCCCCCCCCCTTTCTGGGACATATGTCCTTGTTCAACCTTCCAAACCCTACCAAACGGAAACGAACCTGGACTCGGGAGATGAAACTAGGGTTAACCCTGACAGAGTATTTCCGCTTGGACTCGTGATTTGATGAGCCGACTCAGAACCACACGAGCGGTGGATTCCGGAATCTTACCTCTTGTCCAGCTTTTGTCGTGATTCTTCCTTGAGTATCGCGAGTGTCTTCCTCGTCACTATCTGAGTCATCACTAGGCTGTTTCTTGGTCGTCTTGGGAGCTCCCATCTACAAGAAAAAAAATATTAACGATTCACCCAGATTTATCTGTTATTATTTCTTACACCGAGGCAGAAACCAACCCAACTAGCCCTTTCTGCAGGCTCATAAAATCAACGAAGCGCTTCTGTGTCGATGGCAGTTCCGGAAAATTTTCACTTCTCCAGACCTAACCACTCACAGAGAACCGAAGCCGGTCATATATTTCTAGTTACGAGAGGTGCACAACGTAATGAGGAATATAACTGTGAATATTTTTTCCGTTACACATAGATTCTTCTTATTTATGCTCTATCCCGGACAATACTGTTCTTTTGTGGTAGCACATGCATGGATCGAGGGGTTTTGTTGCTAGGTGGCTAACTCGAGCCATCTGCTTGGCGGTAGGGTAGTATCTTCAACTGTTCGTTCAGTCCAATGCAGCCACACATCCTACACGCTGGGGAGGGATTAGAGCATGTCCCATTTATGAGTTTTACAATACTTATGGGTCAGAGTACTGTAACTGGTATGGACAAGATCGGTGAGGACAGCTATATTGTACAGACGTACAGAGTACTCATCCAGAAGGCTACTTGTTAGAAACCGCAAAGCATATTACATACCTGGATCACCTCTGGTGATGGGCTTCTGGCAGGAGTTACGGCGCCGGGTGCACTTTTCGGCAGCTCCATATGATTCTGTTCAGGTTCCGGCGTCTGGAGTCCGTTAGGGAGGTTCATGCTCATAACATCCGTATTGGGCGTATCCGAACGGGGTGGATCGGGCGAGGTACCATCTTCCCGATTCTATGAAAGAATAAGGGTCTACTTTGGACTACTACTTTCATTTTTACACAATTAAAGCTTAACTGAATCGGCATGTTTTCGCAATTTTCCATTAGTGACATGCTGTCACTGCACACTGAGTACAAAACCCCCGGGAGAAACTTTATGTCAGTTCCCTTTTATCACTTTACAGCCACTACGAAACCGTCTTTAGTTGCCTAAATCTGTCGCGATACCTTTCCTCATTATTAGGAAACCGAGTAACTGGGCTCCCAGAGGCACTGCGCAGGTTTCACCTTCGAAAATGCAGAGCTAGCGCGTATGGAACACAGGGAAGAATCGGACTGTCCACGACACTGTTGTGAATCGAGAAGTTGCTCCGGTGCCACAGATCCATGAATGTATAGAAGACTGCACACTACAAGAAATCCACACAAGACACAGTTCCGTTTACGGGTCAACCAATAACTGGAACAGAAGTATTTGATTCTTGAAAGAGACGTTCGTCGATCATGTGTCTTTCTTTACAGACAAAAAAAAAAAAAAAACTCACCCACTCGACAAGGCTCTGCACGAGGAATATTATAGGGTTTCCTGCATTTCGGATTACCTCCACAGCCTTTTCGTGGCTTGCCGTTCGTATATTCTCCCCGCAAACGGCTAGAATTCGATCACCAGCCTATTTTAGAAGAGAAAATAGGTGAGAATTATCAATATCAACAAAGACCTAACCAATCTGCAGCTGGATCAATTTCACCCCCGAGGCATCAAATACCCAGTAGAACTAAGTTCTGTGTAATGGAAGTGAGTTCTTGTAACAAGCTGAGGGTTGTCCTATTCCACTGCCAAACAGAACAAACTGGGGGATATCCCAGGACACAATTTTGGAAGACAGAGGCAAATCCACAAGAAAACGCGTGATTAAACCAGGAAAAGATGAAACGTCATTCACCTTTTTCTCAAAATTCTGACATTTTCATACCCTGCAAGTCCTTTGCCCACGACAGTCCAGCTAAACCCACCTTTTCTGTGTCTTAACGACTAAAAAGTTGCCATGGCTAATGGAAGACAATAATGAAATGCTCTGACAGTCGTTCAGAGCGTGTTCCAGCCTTCTAACAATAGTAACTATTAGTTACTTTTTCCGTTCCAACCTCAAGAAAAGTTACTACGCTGACCGTTCCAACCTTCTCAAAAAAGTAACTAATAGTAACTATTTGCTTATTTACTTATTTCAAAATATAGCCTCTGGGGCTGCTACATGCTTACCATGCTCGGGAGCGTAGTAAGCGTGGTAACTACGGATCTCTGTAACGTGATGGCTGGATTACCCCATGGAGTGATATTTTCCCGAAAATTTAAAAATGCGTTCCAGCCTTGACGCTAAGAAGCCAAAATCCGTAACGTCATGCGTAGTAACTACAGTAAGTAGGGTGAAAATCACTCTCAGACTAAGCGTAGGTAATCCGAAATTTCTCACCACGAGGCCCTCAACTTTCTGCGATCGAATAGCCTCCGATTTTCCTTGTATGCCTTCCCCCTTCAGTGCACATACGAACAACGAACAACCACAACTTACCCTCAGCTGGCCAGCTTTTCCGGCTGGACTATCCGGTATTACATGCCGGATGAATATTCCTGTGATGGGGGTTCCGCTCCCGGAAGAAGAATTGTACACATCAACTTTTCCACCGATGATGCTGATGCCAAGGCTTTTGTTCGGCTCTTTGAAGATCGTGACGGTCCTCTCAGGGCCCCAATGCTTGATCAGTGAGCTCGGATGCCGCGGCGACGATTGCGTCACCGTTGTACTTGATATCTGGAAATCAAAGTGTTAACCAAGAATACTCCAGCAGCGATACGTAGCTCGGATCAAGGTCATTCGATCTGGGGAAGGTTTATAGGTTCCGTCGCCCGATGATAACGAAGACCGATGAATCTCACCGGGTACTAACGTAGCATATGCCTACTTCCAAGAGGTAGGAAAAGAACTCTTCTTAAGAAATCGATTTGGACGACTTTTAGGATTGTGACCGGAAATCAGGTTATTTAGTATTCATGTTTGCCTGAACCTACATTATATGTTACCGATGACAGCAAGTTGGCAACAGGAAAAAAGAAAATTGGCTTTCACAGCCATTCCCTATTCTCAAAGTTTTCCGGTATCCGACACATTGCAGTATCGCTCCTACAGCAGTACAGATGCATCAGAAGAGATGTTTTCACGAGCCAAACAAAAGTTGAGAAGGGTCCGAGGTCAAAATACCTCATCGTGTTCGCACTGAACCACGGACATTCATAGACTTGAAATTAGTAGTAAGTCTGTGACCTGAGAAACGAAAGATATATGCAAAATAAAAACAGCCCTACCCTTTGGTTGAGTTAAGCTCGAGACTTCTACAGGCTCACCGTCACAGCATTTAACTGTTTGCTCCTGGTCGGAGAAATGTGCTGTGGCTGCACCCGCATTATTTAAGACATTAAGGTTTTTAACGAACTGTTCAACTTCACTTTTGGGATTAAAACATGTCGTCAGCATTAATTGCGTTTTTACAGAACCACGGTAACTGGATCTGCAATTAGTCTTTTTTGCAGTTACCGTGGTATCTCATACACGGTTGCTTTGCAAAAACGACTACTGCCGAAATTGCACTTTTTGAAGTCTTCCCAAAAGAAAAACTGAATATTAAAATCTGAATAACAGATACCATGGTGTCTGGCCAGATACCACGATAACTGCAAAAAGGCTTTTTAACCGTGGTATCATATACCACGGTGACTGCAAAAATGACTTCAAACCGCGGTATCAGATACCATAGTATCTGCAAAAACGCAACTACTCATGACAGACGTTAGTGTATCTAAGTGCACTCACAGTCTGAAAAGATTTCGCAATTTAAACTCGCTTCACTATGGGGAAACTTGCATGTGATGCATCAAAAGTGGAGTACTAAAAGAGGAATTATAGGGATGTTCTCTAATCCCCTCTTTTACCTTGGAGAAAACCCTACAAAACGGTCAGTGCAACTCTAGGCCAGACTCAAAACGAGCAATGTTTCGGGGAGTTAACGTTTGTCAAATTTATTTTGTAGGACTATAGCCCGCAGTGGCCAACTTACCCCTTCGGAATAATAACACTAGTCACCCGAGTTAGAAGGTCACCTACTTGTGTTATTGCCATAGTTGCTGATTCCTCCCTCGTCACCACGTTTTCCTCCTTTAGCCCAATCACAGTGGCAGAGTCTACTGAAGGCACAGCGCTATCGGAGACACTACTATTCACAACAGAAATTGTCACTTGCTCACTAGAAGCCCCTGCCGTGTCCGGCTCGTCCGTTGACGACTCGCTAGGTGGCTCCCCTAGAACCAATGTCGTTGTTGCTTTGAACTCTTGGCTGACAACGGTCACAATACTAGAGTTCTCTGTTGTCACAGACTCGTGTTCTGACCGTAAGAGGGCGTCACTTGATAAATGTCTCACTGATATGTACGCAGGAGGAGGATTTGTGACCTCCTCGCCTAATGTGAAGCTTTGTGAGGTTGAGAGAACGGGTCGAATAGAGCTCAGGAACTCGACAGACGAAGGAGGCACATATGGTGGACTGAAACCGGAAAAGTAAAGATTATTGACAGTAACGGAAGCGGTATGAGTTCATCGCAGTAGGAGTCGTGTAGACATGTATTTACCCGCTCCCCTTCTTTTCAGGCATACTGACGAGACATGGCACCATTGGAATTTCACACAATAGATTTTGAGGTACGCTCTTCGTGCCAGTGGGTAACGGGCCAGTTTCTCAAAATCCATAATATAAATTTTCGAGAGTGTTCTGTCTCAGTAGCGTAGCGTGCGTAAAAATAGTTGAACGAGTAAATCTATGGGAAGTGGATGCGAAGTTGGTGGGTAACTGACGAGAAAAAGATTCGGGGAGATGCAAAAATGCAAGAGCCTGCAGATAAGAACCAGTTTTAAAGAGTTTCATGCCATTCATCTTAGGAGTTCAAGGTTAGGTACACAAAACAGGTATAAATCTTTCTCAAAACAGGCTTACAGGATCCCTCATAATGCTTACAGAAATTTCCGCCATTTCTCCTACTTCTTTGTGGACACTTCCGACTACAATAAGTCACTTTAGGCATTTTTATCCCTACAAAATCTTCATATGTTGTAATGTGGTCCAGAATGAAGAACAAGTGCTGCTGGGCTATATAACACACTTTCTCCACGTCAACAAGAATTTATCTGTAGGATATCGCAGACTACCAGAAAGAGAAACGTGAACGAAGAGATGAAGCATACTACATACTAGTGGTTAGGCGCTCAGAAGAAGAAAAAGGTTTTGATAGTTTCTACCTTGCATCCACCCAACCATTTTTTCACCCACCCCATCAGTGTTCACCACCTGATACAAATATCTACTTCCGCGAGCCAAGGAGCTTATAAATCGTGCCAAGAAGAATCCCCCAAAGTGCTTACGCTAATCAATTCCACGGATTTTTTTTTCGAGAAAGATACGTGCACATTGCATTTCGGACGGTTTACTTATGAACTCATTTCAAACCCATGCTTTGGTTATTTTTTGCATACACTTTTCAAATGATACATCCATGCCTGTTGGTGCGGAGGAACCCGCCAGGCCGCAAGCGGACTCACCGATAAGACATGAGACGACGCCTGAAATAATTGAGCTTTTATTTGAGGAAACAAAACCCATATGGTTGCTCTCGTCCCCTCTTTCAATAAGCCCCATTCCGGTGCCGGGAGCAATAAGCCATTCCAGCTTCACGGCGACTGCGAGCTCCGTAAAGCAGCAGGGCCAAAAGTTGAGTTCACACGGTTTGAAGCGGTACTAGGACCCGACGTTCTTTCGAAGAGTTTCCGCTCCATTCAAATTCACACAAAGAACTTAGAGAAGAGGTTCCATATACAGTTTCCATTCCAATATTCTGACATACTGACCTATGAAACCCTGCCGTTTTCTTTAACAGATTACAAAACCCTTTACAGCTATTTTTTAACTTCACTCGGCCACCTAGGCTTTGACGATAAGAAACGGAAAACCTTGCATAACAGATATTTCTGTCCAATGAGCTCCTCGGAAACAATAAGTGGAAGCCTGATCTTCCTCGAAAATACGAACACGGAAGATGCAAGGATCAGTGTACTGCCGTTAGGGGTGGTGAACATTACAAAGGAAACGAAATCTCGGATATGAAAACGGACGGAACGATTATGGACGCACAGTTAATCCGTAATAGAGGTACGACGGGTCTTTTAAGTAGGGAGTGTGCTGTCGTGTTTATCTCAGAATATTTCCCGGGAAGATGAAGTGTCTTCGCAAGGACAAAGAAGTCGGCAAAATGTAATTAGTTTGCTGGAAGCCGGGAGAGCAGGAGGTCGCCAAGCGGTGAACTATTGTTGTGTCTACGTGACCTTTCGCTAGAAAGCCGTTCACAAGCAAATAAAAATATGATTTCTGGACCCCTCCCCTATTTATCGTCCCACACGCGGATCAGCTATTGGTACTACCACAACACGCATACACCGTTTCTGGGCAGTAATGATATCTTCGAAAGTATGGAAATTCGCGTTCTGGTCAACAGCGACTGCACTGAAAGCGTGCGGGAAATAACGTCCTTCAGTTGGTACGTTACGCCCAGCAGTAGATTATTAGACTCACGGATAAGGATTATAACATACTCGAATAAGTACCAACATAATCTGGGTAAACAAACAACAGAGAAAAAAAAACTTCCGATCGAGTACTACAACTAAAATTATAACTAAATAGAAAGCCCTTTGTTAATTTTTGACAAATTTAGAACAGGAAAAACAGTTTTTACCAAGTATTAAACTTCTCACTCCTGTCCTCGCCCCTGATACTGAAATTACCAAGTTCGAAGTTTGATTAAAATTCTACTCCAAAGAAGGAGCGCCCGCGTAGCTGAGAGTTCAACTGCCACCTCCCCGTTTCCTTTCTCTTTGAACTCTCAGTTCTTCATACTGGGCTCAAACAATACATGTCTTTTTTTAACTTCAAATATTGGTGTTATGGTCGGTCAATCCAGGCGATCGCGGACGTCTATCTCAGTTGAACTCGCAGCTACGCTGGCGCTCCTTCTTTGCAGTAGAATAACAATCAAACTCCAAACATGGCAAGTTTTGGTTTAATTTACAAATTATACTAGGCTACTCACTTCTGTCCTTGCCCCTGATGATGAAGCTACACTGTAAAAAAAATCTGTCAGTAAGGATTAAAGTTAACTCCAGTATTTGCTATTGGGATTAATCTTATCTTTAGACGGATTCATCTACACGGATTAGTCTTATCTCTACAGAGATAATCCCAGTAGCAAATACTGCAGTTAACTTTAATCCTTACTCTGAATTTTTTTTTTTTTTTACAGTGTATTATAGTTGGTTCGCCCAAGTTACACTGTGCTAGACGAACAATTCAGCTGTGATATTTATTTAACGATGTTTAGGTCCTTCTTGGCAAGGGTCCACTTAAGGCCCAAGCTGAACAAGACCAAAGGTTTCGATGGGATCCCAAAAATTTAATATTTGACCAGACAACTACGTCTTCTCTACGCCAGATCCAGTCTTCGCCAGGCTAATCATCTGAGAAAATTAATTTATATTTTTATTTTGACGATGCTGATCGAAACTTCCTGCTTTACTTCTACCGAATTTCCGTTTTCGGCGGAATTCCGAGCGAACTACTTGCCCAGCCAAGAAAAGATAGTTCAGAAACGAATTCAGCGCATCTCCTTATCCCTATAAAGAACGTCTAATCAACTTCAAATAAAACTTTAACTTATAAAAAAAATCCGGTTTCAACCGGATTCCGGACGAACTATATGTCCGGGTAAAAAATGATTGTCATATACAGATTCAGCGTATCTTCTTACCCTTAAATCTATCATCTAATCAACTTCAAATACAAATTTTACTTTTAACAAATTTTCCGGTTTTGGACGGATTCCGGGCGAACTACTTGTCCGGCGAGAAAATGGTTTTCACCATCGTGTTCAGCATGTCTTCTTACCCCTAAATCGAACATCTAATCAACTTCAAATAAAACTTTTGCTTCTAACAAATTTACCGGTTTCGGCCGGATTCCGGGCTAACTACTAGTTAGTCGAGAAAATGGTTTTCACCATCGTGTTCAGCATGTCCTCTTACCCTAAAATCGAACATCTAATCAACTTCAAATAAAACTTTTGCTTTGAACAAATTTTCCGGTTTCGGCCGGATTCCGGGCTAACTACTTGTCCGGTCAAAAAATGGTTTTCACCATCGTGTTCAGCATGTCTTCCCACCTCTAAATCAATCATCTAATCAACTTCAAATAAAACTTTTACTTTTAACAAACTTTCCGGTTTTGGCCGGATTCCGGCCGAACTACTTGTCCGACGAGAAAATAACTTTCATATTCGGATTCAGCGTGTCTCCTTACCCCTAAATCAACTATCTAAATAGCTTTTAAAAAATATTTTTCTTGCCCCTTAATTTGAAACCCCTCCCCCACCCTCAAATATATGGCTACACAGCCCATCTTCGAACTTGACTTGTACTTTGACCCAAAGGATCCTCCCACCAAGTTTTATCAAAATATCTCAATCCCTTCGAGAGTTATCGTGCTTACAGACGGACAGACGGACAGACGGACGGACAGACGGACAACTTTTGCGATGTCATAGGTATCCGTCACTAACGTTTTGGGATCCCAAAAAGCTAAAGCTGTACAAAATCGCAGATTCGTTTTACTAGCTTGAGCATGAAGTGGACCCTTGCCAAGAAGGGCCGAAATATCATTGGAACAAATCTCAGCTGATTTGTCCGTTTGGCACAGTCAAATACGATTCGCAGTTAGCTAGGGCTGAAGAAATACTCGTACAAGTTATTTATCATAAGATTGACCCTAAATTTTCGGAATGTTTCAGTACTTTTCTGGCAATCCTGAGCTCACAGCTAGCGATTAGTAATGTATTGAATTTTCAAATATAATATACTGCAACAGAAAAATAAATGAACCTGGCTGGAATGACCAACATTGTTAAGGTGAATAAGATCAGAGATTTAAACGGAGAATAAAACAGGAGAAATCTGCAACCCTACCTTGGTACTTCTGATGGTGGCGGAGGAAGCCTCACAGGATCCTGTGAAGCTTCTAGCTGCTGAATAAGAGCGGACTGTTTGTGGACGGCAGCGTCAGCACCAGGTATATACACGATTCTAGAAAACGAAAACAGTGAAAAGAGAAATATTGTCCTGTTTGAAAAGCCCTAAATTCAACCTCGTCTGCTGAAGCTGACCCGGTCTGACCGACCTATCACAAGGAAGATAAGCAAATAACACCCACAAAAGTTGATTTCCTGATTCTCTTCTTAAAGCTTGACTCCCAACGACCAAGTTTTCCATGAACTTCTTAAAATACGTACTTAAATTTTGACTCGAAGCCTATAAAAGGCCTACGACTGAAAGAGCCACTACGAAGTTAGTCGAAGTGGTATAAAGACATCCATGTTGCTTTCCTTCACTTTCCTTGAAACACTAAAGAAATGCCACCCTTATTCGGGGTCAAACCGACGAAATGGGTTAAACGGGGAACTGGATCCGACGGCCACAATCTATCACTGTTGAATTTTAACAATTGCTGCACTAAACAGGGATCTAACCCAAGAAATGGTTTGAGGGTAAAGCGTGGTGGAAATACATCCGGGTGTATTTCCGGACGATAGTTGTCGCTTCGACGACAACTATCGTCTCGTCAAAGCATGAACTAACTCGAAAAGGGCATTGCGAAGTCGAAATACAAACATGACAATCTACCAATATAACCGTTAAATGAACTTAGCAAATACTGCACTGCAATCCGAGCAAACTAAATGACTCCAAACATCCAAGGAAACCATTCACCTTACTAAATCCATTTCCAAGCTATTCACGTGGAAACTGCACTTGCGGTGCTTCAATCGACGAACAGCAAAATGACGCCAGCCTTGAAAGGCGTGTCCCGTAGAAACAGTACATACTAGTATCGAAGAAGAAGATGCAGGAAGTTAATATGGTGGTTCCGAACCAGGAATATATACCCACTTTTCCCCCAACTCGTGTATATATTTATGTTTAACTTTGTTGGGTTGATTTCTACGTTAGTTCATCTTTATTCGAAATGATCTTCTCCTCTCTAGCAAACCCTTTCTTTCTGAGGGTCCGAATTAAATAACAGCTGGTACATGCTGGCGACTATACAGAAATGCAAATTACATAGCTTACTGTCTCTCACTGATCACTGCAGTATTATTTAAAAACTGCAAAAACTGCATTATTAATTCAAAACTCCATCAAGCCCAGCCCCGCAGAGACTTGCTTGCGGGTTATCCCTCCAAGGCCATAAAGTCCCTAATAATTTTTTATAGTTTTTTTCCGATTTTTTTTTTCCAAGACTAACTATCGAACCCCATATTTTCTACATGAGTGTTCCTTTAAACCCATATTTCCAGGTTTTACTAATTCTTTTGACGAAAACAACTGGGGAACACGCAAGAGCGACTGCCTTCGGTGCCCCTGCCATGGGATAATCCACAATTAGTTCTCTGAGGGCTTGCCTCTTATTAGCTCCCATAACGAATGAATTTCGCAATCGGTACCGAAAATTCGAAAGTTGGATTTCATTCGAATTTTCGGATACAATTTCTCTTTATCCTACATGGCTTAAAGTCTATTCCAGGTCTATTCAGTTTATGAGTACTTTATTCGGAGGATTTCTCGCATTTGCAATGCCACCCAAACTGAAAACACTAGTTCAGACTAGTGGGATGATCTAGCGGTAAATACTTCCCAGCAGAAAAAACAGTCTGCTTTATCGATAAAAGTAACAAATCAACAACAGCGGAATACCGGGCAGTTTCTCTTTCGTGCACCTTTACTTAAACCTTAAAATACGCCACATTTTCAATAGAGTCTGTGATTAATTGGGGGAAGGACTTTACTATGGGTTCAACCCATCTTAATTAAGGTATCTGTGTCTCGATTTTTGGAGGCTTCATGCCTTCCACATATTTTTTTTTAAAGCAAGAAAAAGTTACCGCTGTCCGTCACAATTATCTTCCCAATCGATTGGTAACGGTTCCTCTCACATTTCCTTCCTTTTCTGTCTTAGCTAATTAGAACTTTTATCATGCACACAATATATTCCATGCAGCCTCCATGCCATCTTTCGATCTTAACCGAAAAGCTTGAATACTCACGAGATGTCAGTGCTGAGTAACTGCGTCCTACGGAGCACCGCCCGTGCTTGAGCATTAGTTGCAAATCGCATGCTTTCGTTATTCACCGATACTATATAGTCGCCAGGTCGGAGTCGGTTGTCCTTCCAGACTGCACCTCCACGAGTGATGCCAGTGATGCTAACACCGTTCACACCTTGATCGACGGCCTCGACGTTGATTCCTGAATAAAGACAACAAAATATGAAACACAGGTACCCTTTCAGAGATTTTACTCAGGGCATTTTTTATTGTTTTTATAGCACGCTTGCCAGAGCCTGCAAAAGCGGCCTCAGTGGCGATTCCGAAACTCCTACCGGTTAAATGTGACCATGTATGATGTGAAAAGACATTTGTACCGTCTTTTCGTGAATATTTTTAATCTTTATTAGTCCTAGTGTTTATATTTGTATAAATTGACGATTTCGAAATGTTTGGCTTTTACCATGATAGTTGGGAAAGAATAAAAGTAATATCTATCTATCTCTGATATCTACCTATCTATCACACGGTTGGTTTGACGAGTGCTTCGGATGACTTACATGCCTATTTTTTTAGACAACAAGAAACACTCTGACTTTGAGAATCCCGATCAGAACCGACCGAACACAAGGAGAAAAGTAGCTAACATTGACAAGCCACGACTTCTTCAACCCCCCATAGATTTGTCTTCGTTTGTGCCTTATTTTATTCGTCATTGTAACTGTCTGTAAAAAAAAACCAGCCGTGATTTGTAATTTGTTCTGTTAACGATCCGCAGCTAGCAGTTGTAAATGCTATAAGGGAAATAAATGAGTTATTATTATTAAAACTCGATCGGCTTTGCCCCTCACATGTTTTTTGAAAAAAGTGAGACTGAAGCTCAACTTTTCCATATGATATGTCTAGAACTTTCATCAGCTCCCGTTGTGTCTTTTTAGTCATTAAATTCTCTTTTTCACAGGATTTGCTTCCTACCCAGAATAGCAATCCGTCTTTCCTCGTGCACATTTTGGCCTCGTCAGGAACCGAACCCTTGAAATTTAAAAATCTGGAAGAAAAAGAACCATGAGTTTTCTTCTGAAAGCCACATGCCTACTCTGAAAATTTAATCATAAGGGGTTTCGAACGTTAAACACGACTAGGAAAAATAATTCCGACCATTCAATTTTAGAACAAACGCCGTCACTGCAACACACTTTTCGCCAGGTAAAAAGAAACGGCCATGTTCTTGTCAGCTGCCTACTGAGCAAATTAAGTAGTGCCAAGAATCGAAGGCTCGACCGCACAATTTTGAAAATCCCTCCTTAGACTCACAATGATATCACCAGACCGACCGTGTCCATCTAGTTGGTTTACTAGGGCATGCGTTTTGAGTGTAAAGTCGGGTCTTCACCTTCCGGAATCTGGGTTCCCAGATTTTCCGAGATTTTTTTTTAATTTCTTCTGCGATACTTAAAAATTCCGGAAATCTGGAATAGATGCAATTTACAGAAGAAGTCAAAGAATAATCTGGAAGCCTAGATGCCGGAAGTTCCGGGAGGTGAAGACCGGACTAAAACGAGCGTCTTCCACGAGAAACAATCTAGGAGCCAAGTAAAAACCAGCTGAAGATGTGAAATGACGTCCTGTGTGCTTTAACAACCTCTGCTGTCAAGTCTGCCGGCAAGTTTTCCAAGTGGAACTATTTGTACAAAAGCGAGGAGCTCCACAGTATTCAGTTTCCTTAATTTCCCTTCTTTTCGTTATTAATTTCTTCTGAAAACACAGGCACATTTGCAACTGTCCCATCACAAAACGTACGGAAAAAGACACATCTCAGATTTCTGTTAGTTCCGCGTGGAGGAGAGAATAAATTTCCGGGGAGACAAATAAAGAAATTCCCACGGTTGCTCATGACAGCTTGCCGAGAAATTACTAACATAAATCCTACAGATACGACGCAGTAGACATGCAAGAGTGCTCTCCGCAAGAAGACTGTTTTATGGCACTTGCAGGTTTTCGGCTCAAGTGCCATATACGAATCACTTTTCCGTGTGTCGATTGGTCGGTCCAGTGATGGCGAGTTCGGGTGGTTCCAGATGTGCTAAAACGATGCAACTTGGTAGGCATATCAGGTAACGACCAAATTGACTTGGAAATAGTAACTTCCCCGATGCGACCATCTGTAATTAGTGATGTTTGGTACCGTTTCAAGGGCGATGTCAAGGAAGTTCCCTGGGATTTGTATTACCTTTAAACCATTTTCCTGAGAAATTTTGTTTCTTTGAATTCGTAAGAATATTTTCTTCGGACGAAAATGCCGACCACACGATACCACATGACTTTTTAAGGCACGAACTCGATTCGTGCCTTATCTATTCATAGGAAATTGATAAAACAGGAGCCTGGAAAGTCTCTCGAAATCCAGCATAAAGGTTAAAGGACTCACGTCCCTGATATCTACTAGTTTTATGTCTCCCAATATCCTTGCTACTGCCTCGAGTTATCACCGATAATTACTAGCAAGGGCCCACAATATGTTGTCCATAGTTCATTCACAAGTTCCGAGACTAGCCAGCTTTCTCCCCCCCCCTTATAAGCGTCCTTAACTTCCTGCCTCTCAGAATTAAGATAACGGGCAACTAACAAAAATGAATGGGGCTATGCGCGTTTTGCTTCTACACATACAGAACACGGATTTGGTCTCCATTAAACTACCATGACCGGATTACCTTATTTATTATTTTTATTTCACCTAACCATAAACGATGTTGTACAGATTCATTCCAGGAAGTGGATAAACAGGGTTGCCAAAAGCTCGACACATAAAAGTGTCACAATTGCTGACAAAAAGGTATTTTTTGACATCCCGAATTTTTTGTGTTTCCGCTGCACAAAGCGCAAAATGCGAATAACTGGTAATAACTGAATTTGTAACAACAGTTTTCAAAAAATTTCTTAACTGTTACATCACAGATTTGTAACAATTTGATAAAAAATGAGCTTTATTTAAGGCTTCAAACTGTTTTTGTGTACTAAATCAAAGTAAAGTACATGTTTTTTGGGGCGGTAATCCGTCCCTATAGTAACGTAAATAAAAAGTGCTTTTCTAACCTAAAAAGTGTCATGGTGTCACCCAGAGGCAAGCAGTGTCAAAAAGCACCAAAAGTGTCACACATGGTAACAGTATTGATAAATAAGAGTGATCCTAAAGCAAGAATGCAAAAAGTTCGCTCTAACAAAATGATAGAGGGCGTGAGGTCCACCTGAACAACTATGTTACGGGGACATTTTTTGGGTACTTGATACTATGTAGCGCATTGAGTAACCTAAAGTCTGCCTTTTGGTGAAAACTGCTTGGTTTTAGCACGAAACGCATATTGCTTTCCCATCGATAGCTCCCGCGGCGTGCGGTCAAGCGGTCTTCAGGCTGCAGGATGGAACAGACTTGCGTCTTTTCTGCAATTTCTCTCTGTGAAGCAAACAAAAGAACTTTTGCACAAATGGTTCCAGCAGGCAAGATTTACTTAGCAACCTGGCAAGATTTCGTTGATTTCCACACGATATCTGACCGGGCCTAAAGACGCTACTAGGCCTAATGCGAGTCGACGTTGCATTCGTTTCTGGTGTTCAGGCAAGGTTTTGAAGAATTGTGTAAATTAGGAAAAAGGAAAACTATTCCTTACTTGTCTACCTTACTCCGCGTGCTGATTAGGATAATTTAAGGCAATTAACTGAACTTGCAGTGCCACCTAATGACAGAGGGTCTCAGTAGCACTCTCCTTTACTGGTCTAGTCAGTCCCCTTCTCCGCTTCGTTTTTAGTCGCATCTCCATACTGCATTTAAAACTTCTTATTATGCTGTTACGCTCTCACAAGAAGAGAGAACATGTCCTGGGCGACCCCAGAGAAATTGGGAGTGTCGAAGCTCCAGGCAGTCACTCGACAAGCACTCGAGAATAAGGTCTTTCATCAGCAAATACTCGATCAAATTCCTTTTCCCTTAACAGATCTTTTCCTTTTTTGGAGAGATTTCTCTCTATCCTTGGCGATGGTCTAGCCACTATCAACTGTTGATGGTACGCTGTCAAATCAAAAACCATACACTGTCAGAAGTTTCGTAACATGTAACACAAGGATGCGCAGTTCAACAGATAACACTAAGAATACTAGCTTTTATGACTTTCAAACATTGAACTGAAACATCACGAATTAAGAAGATTAATTACGAAAGAGACAAAACGGCGTTGGAAAAACATCTGCTGACTTTTTTTTGCATCATGATATCCGAAAAGTCAGCAGATGCTTTTTCGGCGGTTTTTCAGCTCTTCCAAGCAATGCTTGTTATGCATAACGTTTAATACATGACGTTTGCAAAACTATAACAGATAAAACCCTGCGCATCCCCGCATCTCTGTTACGGAACTTCTGACAGTGTATGGTTCCAAAGGAAAATTGGGTCTGGTCCCACGATGGCGGCCGAACTTAACGGCTACCACATCCAAGGAAGGCAGCAGGCGGAAATTACCCCACTCCCGGCAAAAAGAAGTAGGGACGAAAAATAACGATGCAGGAGTTAGATAGTGTTTTATTTTCGCGGAGGGTTTTGGATTCGATAACACCGACCAAGAAAAACAAGAAGTTACTAATATACATACCTAGCTGATCAGATCCTTTCTTTATCTTGATTGTCTGCTCAAGGGCTGTCGGAAGAGACAGAATATCCGCGGTCCAAGCACTCGACGTCTCGACTATTCCGTTCGTCGTAGACACTGAGGTCCCACCAATAAGACGTTCCGTCGCCACTGACGAAAACACAGATTTCACCTAGAAAAAGACGACAGTCAAGGTTACCTTGAACACACGTTTACAGTGGGGAAGCTCAGTTGCATCCCTTTTTGCCGTTTTACTGAAATGCAGCTTAGGATTGTTACCCGAATGCAGCTTAGGATTATTACCCGAATATGGGAATGAAAGAGCTTTAAAAAGATGTAAAAAGGCTAAATCAACAGAGCATTTTCCTTAAAGCCTGGCTCGATAAAATAATTCAGCAGATTGTAAGAGTTACAGCGCGGGGGCGACTGTTTACAAAGACTGTGACCAGGCTGACTGGTCGTAAACTGAAAAATGGAAACTAAGACTTCACTTTGATCGTACAAAAGCAGATACATGAGTTAACGAAACGACTGCTAAGTCTTTTAGATACGTAGTTCCATAGTAAATACAGACAAATCCTCAAATCATCCCACATACAAAAATAACCAAATTTAGTAGAAATCACCATACCA
The DNA here is from genome assembly GCA_023053555.1 of Branchinecta lindahli. Taxonomy (NCBI): domain Eukaryota; kingdom Metazoa; phylum Arthropoda; class Branchiopoda; order Anostraca; family Branchinectidae; genus Branchinecta; species Branchinecta lindahli. Next base: position 10,010,497 of record JAKZAO010000001.1, read on the forward strand.
CCCTTGGGAACTGTAATCGTGGCGCCGGTTACTGACAGTACATAAAATGAGAAACGTATGGGCCAAATAGGAACAATGTTTTAGCTTAATTGCGTAGTATAGTCTATTTTATTCTTAATTCGCATTTTAGAGCCAATAAAGAGGAATTTCATATTTAGGAACGAATAAGGTGGATAATGGATCTGTTACGCTCCGGTTTTTGTTGGTTCTCTTGTTGGATGACATTTGGTTGTCAAGTTTATTTTTCGTGTTGACTTTGAAGAGTAGTCTATGCTCAACCTGCTATTTGAATTGTTTCCTCCCCTTCCCGTTTAAATGAGATTGTTGCGATTGGTTCAAATAAGGCGGTTTCCTTTTTGTTTCGAACACATGTCCGATTGGGTGGTTTCAGCAGCTCCTTGGAAGGTCTTTTTGTTTCGTGTTGGTGGACGCATTCTGGCTGAAAAGCCTTACATGCAGTTAGATAACCAAACGGCCTCAACTGAAGTCTGTAACCCCTTCTCGTAGTGGTTAAGTTTCAGTTTCCATGCGGGTCCTTATCCAAATTTTAGCCACAGTATGAGCCACAAAAACCTTTTTGGCCACGAAATAAACTCATGTGGGCCATACATACGATCGCGAAATACTCTTTTTTAACCCCAGCGTATTTGTGGGACTGAGGAAAAACGCCTCGGGAAAGAAACCTTAGGGAAGAAGCAAGTAAGTGAAGTATCGCCAGTGAACTCTACCAAAGTTCCTCCATCTTGTCCGTAACTCTCTTCTTAAATACTCAGCTGAAAACTTAAGGCGTATTCTCGCCGTTCCCCAAGGATTCCTCGGGGAATCAAGAGGAACGGCAAGAACAGAGGGAGTCACTCTACGCGGACTCCACGTACAAAAACAGCGAGAACACGGGGAATGCTTCTAAAATGTATTTTGACCGAAAATAGATACAGTTAACAAAATTAGTCTGGATCCACTTTATTTTTAGTTGTGTTTATTTTTGATTAATTTCACAATTGCACCAACACCAGCAAAAATTGATTCCCCTCCGAATCTGAAAGGGATACCTCTTTGATGATGGTGATGATAAACGCAGCATTCCCCGTCCGTGGGGACTCGCGAGAATACGGGGAGTGAGTCCCCGGGAAAAATAAAAACGCGGGGACTCTTCAAGTGGAGTCCTCGGGGAACGACGAGAATACGCCTTTAGAAAAGCCCCAAACGGACATTTCGACGAAATCGAGTTTACCCAGTATAACCTTCTCTAGGCTAATAGTCTGTTCCAACCAGATTGCCTGTCTTCTCAACTCAATTGCGCTGAGCAGCTGATATGGAATAGGAACTGTCAAAACAGGAGGAGCGATTTTAATCCGGTGCACGTGTTATTGAGTGCGTTAGCCTACTGGAAAACTATCCGATTACGTAACAAATAGGAAAGTTCAGCAAACTGCAATGATTCTACCTCAAGAAATAGTGCAAAAGAAATCAACTGTTCACACGTAACATTGTTCGTTCAGTGACAGTGCACGGGTGCTGACAGTGTATGAGTAGGCTACGGTATTGAAGTAGACATTGTATGAGTGCGAGTGACAGTGTACGAGTTTACCACGTAGTAACATATCGCATTAACACTGAATCAAGCTTCATGATCGTTTCCCGTAACCCCTCAATCCAGCCATCAAGCAATAGTTCATAGGTTTAACTGAGTCAAAATCGCATCTTGTGATTTTCTTTTTCTTCAATCATCTACACTCCATTTAAAATGTGTGTGAAGATGAATAATAAAAACATTCCTTCATTATATGATGCTTAAGTGGAGATACATGAGTGGCCCCGACGCTCCTAAGCTTTTTTTCTTGTCATCCCCATCAGCACATCACAACCGAGGGGTTCATCACTCCCAAAATGGTTGTACAGTGGTGCCCGGTGCCCAGGTCTTCCCAGCCGGTGCCCAGGGAGGGTGTACAGTGGTGCCCAGCGAGTGAGCAACCCTTCGATCACAACAGGGCCTTAGAGGAAAGCTGGAGAATCCACCTGTGTACACACGTGTACGACAAAATTTCTTCTCGTTAAGTGTGGTGAGCGACTGGAACATGATAACGGAATAAGCCGCCATGTCCGAATACATGCCCACGCTTAAGTTTCGTCTGGACAAGGAGTGGGAGAAACACGAGCTGTAAGCTCATATGACACTTGCACTGGTAGGTAGCATGTGTATCAGCCAAGGATCGCGCTGCCACAGTCGGATTGTTCTTCCCAGACCCCCGTCTTTACTTCGAAAGTCGAAGCAAAAGCTTGAGGATCATCGGAATGTATCCTTTGACCGAAATTACTTTTGTGTGCGGTAAAGATGCACACTTAGAGGGTGCTAGGGATTCATTTGTAAGCAAAACCTGTACAATGATCACGGGCCCTTGAGGATCATGTAATGTGGACTATATACCTTGTAGTCCAGACCTAAAATGGAACATCTTTGTCACGGACAATTCCCAAGTCAATCTGGCTTGGTCCTTAATGCGCCAAACGAGTTTCATAGCTAGCATATCTGCAAGTCCCAAAAATATGCATGAGACAATATTCCCCCCCATGACCCCCACACAGTCTCGGGATCCGGTCCGGTTCTATGAAAGAAGTATACGGGGCTTCTGCTTTTTCTTCCCATTAAGTCCTGTACACATCTCTCTATTTTAGGCGCGCCGCGAGATTTCCGTCCCCTCCCACAGTTTTCACATCCGGTCCGGGGTCTAAATGGAACATCTGAGGCTTGTGCTCTAGTCCGTTATCAAGTTTCATTCGGATCTGATCACCCATCCGGAAGTTGTGCATGCCTCAAGTTTCCGCATTCCCCCTCCCTAAACTCCCCCAGGATGGTCGGATCCGGGAACTGACAACTTATAAGTGAATCCGGTCGGGCCCAAAACACGCCTGCCGAGTTTCATCGTTATAGCAGATCTGTAAGTACCCTAGCTGGCGACCACCGGAATTTCGAGATCCCCCCTACAACTCCCCCATAAATCCCGGTCCGGTCCTTTAAATGACATATGCCTTTGCTCCAATACACCATACCACCTTAATAGATTTTCTGGAGAACCAAACCTTCGGGAATAATTAGTAATTAGTAATAATTGATAACGTACGCGAGTTCGGATGTGCGCCAAGGAGGACTTAACACAGTAGACTACAGACATGCTAGTTTGTGTTTTGTCGTATCGTTTATGACTTGTTGCACTTTCAAGCAAATTAACCCAGAAAAGTCATATTTCAATCCATCATTTGATGTAAAAAGAACTTAACTTACTGTTTGCTGATATTCCTCCACCAAAATCTCCTGAGCAAGTGCTTCCATCTTTCGGACCTGAACTGCTGGTGTAGCTACGGGGGAGTCAGTGAAAGCTGGTGGCGGCAACGACGATGAACTGGTATCCAGAAAATCCTGGAAATAGGAAAGTGAATTCGTGGACTCGTCAAATCGGTTTCAAACTTCAAACAAAATCTATTGCGATTATCTCCGTTGTTCATAACGCTGGCAAGCTGAACTGCCTAGAAATTCGCGCGAATAATTATGGACAATTCTTAACCACTTGCTGAACTCGGAGACAGCTGTGACAATGCAATGATTCCCGAAATTACATCAGTCTATATCTGCCCGGAGACAGAATAAAATATTCCTGGAGAATTCCGAAAGTCCTTTAGTACGCATTATTTCCTACCTGACCAAGGTTACCAAGGATTAAATAATCTATCCATCTATTCTGTTGGGAATAACACTAGAAAGTATAAACCGGAAAAGTGGAACAGGATGACAGGAAACTGACATTATCCTCTACTCTACAATTAAGCATTGCTGAAGATCTACAAACCCAGAAAAGCATTTCTTTTCAAAGGAACTATTTCCAGGAATAATTTCCGGAAATGATTCCTTTCAAGTCCTTCTAAGACCCAGTGCTTGCAATTATACTTATTAATTCATTTTTTCGTATTCCCCTCGTCTATTCTCAATCACTAATCTGTCGTTTTCGTAGAATTTCGTTTCCAATTCTGCTACAATTAGTGGGTCTTTCTGCTATGCGTGATCCAGCAAAAGAAATCAATGCAAAAAGGCACGCAAAATCGATTCCGTGGCATCCCACGAGTTTGGGGCCATAACCGACGACTAACGTCTAGTTTTTGAAGCTAAAGCTACGAACACTTACAAAATCCAAATTTTCGTGTTTAGACATCGAAAAGCACGAATGTATTTGACAGTGCAAAACGGATATGTCAGCTGAATTTTACGCAGTTATCTTAGGCTGAAGGAATATTTAAGCCCGAATGATAAGTGCTAGGGTAACTAAACTCTGCCCTGTACTTACAAACAAGGTAAGACATACCATAGGTTTTCTTTTAAGGTATGTAAAAGTTTAACGAGACATGATTGTTTATTTTATTCACTCTTTCTCTAATTGTTCGTGTTTGACGATGATACAGATTTTCAATCATCATTTCTATTGATAGTAACTGATAGTAACCGCACATCTGTTCTTCAACCATGGTCGTCGATACATAAAAATAAACTTTCTATACCCATCTATTCTGCATTAACTGTCTTAGAATTTTACATAGTTTTGGCAAGGAAAAAAGGTGCGGGCAAGTGTGGAATAATTCAGATGGCACAAGGAAGGGATTGTAGGGTTTTCTTGTCATTCAGTTCGCGAATAAAATTTGGCTTAGTTTCGTATTCGCAACATAAATATTGACGAAAAATTCGGACGTCATGTTATTATGAGAAATTTTGAGAACTGGCACCCGAGGGGTACCTACTCCCCGGCCCCTGCTGTACACTCTTTCCCCGCACCGGCCGACACCGAGCGAAACCAGCGTGCCGGCCATAAATTGGGCGATTCCGCTTCTAATGTTCTAAGACGTGGCAACCGGTATCGCGCTATTGTCAGCCCATTCCAGCACCTGCAGGGCACCGCGGAAACGGGCTCTTGCTGTACACTAAAATCGAGAGTGGTCCAGAATAGACTGATCTTATTTTAGCAGTTTTTATGGCACTTGCAGTCTCTGGTTCAAGTGCCACATACCAACCGCAATTCCGTCTGTCGGTCGGTCGATCGGGCGGTCTGTCCCACTATTGCGAGTTAGGGTGCTTCCAGATGTGCTAGGACGATGAAACTTAGCAGGCATATCAAGGACCCGACCAAACTAACTTAGAAATAATCAGTTTCCCGATCCGACCATCTGGGGGTGGGGGGATGGAGGGAGGGGTAATCCAGAAAACTGAGTAGTGCGTAACTTTCGAACGGGGATGTCCTATTTGAAGTTCGGACAGGATTCGACAGCTGTGGGGGAGTTCGGGGTGGGAAGACCGGAACTCTCGAGAAACGGTTAGAATGGAGGGATCGGACTGAAACTTGCTGGGAAGAGCAAGCATCTGGTCTAGATGAATCATTGAAAAACTTAGACTGGATCCGGATACTTTGGGGGGGGAGTGGAGGGGAGTTTCCCAAAATTCCGGTGATGGCGGTTTTGGGGATATTCACGACGAAACTTGGCAGGCATATCAGGAACCCGATCAAACTGATTTGGAAATACAAAATGTATCGATCCGATCATCGTGGGGGGAGTTGAGGGAGGGGGAATCCGGAATATTGAGTCATGGGTAACTCTGGAACGAGTTGATCGGATTCCAGCGAAATTTAATAACTGAACAGAGGACATGTCTCTGATGTTCTTCTTCATGTCAGGACCGGATCCGACAACTGTTGGGGGGGGGGGGGGTAATACGTGACCCGCTTACACTGGAGAGATCGGGAAGGAACTTGGTGAGAATGACAAACAGATGCTCCGGATAAATCATTTACAGAACCGGATTGGCTCCGGCGAAACCGCGATCCGGATTGGCTCCAAACGATACACTGATGATCCCCAACGGCTCATTGTCGTTTTTGTCTCAAGGGTTTTGCTTACTCATGAATTTCTAACTCTTTTAAAGTGCGCATTATTTTTACTTTTTACAAAACGATACATTCTCGTGATTTCCAAGAGTCCATGGTCATTCTTATCTCAAGGGTTTTGATTATAAATGATCAGAACAAACCCAAGAAAAGGCAAATTCTATATTTCCTCCTCTGAACCAGCCTTGCAAATGCCATATGAGCTTCTAGCTCTTGTTGGAGAAGAGGGCTTCCGAAAAGGAAGGGTAAAGTCAAAATTGGTCTTATCTTTCTTTTTCGTGGATTTAGTTGGATGTCTACTGAACCGTCATGGTTTATCTGCAATCTCCTCTTACACAGGATCTCGGAAAAATACTGTAGGCTTACTGGAACCAGTATCGATGAAATGTAGAACGAGGCTAATAATTGCCTCGTAGGCTATTACTCGGTAATTACATTATCTATAGGAAATTTCGCCCCAGCAGCATAAATAACAAAGTAGATTTTCAATGGTGCACTGGAACGTTCTTTACAAGAAACAAAACAGAAAAATAACACAGAAAGCCAAGAGCCCTTCGTGAGCACTGCTTCTAATTCTGTCATCGAGCACTAATACTTAAAGTTTAACCGAAAAGGGCTGGGATAGGTCAATCTAGTTACCCATCACTTATTCATATAAATTGGCTTGAAGACCCGCTGAAAATGCGTTACTTCGTTGTCCCGCTATCAACGAATAATCGATTTTAAAATAGTGGAATTTCCGTGTGATTTGTGGTACCTCTATGCGTTTGTATTTTTGCTGTATGCCTTACGAGAAAGATTTATGACTTTTTTTTTGTTCAGGCGTTAAGCAATCTTCACCAATCTCACCACTGCCCACAGAAAAGCCGCGTTTGTGTTGAGATTAAAATATCCCGCGTCATAGTAGAATTTTCATTGTGGCGACGGCCGTAGAAATTCTGAACGTCACAACTGGAGCGGACAGTGAAAGATAGAAAAATCCCTTTGCAGAATCCAAATAATTCAGTGTATTCAGTTAAATGACACAAAAATAAGTTGGCTTTTCAGTTAACCTTTAAACTCATCGATTTACGCCTCCTTCTCATTCGTTCTAGCCACAGCCTTGGAGCTTTAACATTACGAATTTTAGAACAGAGGCACTAGAGGGACCTAATCATTGGTACCCGTTCTTTTTAAAGCCATGTCCAAGTACCTGGTATTTTCGAAGATATTATGTTCTGGTTATGCTCACGGGAAGAAAGACTGATCGTGCAGATCTAAACGGAAAAGGAAACATTCCGGTCGTGCGAAAAGGTGAGAATCTGCAAACAGATTTCACAGTTGCTGCTGTTTTTCAGTGACACTGTTAAGTCTCTGATTGGTCTTGCATGTTGTGTTATTTTCACGACTGCCGCAACTTTTTGTTTAATTCTGAAAAACCAATGTCCAGGAACGTAAAGACACTCGCGCTATTGCAGTCCTGACCCCTCTTCCTAATGAGGGTATCCCATTTTTCTGAAACAACTTCTTACTAACATTGTCACACTCTCGGCAAGAAGCATGCCTTTACCGAGAAAGGATGAGCTACGCTTGAATTTAGTTTCAGGCTTTCGTTGGAGCCTACAGGACGTGCTTGGCTAATTTTCGAAGGCACGTTTACCTTAGAAAAAAAAATACAGAAGAGCGGACTTCCAACTCCTAGCCGCATTTTCATGCGCGGAACTACGGAGGTTTTTGTTGCAGCGTATTCAAGGAAACCTTACTAGAAGCCATATGGAGGCTTCACAGACAGAAAGGGCGGTCTGTCGGGACCTTCCGAGTGTGTAATGCAGGAGAAAGAGAGTGGAAATGTGGTACGACATGGTAAGCGAAATATCAGGATTCGAACCAGCTATGTTAGGTTATCACTTCAGTGGGTGCGGTAGAGTGAATGGATACGATGCCAGTGTTCTTTCGAGGGGCGGAGAGGGTCTGCTCGACCCAATTAAGTGGACTGGGTTCACTGAAGCATGTCGCATGTCATGCAACCGTGACATGGTCTAAATAGTATTATGCTATTTGACTTCCAAGTCAAAACGTTATTAGAATTTTAACGTTATCACATTTGATGTAAGATGACGTATGGATGTAAAGCAATCAGAATAATTTCAACAAAAAAGTTAATATTCACGATAGTTTAGGTGCACAAGAAATGTGGGATAGATAAATCGGCAAGGAAAATTTCTGGCAACTCACATTTCGTACCGGTCTTGTGGACGTTCTAATTAACATAGCATGCGTGTATACAATCAAAAGGCTCTGCTATATGTGATCTTGAGGTGACATTCTAGCAGGTTATATTCCTGGCGGATGGAGGAGACACGCAGCCAGATGCGTTATTATACGTGAAATATTGGGGGGGGGGGGTATTTTCCGACTGGCTGGCCATTTTTACCAACTGTTTTTCAGTAAAATTGTCGAGCGATTTAAGAAAAATCGACGATTCTGTGGCGTTTTTTTTTTTACCGACAATATTGGGGGGGGGGGGGCATACGTGACGCCACTGCACGCAGTATTAAAGAAAGCAACATTCACGACAAATTAGCCCAACCTGGTACGTACGAAAATATAACATCCAGTTACTTTGTTTTACCTCAATATACAAAGTTTTGGTATGAAGCAAGACTTTGTTATGTTGATTACAAAAAAGAAACGGGGAAGTTTCAGTACATTTCCTTCTTTTACTACTTCCCCCACGCCTTACCTCGTGATGCAGCTTGCCTGCTTTTTGTACTTTTCCTCCTTGTACCACGCCTTTCCTTTCAATGCCGGATTTCAATTAGGCTACTCCCGTGAAAATTTTCTAGAAATTTGTTACCAAATTGCTATTATTAATATTAAACTCCAAAATTCGGCGGCAGATGGCCAATGAGCACTTAATATACCCAGCTTAATTTTTCAGCTCAATTTTTTTTTAGTTTTTTACCGCGAACGCTCTCCCAACAGACGACTCAATCCAGCATTCCAGACACACTCGAAGGCCGATGAGGATACGCAGATGGAACAGAGTGCACTTAACAGAGCAGTATAGAAGATAAACGCAGAGTGCACACGAAATGGAGACCATACGGAGGTAAGGGCTTAATCCTTTCAAGGGAAAAGGCTTACGTGAGGACTGAGGAGGGCCAGCTTGCATTACCGGGAAATTACTTTATCGCTACAAATGAATCAAATGTAAGGTAAATTCGTTAACTAAGTTATCGTACAACGCCCAAAAGCTAATGAGAGAAGACTGCACGTAAATGTCTTCATAGAATATTAGCTGCGTCCTTTACCGCTGGAGTAATCACATTTTTGGATTCATTGGTGGATGGTCCCTAGTGTTAGGCTATAACTCGCTTTCTGACTCACCAGTGTCTGGTTTTACCTCACCAGAACCTAGTCGGGTGGCAGGGTCTAGTGAGAAGTCACCGGGGATGGTGAGACCGAAAAATTCCTTGTAGAGGAAACGTCAAGCACTATAGTGAGTGAAAACCAGAAGTCAATGGAAGTGCCAGAACGCGCCTATTCCAAGATATTGTCCATCTTCTGTTTAACTTTAAACTTATTATATGAAATATTTAAAAAAAATATATTGAGCTTTCCGAACTTGTTGGCCTGAAATTCCTTCGGTCAAAGTCATATCAAGGAATCATTATTATGTGTTGTTCACACGACTCATGAAAACTTTCCGCTAGCACGATTTCTCGTCGATCTACTTCCTCTATTGTAGTTTCCTCGACTCTCCGCAAGACGGTTTATGATCAAAATGAGATGGCGCTCTGTGCGCTCTACTTCGGACTAACAGAAGGTCTTAACGAAAACAACAAAATAAACAAAATGGGTCTCCACGAAAGAAGTTCTGTGTTTTACCTTAACAAAAAACAGTGGACAAAAGTAACCATAAATAAGAAGGGGGGGGGGGAACTCGTTGGAATTCCACAATGGATAGATATTGGAATGCCCCTGTTGCCCCCTGTGAATAAACTTATTAACGTATTATGGTTCCTTGGACAAATCAATGTTTTGTTTCTAGCTCACTGGCGTATTCTGTAAATGATTTTCCAACCCTCTTGGGTTGGGAATATCAAGAACAAAAATATAAACAAAAATACACAATTGGCACAAGAGTGGCGTAGAACATTATAATACAACCAATACAACCAATGCATCATACGCTTTCCTAGCATAAATCAAGTCTTCCTTCAAAATTTAACTAACACTGAAAGCTCCGAAAAGGGAAGTTCGAATCGCGACGACCAGGGTTGTACCGAGTTCTGGTTTTAACTACACTCAAATGTGGGTGACACAGATATTGCAAAAGCGAGAATGCTTTCGTGTAAACTCACTTTTAAAGCAACAGCTATAAACAAGATCATGTTCAAACATGTTTCTAACGCCTCTCTAAGTAGTTCTGCGAGGGGACTGTCCGTAAAGGTTCACACTGCAGAGGCTAATGGCCTATTTTTACATTCTATTAGTTTTATTAATAATGGTTTTTACGTTCTACTATTTTTATTACTAATGGTAGTAAAACACCGGTAAATTACGTAAAATACCGAAAAAAAAACGTAAAATACAAAAATAATCGTTTTTGATAGGCTTTAACCTCTGGTCTTTTTGTACTTCTTGGTCCGACGCTCGGGCAACCGAGCCAGAAATAAATTCCTTGATTTTATCTTACCAGATACAACACTACATCTGCTTTTAAGCTCTCTGCGGGTAGAAAACAAAGCAATCCTATTTTTTAGGCAAGCCAAAAACTTATAATTTTTTTTTAAGAACCACAGTATTTATTTTAACGATCCTATCTTCAAAGAAAGAGGTAAACATTTTCAGGCGAGGCGAACAAATGGATGCCTCTAGAAACGTCGAAACTTTCTCATCGAAAGTTTCTAACGGTCCCGAGTTCGCTTCACCGCAACCCACTTCCTGAGTCATTAATAACACTACGAGTAACCTCAGAGTTTAGCCCGCAAAGAAATTTCCGCATAGCTAACAAATATAGTGAGCGTGTTCTATCAAGAACTGATTCTTCAGCAGCTGCAGTGCTGCATGCACTGACTGACGTGCTTTAAAACTTAAATCCCGAAAGCAGGACTGATGGTCACGAGACAGGGTTGTATCTTTAAAGTACTTCTCCCGCTTTCGAATTGGAAGCAGGTCGCGTACCATCTCCGAAAATAATACCGCTGTAGGAAAAAACAAGAGCTGTAAGCTCATATGGCACTTGCAAGGGTTGAGATGTATTATTTGATCAAAAGTAATTTTCTACTGTGCGGTTCAGATAGTATATTATCGTTGAACTTGGCTGTAATGATGCGCACTTTAAAGGACTAGAAATTCATCTGTAAGGAAGACCCTTGAGGTAAAAACGATAGCAGGCTCTTAGGGATCATTGATATCTACGTATGATCAGAAGTAAATTTTTTTCCCACTAATTTGCGCACTTTAAGGGTGCAAGAAATTATTTTTTTTGCAAACCCTTGTGGGACAACTGATCATGGGTTGAGATGTATCGTTTGATAAAAAGTACTTTTCGACCTTGTGGTTAAGATGCACACTTTAAGGGAGCTAGATCTTCATTTGTAAGCAAAACCCTTGAGGTAAAAATGATCATGAGCTCATGGGGATCATGGAAATGCATATTTTGCTTAAAAGTATTTTTCTTAATTTGCGGTCATGATTGGTACTTTAGGGAATGGTCGGATTTGAAAAGTGGCGATTTCTAAGCCAATCTTGTCGAATTTCTAATATTCCAGCCAAATTTCATCGTCCTAGCACATCTGGAAGTACCTTAACTCGCGATCACCGGAATTCCGGACCCGCCCCTCAAACTCCCCCCACAGTCGCCGGAGCCAATCCGGTTCAGTTTGGATTTGTTTGTTATTCCCACAAAGTTCCATCCCGATCTCTCCAGTCCAATCCGGTCACGTATTCCCCCCCCCCCAATTGTTGTCGGATCCGGTCCGGACATGAAAAAGATCACCACAGGCACGCCCTCTGTTCAGTTATTAAATTTCACTCGAATCCGATCACCCGTTCCAAAGTTACGCATGGCTAAATATTCCGGATTCCCCCTCCATCCGATCCCCCACGACTATCGGATCGAGTGAATTTTTATTTACAAGTCAGTTTGATCGGGTCCCTGATACGCCTCCCAAGTTTCGTCGTGAAAATCCCAAAAACTGTCATCACCAGAATTCCGTGAAACTCCCCTCCACCCCCCCCCCAAGTGTCCGGGTCCAGTCCAAACGTGTAAACAAATTATCTGGAGCAGATTCTTGTTCTTCCCAGCAAGTTTTACTCCGATCCCTCCATTATAACCGTTTCTCGAGATTTCCGGTCTTCCCCCACCCCCAATTCCCCCATAGCTGTCGAATCCGGTTGGGACTTCAAACGGAACATCAGAGATATGTCATTCATCCAGGTATTAAGTTTCGTCCCATTCCGATCACCCGTTCGAAAGTTACACAACACTCAATTTTCCATATTCCCCCGCACTGCACCACAGATACAAACCCCTTAGACCCTCGAATGCACTAGCTCTTTCCAATGTTAACAGAGTGATCCGATGCAAAGAGTGACGTCACGCCGCGCGCAGACCTACTAGTGTAAAGAAAGGGGTAGGGTTTTTACAAAAACTACTAAATTTTCCGGATTCCCCCGCCCTCTACTCCCTCCACGGTGGTCGGATCGGGGAAGTGATTATTTGCAAGTTAGTTTGGTCGGGTCCCTGATATGCCTGCCAAGTTTCATCGTCCTAGCACATCTGCAAGTACCCTAACTCGCGATCACCGGACCGACCGACCGACCGACCGACGGAAAAGTGATCGGTATATGGCACTTGAGCGAAGCTGCAAGTGCCATAAAAAACACAGAATAATTTGCTATCTTCTATCGAAAGATAATATATGGTTTTCTAGCGTAGCTTTAGAAGTCCTTGAGAAAGACATAATTTCTGACATTCAGCGATATTCTGATCGCCTCTGCGCTTGCCCTAAGCAGGCAAAGTAGTATTAGGTATTTTTCCAGATGTCGCTTCGAAAGTAAAACATCTAAGAGAGAAGGCACAACGCTTTCGAATAACAAATTTAATTTCCTGACAAGACTATATACTGAGCTAAGTTCGAAGGTCAGCTGAATCTGAAACTAAAAGGAAAACAGAAGCTTTTGAAGGCGGGTAGCATAACACGATAAAGCTAAGTGTACAACAAATTAGTTGAAAGGCTAGAAAGAGCCTTTGAAAGCCCGTGCCGCTTCGAAGTGAACGAGGAAACAAAATAGAGTATAGACAAGACGGAAACTCCAGGAAAGAAATTAGGCGGTGTCACTCACAAAATAAATTAAAGTACTGGCACGACTAAACATTTAGTTTTCGTTTAGTGGAGAAAGGCCTTTTCTCACACTGGATTGAAAAACGTTAAATCTAAGCCATTTATTTCTAGGCAGATGTAAAGGAACTGCTCAGTTCGGAAAGTTAGCTACGCTGGCAATGTTCCTGGCGAGACACTGAAGAAGACTTCCAGCACGGAGACCTAAATTTCGTAAAAAACGTGACCTTTCGAACCTGACAAACCTCCACCATTCCACTTCTTCTCGACTTCTTTCTCATAAAATCAGGTATGCTTTCTGTAATCACCTTCTTGTCTAAATCTTCCGTAATATGTTGATGTCATCGCGCCCAAGCTTCCCATGAGCAGACAGTACTTGACGGTTGATGTGATTTAGCAACTGATGGGTTTTTAGGCACATCAGTGACATGAAATCATGCTAAGTATTTTAGTTAAGGCAGGCGCACACAATTTACAAACTGAATGGAACCAAGAGGGTAGTGAAATGAGTGGGAAGTCTGCAACTTCACAAACGACTTTCATTCCGAGAAAGGAGGTTAGAACGGGAGAGGATGGGAGACACTGGTTACTTACCTTTCCCTCACGTGAAGAATCCAGATCCCCCAAAGACTGCCTTGAAACTCGAGTTTCTTCATCTATGTCGTAGTGAGACTAAAAATAAAGGCACATTTTAAGTACTGAGCTGACAAAAGACAAAAAAGGACCTCGGGTGAGATTTGACCCGGTACTTTTTTTTAAAGCCCCTAGTATTCAAAAAGTAAAGGAACAAACTGTAGGCTCGGATGTGATGAAAGGGTGGTAACCTGTTTTATGTCCTAAACAATCTAAAAATAGAAAAAAAGGAGTGTAACTCAACATATTATGTTGGGCACCTCCCTCTTCAACCGAACAATCTTACATCGTCACGACAAAATTTGAGTTAAAGAACTATATAAAAAAAGAAACGCTATAAAATAGAGTTAATGCCGCTAAAATACAAATTATTTTAGTCCAGCACTGAAAACTTTACGGTGATCATTATCATGTAAGTAAATCATGAGGCGAGCTCCTAACTTTCAGCCAGTATGAAGAAAATAAAACAAGACCTTCTATTGTTCTTATCCGGAAACTAAACAGTCTCTGATCATCGGACAAACCCGACGGACTCAAAGTAAAGCCTGAACCGTGAATCAAAGGAAAGATGATGTCCTTCCTAGCGCTATCAGAAATTGATACAAGCAACATGAAGTACCACATGGTCCTTTTGTAGTAAATTTGAATACACTTAGAAATTTGAATTTTTTCAGGACTAGATGCTAGAAAATAGTAAAGAATGCATAACTCATCCATGACAGATGCAGAGTTACAACCTTAGAAAGTTATTATCGAGTCAATTTCCGAACACTTTCTCTAGGGATCCTCGACTCCTCTATTAGCCTACCACTTTCGTCCAACCTCCTCGCGTGATTTCTCTATTTTAAGTTAGGCTACTGAGTTTGTGACACCGTTTATTTATCTTACAGGTAGATGATCCGCCAGCACGAAGATCCCTACTTCCCTCATACCGACAAGCCAAGACGAGCTTGGAATTTTGTTACTTTCAAAATAAAAGTCTCTTTGGGGCGGGTGTGGGAATTTTACCAAGTAAAGATCAAAGAAAGAACAGACGACGTAGCTAGATCTAAAAGCGATTTGACACGAACAGTTGATTCAGACATAATGCATTCCAACCATCCCTCTAAAGCGCCTCTTGACGTTTTCGTTTCCACTCGAAGCTCTAACCTAGTTTTCAATCATGGGGCTCAAAAATGGTTCCACTATTCCAACATGGAGGTAATATCAGAGGTTCTGCATGGACTGATACGGAACCTTCGGTATGGGCGAATGATTGTTCATAATTATTCACGAACGAGAAGTAATGGTTATTCACATTAGCATTACAATGGTTATTCACATTAGCATTACTTCTCGGCAACCTTTTTTCCGTTACAAGTTTCCTCAATTTCAACTAGATAACGTTAAAATAGAATGTCACTTTGCCTTGGAAAGACAAGGACAAACTTTGCCGAAACCCAAACAAAAGAAAATGGGTTTCCATAAACGATTTCATTCCATCTGACAAACAAATAAAGGTGAAGAAGATCACTCTATTACAGGGCAGTTTATGAAGGCTCTTGTGAACAATTACGACATGGACAACTTACTACTGTCCCTCAAATCTTTTAACAACTCTAAGGTTCGTGTAGTCATGTGACGGCACCTCAATTAACCTCAAAATGATCATGTGAAAAATTTGAAAGCAATTAGACAACGCCATCTTGTCCCTACACATCAACTCTACCATTTGATAACGAGTGAAAATAATAGGCCTTGAAAAGGATGGATTACTGGCATCGATGCTGTCACGGAGGTCCCGCCCAGGGAAGGTTTACCGCTATCAGGGTTCAGGGTATTTCATTTTTTTTTTTACCATTACCCCCGAATAATCTCTCAGTGGCCGGCCAGGTCCCAACGGTATCAGTCAGTGCCGTATTGCACAGAAGAAACACGCTATGGTACCCAAGAAAGATTCCGAGTTTCATGTGGTGCGGTAGTCCGAATGCAGAAATCCGGGATTTCCGAGTAAATGTGGTACGGTTAGTGCAGGATCTATTTCAGCAGACCATAGAGCTTAAGCCCGAGGAATGTATGGACGCCCTTGTCTTGACTGATCTCAACAGCTAGGATAACCGATTTTGGCTCTGTCCAGTTTACAGCATAGGCTGCTCATAGGATTCTGTTAACCAAGCAGTGCTTGTATGCCTGAATTGCTGGAATTTTCCAATCATCCGATTTTCCGACAATCGGCTTCCACTCACTGTAGAAGGAAATGCGGAAATGACGTCAACAACTGCAAGCCTGAAGTTAGTTGAGAAAATTCTAGCAGTTTTACAAACTATAGCCCGAATTTTCAGGACCAAATTGCACTGACAACAATACGCCATTAAGGAACATCAAAGACGCACACGAAGACGGAGCTTCCTCCAGGTTTGGCAGAATGGTAGAAGGAGACAAGAGGTGAAATCTGATATGCTGGCTCTGCACGGCCATTAGACTGACCCAGTAAAAAGGAAACGTGCCTGGCTTGATGCTATCCTGAAAGCAACCACTGAAAATATCGTTTTCATTGCATAGAAATTTAAAGTTTCGAAGCGAAATTCTGATTAAAACTCGCAACAAACAAGACCAAAGGTTTCTACGGGATCCCAAAAATTTAATATTTCATCCAGACAATCGGGTCTTGTCTTCGCCAGATCCAGTCTTCGCCAGGCTAATCATCTGACAAAACCAAGTTCAGATATACCTCTATAAGCCATATCTATTTTGACGATACTGATCGAAACTTCCTGCTTTACTGTCTTCTGCCAAATTTCCGGTTTTGGCCGGATACCGGGCGAACAAGTTGTCCGGGTAGAAAATGTGTTCTTCTTATCCCTAAATCGAACGTCTAATCAGCTTCCAATAAAAATATTACTTTTAACAAACTTTCCGGTTTTGGCCGGATTCCGGGCGAACTACTTGTCCGGCAAGAAATTGGTTTTCAACATCGTGTTCAGCATGTCATCTTACCCCTAAACCGAACATCTAATCAACTTCAAGTAAAACTTCTACTTTTAACAAACTTTCCGGTTTTGGCCGGATTCCGGGCGAACTACTGGTGTGAGAAAATTGTTTCCACCGTCGTGTTCAGCATGTCTTCTTACCCCATAATCGACTATCACATTAGCTGTTTAAAAATATTTTGTTTTCCCCTTAATTTAAACTGAAACTGAACTACTCGTCCAGTGAGAAAATGAATTTCACCGTCGTGTTCAGCATGTCTTCTTACCCCATAATCGACTATCACATTAGCTGTTTAAAAATATTTTGTTTGCCCCTTAATTTAAACCCCCTCTCCCAACCCCAAAGATAGGGCTACAGAGCCCATCTACGAACTTGACCTTACTCTTGACCCAAAGAATCCTCACACCAAGTTTCATCAACATATCTCATTTCCTTCGAGAGTTACACTGCGTACAGACGGACGGACATACAACTTTTACTATGTCGTAGGTATCCCTCCACTTGCGTTTTGGGATCCCAAAAAGGTGTCACAAAAAATCAGATGCCCTGCAAATAGTATCATTCTCAATTTTCTCATTTTCTCCTCGTAGCATCATATTATAATATATGAATAGTCAATCAATATGCTTCGTCTGAATCGGATACTTTTTGGGATCCCAAAACGTTAGTGACGGATACCTATGACATCGCAAAAAGTTGTCCGTCTGTACGGTCTGTAACTTTCGAAGGGAATGAGATATTTTGATGAAACTTGGTGTGAGGATTCTTTGGGTCAAGAGTAAGGTCAAGTTTGCAGATGGGCTCTGTAGCCCTATATTTAGGGGTGGGGGAGGGGGTTTAAATTAAGGGGAAAACAAAATATTTTTAAACAGCTAATGTGATAGTCGATTATGGGGTAAGAAGACATGCTGAACACGACGGTGGAAACAATTTTCTCACACCAGTAGTTCGCCCGGAATCCGGCCAAAACCGGAAAGTCTGTTAAAAGTAACAGTTTTATTTGAAGTTGATTCGATGTTCGATTTAGGGGTAAGATGACATGCTGAACAGGATGGTGAAAACCACTTTCTTGCCACACAAGGAGTTCACCCGGAATCCCGCCGAAACCGGAAAGTTTGTTAAAAATAAAAGTTTTATTTAAAGTTGATTAGAGGTTTGATTTAGAGGTAAGAAGACATGCTGAACACGATGGTGAAAACCATTTTCTTGCCGGACAAGTAGTTCACCCGGAATCCGGCCAAAACCGGAAAGTTTGTTAAAAGTAAAAGTTTTATTGGAAGTTGATTAGACGTTCGATTTAGGGATAAGAAGAACACATTTTCTACCCGGACAACTTGTTCGCCCGGAATCAGGCCAAAACCGGAAATTTGGCAGAAGTAAAGCAGGAAGTTTCGATCAGTATCGTCAAAATAGATATGGCTTATATCGGTATATCTGAACTTGGTTTTCTCAGATGATTAGCCTGGCGAAGACTGGATCTGGCGAAGACAAGACCCGATTGTCTGGATCAAATATTACATTTTTGGGATCCCATCGAAACCTTTGGTCTTGTTTGGAATGGCCACTTTTTGCCACGGAGCTTCCTAATTTCCAGTGATTAGCATTTGCGTCTGATATATGCCACCTAGATACGGCATGGTAATATAGCAATTGATGCATTCCACTATGTGAGTGTTGACCTGTAGAAAGGCCCGTACGAAGCAGCAGCTGTCAAAATTTCCTTCGGTTGTCAGGAAGGATAGATAGATTTTAAAAGAACCGATGACAAGGATTATACTGACTGATTCATCTGTGCGTATAGAGTGATGTTATCGCCATCAACTGTAGTCTGTGAGACCGAGACAATGGTTGAACTCTCACCTGACTTTCGGTCGCAGTTCTTGGTCTACCCCATGACAACAGCAATAATATGGCTGACGCACTGAAGTTCCGAATTTCGGATATGCCTATCGCCTCACAGAGAGTCGACGCTTGCAGCGAACAGGATCGCAGGCTCGATACTCTACTTTCGACGGATAGCATTTTAGACACTTTCCTGAATCGACCAACTGTAGTTAACACGGAAATAAGGACTCAACATTCCAGGAAAACTTTCAGGGGAAAATGATAGCGCCTTATTTATTCCAAAAGAACCCATGTTCTTGCATCGATTTCACCAACACTGGTTTCCATGGACATAGTGGATGTTGACTCTAAGTAATGCAAAATAAATGGACAACGCTAGCACGAAACTTGAGATCGATTTCGCCTCCTAATGATACAAAGAATCCATGAGCTTGGGTCATTTCTAGCCACCCTCCCTCTGTCCACTAATCTGCCTCTAATACAGGAATCATGAAAAGTTGCGAACGACAAAAAAACACGCAATGCGCTAGACGGAAGCACATAGCGCTTAACCGAATTTCTATTCCGCACCGCTGGATTCTAAATTAACTTTTTGGTTCAGACATCTGCTGGACATTAACATCTGAGGAAAACAAGGCATTTTGAAGCAGCTAATCCGATTGCGATTATCCAAGAGTTCTGAGATCTCTGTTCGTTTTATTCATTCCAATCGCTTATCAAACATAGCACTCATAAGATAAAGTACTTATAAATATATGTGTAATCACAGCATGCCACGCAAGTGAGGTAAGATAAGGTAATATATACAACTAAGCAGGACACTGGCGAAATAGTTGCGATTGAGCACTTCGATTTGGGTATGTCGACAAATATAAAATAAACAAGCAAAACTCATCGGCCCCTAGGATACCCCGGCCCCCTCATTTATTCGCAAGCAACACTTGAGTTAAGTATTACGGCTAACCGTGTTTTAGATGCTGCGCCTAAGTATTATTGTCGTATCAGCAAGAACAAATAATCAGATAGAACTTCTGTCTTTAGTCGCATGCAGCGACTATGAAAACCCGACAAAACTGAGCGGACCTAGAGGTATTTACTCTAGGTTTGAGCTGATGCTGATACCCGTTTATTCCTCTTCCGTCCTCGCCGTTGCTTATCGCAGACAAAATACTGAAGGAGCAGGCAGGAGGCGGACTCCGCGCGCTGACCCGCTCTGGAGCTCGTCCATCACGAAACGTGATGTGGCGCAAAGCTACTAACCTCCGCTCGTTCGTAGCGCACAGGGTATGGGAAATATTCGACACCGCATAGTCATATTACAGAGATAGGGAGACGGAGGTTCTGTCAGATTATTTGTTCTTGGTATTATTCAGTTATCTGCGCCACAATTTCAAGGAGCCACATCAACCCGCGCATTCCACGGAACTCTGTTTAGCTTTCCAACGTGCATACGCATCCCGCACCGACCGAACATCCGAGCAGGACTTCAAGTAAAACAAGGGGTTGAGGTAAAGTTGGGGGGGGGGGGGGTACAGAAGGGGGGATTTCTCTTAGACCCGTCTACACGACCGTTCCCTTAACGGCAAAGAACATTAACAAAGACATTGCGATATGCCAATTACCCCTCTCAGAATGCATCGTGCGTATAGTTCAGACGAATTTGCGTATCAGCATGCGGCTGACTAGTAGAAACTGGCCACTTTCGACGTAATTGCAAGCTGCTTACTCTCGAGGCAAGAATTACTGTTTTCTCTGAAGACAACGAATGCAACGGGCAACACACTATTACTCCTGACACATTTCCTCAAGGGAAGACAGAAGGTGCCCTTTCAGAACTCTCACATCAATCTGAATCTGTGAAAGGATTGCATCCGGCATCCCAAGGAGCCACATCCATTTCTATTTGCTCGAAAACTATCAACAGACGGAAACCCTCCTAACGAAAACGATGCAGGATTTTCACAGCTCTGGCTGGCAGGGGGAGGGATTAATTACAGGAAGCTAAAGTGGGCTTAAAAATTCCTCCCGGGGTTCGAAACCGAGTGCGCTCGCACATGAAAAGTGGGATGAAGTTATATTAAGGAAGCCCATTCCAACTGCATCCTCCATAAGGAAATCCGGTGAAGTTTTTGTAAACGTTAAAGGACGTCGACAAACAATTTTCGTTGCCCAAACTTCGCGTTTTCGTGTCTGGTTCGAGATCCATTCGATTCTGATCCATTTACGACAGGAAACAGAGAAACACTCGTGTTCAACTTTAGTCGAAACGATTTTTGTGACAATGCAAAAACAACAACCAACCGCGAAAAAATATTTTTCTGAAACATTTCGGAGCGAACGGTAAAGTAATAGCGATCTTTATCATGGCGACAAATCCCAATCGAACACCGTCGGAAGAGCCCGATCTTACATTTTCAGGGTCCTAGCCCAACGAACCTAGAAGTTAGGACGACGGGAGATTCCTTGGAAACGGACTGCACAACTGAACGGGACAAGAAAGTGTCATGAAAACTACAAGATGGACGTCTTAAATAAATTCCCGGATCCAAAATCCACCATTTTGTGCCACGCATAGTGAAACTTGATACGTGGTAGGAGTAGATGCCCTAGGGGGAATTGGGGGGGGGGGGGATTTTCTGACGTCCTCACGCGTTCGTAACTTTATTTTTGTGTACCCTTTTTGAACGAAATGCACTGCCATGTAGTAGGCTACAGACATGTTTGATACCTAAGATCTTAATCGTATCGAGCTAAAGGTGGCACAAAACAGAGGCACCTTGGATCTACGAGAAAAAACAATGTTGCTCCGACGAGAGCGATCAAATACTGAGAAGTAAAAAGGAATGAATCAATTTCACCCTTAAGCCAGTCAGTCTGAAAGGGTTCGCTGCACATGTTAAAGAGTCAAAGTAACAGAAGGAGTAACGGACGCGTAGCGTTTTTTCGTGTAGGTCCACGTGTCCATACAAAGGCTCGAACGAAAGATTGTCTTCGATATTCTCCAAAATAAAATCAAAGCAGAAAAAAATAAGCAAAAAAACACACTGATTATTATTAAAATTGGGTAAAGCAGCAATCAAAACTGTGAAAACACGAGACGATGTGATTGTGAAAAAAAGCTCAAAGCTCTTTCGATTGTCTTTTGCTTTTTTGACGCACAGGTACAACCGGCGAACCCGGCACTGCGTATTCGCTCTCTATTTCATATTTACCATCGGCTTTAACGACTAGAGTGGCCCGTGGCGGAGAGCTATACGGGACGAACGGACGAGGACTAATCGCAGAATAAATATTCTTCTGAGCACGCTTCCCCGAATCAAGCACTAACGACTGCGGCTCAAACTTCCAAGGGGAGGACAGCGAGCTTACCATCGCTTTCCTTTCAGAAAGCACGGTCGGCAGCACCTTCTTTTCCGGAGCTGCCCTTTTCTCCAGGTTATCATTTACATTCAGCATATCTGAGAGAAATCCCTGCTTTGGATTAGAAGTAGAAAAAGGCTTGGGATGGGCGTTGGCCACTTTTGTCGTCGGCAGCTTCCCACTCTTGCTTAGCTGAGGCGATGAGATACTATTCACGCTAGCAACAGATGATACCACCTTTGTGTCGGCTAATGAAGCGATTATAACTGAATGCTCTTTTACAAGATGGCTGTTCTTAGTCTTCTGGGAGTCTGGACGCGACGCACTCCGAAGAGAATCTTTATCAGGAGCTGCTGACAAAGAGACTCCATTAGAGCCAACAATAGATGAATCTGACGTCTTACCCATCTCAACGGCACGGAACGAAGCGGGATCTTCGGCAGTAAAGCTAGCGGAAGCTTCTCTGGGTCGTTGGTCCATCAGTGACTGATCTGAAGAGCAGTCCGATGTGAAAGATACTGTTAAACCCTTTCCCAACAGATCCAGGGATTCGGGTCTCTTTGGAGGCGACTGTCTGCTGTCGGAAAACTCTTCAGGTACAATAGGTACTTCACCCGAAAAAATGTCGAAACCTTGAAGACTATTAGTCAGAACACTGGTCAGATCAAAATTCCTGTTCAGGTCTACATCGATATCTTCTTTCCTAACCGATAGTCCTGCATCGATTGGAAGGGGTGCTGATTTGCGGATTGCACTAGCTTTTGCGGGTTTCGGGAGTGTCGGTGGTGCTTCTGCCTTCTTCTCGGTCTTCAGTTCCTTATTTAGGAAACTTTCTGTTGGTAAAAGGTCAGGAACGAACGACGAAGGAGGAAAGACGGCAACAAGCGGTGGGTTTACGGCCGACTCGGCGTTTGCGTTCGCTTTCTTCGCCTTCCTTTTCCGGGCTGGTTTATCCGGGCCTTCGGCGGAATCGCTTCCGAAATAACCGTGTTCCGTCTTAGGAACACCTTTGAACGGGTCCTCCCATCCGAAAGGTTCCTCCAATATATCCATCAATGGCCAATCCTTTTTAATCACTGAAAGGTCTCTCAATGGATCTTGCTCTTTTGGGCTGTTAACGGACCACTGAGGATCTCCGAAAGGATCCTTGTCAAAATTGGAAAGACACTGGTCTTCCCAACACCAATTAGGGTTCTCGAATCCCGTTTGCCAAGGCGGCTGGAAATGAGTTCTTACCTGAGAGGGGAGGCTTGACGGCAGGGATGAAGGGGGCGGGGGGATGATCGGTATGGTGGGGATATCAGTTGCCGTAGGTAGTGGTTTTGCAACCCCGAGGCGAACAGTCCCGCGCGGCGCTCCCTGTAAGATTCAATAACGTCATTTCACGATGAAAAGGAAAACACATCTGCTAGACAATTTAACGGCAACTCGATCATAAATTTTTCAAAGCCTCTCCAGAACGGCTATAAAATGGAATTGGAGTCGTTAAAATCTTCCCAGTAAATCTAGCATTTATGTCACTAGAAAACAGGAATACAAGGCATGCAACTGAACTACCCCCCCCCCCCGCCAATAGCAGACGGATGGTGAACAAACGTTGCGCGGATGTTAAATTAATTGACCTTTTACTATCAACTCCGCCCATAATACAGAGTACGACTGCGTCAGCTTCCTTTCCGAGAGAGGGATTGGGGTCTTTTCCTGAATGATAATTCAATCACTGCTTTATGTTAGGTGGAATACCCACATACTGTTGCAGCAACATCATAAATAAGACATAACATAGAGACATATCCTTCGCAACCGCATCAGCTCTTTCTATAATGTGAAATAATCCACCCCAAAAGCGTCTTTTGAAGGCGTCTATATCTGGCCTTTATTCAGCCGGCAAATGGCCTCCAATATCCTCTCCGGAATTAATATTGATTAACAGGGCGCGTCACTTTAAATATGAAAGTGAAAAGCTGGACCAGGCACGATTTCCCCTTCGAAGCAAACAAACGCCATCTGAGTAAATAACTGCTTTGGGGAAATTAAATAACTGCTTCATGAAACGACGAAGACTGGAAGGAGTATTTATATCAGGGACTTTAGCGTACAGTCCATTCCTGACCGAAGCGAAAGATCTTGTTAATCCCTGAAAAGAAAGAGGTTTACGAACGGAAGTCATAGAGATAACAGACGAGAACAAGAAAGACAACTAAAATCAAGGAGCGGAGAGTCAAACTTTAACAGGAAAATGTTTCAAGAGGATGTTCAGGTGAAACACTGCTCGTGAACTTTCTAGCTCAAAGGATTACATTAGAGCCCCCAAACGTCAGACGAAATTTGAGATTCAGGTTTCAGTCAACCAAACCAATAGCATGGTTCGTATAACACGCTTATCACTGTTTGCTTCTGTTTCAATATCTTATTGTAACATATCAAGACTTTGAAGGAAAACATCACGTGTGCACTTTAACAGATGTGCAATAGCAATATGTAGACTGTGTTCTCTGTTGACCCCCCCCCCCTTCAAAAGATCTCTCAAGCCTACTCTTCCTCTGCTTCTCTGATTATGCAAATAAAGCTAAGGCCCTGAATGGACTTAATCCAAATAAGGAAATATGTTTCCCATCGGTTCTCAGAGGGCCTATAAGCGGATTATGTCCGTATTCTCTTCCCTTTCAGAGGGACAAAAAAGATTTAAGGCCTACACTACCGTGATTAAAATAGGGAATTGAGGAAAGAAACGGATCTAAAAGTTCTGTTCCATCAGAAAAGTCTTTTCCTCAAAACATGGTGGAAAAGTCGCGAACTCGGGCAAGTTTAGGTAACTTCGTATATAGACGGTGTGAGAAGAACTTCCAGATCGAGAGGGTAAAATAAAAAGCCCTAGACCAGGCTTGCCCTTCTCGAATAGTTTTTGTTAATAACAAGTACCTGCAGCGCTTTCCACTCCAGAGTGGGTGAAAAACTTTCAAAGACGTTCACGGTACTGAAGTGCAAAACTTCACCGGAAGTGTCCCTCAGCCTATCACCTTCTCCCACAACTTCGTTTTTGCAATTTAAGCTTCCATCGAAAGTTCGACTGCCTGGTCCACACTAAAGTGCTGATAGAATATACAGGGGAGAACAGCAAGACGAAAGGTTTCGATGGAGTCCCAAAGGTGAATATTTGCCAATCTTTTTTAAACGGATAATCAGATCTTGCAACTGTTCACTCTTTGCCGAACCCATACACATTGGATATCATTCGAACAGACCACAAAACAACATCCACTAAGTCATACTTTCAAGCTAAAAGCATATCAAACAATCAGGCTCTTTCGAAAAAATCCTGTTTTGACTAGATTCCGACAGGACCATCATCCGAGGCGACAATAAACACTATTTCGTCGGTGTCAAGCGGAAACCACGTAGCCTATCTGGTCACATTTGTGATTTCCACTTTTTGACACAGTTCTATCGCCGAAAAATTCTGCGTCGAACGGTGCGTATCTCGATTGCCTCCGACTCATAGTTTGGGAGATACAACCAAGCTGGAAATCTCGGTATTTCGGATTAACATTGAAATAACCACGTATCTCGGATTAACATAGGGGAGAG
The DNA here is from genome assembly GCA_023053555.1 of Branchinecta lindahli. Taxonomy (NCBI): domain Eukaryota; kingdom Metazoa; phylum Arthropoda; class Branchiopoda; order Anostraca; family Branchinectidae; genus Branchinecta; species Branchinecta lindahli. The sequence continues at coordinate 10,036,145 of JAKZAO010000001.1, forward strand.
GGGGGCAGGTCCGTCATTGGGGCAGGTCCGGACATCAGCTCTGCAAACCTCACTATTGAAATTTAAATTACGCAAAACTGTTTTTCACAGCTGTTACACATAGACGCTTCTGCTGTCAAAAATTCCCGCAGTTGCACTGATGCAATCATAGCAAACCGATGTTAGTGTCACTTTTTTGGTACGAAATGAAGTTCTATGCCATGGGGTTGAGACCTCCTTTTGGTAGTTTCAAAGCCACTTACATCGTTGGTGATTTTTATTTAGGTAGTTCAAGACCGGCTCTACCATGTGAAAAATGAAAATCCGTAATTGCTACAAAAGGTTGAGAGTTACAAATTTATATCTGTGAAAACAGCACCAGGGGCAGGTCCGGACAAAAACAATTGGGGCAGGTTCGGACGAGAAAGAAAGGGAAGTTGAAGGGGGAAAAAAGAAAAATAATGAAAGAAGAGGAAATCGAACCAGGGATGGAAAAAAGTCACCAGAAAGGCTCAGAAAGTATTTACGACCCATTCCGGAAGAAAATAAGTCATATTCAGATCTAGCGGTAACAGTATATCCAGATGATAGTAATAAATGTTGATCAAGTGAGGGTATACAGGTTAAAGTTTTTCCAAACGGAAGCAAACAAACTGAAATGAACTGAGGCAACGAAAGCAAATAAAAAAACGTGTCTACAGCTCCTTCTGGGTTGAAAAGAATTTCTGTCCGGAGCTGCCCCAGCCATGTCCGAACCTGCCCCCAGTCCGGGGGCAGGTCCGGACGAAAGTGGCTAACAGAAAAATGGAATTTGCAAAGAAACTGTAATATGTAACACGATTCTACAAAGTAACAATAATAGCTAAAAGACGGTTCTATCAGTCGGAAAAACAATTGAAGCAATAGAACCTAAAACGAAATCTTCGTATGCAAAAAAGCAAAAACATAACGAACCTGCCCCCCTCTCCCCTACTATGTTTTTTTCACCTCCTGAAAATTTTTGAAAAAGGGAGATACGTGGTTTACGCTTGACACCGACGATTTGCTGATTCACCTGGTCTCTTTCGGGTACACCTACCTCCTCCCACCAATTTCTATCGAAATCAGAATTTTATTTTACTTCTTCGAAATTTAGGGTTTTGGCCGGACCACGGTCAAAGTACTAGTCCGGGGAGAAAATAACGATCATTTCTGGATTCAACATGTATAGTTAGCCACTTCTTAATGCTCCGACCGACTTAAAAAAATGTTTTTACTTCTATCAAATATTCAAATTTCTGGCTTCTGCCGGATTCCGGATGAACTAATTATCCAGCGAGAAAATTCAGGTTCACACATGGATTCAGCCTGTATTCCGCTCCTATAAAGATGTTCCGTCCGACTTCAGAATAAACTTTACTCATGCCAAATTTCCGCTTTTCGCCAGATTCCGGTCAGTCTACTTGTCCGGAAGGAACATAAAGTTCAAATATGGATTCAGGATATATTTTCACCTCTATTTCGACGCTCTAATAGACCAACGTTTAACCTCTAATCAACTTCAGATAAGACTTTCACTCTTACCAAGTATCCGGTTTTTGCCGGATTCCGGGCAAACTACTTGTCCGGCGAAACAGGGAAATTCAGAAACAGATTCATCTTGTCTCTGTACCTCTGTATTCCGCTTTTCGCCAGATTCCGGTCAGTCTACTTGTCCGGAAGGAACATAAAGTTCAAATATGGATTCAGGATGTATTTTCACCTCTATTTCGACGCTCTAATAGACCAACGTTTAACCTCTAATCAACTTCAGATAAGACTTTCACTCTTACCAATTATCCGGTTTTTGTCGGATTCCGGGCAAACTACTTGTCCGGCGAAACAGGGAAATTCAGAAACAGATTCATCTTGTCTCTGTACCTCTGTATCAAACTTGTATTCAACTTCAGATAGAATTTTAACTGTATCAAACTTTTATTCAACTTCAGATAGGCGAGAAAATGAAGTTCAGCTCTGGATTCAGCGTGACTTACTCCTAAATCAACTCTCACATTAACCTGAAAAAATATTTGTTTCATTCCTTAACATAAAACCCCGTCCCCCACCCCTAAATGTAGGGCTACAGGGCCCATCTACGAACTTGACCTGTGCTTCTATCTCAACCCCTTCGAGACTTATCGTGCTGACAGACAACTTTTACGAAGTCAAAGGCATCCCCTCATTTACGTTTGGGATCCCAAAAAGCCCTAACCCTGGCCTTGTGCCCCTCAGCCTATCCCATTCTCCCACTAAAAAATTAGCCATTTAAGCTTCCATCCAAAATTCTACGATCTGGTCCGAACTAAAGTGAAGTTCTAGGCCTCCTTTATCAGCAAGTCCTGGGATTTACACTACCTTCAGAGCCTGCACTGCTTTCTCCAACGATGCGTTTTCAAGGTTGACATCATTGACATACAGGAGCCTATCACCTGGGATGAGTCTTCCATCTTGCTGTGCCACTCCGAAGGGCACTAGGCTCCGGATGACGATGACAGTTTCATTCGGATTCATTGGATCCTAGAAAGTTTTACTGTTATTTTGTTTTAGTTACTTACTTGACGTTTACGCCCCTGAACAACAAAGCGAAGTCCTCAAAAAGAGAGGAAAAGACAACATAAACATGGAATACCAGTGCCACCACCCCCCTGGCGAACCCCCCGGGTACAAAAGCCCCCCCCCCCCCCCCCGGAATGCAAATATATAAGGGGTGAAGTCCGGGGGGGGGGGGGTTAGCCAGAACCCAGACTAAACACATAAATAAAAAAAATACAACAGACAACCCGTGTCGTCTACATGGAGAGGAAATCTACTCAAGAAAGCGCGGGTTAACGGGAACTTCCTGTTTCTGGAATTTCTGGGGGAGAGGGAGGAGAATTTCTGGCTGCTGGTCGATCCTGCCATCTGCAGAGCGATAAACTCTGAGACTCGCAGCCGTGACGTCATGGCCGAATGGACAAAATAGTGAAATTCATTCCGGTCTGCTTTGGTCACACCGTGCAAGCAATCTGGCCACACGCCTATCGCTGGCACCGGCGTCAATGTAAATGTTGCTTCCGTAACTCATATAATTTGTGTTTGCCAGGTACTCCTTTTAGCTTATTGGCTACGGTGATGCGTTTGTTACACAAGCCGAGTAATTGATGCAAGGCACTTTCAACCAAGAGGTCGACCATTCTATCTCCTCCCTATAAGTGCTAAGATTTACTATAGCAGGGTAGTGTCCAACTCGGTATTAGAGAGTCTCCAGATCCAGCCTCTTCAAAGAAGATTCGGACATGCCCAGTAATCCAGTTCTCATTTGACAGTGAATCCATTTAAATTTTACGATCTAACGAGCACTATAAAGCCCAATTAAAGTACGTGAGCAAAATTTCGAGTTCAGTAGAGTCAATCCTTGTAGAGTACGATACGGGAAAAGAAGAACTTCCAGAGCACGAAATAACAAGAATTTAATTACTGCGGATCCTAACTCCATCGGAACTCGTTTCTGCATTTTGGAGAATTAAATAATTAAGTCGTGGAATACCTAACTGAAGCACTGGCATTTCTCTAATTGGGACCTAGTGAGCGAACTAACGGTGGACAATTTTTTTTCTCCCTCAAACACACTGGACCACTGGCTGCTGCAACACTTCACGTTGCCACGGAAACGGAAATCAAGATGTATTAACCATGTTTCTGTTCTTGAACTGAAAGCCCCGTTCTGGCAGGCAGGCACAGTTGCAAGTTGAAGTACGCATTAGTCTACCTTCAACTTAGTAGATGACGGGTTTGCAACTTTGGCTAGTTGGTGTTCCTGTTATTTGTTTCCGATGCGTTTTAGGGGTTTCCATGTCTGTCGGAGGTAGGGACTTGGCGAGGGGTTACAAATTGTGCTAATTTGTGTATTTGAGGGTTACAAAATTCGTCTCCATATCTGTCACTGTCATTTAGAAAAAAGTGTTTCCGCAACGATTACAAATTATGATGTAACACAATGACGTTATAAAAATATAAGAATATATTGCACGTTTTCATCTGTCACGACGTCCACTGCAGAAAAGGATAAAGCTCTACGCTGCACCATCAATATATTTTGTAAATCCTTTCTTCCAATGTTTTATTTTCTTTGTTCACCACTGAACGATACCTGATCAGGTGATCAAGGAATGTTTCTGTTTTCCTTTTTTCAGATATACAATTTTAAAAGTTCGAGGGGTTGACAATGTCAGTGTTAAAACGATAGCGATGGAACTATTGTCGGCGAAGCCTACGAAAGGTTGCTCCTTATCTATTTTTGGATTTCCTGTGCGATGGTTCAACTCCCAACGGAGCTTCCTACTATAATTTAGGAAACATCTTCAGGAAGCACTGCAAAAGTTTCAAGAGTGCGAAAACCACGGCGGAAAACTCTTCAGCTTTCTACAGCACCTCGGAAACACATGGAAAGCTATTCCCGCTTAGCTTTCAGCTGGTAGGCTGGCGCGCCGAACTCCCAAGCGAAGGGTTGGTGGTTCGAGTCTCGGTATCGATGCCGACCGTTTCTTTTAGGGCGAGGGTTAGTGGCAGTTCCCCGTAAGACAAGCCAAAAGTCCACCCAGCTTCAAATGTGTACCTAGAGAAATTTAAGGAAAAGTACGGAAAGCGTCGGATGATTTGACCCCAGACACGCACTGCACTCCCGGCCGAAGGCGGAGTATCAGGAGATGGGCACCTGCGCTACGCAAGCCTTTACCGGTTTGCATGAGAAAGTTTTTTCAGCTCGAGAAGACCCTCTGCTGTAGACGGTGATGATTTTTTTCTATCCCAATCGGGTGCCGATTTTGTACACGTATGGCGCGAACAGACATAATGCTGCCAGTTCAATCAAGCCCTGACGGTAGGTACCTATCTTGACCGGAATATAACAATTAAGGTAGAATTATGACCAACAGAAATCACAGCGCTGAGATGACACTGGAACCTCAACTTACGAAGCATTGTCGATCCTTGACAGTAGGCTGATATTTTCACCAAAAATCTTCTCTTCTAGTCAAAGTTCCCAAGGAAACGTTCCAATACCAATCGGCATAGACATCCAGAAGTGAAGATCCTAAGCTCTTATTACAGGTAACAAGTCCAGACTCAAGGGAGTCACCGAAAAGTCACCGAATGATAGGAGGGACCATTTATCGTAGTCTGGGTAACCCTTCCTGCAGAAAATTCTCTGGGATGAGCCTAATCAACCTTGCCACAATTCTGTTTTGCGAAATAAAGGAGTATTGGGGAATGGACGGTTGAGTTGTCGAAAGAGTTATCTACAGGAAAGATCCCCGGCTTGCTCAAAAGGACTTTTCTTCCATTGAAGCAGAAAAGTGGATTTTCCGGCAAGTATCAAGAAGTAAAGGGCAATCAGAGCTGATTTGATTTCTGGAGACTGGAGTCCGAGGTATAAACACAACAAAGCACGCACCTACAGAGCCTGATGAGACCTAATCAGGGCATGCTATGGTTGGACTCCGGCCCTAGATACACGAGGAGTGCCCAAAAAACTGACATATGCCCAAGTGCATGGTATAGCATTCCGAAATGGGGTATACTGTAATTAATGCCAATACCCCCTCCCCCCACACACACACTGAAGAGTTCAAGGAAGAAGTCGACCAACTAGAAACTTTCCAAAGGCGAGCAGCCAAAATAATTAGCAAATTAATCGCAGAGCTTGCTTGTGGCCAGCTCTGCGAGAATTCTGGGCATCACTATTAAAAGCAACCTAAAATGGGATGAATACGTTAAAAACCCCGTAAAAAATCGTCATTTCTGCTAAATCTTTTGCTAGCACTAGAAGATTCGGTCTCTCGACAGGTAATCTTGCCACATGTTACAAAACTTATGGCCGACCAGTGATGGAGTACGCCTGTGCCATGTGGCATGCTGGCCTCGCAGTTCAGCAAAGGGAGAGTTGGAAGGGATTCAAAGAGAGCCTGATGTATCATTTTTGGTCAGGAAAACGAGTCCTGCGAAGACAGCCAAAAGACATTGCGTCTACAAACCTATCTGATAAAAAATATAAAAGTGCAATCTAATGTTTAAATGGTGCTATTGGTAGACTCCACCTCCCTTCTGCCTGGCTGATACTAAAGTTTAGTTCTGACTCGGAACGAATTTCGTTTCTCTTTTCTCCGGGAAAGAAGAATGGGACTTTTCCACAAAGTTTCGGGCTAAGCGAAACGATATTCGCCTCTGGCAGAAGAAGCAAACCACTAACCTGATAATCCAGAATGGAAAACCCGAGACCTCGATCACCCTTGTGTAGCTCCACCACTTCGGGTACAGCATTCCACATGGCTAGCGAAGTTAAGGGTTCCAAAGACCTAGACCGCCCCTTGAAGCCGGGACTGGTCTCCGATGAAGTGTCTTTGCCAGCAGAGCCACCAGCAGGACTCGACGGCGTCAGGACAAGTCCTGCTGACGCGGTGGATAAAGACCCGTCTGATTTGGCTTTTATGAGCCGATCTTGCGGAACGAGGGACTGGAGGCTTCCTCCGAGAGTACCCTAGAAGTGTACGTAAACGTTACTAGGTTATACAGAGAATGAGCGAGGCGAGGTTGTGATGGCTCGATTATTCACAAAGACAGAAGTTGAAAATTTTAGACCCTCAGTTCTGCTTTAAACAGAAGCTACCCAAGATGGTGGCCGCGGGATAACCCCTTGGTTCAAACTGCTGCGTTGTATGCAACACGATTTTTTCTTTGATTTCCGACGGGCGACATAATCGCATGAACCTTCCCACCACGACGCAGACGCAAAAGGAAAAGAAATTTTTCGTCGAGATTATTCTGGAAAAAAGCCAAAGGAACCCTGGGTAAATGACCTCTGAAGATAGATATCGCTTTTATTCTTCTCGAAATATCACGGTAAAATCAAATTTTATCTATAGGTCACCAATATATAAAGAGGAGATTACCCTTCTGAATACCACCCGCTATCAACCACTAGTAGGACATTTTCAGTAAAAACCTATATGTCATCTTGTTTAAAACAGGTTAATACAAGTTTATTCAGAAGATATTTTGCATTCAGCCATCCTACGATACAATCAGAACAAGTTGGAGCAACTTTAGTCTTGAAAATAAACCACTTTGTTTTTTCTTTCCTTTCTCTCAAAAAACTGCATGGGTTCAGATCAATTGACATTTTCCACGCATCCGACACTGCGACAAAACGCAAAGTTCTGCGTTGCTTGTCGCAAGATTTGTGTCGTATATCGCACGACGCAGAATTTTGCGCTAAATCGCAGCTGAACCAGGGGTAAGAGTATTGTAGCTGTATTTACTATATGGAAATAAGACACTCTGTAACGTCAGGAGATTTTTCCTAATGTATGACTTAATTGAGACGCAGTGGATTCCCTAACTTGTTCTTAGTCTTACTGTAACCGGTACAGAGTACCCTGCCAGTTAAGATTAGAATCTTAAATAGCAAACATCCACGGACGCATTTCTAACAAGCTCAATTACTATTCTCTCTCCAAGGAGGGTCCGATTTTGTTATTCATTTATTCCAGAACTTCCACATCCCAGATTAAGAAACTGGAACACCTTCTGCTGCACTGTATACAGCGGCAGAAAAGCAATTTCCCCTCAAACTGACAAACTAGGATTCTGACACTTAATCTCCCTGTTGATTACTTCATTTTACAGAACGGAAAAGACGACAAACGGGTGCCATAAATTCAGTAAAAAGAGTCAGCTAGAGAAACGGGGGAGAAATTAGCGCCTGATTGAATTAGCGCAGAGCTCGCGCCATCGTACAAGAGCTTGACTGAATACAATATTCGCCTTGGAGATTTCCGTGACTGTATGTAGCACGGGGAACAAAAGCTGCGTTTTCAGAAAAGAGCGTGCTCTTTACGTCTGACATATTTGTATACACGGAAATATTTTGCACATCTAAGGGAATTTGTATTTTTTAACCTGAAGGTCGAAAAATAGCGTTCAGAACGTGTGCTACTTGCACGGCAAGCATGAGGAACAAAAGCTGCGTTTTCAGCAATTAGCGTGCTGGACTCCGGTCATAACACGATGCGCTGTTAAAGTTGAACCGAAAAGGCAGCTTATTTTTACATCTGACATTCGTATCCACTGAGACATTTTGATCCATCTAATAGATTTTGTGTTTTCCACCCGAAGCTCTAGTAATCACGTTCAGAATGTGCGCTGCTTGCACGACAACCCAAAATTTATACATAGGCGGAGAATTTGAATTTCAAGATAGACGTGCATTTCCATGGCTAAAGATGCTAAGCTGGGAAAAGTTACGGGTGAACAAAATAAGAAAATTATGCTAGGACATGTCTTCCAAGGAATTTGCCATTTTTGGCTTATTTTCCGGTAGGGGCTTACCTTTGTAGTTCGTAAATGTTTCAAGCATAGAGGGACAGGCGCATAGGGGTAGCCTATCATAAGTATGACAGAAAATCATTCGATGGAATCGATTATCTGTCGATAGTGGACAAACGGAGTAGCGCATTTTTTTCGGGTTTTCATGCCTATTTAAGTGAATAAGTGATATGTAACTAGACTGTCCGATCTCAGCCATATTCGGTTGAAGTCCAACCATTTTTAGTGCCTGTGTTTTGTATTACAGAACACGGAGAAGGGTTTGCTATAATCTGCACTCGAATCTTTTTCTGGATTCGGTATATTCAACTCTAAAGAACAAGAGCTACGAGCTCATATGGCACTTGTTACGAGTAGTGGTACGAGAAAGTAGGAGAGAACTTCAAAATAAACACCCCGCCATTCAAAAATTCAATTAGGACATCTAGGTTCATTCGGTCTGAAAGCTCCAGATGACGTACTTAGAACCTATGCTTGTTCTTCCCACCAAGTTTCATCCCGATCCCTCCACTCTAATGTATCCCCTATGTAATCCCTATGTAACGGGCCACGGAGCTTTGTAGGGGCCGGAAATTTATTTTGTTCAATTATTTTAAATTTAATAAAACTGAACTGAACTGAACTAAGCGATTTCAAAGATTTCCGGTTCGCCCCTCCAACTCCTCCAAAATGTCACCGGATCTGGTCCGGAATTAAATGGGACGTCTGAGGCACGAGCCCTTTCTAAATATCAAGTTTCGGTTACATCCGATAACCCGTTCAATAGCTGAGGTTGCCACTGGATTCCGGATTCCCCTTTCGTACACTCCCCATCGACGGTCGGATCGGGGAAACGACATTCTCAAGTCAATAGTTCGGGTACCTGACAAGCCTGCCAAGTTCGTTGTCCTTGCACATCAGGAAGTACCGAACTCGTGGGATTACTACAAACTCGGATCCCCTCCAACTCCCCCACAGTGACCGGATCCATTCCGGTTATGCTATTCACTTGTTCTTCACACCAACTTTCATCCCGAACCCTCCACTCTAAGCGTTTCCCAAGATATCCGGTTCCCCCGTCCGACTCCCCCCAATATCACCGGATCCGGTTCGGATTTAAAATGGGGCGTCTGAGACACGAGGTCTTTCTATATATCAAGTTTCATCAAGATCCGATCACCCGTTCGCAAGTTCAAATACCTCACTTTTCGGATTCCCTCTCTCTCCACCCCCACCCCCCAGATGGTCGGATCCGGGAAACGACTATTCTCAAGTCAACCTGTTCGGGTCCCATACACGCCTGCCAAGTTTCATCGTCTTATTAGCGCATCAGGAAGTACCGAACTCGCGGGATCACTAGAAATTCGGATCCCCCCCCCCACCCCCACCCCTACTGTGAACGGATCCGGTCCGGTTATGTCAATCACGTATCTAGGGCTTGTGCTTGTTTTTTTCCACCAACTTTCCTCCCGATCTCTCTACTCAAAGCGTTTCCAAAGATTTCCGGTTCCCCCCTCCAGTTCTCCAAATGTTACCGGATCCGGTCCGGGTTTAAACTGGGATGTCTGAGACACAAGTTCCTTCTTTATATCAAGTTTCATTAAGATCCGATCACCCGTTCGTAAGTTAAAAATACCTCATTTTCCGGATTCCCCTCCCTCCAGCCCCCCCCCCCGGATGGCCGGATCGGGGAAACGACTATTATCAAGTCAATCTGTTCGGGTCCCTGACATGCCTGTCAATTTTCATCGTCCTAGCACATTAGGAAGCACTGAACTCGCGGGATCACTAGAAATCTGGACCCCCCCCCAACTCCCACATAGTGACCGGATCCGGTCCGGCTATGTCAATGACTTATCTAGGACTCATGCTCATTCTTCCCACCAAGTTTCATCCCAATCCCTCCACTCCAAGCGTTTCCCAAGATTTCCGCCCCCCCCTCCAGCTCCCCCCAGAGTCACCGGATCCGGTTCAGATTTTAATCGGACCGTCTGGGGCACGAGCTCTTTCCAAATACCAAGTTTCATTAAGATCCGATCATCCGTTCGAAAGTTATAAATTCCAAAATATTCCGGATTCCCCCTCACTCCACTCCCCCCATGATGTTCGGATCGGGAAAGTGACTATTTCCAACTTAATCATTTGGGGTCCCTGATATGCCTGCCAAGTTTCATCGTCCTAGCTTATGTGGAAGTACCCGAAGTAGCAAAACCGTGACAGACAGACCGACCGACCGACCGACCGACCGACCGACCGACGGACGGACAGAAATTGCGATCGCTATATGGCACTTGGCCGAAGGGCAAGTGCCATAAAAACGGAAGCTAAAAGGCTTGAAGCGATAAAACAAGGAACCCGTATTAGGATGCGTACCGCAAAACGACTTGTGACAATCAGGAGTTGAGAATCAAAAGATTTAAGAGGACCCTTGCCAAGAAGGGCCGAAATACCGCTTCATAAGCATTACAGCTGACGAATCCGTTTTTGTATATATTATATGAATATACGATTTGAGAATCGCAAGCTTGAAAACGCAGCTAAAATCGTCTCTTCCTCGAAACCAAAACAAAGGTATCAAGTTGGAATGCGCAAATGAGATGAGCACAAAGTATTCCCTCCACGTCATTGGGAAAAGGGTAATCTGAAGTTGCACATTGGGAAATTCTCATTTCCCCTTTTAACGCTAACCCAACCGCGCTATGAAACCCCATATTTCCATTTATATACGAGAAGATGACGGGTAGGGACACGGACTACAAAGCTTCAGTCCAACAACAACAACACAGCGTTCAAAACAACGCCATTTCGCGATCTCCATCTCTAAAAATGATAAGTAATAAAACAAATCTAACAACAAGCACCGACAGGTGTTTGTCGTAGGTCGTCTGAATCCGCCAATTTCAAGTTCCGGAACAAATCCATCCAACCTTCTCTATCTCTATCGCGTAGACTTAAAAAATCAACCAGGTCTGAACTTTATGCTAGCGAAGTGGAAGACGAAAACTAGGAAATTTGCAGCTCATTCATGCATCCACCAGGAACTTGCAGTCGACGTTCAATCTACCGTTTGTTTGAGGAACGAGTTCATTTCTGAGTTCAAAAGTTTACTAGGTACACAAGCTCTATTCTCGGTAAAGTTCCGCAGACTTTCTTTTCTTGAATAACAAAGTGAGCCGAAAGCTCTTGAACTCTAATTCTAAAGGAATAGGGACCGAAACCGAATTTACTCCGGCTGCCATGGAACATTTCTTTGCTCCTCATAAGAGAAAAATGATATTTTTATAAAGTCACAAATAAATTTATTAGCTAAATAGCTACTGTGAAGTCAATTTGCCCTGCACACGTAAGAAGAAAATGCAGTGTGTTATTTTCTGAATTTCACCTTCTACAAACTCACATCAAGAACCAATTCCCATAGTCATTAGCACTCTAATTTCATGTTGTCAAAGCTGGACACTGAAGGCCGGGATTTAGTATTTGTTCATGCAGTTCTTGGACAGTAGAAATGTCCCCTACTTTCCAGTTTTCGAGTATAGGAGCTGATCGTGTAGGCAATTTAGCTCCTTAACTACTGACCAGCTTCACCTAGGACAAGCAAGACAACTCCTGCGCAATCTTCTTGGAGCAAATTCACCGGTTTGCCAAAAAAGGTCCTTCATCGTTTATTATACTATTCCCATTTTGCTACACTATTTTGTTTTGTCACCAACATTAGCAATACTTTTTTTTTAATGGTATGACGGACAACCGTACTAAAAACAAATTAGGTAAAAACATAGTTTCTTCAAATGATTTTTGTCGAGTAGAACAGCAAAAACTCCATTTTTAGGCTTTATACAAAATAAATAAATGAATGAACAATTTTACTACGCAATGTGCAACTCAATATGACTGTGTTTTGAACCTGAATCAATAACCACTATGTTATCGGTTGTTATATCGTACTGACTGGCGTATTCGGTGCGATTTCCAGGGGTGGCGTTCCTTCATTCTCGATCCCATCACAAAGTGAGAAAACTGCGAAAGCGCCAATTCTTCTTTGCCACTCGCATTTCAGCACTTGCAGACTCACACTCGCTTGTTCTTTTAATTTACAAAAGTTCTGTAAGTTCAAGTTCTGGAAGGGTCAATGTGATTATTAAAGTTTAACCGAAAAGGGTTGGGATGGGACAATCTAGTTATCCATCACTTGTTCACTTAAATTGGCCTGAAGACCCGCTGAAAATGCGTTACTTCGTTGTTCCGCTGTTCACGAATAATCGATTTTCAAATAGTGGGATTTCCTTGCGATTTATGGTGCCGAATTTTTGTAGTATGCTTTAAGAGAAAGATTTATGATTTTTTTTTGTTCACGCACTAAGCAATCTTCACCAATATCACCACTGCCCACTGAAAAGCCGCATTTGTGTTGAGGTTAAAATTTCCCGCGTCATAGTAGAATTTACGCTGTGAGGACGGCCGGAGATATTCTGAGCCTCATAACTTGAGTAGATAGTGGAAAATCAAAAAATCCCTTTGCAGATTCCAAATAATTCAGTGTGTCCAATTAAATGACACACAAATAAGTTGGCTTTTCAGTTAAACTTTAATTAGTCTGAGGAATTTGTTAAATATGTAAAATAAGTGTCAGTGCTCTAGTGTAACTTGTAATTTTGAGTTAAGTTAGTATCCAGACTTTGTGGCAAATACTAGAATACAGTAGTTCTGGTTAGTCTTAAATTTATACGACACGTGCGATACAACGTTCTAAGTAAACAAGGTTCCGTACCTTAATGCCGAGTGGCAGCTTCTCTGATCCAGAAAGTTCTGGTGAATCCGGCACCGATTCCGGTAAGGGAAGTGGACGAGCTGCAACGATCCGCACATGTTGAGGCAGCTCCTTTAACGTCGATACGACCTCCTGATGGCTCAGACCAACGAGGGACTTTCCATTCACCTTCGAAATCAAAACTGTGAACAAATGCAGGAAAAAACGGCTAACCCCTTTCCCATCCCCAACGGAAAGCCATTCCATTTCCAAGAAGAAACTTCCACTGAAGTTACAATTTCATGTACACATGCCAAGGGGAAAGTTTGTCCGACCCAAACTTCCGAGAGCACGGTCCTTAGGCTACTTGCGCAGGGAAAACGTTGGAGTCAAGTCATATGTTGTCATTATTAGGCTAACAGAAAAAAATCGCGGGCACGCCTTTACAAAATTCCAGGAGAGTTATCACTACAATATTTGTGATTTCTAACATGGTCGTTCAGTGCTTTTCTGAGAGCATCGACTGATGGGATGGCAACGACGTAATACAGCAGCTTGTTAGAATTGCGATCGCCCCCGACTGTCGCAGTCTCTACTACGCAGCTTGTATGCTTCGATCAGGTCACATTTCCGTCCAGACAAAGACTATCCACCCATATAAGTAAGTTTAACCATGTGTGGTTCTGCATATGAAATTTCTTTTTCACCGTTTGTTTACGTTTTACGGCGATCCCGACAATACATCTGTATAAGCGGCTGGATATTACTATCAAGAAGACCGTATACGTTAATTTAGACGACCATCAAAATCGTAGTACTTCTACTGACGCGCTTTTTGCGCAACTGCTTGCTCCATTACTTTCCCAGCTTTAAATTTTCGTACGAAGTATCTGCTTGGTTTTATCGACATTTCACTGATATTTTCATTTATCACGATCGACCATGTTCGAGACCTTGCGACTCTTACGGCACGGGTATCTTCTTAGCGAGGGTACTAGAGCTCGCGGTTTTCTTACTGAGGAGAGCGGAAATTAATGCTGGGAAATACGGTTTAAAGGCGCAGGTTAACATTATTATTATTAGGCCTGTACAAATATTATCATAAAAAAAGTGAAAGGAGGATTATATTTTTTCATATGGACGAGAAACCCTATCTCGTGCTGCATGATACCGATGATATCATGATATATGACGAAAACAACCATATACCTCAAGAAGCTCATCGCCTGGCTGGAATTTCTGGGTCTGTCCAACTGGTCCTGTTGCTAGAATAGCACGAAGGCAGTGCCGGGAACGACTTGCCCCCCTCTCGCCATCTACTGTTCCTTCTAAGCTGATTCCCAAACTGCCGGTAGGTGATGCTTTAGACAGCTGAGCAACCTGCAAAGGGGAAATCAGTAAGAAACTGTTGCCAGTAGTTGACAAGAAGCAGAGCTGAAAACGCACATCGTGCCAACCGCAACTCTGTAGCCAGAGCTCCAGTGGCCTGCCCAGTTTCAATCATTTGACCAGTAATTCCCACACCGTAACACTGTTGGTCCTGCAGGGTGAAACATCTGTATTCAAAGTTGGCAGAGAACGGGTTCGTGTGGTAAATAGGCAATCAACCTTCAAATTTAAATACGATTTATGAGTTCTTCCGTCTTTTGGAATAAGGGTCGGAATGATGTCCGTTGCAGAACGGCTTCCAACAATAACTATTAGAAGGTCAGCTTGTCACGCTATATTCTGTTATTTTTGCCAAACGAATATCAAGTAGCGCGTTTGTGGTGAGGCTGAAGTCCCGGGGCATCCTGACAGATTTCATGGAATAGTTACACGGACAGAGAACAAGGAGAGTCTCTACACTTGCTAACAAACCCTGTCTGAAACTCCCTCCAGCATAATCATCTGAGCGTTATCTGAAATACCGATACCAACCCGCTCCATCAGGGAACTCAGTACAAGCGCATACAACCTCTACAGATGCTAGGATTTCTCTGGTTAACGGAGTACTTACCTGAAGATATACCTGATATACCTTGCCTGAAGATAATCATCATACGAACTGTTAAAAATGGCCAAATCTGACAACGATTTCTCGAGTAGGAGCAGAAACAAGACCAAAGGTTTCGATGGGATCCCAAAAATTTAATATTTGACCAGACAACTACGTCTTCTCTACGCCAGATCCAGTCTTCGCCAGGCTAATCATCTGAGAAAATTAATTTCAGATATACCTGTATAAGCCATATTTATTTTGACGATGCTGATCGAAACTTCCTGCTTTACTTCTGCCGAATTTCCGTTTTCGGCGGAATTCCGAGCGAACTACTTGCCCAGCCAAAAAAAGATAGTTCAGAAACGAATTCAGCGCATCTCCTTATCCCTATAAAGAACGTCTAATCAACTTCAAATAAAACTTTAACTTATAAAAAAAATCCGGTTTCAACCGGATTCCGGATGAACTATATGTCCAGGTAAAAAATGATTGTCATATACAGATTCAGCGTATCTTCTTACCCTTAAATCTATCATCTAATCAACTTCAAATACAAATTTTACTTTTAACAAATTTTCCGGTTTCGGACGGATTCTGGGCGAACTACTTGTCCGGCGAGAAAATGGTTTTCACCATCGTGTTCAGCATGTCTTCTTACCCCTAAATCGAACATCTAATCAACTTCAAATAAAACTTTTGCTTCTAACAAATTTTCCGGTTTCGGCCGGATTCCGGGCTAACTACTAGTTAGTCGAGAAAATGGTTTTCACCATCGTGTTCAGCATGTCTTCTTACCCCTAAATCGAACATCTAATCAACTTCAAATAAAACTTTTGCTTTGAACAAATTTTCCGGTTTCGGCCGGATTCCGGGCTAACTACTCGTCCGGTCAAAAAATGGTTTTCACCATCGTGTTCAGCATGTCTTCCCACCTCTAAATCAATCATCTAATCAACTTCAAATAAAACTTTTACTTTTAACAAACTTTCCGGTTTTGGCCGGATTCCGGCCGAACTACTTGTCCGACGAGAAAATAACTTTCATATTCGGATTCAGCGTGTCTCCTTACCCCTAAATCAACTATCTAAATAGCTTTTAAAAAATATTTTTCTTGCCCCTTAATTTGAAACCCCTCCCCCACCCTCAAATATATGGCTACACAGCCCATCTTCGAACTTGACTTGTACTTTGACCCAAAGGATCCTCCCACCAAGTTTCATCAAAATATCTCAATCCCTTCGAGAGTTATCGTGCTTACAGACGGACAGACGGACAGACGGACGGACAGACGGACAACTTTTGCGATGTCATAGGTATCCGTCACTAACGTTTTGGGATCCCAAAAATAGATTAACTAATAAAGTAAGGATATTTAGTGAGAAGTAGACGAGCATTAGGGAGTGAGAGGAGTTGGACAAATTAAAAAAAAAATGACCCTTATGTACAGTAGAGGTATGCTTATGTGGACAGTTACTTTAATGTGAACACTGCAGTTTTCGGCTAAATGGTAGACTGAAGATCCAAAATACCTGTATAGGTGTTTTCAGCTGCCCTTCTTACCTACTTTGGCTAACTGGTAGTTAGCTCTAGACACAGCAAGTGCATGAAAATGGCAAAGTCCGAAGTAAAAAAACGTTCACACAAGCATACCTCTACTGTAGTAGTACTGTAGTAGTTGTGTCTACATGGCCGGCCCGATGGCTGGCGATGGCATCCATCCATATATTGTCTATTTCTGATAATACAGTCTCTAAATATTATACAGTCTCTAAGATCTCAAGATCGGTATAAAAAAAAAAAAAAAAAAAAAAAAAAAAACATTTCGCACCCGATCTACCATGAGTTTCTCCCTCCCCCATACAACAATGTAAGGGAAAGGCAAGTGCGAGCAGTCTCTACGAAGGTCCCAAAATTCCAACCAGTAGCGGCCAAGCACAACCGTTACCAAAATTGTTTTATACGAAAGACTGTTGAAATTTTAAATAGCCTTTGACTATTTGCATGTTCTTTTAAATGTATATGTCATATTGACAAATTTGTGCATGACAGTACTCACCAACGTTGGTTTTGTTACCGTGAAAGTGTGAGCGAATAAATTACTATTTTATTCAGATTTTTATTCTATTCTATTCACACACTGCAACAGCAAGCGTTTTACTTGAGACAAAACAAAGCAATCTCCCGATTTACATTATTCGACTTTTACCTGGGACTTAGAAATAGAAACAGAACAGAAAGGTCGACCCAATCTACCACAAATCCCTGATTCTGGAATATCCTATGTTAAACGCTGGGTATACCCAGCATTTGGCATACCCTATACCTAAGCTGGATACCCTATGCTTAATGCTAGGTACCTGAGTGTACCTCAACCTTGACCTACTCCACTATAGTAATTCTGACTGGTTGATTTCTAAACTTCACCAAATTAATCATCAATATTTTATTGGGTCTGGGTACCCAGCAAACCCAGCATTGGAACGGGGTATCCAGCGTTAGGCACGGGTATGGCATACAATGTGTTTACCCAGCGTTTGGCACAGAGTAACCCAAAATTAGGGGTTTATGATATATGCACTCTGGCCTTCAATAGTGAAAGAGGAGTGACGTGGGTGTAATAAATGATATCCAGCTTGATTTAAGATGCAGGAAACGCGACTCACCACAACTTCAAAGTCAGGTCCAAGCTCCCTCATCCATTTTGTTCGTATAGCTGCCTCGACTACAGGACTGAGCTCCCCTTCATACACATTGTCAATTACGGAGCTGAATTCATCAAAACTGAAACTGTCATTGACCGCCTCGGCTAGCAACCCATTGAGTAGCGTCGTTTCACTAAAGTCGGCAGATTCAGGTAGAACAAGCTGAAATGGACAATATTGTACTTACGACTACTGGCCAAATAAAACAGCCATACCTGCCTTAGCGACATTGAACTTAATCGAAATTGGCTTGAACATGGCCTGCAGTAAAATAACAAAACCTATTTCCTCCCCAGAGCTACACAAATGCAGTAAACGCTACAGACGAGTTAACCGTTTTCGTGTTAACCTTAGCTGTACCGACTTGAAAGCTTTCCACATCCCACTGGCACGTACAAGCGTTCTTCTGAGTCTCTGCCAATCTAAAATCTACATCACCCTATAACCTCTGACAAAACGACCTTTCCTGCTCTGAAGTAAAAGAGGGTTTTCGAGCGACTGAGGCGGAACGACCTTCCATCACTGAGCGAAGTACATAAGGAAAACCGCATTGTATCCATTACGGGAATAATGTTCCCATTCCCGTTTCCATCTACATCTGACTCCAATAGAAAACTAAGATTCTAGGAACAAAAAACAGTCGGAAACGTACGTTATCTAAAAAATGCAGCACTCAGGACGCAAGTGCTACCCGGCTTGGGCCAAGCTTCTTTATTCTAACGAATATTGGGAAAAATAAAATGATTCTGATTCTGATCTTTTCAGAAAAACGTCTACCACTAGGCGTAACCTGTACACGACGTGACTGACTGCTTCCTGATTGACATCTCGATTTTGGAAAATTGCATTTTGTAAAAATTGTATTCTTTTTTTCTACTCCGCCTCGGCGGGTCACAAAATATTACTTCCTTACATATAGAAGATGTTTGAAAGATTATGTAATTCGGCCATTATTGGAAGTCTGTCGACTATTCTGTTTCAAAGAATTTGCCATATTTCGTTAATTGTTTTTAATTTTTTTTTTTTTACAGAACTCACAGAGCGCGAACACCACTGTGTAAGCTCTTAAATTCCCGTAGCAGCGCGAAAATCTAGCCTGTAACTCCAGCTTTGTTTTAAGCTAGCTAAAGCCCTCCCTAACTCTTAAGTGAGAAAGAAAGCGTTCGCCTGATCTTGTTCACACCAAGACCGGCTCCAACCTTAGACATTAACATCTGGGAAACTCCACTGCTACGCTCGTGCCATAAAAACTAAACATGCTAAACTGATGAAACATGGGCGATCCGAGCGCACTCTCGCCAGACTGTCAGATATTTCATAACAGATAACACAGGATGCACGGTTTTTCATAAAGACAGACAAAAAAGTCAGCAGATACTTTTTCGGCGGTTTTTCGGCTCTTCCTGGCAATGCTTGTTATGCATAATACTTAATGCATAACGTTTCAAAAATACAACAGATTATATCCCAAGTGTTGTCTGTTGAAACTGCGCATCCTTGTGTTATCTTTTATGAAACTTCTGACAGTGCAGTAGCGTGGCCCCACTTTCGTGAGAACAGTGTCTTTTTATACCCGCACATATTTACCTTACTACTACTAAAGTCCCCTCTGTCATGGAGCATCTTAGGTGCTGGCAGAACAGGAGAAGGGGGTACAGATCCCTGGGTTATTGCAGCCTGAAGCTGTTCGTATCTCGGGCCACTAATATACCGGGCAAGCTTCAATGAAACTACGGACCCTGTGGCCCGAAGAATTTCAACTGCTTGGTGGTTACTGCATCCTTCCAGGCTTCTACCATCAACCTAAAAAAAACACGTTATTTCTAATGACTATTTCCAAGTAGTTTGGTCGAGTCCCTAATATGCCTGCCAAGTTTCATCGTCCTAGCCCTTCTGGAAGTGGAGAACAGTGGACCGACAGACCGACCGACGGAAAAGTGATCGGTATATGACACCTGAGCGAAGCTGCAAGTGCCATAAAAATGGGTAGAGGGCCTACCACACGGAAAAATCCAGTGCCACCCGGCGAAAAACACAAGATTCTGAAGAGCCAACGGCAATGGCAAATCCACAACAAAAGAAACATCTACATTTTTTTTTAATAAATAAATAGCGGTGTAATAAGCAAATGGAACCGGGGAATATCGGTGCACCACTCGCTGAAGATGAACTGTACCTGGGGAGAAAAATAATTACATTTCATATTGGTATTTGGGGGGAAGAACCGAAGTGGATGATGATTATTAGGACAGACGCTATTCCGATGTGGGTGCTGAGAAAGTATATATTGGTAATGTTAGCCAACGGATTTTCTTTTTCCCAATTGGGAAAATGCTGTACATTATTTCAATTCTTATTGTGAAGAGCCGATGGATTTCAAAAGGAAGTTTGTGGTCGGGAGGTTTGGAAGGAAGGTGTTAGGCTCCAGGTATGTGAAGTATGTATTTTGGTGACCTTCAAAGGCTGGGTGGATTCTTGATGGCTGTTTCAGTGCTTTACATTCTTATTTTATTTTTCCCGGCATGGCCCATGGGCTTTTCTGGGAACAAATTCATACATTCATTTTAACCATGAACACGCCCCCAACACAGTTTGCTAGGCGTAGTTTCAATACGTTAATACCCTTTTAGGCCAGTTAATAATTTTGAACTTCTTCTTTGGCACTGGTGAGGGGAGGCAAACTTGACAGGACAGATGGTTCACTTGGACATGGCTGGCAAATTTTTCCACGACACAAACATCAACTTTTGGCTCTGCATATAATACGGAAACCAGAAAAGCCAGTTGGAATCACTTCCAGTTGGACTCCTGGAACCTTCTAAACCCGAATATATACTGGCTTCGGAAAGGCAAGGACGCCTCTCCATGAATGCTAACAGATGCCAATACGTTTGCTTCAACCCCCCTGCTTCTCCGAAGAAACTGTCGATAAACATTGGATGTACCGTCATCGTAACGGAAGAAAAAAAGCGAAGGCTGGGAATACGAGACGGCGATTAAATCAACTACCAGTGGTATCCGTTTTGGCTACAGCCAAATTGGGGTTGTGCCCCTGAGCTTGCGAGGAGGTGATTAAATCAACTGCCAATGGTATCCGTTTAGGCTACAGCAAAATTGTGCCGAACCGTTCGCGGTATAAAAGGCACGGACCCGGGAAGCTATATACACTGCCTTTAGTGCACCGTAAGTGAACTTTCTGGCTGGACTACATGGTATACTTAGGAAAAAAGATCTACGTTGCATACGTTCCACGTATTTCAAATACCTCCGTGTCCTGCTATATTTACCCCGTCGCACGCGAAACTGACATTTGATCCGACGTTTGTCGATTCACGACTCACTACTAACAATGGAAAATCTGTCCTCGAAATTATGTCCTCCGATTGGCCGTTTACCTGTTCACCACCCCATTAGCTTAGTTCTTATTTGTGATTAAATTTCTCTGTGTTTTTGTTTAGTTATTTCTTATGTTTCTTTTTACTGTTGTACTGCACTTATACCCTAGGGCACTGCGTAATAAATCCATTCATTCACTCATTAAGTTACCCGCCCGATTATTCCTCATTCTTTTCTACCCCCCTCCAAATAAACAAGACCAAAGGTTCCGATGGGATCCCAAAAAATCAATATTTGATACAGACAATTAGGTTTTGTCTTCGCCAGATCCAGTCTTCGCCAGGCCAAACAGCTAATCATTAAGAAATCCAAGCTCAGATATGGATTCAGCATGTGAGTTTACCTCTATAAGCCGATCGAAACGATCCTAGCTTACTTCTGTGAATTTTGCGGTTCTGGTGAAATTCAAGAACTACTTGTCCGGCGAAAAACTAAAGCTCAAAAACAGATTCACCGTATCTTCTTACCCCTATATCCAACATCTAATCAACTTGAAAAAAAATTTAACTTTTAACAAATTTTCCGGTTTGGCCGGATTCCGGGCGAATTACTTGTCCGGCGATAAAATGGTTTTCGTATTCTTGTTCAGCATGCCTTCTTACCCCTACATCAAACATCTAATCAACTTCAGATAAAACTTTAACTTCTAACAAACTTTCCGGTTTTGGCCGGATTCCGGACGAACTACTTGTCCGGCGAGAAAACAGTTTTCATATTCTTGCTCAGCATGCCTTCTTACCCCTATATCGAACGTCTAATCAACTTAAAATAAGACTTCTACTTTTAACAAACTTTCCGGTTTTGGCCGGATTCCGGACGAACTACTTGTCCGACGAGAAAATGGTTTTCATATTCGTGTTCAGCGTGTCTTCTTACCCCATAATCGACTATTAAATTAGCTGTTTAAAAAAATTTTGCTTGCCCCTTAATTTAAACCCCCTCCCCCACCCCTAAATGTAAAGCTACAGGGCCCATCTACGAACTCGACCTTACTCTTGACCCAAAGAATGCTCACACCAAGTTTCATCAAAATATCTCATTCCCTTCGAGAGTTATCGTGCTTACAGACGGACGGACAGACGGACGGACGGACGGACGGACGGACGGACGGACAACTTTTGCGATGTCATAGGTATCCCTCCACTTACGTTTTGGGATCCCAAAAACAAACTTGAAAATCACACGCGAAAGGATAACCTTTTTAAAGGATAACCTTCCTGCAATCCTTCCACAGAGCACACAGGAATAGGAAGCCTGAATCCACGCTTACCTCGACAATTTGGTCATTAATCTGGATTCTTCCAGACTGATCTGCTGGACTACCCTTGCTGATACTCTTGACGAAAATTCCGGAGAGAGATTCTGCAATAGAAATCGATTCTGAGCGACTTGAAACACAGAGAATTGCCCAGTCTGAAAAAAATTCTGCGAAAATAGTAAGAGCGTAGAATTCGTGAGAAAAAGCTTTCTGTGACAAGGAGTGTAGCTTCTAGGAAATAGATAACTTATAATAGCGCTGTACTGTTCGTCCCCATCCCCTTGTTTTTCTTAAGATCGAACCACAAGCAGGCATCGCACGGCATTGTACAGGCGGGACGAGTAGGCTACTAAAAAAAGATGAACGGGTCCAAAAAGGCACATATCACATAAAGTTTAACCGATAAGGGCTGATATAAGACAATCTAGTTACCCATCACTTGTTCACTTGAATAGGCTTGAAGACCCAATGAAGATGCGTTACTTCGATGCTCAACTATCTGTGGCACCTCCATGGGCTTGTACCTGTGTTGTATGCTTAACGAAAACGGTTTACGAAAAATACAAGTAAAAGGGAAAATGAAATCAACCGGGGGACAGGCGAAAGTGACGAGGAAGTGCTTGGCGTTCGTCCACATATGTTTGAGCAAAAGTATCCATCAACCTCACCAGTGTGGCCACTGAAGCCACGTTTGTATTGACATTCAAGTTTTCCTTGTCATAATACAACTTTCTGTTGTGGGGACGGCAGTACAGATCCTGACCGTCAATACTAGGGCTTATAGTGGAAAATAAAAAAAAATCACGTAGCACAATCCAAATAATTCAGTGTGTTCAATTAAATGATACAAAAACAAGTTGGCTTTTCCGTCAAACTTTAAAGATGGCATTCTCCACCAGGAGGCACGCACCATCCATGCAGTGTATTAGGCTTCGGAGTTCCTGAACATACCCACGTGACGAGGTGCAGGACCTATGCTCTAGTATATTAACGAAAAAAGACGAGGGGGTGTGCCATGTTTTCCTTTTGGCTCATAGTTAAGTCCGAGAGAACACGAAAACAAGCAGCCTAAAAGAGGGCACATTTTCCAGGAAAAAACGGCTAGGGTCACGGAATCGGTACAAAGCAGAGCGTGTCATATAATGTTAGGGCTGAAATATATTAGCAACAAAGCTTCCCTCCTGCTATTAAGGCTGAAGCCACTCCGTGTCCGCCGGGAAAAATCTAATTTTAAGCTTTGGCCGGTCGATCCTTGTCAGTGAAAAGCACAGAGACATACTGCCCGAACACCGATGACAGGATGGACGCTGGGTTGCTTCGTGTGGCAGGACCGTAATTTCGATGCCAACTTCACAGTTATGGTCAAAAAAGAAATTGCTGATTGCCACTTTCTCTGTCACAGCGAGACAGGAGAGAGCCGTATCCGAATAGCTATTCCTGCACGAACGGAATTAAGGGAGTTTCTGAAACGCGCACACTACATCCCTCAACTTTTAGAAGGTGTAACGTTTTTGTAAGGCTGGAGTCTTGCTCCATCGCCGCTTCAAGTAGCCTACTCAAAAAACTAGCAGAGCAGAAAAACAATTCCAATTTTCTGAGTGTCTTTGACGATCCCTGCCTACTCTACTACAAAATCACACAAAAACAAGAAACTCGACCAACCTTTTTCACAGACGTAGCCAGCAATCGTTATACCAAGTCCTTGAACATCCTTCAGCAGTTCTACGGTGAAAGTATCCACGTCAGGAACCGCATGAAGAGGCACTTCAGGTTGAGCCTGAAAAATAACTCGTGTCAAACAAACCCTTTTGGTTACCGAGTTGTTTTTACACACTGTGCTGCACTAGCACCTCAACTGACGTGTCAAAGTGCATTTATGCAAAAATAACATAAATATAATATAATACGTTATTTTCTGTCCATTTTTTATAGCAAATGCCGGAAATCGCCTTAGAAGGCCATATCCAGGGAATTCGCTCACGGGATTGCCCGCCTAACCGTTGGAAGGACATTTTTTTTCTTCATTTGTGTCGGAAATGGAAAAATAGTTCCGAACAGAGGAAGGTATAAAAGAAAAGCCTTTGGTAACTTACATTATAGCTTTTGTTCTCTCTCGTTTTGCAAGCTTTCCGGAATTTTTGGTATTCTGAGATGAAAAGGTCTAAAACATATCAGGACTTTCTATTTCAAATATTGTAAATTTCTTTTGTACCATCCTCGGCGTTATAGGAATTCCCATGTAACTGCAAAGTTTTTGACCTCTGACCCCTGTGTAAATTTAACTTCCATTGCCCTGGACCTGCACTTTTCTGCCCTAGACCATTCTCCACATTCCATCCAGGAAGAAAGATTTTTTAGACCCGATTAGTCCCTTGTCTTCTTTCTATGTTTATTTTTTCCTTCTCCTTCCCTGTACTTCACTATTTACTTTTCCTTTTGTAGTGCGTAAATAAAATCGCAATCGGTACTTATGATGTAAGTAAGCTTTCGACTCGCTTCTGCACCCACAAGCAATGCATGAACTACTTGAGCGAGGTGTTTCACCTGTAATTGTTAGACCGTTGATGAATATGTACCGTCACATGAAAGCAAAAATAAGAATCCCGGGGAAGGCCGTATTGTCTGATGAATTGCCAGTCCGGATTGGGGTTAAGCAGGGTGCTATCACTTCACCTGTTATTTATAACAACGCTACGGTATCTGCCCAATCAGACCTTCCATCGTGTTGTATTCATAAAGGACTGGATCTATCTATCCTGTGTTATGCTGATGATGTTTTAAACATAAGTAGAACTGTTTCTAGCCTTGAAAACTGCTTCCAGAATATTTCGCAAAATTATCAGGGAATAGGTTTGTCTATGAATACATCAAAATGTGAAGTGCTGCTTTTTAATGATAATAGTGATTTTTCCGTTGTTAATGTAGCTTTAGATAATGTTATAGTAAAGCCGTGTGATAAACTGATGTACCTTGGTATTCCGATTGGCAAGACTCTGAAACAAACTAAAGCTTTGATTATTGAGAACATGGAAAGCAAAATTCGTCGATCTTATGGTCAAACTGTTTCAACCCAGTTTCATCTAAACCGTTACCTTTTAGCAAAATTATATAATAGTGTTGCGCTTCCCCATGTTCTATATATAGCTCCTTTTTCTGAAACTTTAAATGATACGGACCGACTAAAAATTAAACGGATTTACTTTAAATTTGCAAAATACCTTCTTCGTTTTCCACCTTGGACGCGCAATACCTACATGACCAAGAAATATGGTATCGTTGACCCGATTCTTAAACTCGACGAGCTTTGTCAACGACTAAAATGCAAACAGAGCGGCCATGAGTGGCAAGGGATTGTTCTCTGATATTATTTGAATTATAAGTGCGATTTCTCTTTGTGATTTGCCTTTTGTTTTTCTTTGTTGTGTGATCTGTTTTGTGTGTTTCTTCTACTTTTCTTCTTATACTCCATCATTTTCTCTTTCTTGTACGATGGGTCATAAATAAACATTACATTACATTACAAAATGTCATCATCGTTTACCGAATATCATCTCCCTAGCTTCTCAGACTGGTCCAGGACAGCAGAGACGGCCACTCACTCACGATGTGACTGCACTCACTCAACTCACTCAAGACTTTTATTCCAGACAGAAGCCATAAAAAAATACTACAACAAACAGACAAACAGAAATATTGGAAGTATTTCAAGAAGTGTCACTGACTGCAGTCAAGTGTCAAGTTAAGGAAGTGTCACTTGCAGTCAAGTGTCAAGTTAAGGAGTTTCTTGCCTTTCTTCCACGGATTTTGGATTTGCCAAAAGACATGCACCATCATGCCACGCGGCGGAGGCATACAGCTGATTAATAAATTAACTCGTCCATCTCCCAACCTCTCGGAATACGGGAGATAAATTACTATCTTCCAATCAATCAAACTATGCCCATTAACAACGCCAAGAAAACAGGAATGGACCCAACGTCCCATTATAATGTAGCCGGAGTCTTCCTGAAGTCTCAACACTTCACAGGATATTACGAGCATTGGCCGAAGAACGCAGCAGGCGCCCGAGGAACAATATCAATATCTTTCGTTGATGAATATGATTTGTATTTGAAGTGAATGTCATATTTTTATTGTATCCTTCTTTGCTTTGTTGCCACGGCCGACTGACATTTTGCAATAACAGGTATAAATTTATACTTTTTATATTCATATTTATGACCTTCAACGGAAATAACTGTAGCAGAAAATGTTGCTTGTCTTTAGCTTTTATATGTCCGGATGCAATATTCGTTTTCCATTCAGCAGGCAGCTCGCCGGTAGGCCTTGTTAAGGAATTGTTTCTACAGATTATTTCTTGCAGCAAGGCTTTAATTGCATTCATCTATCTGATTAAATGGAATGTTCCACGGGAGAGGAAAACCTACTGACATTCTTAGACACATAAATCTGGGTTTCGGATGTCATGCCCCCCCCCCCCCACCCCCGTAAGTGAATAATCAGGGTTACACATCACTTATTCAGTTCAATAGGCAGAAAAAGTCGATAAAAATGCGTTACTCAATTTGTCTACTACCCTCAGATAATCGATTCTGTCAGACTTGTGGTACCTCTATGCACACGTCCCTCTATGCTTGGAATATTCACTAACTACACAGGTAAGTCACTGCAGAAAAATAAACTAAAAATGGTAGATCCCGTGCAAGAACTTTCTCCAGCCGTGGCTTATCTGGGTAGCGTCTTTAATCCTTGAAATGTAGGCTTTTTTTAAATTCAAATTCTCCACCTCTAGATAAATTCTGGATTTTCGTGCAAGCATCGCACTTTCTGAGCGTTATTACTAGAGACTCGTGTGAAAAAATACAAAATACCTAAGATGGGTCAAAATATTTCAGTGTAGGCCAGTACAGATGCTGCCCTTTCAGTTAAACTTTAAGGTTACTTTAATAGGCAGCAAATAAAATAGGTGGTGCATCGATCATTCTTTAGCAAGATCAATAACAAGCTCATATCCCAGCCATAAATACACGTTTGGGTGAAGTTTTGAGTGAAAAGTGGTGTTATCTTGCGAAAAAATGCCTCACTGCATACAAATGCCAGAATTTAAAATAAAAGTTCCCGAGCAAAGACCTTCAAAAGATTACTGTTATATCCATAATCTATCTGCTATCTTAACCCAAACGTCGGGAAAAATCTAGTGTAACCGAGGCGTCAATAGCGTCATCGGATCGATCAGCAGGACATATTAAATAAATTTTATATGATAGTTGGAATGCTTTTTTCGTTAAAATCAGCCGACTCATCCGTTCAACGCAGTCAACTATGATTCGCAGTCAGCTTGGGCTGAAGGAATATTTATTTGTTGTGCTGAAAGACAAAAACGCCGACAAATGTTTGCTCCCAATACGCCCCACACGGCTGGGTATACTATATATTATATCGCCCGAGCGCACCGAGCAAGACAAGGGCGATAATGATTTAACACTAGTACACTGTGCAGCGCAATAAGCGCAAGCGACAACACTGTAATGCCTGGCGTGATATTTGAAAAGCACTGCCGGCATGCCGTTCTGGATTCCACAGAAAACATTATGGGCTTTTGTTTAGAGAAAAGGTGGTTTGCTTTTGTTTGGTTTTGCCGAATTCCAGTTGGATTTTATCACATGAGCTGTGAGCTAAGCCACTTCTGTTCCAATATGAGAATTTCCAAGCTCTAAGAGGTGATGCATGGCTGTAAAACCTAGGCTAATGGTTCTTGGTTGTTAATACCAACCTGAATCAACAGGTTGATTCACCAGCAAGGTGATTCCTCTGGACTGAATTATGGTGTAAAGTGGCTGAAATCAGGCTTTCAAAACACCGTCTTTTTGGAGGGCAACACATGGGAAAGTTAAAAACTCTTTTTTCCAAGGGCGATAATAGTTGTTATCACCCTGTTATCGCACGGTTGGAAGGTTTTTCTTTTAACATTAGGGGAATACCAGATTTTGGCACTGGGTAGGATAGGACTGATACCATGGGACTGCACGGTGTACTGGTGTTATCATAAACTAGTACTCACAGTGATCAGTCCACTATGCAGGTCATCCATCCTTAGGGTAGACGTCGACTCAAATGTGAAACGGTCTCGCTCGTGATATGTAGAAGGCGTAACTAGGTCTTCCATCGCAGCCATGGTGGACTCCGTGCCGGGGTAAGAAATATTATCATCGTCAACTCCGTTGGCAAGCGGATCGGGTAAGGCATTCTGAAGGGAGGCAAGGTGGCGTTCCAGCTCTTCGGCATTGGTAAGCATTCGCGTCGGCACGATGGGTATCCGGTGAGGCACACCCTGAAAGAAAAAGATCGTCAATGGGGATCCTTTCGTATCCAGGGTTGTTGAATTTCTAAGTTGGCGACCCCAACTTTGGCAAGACACAAGGTGGACGATTCCTGGTGGTTGGAGTTTGAGGAAACTGTAAGTCCCGTGTCATATTCCCTGACAAGAAAACTAGGTAATTAGTAATATCCTATAACTTTATTTACAATAGGTAACGGTCAAAGCTCAAATGACATCTGACTACAGATGACAGTTCATTTTTCAGTTTATAAATCCTCTCCGGATCCCGCCAGTTGGAAGAAGCTCTTCTGACAAGTTTAATGACACAGTGACTGTTGGATTGTTTGAAAAATGAATAAGGCGACCCGTTCTGAAGTACCGTACTGACGTTTAACTCCATGAGGTTTAAACGAGGACGGCAATATAGAAATACAAATTTGACATTGGAAAAAATCCGGTTTCAACCGGATTCCGGAAGAACTATATGTCCGGTTAAAAAATGATTGTCATATATAGATCCAGCGTTTTTTTTTTACCCTTAAATCTATCATCTAATCTACTTCAAACACAAATTTTGCTTTTAACAAATTTTCCGGCTTTGGCCGGATTCCGGACGAACTCTTTGTCCGGCAACAAAATGGTTTTCACCATCGTGTTCAGCACGTTTTCTTACCCCTAAATGGAGCATCTAATCAACTTCAAATACAAATTTTGCTTTTATCAAATTTTCCGGTTTGCGCCGGATTCCGGGTGAACTACTTGTCAGGCAAGAAAATGGTTTTCACCATCGTATTCAGCATGTCTTCTTACCCCTAAATCAAACATCTAATCAACTTCAAATAAAACTTTTACTTTTAACAAACTTTCCGGTTTTGGCCGGATTCCGGGCGAAATACTTGTCCGGCGAGAAAATAACTTTCATACTCGGATTCAGCGTGTCTCCTTACCCCTAAATCAACTATCTAAACAGCATTCAAAATATATTTTTTTTGCCCCTTAATTTGAAACCCCTCCCCCACCCTCAAATATAGGGCTACAGAGCCCATCTTCGAACTTGACTTGTACTTTGACCCGAAGGATCTTCCCACCAAGCTTCATCAAAATATATGAATCCCTTCGAGAGTTATCGTGCTAACAGACGGACAGAC
Organism: Branchinecta lindahli; assembly: GCA_023053555.1. Taxonomy (NCBI): domain Eukaryota; kingdom Metazoa; phylum Arthropoda; class Branchiopoda; order Anostraca; family Branchinectidae; genus Branchinecta; species Branchinecta lindahli. The sequence goes on from JAKZAO010000001.1 coordinate 10,066,033, forward strand.
GGACAATTTTGCGATTTCATAGGTATCCGTCACTAACGTTTTGGGATCCCAAAAAGTTGAGTTTAAAACTACATGTCTTAAATACTGGAAAAGAGACAGTACCTACTACTGCGGATTCTACTTTAACTATCGCACCGTACTTGACTGTTTGGTTGTTGTGTTGATTGGGAGTCCCAGATCGGGTAACTGACGATTCCTTTTTAATTTACTTTTCCCAGATCGGGCAACTGACGATCAGAGCAAAATAAAACTATTGTTATTTTGCTCTGGTGACGATTCCTTTTTAATTTACTTTTTCAAGGAATTTGTTGTCGCTGATACTTTAGGGTTTTTAGGTCCCTTACAGTTTGCCTCTGGGCATCTTATTTTTCCGGTTGGAATAAACCCATTTATTCTTGAAAAAAAAGTTTGGATCAGATTATCCCAAGCGCAGAATATTAACTCACTATTACACCTATCGATGTACGTCAGTTTGTGGGGGGGGGGGGGCACTTGCTAACAACGGCAAATTCAAGAGCAACATCAAAGAGAACTCTCTCTTTCATGAGGAATATCAGCAGCTTCGGCCACGACCGCACGATCAAACGCTTTCTACAGCAGAAGATTCCCTGGCCCCAATTCCAAGGAATCTTAGACCGAGGTGAAAAGTTCAAGATGTTCCCAACGGGAAAAGCGCAATTAGTTTTCTGTGTCATTACCACGGCGACCGAAATGATAACCCGTCCATAACAAGTATAAAGAAACGTTGTCTGAGACCAGAAAAAGGTCCAAGATAAATTTCTAGCATCCGGGAAGCGAAAGAAAAATGGAGAGCGGGTGATTTTTCCAGCTGGATAAACCCATTTATTCTTGAAAAAAAAGTTTGGATCAGTTTATTCCATGGACAGAATATTAACTCACTATTACACCTATCGATGTACGTCAGTTTGTGGGGGGGGGGGCACTTGCTAACAACGGCGAATTCAAAAGCATCATCAAAGAGAACTCCCTCTTCCATGATGAACATCAGCAGCTTCGGCCACGACCGCACGATCAAACGCTTTCTACAGCAGAGGATTCCCTGGCCCCAATTCCAAGGAATCTTAGACCGAGGTGAAAAGTTCAAGATGTTCCCAACGGGAAAAGCGCAATTAGTTTTCTGTGTCATTACCACGGCGACCGAAATGATAACCCGACCATAACGAGTATAAAGAAAAGCTGTCTGAGACCAGAAGAAGGTCGAAGATAAATTTCTAGCATCCGGGAAGCGAAAGAAAAATGGAGAGCGGGTGAACAAGCGTGAGTGGATAAGCGTGCAATATCGATAAATGTAGGGCACTTTCGAAGTTCAAAGCTTGGCAAGTATCGGAGAACTACATAAACAAACTTAACTTCTACTTCTCCTCTGTAGCACCGAAGCAGTCATACACATATCCTGAATTTTTGGGCACGGTATGGGCACCATAAGAGTCTGCATGAAAAGCAAATTTCCATTTCAGATTCTCAATTCAACAGATTTTTATAAGGCTGCCATGCCCTTGCTGCAGAGCATGGTGCCCTAACGCATGGGCACCGGTGCTCACAGGTTGGGGCACTGACGTTGGAGCACCATGCACCAAATTTGAGGAGGTGTGTATGACTGCGTCGTACCCGAAACGTATCCTGATTTGTTTTGTGAATTTTGGTTAGATATCTGAGTAAGACAAGACAGTCATAACTACTCATAACACTCAAACCTTCACCAGCACCTATTTTATCGAAAACCTTCAAAGAAGGAGACAGTAATGTTTAAGATATGGTTGCCAGTACTAGAAACTGATATGACTTTTTTCGTTCCACTCATATTGCTGACATTAGGGATTTCCATTTTGAGCAGGATCCTGTTTGTGCATTCGATTTGTTTTGCAAAGTAAAGCTTACCGGTAATGTTGGCGACTGTGGTTCGATCGGTCTAGCGACGACGAGTCGCACATGACTCCCAGCTTGCCGAAGGACGGACGCGACTTGCTCGGATCCCAATCCCCGAAGACTGACGTCACCGATCTGGAGAACGTGGTCGCCGCTCATTAATCGAGCATCCTGAAAAAAAAAATGTCTCAAAAATGGCTCGACGACATTAGCACTGTCAGAAGTTTCGTAACAGATAACACAAGGATGCGCAGTTTCAACAGACAACACTTGAGATATTAGCTGTTATGATTTTCAAACGTTAAAGTTTAACTGAAAAGCCAACTTATTTGTGTGTCATTTAATTGGATACACTGGATTATTTGGATTCTGCAAAGGGATTTTTTGATGTTCCACCATCTGCTCTAGTTATGAGGCTCAGAATATCTCCGGCCGTCCCCACAGCGAAAATTCTACTATGACCCGGGAAATTTTAATCTCAACACAAATGCGGCTTTTCAGTGGGCAGTGGTGAGACTGGTAACGATTGCTTAGTGCCTGAACAAAAAAAAAAATGATAAATCTTTCTCGTTAGGCATACAACAAAAATACAAGCGCATAGACGCACCACAAATCACACGGAAATTCCACTATTTGAAAATCGGTTATTCGTGAATAGCGGAACAACGAAGTAACTCATTTTCAGCGGGTCTTCAAGCCAATTTAAGTGAATAAGTGACGGGTAACTAGATTGCCCTATCCTAGCCCTTTTCGGTTAAACTTTAAGCACTGGCACATCATGGATACAATACAGAGAAAATAACACTAGGGAGTAGCGCCAAGACCTATGCTTTCCATGCTTTGCTAACGGGACATACTCGTAGAGCCGCCCACTACGCTTGCGGCATTTAAAGCGAGACATACTTGCGGGTCTAGAATTTTATAGTAAAGCAAAGGTGCGGTCTGCACACACCAAAGAAACAATGGAGATTGTATCATTTTTTGCTATCTTCAGAATATGAATGATCGGAGTTGAACAACTGAATGAGTTTCAGTAGGGACGTTCTCTATCGCTAGTGGTGCTAGTGTCGCTTCTATTCCAGTGTGTGTTAACTTTGTCAAGTCTTGGCGCTACTCCCTAGTGTTATTTTGCTCAGATATAATAAGAGCGGAAACACCACCGGAAAAACATCTGCTGACATTTTTGTGATATCGGAAAAGTCAGCAGATGCTCTTTCGGCGGTTTTTCGGCTCTTCCAGTCTTCCTGGCAACGCTTGTTAGGCACAACGTTTGCAAAATCATAACAGATAACATCCCAAGTGTTATCTGTTATGAAAATTCTGACAGTGTGGATAACGTGAAAAGAAGTAGGATGCTGGAGCTCCCGCAGTGGACGAAAAAAAACGCAACATGACAGAAATGGACGCGTCTCTATAGTAGGTAAAGAAGGAAGAAAGTTGGTTCACAATGAACAACGCATCTTCAACTATGATTCCATAAACGAAATGACACCAAAAACAGACAAATGACACCAAAAACAGACAAATAACATGTCTAATTCTATTCCGCAACCGGAAAACACAGCTTGTTGGCAAAATCTTTCGCAACCCCTCACAAGCGACACTAAAGGTTTCTGAGGGATCCCAAACTGGGGTGTTTTTTGTTGATAAAGTCAATTCTAGCAGCGAAAAGGAAAGGAAATTGGCCGCAAACACGATTGTCTTACAGACAATGCAGGTACTGATTCCCTGACACTATTTCCACGGCATATTCAAGAAACGCCGGTTCCAGTATCGACCCGGTTAGTAAAGATCGGATGGAAAGAATACCATGTCTTCCAGCAGCTTGAAAAAGGGAACTCCACTAAATGTCCGGTCTTCGCCAGATCCCGGTCGAATGAAGCAACGATAAAAAGTCAGAATGCCTTCTAAACAGCTCATGGTCTGAGTACGGCATGCCAGAAAGGTTCCGGATTCTCCCTACCTCGAATCCCCCTGAATGGTCGGATTCGAAAATTACACTTTCCAAGCTAACCTGGTCAGGTCCCCAATAAGCTTGACATGTTTTGTCGTCGTAGCCCGTCTGGAAGTACTCAAACTCTGCCAGGCAGAAGGACCGACCTAAAAGGGATCGGTATATGGAGCTTGAGCCGACGGCTGCAAGTGCCAATACAGAAAACCCAGAAAAGGCAACATGGAAATGACTTGCCGTCGTATTTGGTACGGGCGGGAGAAACAAAAGACATAAGGCTTCGAGCGGATCCCAAAGGGGATTATTTACTGGAGACAGCCATGCAGACGATCGGGTTTTCTAGCTAGATGTTCGGTCTTCGCGAGACCCCGTAAGCATGTTTTAAGTCTTAAATCAATCACTTGAGAATATACAAAACGTGAAAGTGGTGTATTTTAGCCGACTAAATGACACTGAGAAAATAAAAGGAGAGATGTGGAGTCAGCATGTATCTCTAGCTATATTTCAAGGCTCTAATCAACTTCAGGATTAACTTTCACTTCTACCAAATTTAAATAGCCGAATTTCCTTGAATTGTATCCTTATCTGTCAACTTTGGGAGAAAACAAGCTTTAAACAGATTTGAAAACAGACATCAGCGTTGTCGATCCTCTTCTTCCATTAGTAATTATTAACGCGAAAGGTCCCTCCGAAAATCGATTCTAACTATGGTGTTGACAGCTAAGGCAGTTTCATTTCCCGTTCAATACTAGCACGGACAATCATGTGTGCTAAGGGACCACTCCCTCTAGTATTTTAGATATTAAATATCAAATTCTGACCACGAATCAGACAGACTCAGAAGGCGTTCGTAAGGTTCGTAAAGTTTTTTCCAAAGTATGTTCCGTAAAGTTTGTCGCCGCTCAGACGAAAATTTGACCTCTTTGCGAGAATTGTGTGGCAATTTATTCATTCTTGAAAAAAAAATGTTTAAAATCATTAGACCTCATAATTAACACATCTCAACATCTTTCAGTTTCCTGACTCCATATATTCAATTTTATTTTTAAATGTTTTGGGATCTCTTCTCCTTTTGGTCAACCTTACGAACTTTACGAAAAAAGTTGAACTTCTTGCCCACTTCTGTAAAGTACTGCACGCGGGTTTATGGAATAACTTTACGAACTTTCCGAACGACTTACGCACTTTACGAACGTCGTCCGAGCCGTCCTTTCACCAGTTTATACGGTATAACCTAGTTTTCTTTCAAAGGGAGAGAACGGCCAGCTCCGAAGTCCAGTTTTCGTGAAAACCAAAACAAGCACAACAAGACCAAAGGTTTCGATGGGATCCCAAAAATCTAACATTTGATTCAAACAACTGGGTAAAATAAAATAAAGTTCAAAAATGGATTCAGCATGTCTCCTTGTCCCGATACCGAATATCTAACCGATTTCAGAAAACAACTTTGAGCTTCACCAAATTTCCATTTTCGGCCGAATTCGTGATGAACAATTTGTCCAGCAAGAAAACTAAGTTCAGACATGGATTCAGCGGATCTCCTTACCCCCTCAATGAAAATGTTATTAGCTTATAAAACATACATGTTTTTACAGTAAATTCGAAACCCCTCCACAGCCTCCAAAGAAGGACCGATGTACGAACTTGACCTGTATTTTATCAGTGAATCCTCATTGAACAACATCCTCGCTTGAACAACATATTTCCTCGTTTGAACAATATATATCAACCCCTTCGACGATACACTAGATCTATCCGACGTCCACAGAATAAACAAAGAATGTCGTCATCCACGCGCAGAGCTATACTGGTTTGAGAATAAAGGGGTAGGGACTGCTATAGCCGAAAAGTGGTCGACAAATTTTGTGTCCGGTTTTTGCCGGATTCCGGGTGAACCACTTTTCTGGCGAGAAAATAACTTTCATACTCGGATTCTGCATGTCTCCTTTGTTTGCCCCTTAATTTGAAAACTCTCCCTCACCCCTAGATGTAGGGATACAGAGCCCATCTACGAACTCGACCTTACTCTTGACCCAAAGAATCCTCACACCAAGTTTCATCGAAATATCTCATTCCGTTCGAGAGTTATCGTGCTCACAGACGGACGGACAGACGAAAAACTTTTACGATGTCACTCCACTAACTTTTTGGGATCCCAAAAACAGATAGACCTAGTTGATTCCAATTTCCCATCAATACTTCCCATATGGATTCTCTTCAGTGCCCATAATAGCCCTTTTCTTCATTGTCATATTTCCTGAGCTGTTCAGGAAGCCCCTCCCAACATCTAAAGAAACGAATGAAGTCGAAGCACAGAACTGTAATCGAGAGATAAAAATTCCCGAGCATCAGGACTCCATACTGCGAAGTAAGACATTCTCGAACAGAAATGCTGAACAAAGGCAAAGTTGCCCCGGAAAACTTTCTTTGGAACGTCCCTAATTAAAAAAAAATGAAATAAAAATTCTTTTGGAGAAAGGTTTGTTACAGAAAGGAGAAAGTAACCGCGACAAGACGATGCTGGAGAGGTCAAGCTACGTGTACTTCAGTCCGATAAGATTCCGCATCCGAAAATACACTGTCAGAAGTTCGATAACAGATAACACATGTTTGCGCATCCCTGTGCTAAACGTTGCGAGAATATTTGTGTTATGACCCTTTTAATGTTATATTTTTGCGAAATATAACACTTAAAAGGGTCATCACAGATATATTTTCAGAACGCTTAACACAAGAATGCGCAAACATGCGTTATCTGTTATCTGTCTTCTAACAATGTACGCATGCGAGGTTCGCCTCATTATTGGGAATCGTGCATGCGATGTGTAAAAATGTCGGAGCGAAGAAGGAAATTCGCATCGCAAAAACCGGACCGAAGAAGGAAATTCGCATCGCAAAAATCGGACACGTACCTTAAAGGATCCCTCTTGCTTATTCTGCCTTGGTATCGCGAATCGCTAACAAGTAAATCTATAATTTTGCGTGAAAAATAATGGTATTTCGAACACGATATTCCTGAGCCATTTTATCGTGGAATGATCATTTCTCGTAAGAGTTGTACTTTAAAGGTAAGTAGTTTACTTCAGAAAATATTATTCCCTTCCCTTATTTCCGGAATACGGGACAGTATAAAGGTAAGTTGCCATGCTCATATTTAGGAATAAAATTCGGCCAGAATTGAGAGCTGTCACACTTCACTGTTTCCAGTGGAAAGGATGTGACACATTCTCTCCAATTCTGTTGCAATCCAAAATCTGGTGCTAATATGGCAGAATTTTCGGAACAGAACAAATCTGATTTTCTGGGACTGGAATCTTGACAAACTAAACCTGAGGATGAGAGGCGCAGGTGCTGTGCATGGTTTCGCAAAGCGACAGGCCAGGAGGAAAGAGTAATTAGTCCGGGCGCCACCGAATCGTATCTCGCTTATTTCTGAGTTGAGGTGATCAGAGAGACACAGTCAGTTTGAGGATAGTTTCCGACTATATCGACCATGCTGAATCCGAATATGGGTGGTGGCAAAGCTGCAGATGACGGCTTGACCTTGTAAAAGCTAAAAAACACCGATTTTAGGCCTATAAAATGTGTCCTCACTGTTCATTTTTTTCTAAGGTTGTACTTGTCCATTTTAGTTGTATTGCATCTCATTTTATTCTTAATAGTGCCGTCGATTAGAATATGTTTGGTTTTTTCCAATATCTCGTATAGTTATTGAGTTATAGGCAATACTCACGAATTTTCCCTGAAAATCTCAAAATTCGAAGATTTATTTCCAGGTTAAGCACGTATTTCGTAGCTCAATGTATTTTTAGGATTTTTCATACTTTACCAGAATTTGCCCTGGGTACTGAGCTTCAGTTTGCCGTACAGTTCGAAGCTCTAACTCGTATGGGAAGCCGCATAGAATTTTCTTTTAAAGTATAGGCCAAAATCGTATATGAAAATACGTTTTTTCAAGACGGTGATGTGACACAGTTTTCTAGGTTAGAATTTAGCGTAGAATGCGAATATGAACTTTACTTTTCAATCCGAATTCAATTTCAGTTTTTTATAGGCCATTTGTTTTACTTCTCCGACTTGTGACCAAATATCGCAGGTAAGTCATTCAGGAAGAAGGAGACGAAATGATAAAACAGCTTCGGAATTCTATAAAAACAAAACTTATCACTGCCTGTTTTGTGAGAGATAGTAATGATCGAAAATCTGATTGATTGTAACTCTGGTCCTGAGTAATCTTGAGGTTGGTAGCATTTTGGTTGTCTATAATTTAAATGATAGGCTGTACTATTTGAGCTGGTAACAAGAACTGAAAAAATTCCTGTCATGTCCAAACAAGTTATAAGATGAAAAACTGTCATATTGCTGGAAATAGTTTAACATAAAGTTATTGTTATTAAAGTAGGTCAGAGTCAAGTGTCAGTTACTATGTTCAGACTATGTCAGTCTGTATAGTACAGTCTACTACAAATCCCTGAATTTTGTATACCCTAGGCCTAGGCTCAGCCTAGGCTATGCTGGCACATGCCAAATGCTGGGTATATCTAGATTCTAGTGGCAATTCCTAGGCTATGCCTATCCTGGTTACACCTTGCAAAATGCAGGATACTCTAAACTGATGAAGTATTTACGAACAACCAATACAAATTCAGTTATAGTGTGGGGTACTAACAGGTATCCAGCATTTGACAAAGGGTATCCAGAGTTAGGCACAGGCTGTGCCAAACCCTAAATATACCCAGCATTTGGCAATAGTTATAAAAAAATCAGGGGTCTGCAGTTGAGCGGTTCAGTGAACATTTCTGACAAATGTATATAGGCTAAAATTTGTCGACACAGCTGAATAGCATATTAGCTTGAAGTTTTTGCTGCCGCTTAACATTGAAACTGTCCTGTGATGCGATTTGCTAATAGGAATTTTAGCAGTTCATAATATTATTAGATTTGCTACTTTTTGTTGACAAGGATATTTTGAATTTATTCTAAGCAAGTTTATTTTGTAATGTTGCAGTTAACAGAACTGTGCAGGCACTAGTTGTGTCTGACAAAGACCTGGGGATTCAAAGCCAAGGTGGCAGGACTTGTAACTCCTAAGAGAAAATTAAAGAAACATGACAACATAACCATCTGCACAAAAAAAAGAGAGAATGGCTTGAAAGTGAACTGGGAACTAAACTAAGCCTCCTGTACTTAGTCAAACTGCAGATAGCATTCTGCTTAGTTTAGTAAATAGGAAGACTACTGGCAAAGTCATTATAGTCAATATTAAAAATAAAGCAAAGGGTAACGGCTTTTGTGTTAAAGTGGCAAATCAAACCATGTGTCGACAACAGGGTAACGGCTTTTGTGTTAAAGTGGCAAATCAAACCATGTGTCGACAACAGTTTCTGAAATTTTTGTTTTTCTAGGTCAGCAATGGAAAAGCTGAAGGAAAAACAGCTGCGCTTCATGCTTAGTCCACAAAAGACAAAGACTATTGATTTTTCCTCCTGCATTATTTGTCAAAACTACAAAATGAATGAGAAGTTGCACAAGGTTTCAGACATTAGTCGAATTACAAGTGTTCTTGAAGTCAGATGCAAATGCAACTTAGCGTACAGAGCATTGAAAAGACAATGCAGAGAACCAGATTTTCACGAGAAAAAGCACAAGTGGCACAAAGTCTGTTGCAAAAAGTTTCTCCGCTGCAAGCACCAACATAAAATAGCTGATCAAGCATCAGCTACTGAACAGACCATTCAACTTCCACCAGCATTGCCAGGCAGGACTCGGTCAAAAGTTGGCGATGTTGAGTTTGACTACAAAACCTGCTGCTTATTCTGTAGTAAGACGGGAAGTACAAAGAATAAAAAACTGAAAGTGTATCAAATTCACACACTTGATAGACAGAATAAAGTGCTTCAGCAAACAGAAGAACTGTGGCAAACAAATCCTGCAGTTCTTGCCAGGTGTAAAGACAAAGACCTTATTGCTCTTGAAGCAAAATACCACCAACATTGTATTTTGAAGTTTCTGAGCAGTAGACCAGACAGTGACAATGCAATCTGTATCAGAGCTGCCATTTGCAGTGATATGTTAGAAGACATTCATCCAAAGTTCTTAAGTGGAAGGATCTATACCACTAAGGACTTGACTGTGCTATTTGGTGATTATTTGAAAAAGTCTGGTTTAGAATGGGAAGACAGTGATATGTTGCTCCTCAAGAGGAAACTGAAGAATAGATTTGGCAGGAATTTGCGGGTGGATCGCAGATCTGGGAAACACAATTTTTTTACCTTAAAGACTCTGTAAATGCTGGAGATATGACTAGACAGATTGCAGGGTTAATAGAAAGTGTTAATGATTCTTCAGTGCTGATCGAATCTGACTCAAGTAAAAGTGAGAGCATTTCTGGGTCCAGTAGTGATGTCAGTGATATTGACAACAGTGACAATGACACAAATGGTCTGAGTATCAATTTAGATGAAAGTGTCGATGTCCTCATGGGAAGTTGTGCAGATGCAGACAATGTGGATGCTGAACTGCTTACTCTGCTCCCTGAGAGCGAAGAGTTCGAGGTTAATAGTGGTCGGTCTACAAGGAGCCGACAGAGGTCAGGCTCAAGCAGAGCTTCTAGTGTCTATGACCACGACGATAAGAGGAGCTTTTAGTATGTCATGAAGAGACTAAAAACTCAGATTTGTGAAAAGGTCAGTCAATGTAGGAAGCGAGAATCGGACATTGAGCTGTCAGTCAGATTTGCAAATTCGATGGTTCCTCCTATGTTATTTAATGCATTAGCATTCCTGTTCAGTGATATTGTTGAGCCACCAACTGACCTGAATACCAGGTAGGCTATAGTGTACCTGCTGCTGTAGAAGAAAAAGTGGTGAATTTGGTTCAGGATATCTTGTTCCAGATTGGAACAAGAGACTTGAACAGTTTGCCCCCAACAGATGGTGCTTTCATGTACCACGTCAAAAGAGCAATACTTCAGTGGAGCGTTATTCTTCAGGCTGTGATCCCTAAGCCCTACATTTTCAATCCACTGACTTCGGCTGGTCACACCACGACACTTTGGGAGTAGGTCCAGTGACTTCAGCGATGACGCCCTGGCCTCCATCTGTCAGCAAGCCTCCGGCATTCTGCTGCTGTAAAACTGTATGCGGACGAAAGTGCCCTTGTTTGGGGTTAAAGGGGTGTGATATTCATTGCTCGTGTGCTGGGCGATGTGGTGCCGACAGCGAAGACTCAGACGAGTGTTAGCCGGACTGAAGTATTGCTCTTTGACGTGGTACATGAAAGCACCATCTGTTGGTGGTCGTTTTACTTATATTTTTTTTGCAGTTCATTGTCCCTACATTTTAATTTGGACATAAATGTTTAGTACGTCACATACCACACTTTTATCATATAGCGGTTTCAACTACAGTTTATCTCGATCGTGGTGCTCCCGGGTGGGTATAATAACCTACAGAGCGCCTTGTGAGCTCGTTATAGTCTGGATTGTCATGAACAGTTGTAAGAAAATTAGTTTTATTGCATTTCAAAGAGCCTGTAACAACTGCCGTTCAGATACGGGGGCCAAACCAATACTTCCGTTAGATTCGTGGTCAAAAATTGGTCTAGAAACATGTCTGGCACTACCATTTCTAAGAAAAAATAATTGGCCTACAAACAAGTAATTAGCCTATACCAGTCTAAGTTAATGTCTAATTGAAAAGTTATGTATATATTTGAATTCTACGCTAAATTCTAGCATAGAAAACAGTGTCACATCACTATTTTGCAAAAATGTATTTTTGCATACATTTTTGGCCTGTACTTTTTCAAAAAATTCTGCACGGCTTCACATAAGACCTAGAGCATGGAACTTTACGTCAATGTGAAGCTCAATACTCAAGGCAAATTCTGGTAAAATATAAAAAATCCTAAAAATATTTTAGATAACGAAATAGGCTTTTTACCTGGAAATAAATCTTTGAATTTTCAAATTTTCAGGGAAAATTTATGAATATGAGCCTATAACTCTGGAACCACACAAGATTTTTGGAAAAAACCAAACATATTCTAAGAGGCAATACTATTAGGAATAAAATGAGATGCCATACAACTAAAATGGAGTAGTACAACCTTAGAAAAAAAAATTAACAGTGGGGACACATTTTATAGGCCTAAAATCGGTGTTTTTTTTATTTTACAAGGTCAAGCCGTCATCTGCAGCTTTGCCACCACCCATATTCGGATTCAGCATGGTCGATATAGTCGGAAACTATCGTCAAACTGACTGTGTCTCTCTGATCACCTACTTGTCACATTTTAGGGGTCTGGCGCCCGGACGAAGGGGATACTATGCGAAAAAGAGAATAAGACAAAACTTACCCTGTCTGCAACGCCACCGGGCAGGACGGTTTTCACCACGACTCCTGTACTTCTTCCACCGACAATGCCAAACCCAAGTCCTGATCCATCGTTCACAAGGTCTATGACTTCGACCTGTGCCCACTCGCTTTGAAGCTGAAATAAGAAGTCTTATCAGGTCAAAAGAATTGAGGCCGCAAGGCACGTCATTTGTCTGAAAAAGTAGTGCCATGGGACACAAAAATTAATGCAAAAAAGCACAAGTGTCATGGCAAAAAGAAAGTAATCAACTAACATAATAGTCTTTAATGAATGTTCGCAAGTGTCAAGTAACGACCCAGATTTTCATTTTCACCAAAAATTTATTTCTTGTTTTTATACTATCCACACTGCAATTAAACACTCTTCCTTGCCCAGTTAATTCTTTGCTACGAGGGCAACTTCGGAGTACCGATAACTCTCACACTTGGGCACCCAAAGGGATTCCATGCAGCTAGTTCGACACTTAAAGGACACGCCACACTTATGACAGTAATTCGTTATAATTCGATGGTATTTCCATCCATTCTCGTTCCCGAGATTCTTCACTTCATACGTTTATACTGTCTCCTCTATTAGCAATACACTGATTATGGCGCTTGCCACGATTTGTTCTCTTTGAGCGACGGATCTGGCACCCGATCATTGTTTCCGATTAACTGTTTCTGTCAGAAGACCAGTTTTGCAAATTTTACCTAGATTGTCATGCAAGGGCTAAAAACAGCCGAAGCCGATTGTAATTTTCTGTAAGCATAGCTTAGTTGTAAAGTGGTCAACTATCTCAGAACACCTGAGCAGAAACAACAGGCAGTGCGAGGGTCCTTTAAGGTCCTATAGAGCTGACAAAAATCATTTCTGGTTGGCTCAGATAACGTGACTCAAGCAACTTTCCACTTGATTGTTACCTATTCCTTAAGAAACTTGACCCACTTTACTAACGTATAATACAATTCAATTATATCAATTTTCCACATGTAGCCTACAAAACTCGGGACTAGCAGATTAGTGACATTTCTTGTCAAAACATAAATAGAAAAATTTAACATCAGATCTAACGGATTCAGTGTGGATACAGCTTTAGACCGTCCGGTGAACTGTTCAGATGTAACAATCATGATAATAAATAACGCTAATATACTGCAAAAAAGGTATACACCATATTTTTCACCATATTTTTTTCAGCTGTCCAGGGCATTTTTGAAAGCGTTGATAGAGTCACTCAACACTACTTTAGATGGAAGTACGTCCTAATGATGGTCTTCTCGTAAAGAGTTCTTCCAAGCTCGTAAAGTGCGTTCCCTTATGATTTGCTCGTAAAAAGATCTCAGGCGCCTGTGTGGCATTTCGGCCAGCAAGCAAAGCAAATGGTTAAACGATGGACTTGGCCCATATCATCTTCAGCTATGCAACGTTAAGCCGCAAACCGATTCACTTTAACTACCTATAGCAGGTTTTCTTGGGGACCGAAGTGTGTCGACTACACTCATATTTGATACTCGCTTGCTTAGCCGAATAATCCTTCTGCATTGTACGCGACACGATTTTTTCTTTCTGATTTTTCGACGTACGACAGAGTGGCATGAACGTTACCATCACCACGCAGACGCAAAAAGAAACTGAGATTTCTCGTCGAGGTTATTCTGCACAAAGGTCAAGGAAACCCTCGGGGAGATGACCTCTGAAGACACTTGGAGATTACCCATCTGTCTAGTTCACAATAGTTTAATACAAGTTTACTCAAAAGATATTTTGCGTTTAGCCATCCTAGGATTGCAACGTTTTGTTTCAGAAGAAGGGTAGAGCCAATTTAGCCTTGGAAATTAACTAATCTTTGTTTTCTCTTTAATTTCCCGCACAAAACCGGCATGCGTTTTGTCGCATCCAACACTACGCCAAAAAGCAAAGTTTTGCGTTGCTTGTTGCACGATCTGTATCATATGTCGCATGACGCAGAATTTAGCGCGAAATCGCACCACTGTGAACCAAGAGTAATGCGTGTGTCTGAAAGGACCTCAAACTCAAATCCTAAAGCCGACCCCACAAATCGAACTGAAATAGGGTCGTGTACTTACGACCATGTCCGATCCAGCTTTGGATGTATTGCTGAGCGCCGACGGCGACCTGTCGGCAATCGGTACGCCGGCGACGCCAGACGGTTGTCCCCGAACCGTTTCGCCGGTGATGACAAACAAGTCGGGAGAGATCGAGGAAGCTCCCTGGAGACTCCCAGTACTGCCTCCAGAGACCTGCAAAAAAAAACATCAAATGACTACCAATCTTCGAAAGAAATACAAAGAAAAAAGGTCACACAGGAAAAGGAAACACGGAACTCAGGAAAAGCAAAAGCCATTGAGGCAGACATGGCGACGCCCAGGGACTTATGGAATAAAGAGACAAGGCAGGATAAGCATCGATCGCGAAAACTTTTTCGTAAAATTTCGACAGTGTCGTGTCTAGATAGCCCAGTGTGCCTGAAAGGAAGGAAAACTAGTAAATTTATGAGGATGTGGCATCTTCTTTTTTTTTGTAATTGACTGATTTAGGAACTTTCCACTGAAGAAAGTTTCTCCGGAACTATTTTTATAAGGGTACCAGGAAACATGTAAAGTTTGTCATACCTGTATATTATACGGATCCGACGCCCAAAATATTTAACCACGGACCCGTTACGTTATATTCATCTCTGTCAGGAATTTCGACTGTTTTTTAATCGACGAACACTCCATAATAACAAGAACAAAAGTTTCGATGGGATCCCAAAAATATTTGATCCTAACAGTCTTGCCTTCGCCATTCAGTCTTCGTCGGATTCCTTTAAGATTTGTACTGTTAAAATAAAGTTCAAAAATGTAATCAGCATGTCTCCTTGCCCCGATACCGAATCTCTAATCGACTTCAGAAACAACCTTGAGCTTCAATCAAACTTCCAGTTTCGGCCGAATTCGTGATGGATCATTTGTCCAGCAAGAAAACTAAGTTCAGATATGGATTCACCGGACCTCCTTACCCCTTCAATGAATATCTTATTAGCTCATAAAACATAAATATTTTTACCAACTCCATTAACAATAATAAATACATCGCAGACAGTGTGATAACGACAGATATGACACGACACACAAGTCCAAACAGTACTCCCCTCATCTCCACCGTTAGCTGATTGAATCCACCTTGCGGAATGGGGAATAATAAAGGATCCTTTGCATAGCTTTCTCACGTCCTGTTACAAAGAGAACAAGCTGGGTTCCGGAGAAGAATACTTGTTCGGATCGATACCTCGAGGCCGAAACTAGGCTAGTAAAAGGAGCAGTAAAAAAGACCGAGTTCACATTTTACACACAAAAAATATCAGACCTATAGCAGCAGTCTGTTCCCGCAGACTGAGACAGGCGGTGGCTATGTGGTGATGGAAAACAAATAGTAGGCTATGAAAGGTCCTGGGTATAAGCACCGCTCAGTATTTAAAGGCTCGATCGCGGATTTTTCTCCGCGCAGAGCCAAGACACAGCTGTTCTTACCATCGTCCTTCCTGGGCTGACTGAAACGGCACCGACCAATATTATACTGTCAAGCCTAGGATCAAATCAATATGGTCACTCACAACACAAAACTGACGAATCCGATTAGCGCAGTCAGCCTGGGCTGAAGGAGTATTTAATTGACACCATGACATAATCTCTTCGACAGAGACACCATCTGTGTTTTCTGCGACATATTTGCTTTCAAGAACTAGCAGAGAGCACAAAGTTTGTTACTTCGAATGCCAAAACAACATTGGGGGTCTGCCGTGTGATAGAGTGGGACCAGGTTACTCCCTAGGTAAGGTAGCTAAGTTAGTGAAAGAAAGGCTAAGAGATAAAGAGATTCAGAGGTGGCATGCGGGTGTATCAGAGCACCACTCCCTGAAGTTGTATGGTATGGCCAAAGAGACATGGGGAGAAGAATTATATTTTAAGTTGGGATTGTGGGGGGTGGGGGCAGAATTGATGTAGATGGTGAGTCTTAGGGCGGACGCTCTTCCGGTGGGGATGCGGAGAAATTATATTGGTAGAGAAAGGAAAGGTACTGGTCCTTATTTTTGTCCAATGTGTGGTATTGAAGGGGAGGTATACTTGATATGATATTGCGAGGAGTTGAAAGAATTCAGAAAGGAAGTGTTTGGTCGGGAGGTCTGGGAAGAAAGGGATTTGGTTTCAAGTATGGGAAGTTAAGTGTTTTAGTGACCTCCGAAGGCTGCGTAGATTCCTGAAGCTAGCTATGACCCACCGTGAACTATTTTTATAGAAGTTGATTTTTGATTTGTTTTCGGAGTGTATGATATTTTGTTTTTTGTTATTGTGTTATAATTCCCGCCATGGCCCTTGGGCTTTATTGGGAACAAATTCATTCATTCATCCAATCTTCTGAATAATTACCATTGGGCAAGAACCACAAATATTTATATACCAACTGAGACTATACAATAGTTTTTACTCCTCCGGCGTTTCCTGCACTATCGTGGATGTGATTCCTAGTTGGGGGATCCACGATATAAAGCTGATTATTAAAGGTGGTAGCTACATCTTTATACCCATCATGTAGCCTATGCATCTCTCAACTAGTTGAGCCGAGTCTTGGTTCAACATTCGGCTACCTCCTATTTCCTCCAAAATATTTAGTCCAAGTTCATATAAGGTTTAACATCCAAACATCAAATGGTTTTATGTTCTCATTCACACTACCACTCATCGGACAAGGGCAAGAACCGGACCGACACTCAGCCCTCCAAATATCCCACTATCGTTTTTCAAGCCTACACAAGTGTATACTTGAATAGTTAGTACGGTTGGACTATAGCTAGATTAATTCTATCTTGATAGGGCATGAATTTGTTCTTTATATAAGATAAGATTATAAACAAGCATTGCACGTCCGAATTTACGCTACAATGCTTGTGTAATGTAATTAAGGTGATGCATTAAAAATTTGAACTTTAGTACTTTTTTGAACTTTTTAGTATGCCTAAATCACGTGCTGAAACGTTCTGACCAGACAATTCGGGCTGCTTATGCTAGTTCGGTCTTTTCCCAGGGAAAACTCGGGAGTGCATGTCTGGATAGAGTTTACAAATAAGGTGGCACTGCAACGCAATTCTGTACTTCTGGGACATAGTGGGACAAGGACCCAGGTTTAGAGGGTGTCAGCGTCGTTCGTGAAACTAAAAAAAAACGTCCTGCCTTCTATTTCGTAATCCCCAAAAGTCACAGTGACAATAAAGAGACACGTCAGCCGAAAAAGAACGACGGCGGCGCACCGCCGTTGGCTACGGCGCCGCCCTTTGGAAACGGCGGCGGCGCGGCTTCCGGGTCCATCTACAACCATTTTCGCAAAGCCCGCACTTTCACGGCTCATACATCTGAGAAACAAATAAAAACAACAGAAAAGCAAACACTGCAAACAACAAAACATATTTTTGAGCTTTGAACCAAGAACAAATAATCTGATAAAACCTCCGTCTCCCTATCTCTGTGATACGACCATGCAGAGTAGAATATATTTCTGAAACCCTACTCGATGCAAACGAGCGGAGGAGCTACGCAGAACATCATAATTGTTATCTCTACAAACAGCTGTATTGCGGTACAACTCCGCAGAAGAATCCGAACTCCGCAGAACAAGCGTCCTACTCGCTTGGGCGAGGAACCTAATAACAAATTTACGGAAATTAAAAAGGGGCATTATCCCATGGGCACAGCACATCTGATGATGCAGAACATCATAACTGTTATCTCTACAAACAGCTATATTGCGGTACAACTCCGCAGAAGAATCCGAACGCCGTCTGGGTCGTCCTTTACAGCTGATTGGTTGTCTGCCATACTGACGTCTTGTGTGACGGGCTGTAGAGCGGGCTCTCGGCGCCTGCAAGGCATCCTACGGTTTTTCACCTCGTATGAGCAAAACGGCGTAAAGGGAAGTAGACGGGTATCAACTCAAGCCTCACAGCATGTACCTCAACTCCGCTCAGTTTTATCGGGGTATCCATAGTCGCTGCATCATGCTGCATGGGACCAAAGACGGAGCTTCCATCAGATTATTTATTCTTGTTTGAACTTAACTACCGTGGCGATAAACCGCAACCCCTAATAAACTAAACCACAACAGATTTCAGGTTCATATAAAAGAAATTACCCTGTCTAAACATCGATCCATGTCCAAATGAGCTTCCCCCACGGCCTTGGCAGGCATTTTCAAAGATAAATCCTTTTACCGGGAGAGAGATCCCATTTAGTTTGAGAACTTAGGTCCTTCGAACTTAATCCATGGATGGGATTATTGATGCCTCATTGATCCCGAAAGCAGACAGGAAAATATCGAATACCCCCATGTTGTAGAACAAGCGTCCTATTCGCTCGGGGAAGGAACCTAATAAAGCAACCGGAAGGTCTAAACCGTGTGAGTATGTATGCCAACCCCGTGGCAGTACAATCTTGAAATTGCGTTTAGATGAATCTGATACTGCATTCTGGAAAGCTTCTTACAATTCTTGCCTGGGGCCAACGGGGGGGGGGGGGGGTAGGGAATGTCAGAGAGGACTTTCCAAGTTATGCAGCCAAGCTTTTAAAGCTCTATTCTAGCAGGCACCAGTTTCAAGTTGAAGGTGGACTGGAAAGATCCAAAAGGTGCTAAAGATCCGCGACAGTTTCCTGGGCCGTGGCCAAGATATACCCTTTAGTGATTTCATTCGAGTATAAGGAGTGATTCCACTTCGAGTATTTTCTGAACAGACAAATCTACGGAAATTAAAAAGGGGCATTTTCCCATGGATCACATCTGTGATTTCTGTCGAATTTATCATTCCATTTCTACGCTCGGGACTGAAACTGAAAAATGGTTTCACGTGTGCCTGCTAAACTTTAAAGGATCTCCAACTTCCAAACAAACTGGGGTTGACCCTTGCCACTTTCTAAGTGGTGATTATTAGAAAGTTTGCCTAGAAAGTTAACACAAGAGAGGGGCTTATAAGTAACAATCATTTGTTAGACCATTGTCATCTTCAGCGATGAGGGGTTTGCAACTTATGTTAGTTGTTGTACCGATTTGCTAGTTGTTGTACCGAGTAAGAAAAATTAGTTTCAATGTCTATCCCAGGGGGGGACATAAGCTGGAATCGGTTGCTAGTTGGTGTACCTATTTATTTGTTTCCGAAGCATTTAAGGGTAAGAAAAATCGGTGCTCATTTTTATCACGGAGAGGGACTTGTAAGTTACAGTCGGATTTTAGAGCACTATCATCTTCAGAGGGGAGAGGTTAGAAACTTAATGGTGCTAATAGTGTATCTTTTATTTCTTTCCGGTACATTTGAGGGTGAGAAAATTAGTTTCGCAATGATTAGTTGAGTCTGTCAACAGTAGTGTGATTCCGAAAAGTTAAGGATGGCTTTATAGTTCTAACTAGGTTCTACAAGATTATATTGTAAATTTTCAACCGTCGTGTAATTTTGTATTACATCTATGTTTGTAGAAAATTTCAGCTTTGTTATTTGTAAGTATTGTAGGTTTGTTCCGTATTCCAATGATTCAACTTTCATCATAAGCCGTGAATGGCGCAACTGCAACTTCATTTGCTATATCCTTCTACTGACAAAACAAATACGTCCCAAGAGTACAACCATGAAAGGGTCATACTTCGTCAGAAACCCAAACCCTGTTCTTAAACACAAGAATATGTAGGCCAATTGAAACGAAAGAAGTTGAGAGCAACTATGTCTGCACCAAGTTGTACCTCAAATAATTTTACACGACAGCAATTACAGGCAAGGCCAGAAACAAATCATTCCGACCCACCATCAGAAAATAAAAGACCCCCCGTAATTTCTCTTTCAGAAGTAACACAAAAATTAAGCAAACTAAAAAAAACTAGTAGAACTCCAGTGGACGTTCCAATTGAACTGATTAAG
Source organism: Branchinecta lindahli (assembly GCA_023053555.1). Lineage (NCBI taxonomy): Eukaryota > Metazoa > Arthropoda > Branchiopoda > Anostraca > Branchinectidae > Branchinecta > Branchinecta lindahli. The sequence goes on from JAKZAO010000001.1 coordinate 10,086,186, forward strand.
GCTTTTCCCGATAAACTGGCTTTACCGCTCACGACTATATTTAACACAATCTCCGAGACTGGAATTTACCCTGACACATGGAAGGTAGGTTACGTGACACCTATCCCCAAAAAAGACTCGCCAATAGGCTTCGACTCGGTCCGACCCATCACCCTCACACCCACTTTCAGCAAGGTGTACGAATGGTTTGTAGCAAAGTGGTTAAAAGGTGAAATTCTTGGTAAATTAGATCCACGTCAGTACGGCAACAGACCGAAGTCGTCTACATCCCATTACCTAGTAAGTTTAATTGATTATATTTTAAAGAACCTAGATGATACAGAAAAATGGATAAATTTAATCGCAATTGACTTTACTAAAGGGTTCGACTTAATTAATCACAAAGTGCTTGTGGAAAAGCTAATTAAACTAAATGTAAGCCCCTACTTGATCAAAATTATTGTTGGCTTCCTCCAAAAAAGAAAACAAAAAACTAAGTATAAGGGTGTTTTTTCGGAAGAAAAAGAAATTTTCTGTGGAGTGCCACAGGGGACTCTTTTGGGTCCTCTCCTTTTCTTAGTAATGATAAATGATATTGCAGTAGATGAGGAAAACCGTTGGAAGTATGTAGACGACTTGAGTATTGTTGAAATCTGTCACCGTTCCCAAATGAGTAATGCTAAGCTAATAATCCAAGAGGTAGCGGATGAGGCACAGAATAGCGATATGAAAGTTAACTTCGCGAAAACAGCGGTTTTAACTATTTCTTTCCTAAAATCGAAACCTGCTTTCAAAGAAGAAATACCGGAAAAAATGAAGGCAGAGAAAATTAAGCTACTGGGTGTTACCATAACCCCAGATCTAAAATGGGAAGCGCACTGTCAGGACATGCTGAAACGTGCCAATGCGGGAATACAAAATCTAAAACTTCTTTCAAAAATGAAAATACCCCAGTGTCACCTACTATGTGTCTATACTTCTTTCATTAGACCCACCCTGGAATACGCAGCACCCGTTTGGCATTTTTCATTATCGCAGGAACAAAGAGATAAATTGGAAAGAATACAGAAGCGGGCTCTTCTTATTATTCATAGCGGACCGAAACTTCCATACTCGTACCTTTTAAAACACTTTAACCTAAAAACACTGCAGGAGCGCAGAAAGGAGCTAAGCGCTGACTTCGGTTCAGCCATGGTATCTCATCCTCTCCACTCCCAAATCCTCCCTCCCCCCTATCAAAATGTTAGAAATCGACCAGAACGAGTGGTAAGTTCTAGGGTTCCCAAGCTCTGTCCCGTACCTACAAAACACGCTAGATATGAAAAAAGTTTTGTTCCCGAGTTCGTGAAATATTTTAACGAAGCGTGACGGTTCTTTTTAAACGTATGGACATTAGATAGGCTACAAATATTGTAATTTATTATGTTGTTTGACAATAATCGCAAATTTGGTTTATAACCACGATAGTCGATTTTTACAATAAACTTTCTATCTATCTATCTATCTAACCATGAGTCTCAAACCGCGAGGAATGAGACCATCTACCAAGCGGAGGGGAGGAGGTTTGATCCACAACCAGCATCAGTCAGCCCAGCAAAACGATTTTAAAGAGGCCTAAACAAGTGTCTTCCCCTTCTAGGCCGGCAAATCAACTGTCCAATCTTATCGTATTTTCAAGTACCCTACGTCAATAAACACTGGCAATAATACTTGAATACTTTCGTCATCCAACACAAACCGTTGTCAAGGGCCAAGATGCCGATGAACCGGGAGGATGAAACTTCTAAAAGGTGCTCACGAATCCTATTATCTAAAAGCACAAGAAGTTTCATCGTCACAGAACTAACCGTTTTCAAGCCATGAACTTCAGCTACTGGAGAATCTCGGCCCAGTTGCCCAAGAACCAGAAGGGGGGGCTTGCCCAAATCACTGGGCAATGAAAAACCGGGAGGGTATAGAGAGCGGCTGCAAGGGTGGACTATTAATAAACTATTGGGCAATTGACTATATTTCACTGCCACTGTCAGTAAGCTACGGTTTCAAATAGGAAGAGGGAAAGGTCACTAAGTTAGGACACAGACATTTTCACTCCTATTTCGTTGGTGGTAACTTACTATAGGGTTACCCTTCCCAACGGGTCTTTTCCCGTTTGGGATTCTTAAAATGAAGAAACAGACGCCTACAACAAATTTTCAGACTGAAGTTGGCACGGGGACTCTTCGGTTCTAGTTGCAGACGGTTTTGGTAACTCAATTATTTTTTTGGAGGAAGGCTTAAACTGAGAGATGTAGAACGTTCTTCCCTAGACAGGATGACTGTATAGTGTGATGGGGTATGCTTTTATAAGCTGCGAGTGTGAACTCCCTTCATCAGGATACGAGCTTGGGTTCTCAGAACCCAAGATCTGGGTGACAGGAGCTCGCTAATCGATCCTATCAGGGACCCATAAATTTCCTGTAATGACCCGCCATTCAGGGGGCTTGTCATTTCCTATGCTTCTACGTTGCTATGTTGCCCGATCCTCGCCTAGTTTCCAAAAATTCCACTTGGGTCGAATCGGCGTTCTTGCTCAAATAGAGCCAATCCCGGACCTCCTTGGACGTGAGACCAAAGAAACTCCTCCCTAAAGGCAATATTTTATCCCCGTGGGTATTTCTCGAACAATCTGACGCTCGGTAAAGAGCGCATCAGAAATCTCTTATTGACAAGCCCCCTGAATGGCGAGTCATTACAGGAAATGTATGGGTTCCTGATCCTATGTATGTGTGTACTACATGTGTTTTGCGTATAAGCAGCATTTGTGAATAAGAAAACATAGTCGTCTGGTAGCTGAAGAAGCAACAACAAGAAGTAGTCTCTGTGACCAGACCCCGTCACATATAGTGATACAACAAGTGATGTTCGTTCCCTCATCAGATTGTGCGAATCCGGCAAACCAGAAACTTGAGAAAGGACCAAATTACTGAGGAGACTCAGTAAAATGGCTGAACTCCCTAGCTGCTAGTTTTCGACTCGGGTCGATATTCTGGGTTGTTTCCGACTGGGTTGTTTCCGACCCGGAAACTGGGTTTACAACCAAAACCTGCTTGACTGGAGTAAAGAGTGTAGCGCAAAAGGCAATCTTTGTTTCTTTTCCTCATAGTCAATTTGGTTGAGTTTAAACGTTTTTTGACCGAGTTATTGGATCTCCAGAAGGCAGAAAGATCTGGTAACATTTGTATTCCGACAGTTGCCTCAACGCATCGACTATATCTGTCAAAACTGTCACGATCACCGTCTCAGGGGATCGGAAACCTCAAACTCTCACGAAATAATCGCGTATGCGGTCGATCAATTTCTTTTTCCCCGGAAACTTACTGTCGCCAATCGGAAACAGTTATATTGGCAAAAACTGCCCACGTAATTCTGCGACTTAAGAAGGGAACAGACTTTAACGCTACGTGCACACACACATCGATAAAACTTCGCTCGCGAAAATACGCAGGCCAAATTCGCGTTAATATGGGGAAAACTGAACGCGATGCGTCAGAATTTCGAAGCGAAGGAGGAAATTCGCATCCGATTGTGGAAATCAGACTGTATGTGAACATACCTTAAAAGCTGATACTTCCCCCCTGATGCCTCGAAAAATAGCAGGAGAGGACAGCAAAATAGGACGAACCTCAAGGTTCATGATACAGAGATTTTTTACAAAGTGAATAGTTAGCGTGATATTTCTTTCTTTTATTCCTGTAATGACCAGCGTAATTTAACATCTTCTGCAGAAGAAAGCTAGTTGGATTGCCAATAAACGATTTGATTGATTGATTGACTAGCAGAATATCAAGTCTCCGCCCCGGGACTGGCGGGGAGGCTTTTACATTTACCTTATCGTCTGTGAGTTGGGTCTGCTTCGAGCTTTCTCTAATGGCCACCGGAGGATGTGAGATCTGTCCCTCGTGGCTATTGGAGGGCGTGCCCTCACTGGAGGCTTCCGGACTCCTGACTACCACCAAGTGTACTCGTCCTTTGGCTCTTTGCAGAATAGAAATGGCCTGCTGATGAGAGATTTTCGAATCCAGCTCATTTCCATCTATAGAGATGATCTGGTCACCTTCACGAAGGCGTCCGTCTCTGAAAAGATTACAACTCTTTACAGGTTCAATGAAAAACGCTGAAATGTGAAAACTTCACTATGAATCACTAATATACTTTAAATAGGTTCGAAAACCGGATTCGTTCGACCCCGCAATTTCCAAAATAAGCATTTTAATCCGTGTCAAAAAATATCTGAATATCAGATACCTCGATAACTGGCCAGATACCATGATAACTGCAGAAACGCCTTCTGACCATGGTGTCAGATACCACAATAACTGCAAAAACGACTTTAGACCGTGGTATCAGATACCATGGTATCTGCAAAAACGCAACTATTGACTATGATTCCTAGCCTCTTGGTGTCCGTTGCGACTCAAAATTTTTCTTCAACCGTCTGACTGTTGAACCTAAACCTGACGGTGTTAGCGACTCTCCATTTCTTCAGTATTTAGCCTATGTCTTTAACGGTTGAAATGTTTGTTTTGTGTGAAATGCGAAACAATTTCCGATTCCTGATCTTCAAGTTCCTGTAAGAGAAGAAACCCCAGGTTCAGTGATGAAATTTGTTTTCAGTTTGGCTGTTCTCCTCTTCCCACTTTACTTCTAAAAGGAATAGTTTAAAACGGCTGTGGATAGGATAGGTGGACAATGTCGTCCGTTAGATTTCTCTTAGTTGACGGTGCCCATTTTGAAATTCAAGAAAACTTGTTTGCCCGCGTTCGGGGTTGATCTTTTCGGAAAGAAAAAGGAGCGGCTGCCGAACAGGACTAACCAGCCTTACCAGGATTCATTGCTGACACATCGCTTAGCTTCAGCTGTGCTATTCGAAATGGAATCCCCCGCTTGCTCTGACATTTGCTATCCTTTTCCTGCTTCGTCCCAGTCGTCAGAGTCAAGTCAATCCGATTCCATGACCGAGTCCATGACCGCCATCGACTCGGATGATACGGCTGGACTGGAATTTGTAAATATCATCGAGAGAAGTTCGGAGTATAAAATGCCCTTATATATTACGGCAGGATCCACAAGTTATCGATTCGACTTTCACTATGAATGGACTGACGCGGTTCTCGGGGCAGGAGCATTTGGAAGGATAGGTCTTGCCCTTCGGAAAAATGATAGGACACCTGTAGCCATCAAGAGAATCAAACGAACCTCTATCCTTAACTGGTGCATAGCCGAAGACGGAGTGGTCCCGCTTGAGTTGGAGCTCATGAGACAAATCAGAGGGATTGCGAGCTGCATACAGCTGCTAGACTACTTCGACATGGGCTATGAGTACTGGCTGGTCATGGACTACCACACGAAGTCAATCGACCTCTCTGAATTCATCCACAAGAACCACCAGCTGACAGACGACACAGTTTCATCTCTGTTCCGGCAAATATGCGAGGGAATCCAGCAGTTGAAGCAGAACAATGTGGCTCATCGGGATCTGAAGCCGAGTAACATCATGATTACCGAAGATCGACAGGTGAAGATAATCGACTTCGGTTGTGGCGGCTTTTTCCATCCCGGACCTTACGGCAACGTCACTGGGGATTTACTGTTCCTTCCTCCCGAGTTTTTCAGCTCTGATCTGTACTTAGCTGAGCCTGCTGCAGTTTGGTCTTTGGGACTCATCTTGTCTCATATGCTCACTGGACAGAAGCTGATTTATAAATCAAGGTGCAGAACGGATAGAACTTCACTTCCAGAGGATGTGAGGGCTGAAATTTTGGCTAGACTCAACATGATGGAGGTGTCGTCAGGTGCGAGGGAGCTAGCTGGTATTTGCCTGAAGGTGGATCATAATGAACGCCCTAAAGTTCAAGATCTTCTAACGAGTTCTTGGCTAAAGCAAGAGGTTCTAGACAGGAACGAAGCCATTCAGTGACGAAGATTTTTTTTAAACGTCTCGGAAATTCGTGTCTTTTTTGTCTTGAAGAATCACCTTCTCATTTTATGGTACGGTATTAGTATTTTCGTCAGGGAAATCGTATTTTTAATGCTAAATTTGAAGTCCAGTAAATCGTATAAACATGAAATGGATATGTTCAACCGTCCGATCAGTAGATAAAACTTGTTACCTTAAGAGAGACACGGGCACTTGGCACTTGCCTTCTGGCCAAGTGCCATCTACCGATCACTTTTCCGTCGGTTGGTCCGGTGATCGCGAGTTATGGGCGACCTGGGCAACGTGAAGTATTGTGGCAACTTTTGTCCGGCTTCGCCGACTAAAGTGTCCAAGTCAAAGTCAATTTAGTCCCTTCTTTGACATTCTTGTTTTTTTTTCAACGCTGAAGGATAGCCTTTGATCACGTGAATGTTTCGAGGGGCTGACAACTCAGTGGCAGAGTGCACACTCAAACAAAAAACAGGGGGATCCCAGTTGTGAGACATGTCAGGGACTTGTAAGTAACAACCCGCTATTAGACAATAATCGTCTTCGGCGGTCAACTTTTGTTAGTTGGTGCACCTATTTCCGGTGTTTTTTATGATAAGAACAATTTGGTTCCATGTCTGTCATGGGGATAGGGACTTGTAAGTAAGAATCGGTTGCTAGAGCATTGTCATTTTCATGAGGGGCTAGAATGGTCTGCATGGTATTGGTCTGTCACTGTAACCTAGAATTATGTGTTTACGCAACGGATACAAATGATGATTTAAAACTCTCACACCAAGTTTCATCCAAATATCTCATTCCCTTCCGGAGTTATCGTGCTGACAGACGGACGGACAGACAGACACCTTTTGCAATGTCATAAGTATCTCTCCACTTACATTTTGGGATCCCAAAAAGAACTTCTCACGTGGACGTCATTCGTGACCTCCTAGCGCACATACCATGATCGATCGTGCCGGGCAATGAATAATGGCGGCAGAAAGATGGCTAATAAATAACATGCTATGGAAATGGATACTTTACTTTTATAAAATGACTATTAGATTATGTGTAACTCGCAATCTTAGTGGCGGTCCAGTGCAAAACTCTGCTATGGAAATATGGAAATCGCAAATAGATAATACTTTGGCATTAATTGAAAGGGCATCAGTTATTATCGTAATCCCGCAAATACGGTGTGACTATGAAAACACGTCGATTTTTTTTTTTTTATCTTGTATCACCAAAACTGAACTTGAAGGAGTTAACAAGAGCTGGAAGCTCATATGGCACTTGCAAGGTTGGGTCTGCAGAGGATGAAAGTACAAATTTGCCAATTCGTGGGTTTGTTGTGATCATTTGTAAGTAGTCCGGGATCCAGACCGCGATATCGTTCAAAAACAGGGGGGGGGGGGTAGCAAACGAGCTGCAGAAGGTTTGAAGAACTTTTCTAGAACAACTTTTTGTGCTGAGAACGAAAATCCTACCGCACCACTCCGCACCGATGTACGTCACCGACTTTTTAGCCTATAAAGGCAGGTTAAGCCTATACAGACCAACACTATTAAAACAATTTTTCCTAGCAACACCGCATTAGCTAAATCAAACAAACTATACATATTCTGAATCCTCTTTTTATCGTCTATCGAATGGTGTATTTTTCTTAGAAACGTCTTAGAAACCAAGAAAAAGCGAAAATTATTTAACTTTTTTAACTAAATTGTCATTTATCTCGGAAAAACTTCCAGCAAACTACATATTTTTATTATTCATTTAGAAAGATAAGCTCCTTGCCAATCGTTTGAGCTATTAAAACTTTAAAAACATTCGGTTTTAAGAATGTCTAGATTTTTTTAAAGCAGAGCATCCACGTTTTCATCAGTGAGTGACGGTAGAAATTTTAAAGGAAATACATTAGTTTGACGGTAAGTTTAGGGTTAGTTTTTGGCGTGGAATCCAATTATGACAGTAGTTTTTCCCTTAGCATATGTATAGGTCATGTAGGCTATATAGCCTATAGGCTGAATAGCCTATAAATCCTATAATGATATTTTTGTTTTGAAAACACAACTTTTGAATAATCTTTACAGACCTGCTTTTTGAGCCGAGAACGAAAATCGCGTCGGATAATACAGCACCTGTGCTATCTGTGTAGGCAACCGAGATTTTGGCCTATAAGGGGAATGTAGGCCTCTAAAGACTGGCTCAATGAAATCATTCTACACAAAATTTAACTTATTAGAGAGGAGTACTAGAATCTAATGTAGTACCAGAATCTAATTATGACATAAGTTTCTTTCTTGGGACGCATATAGGTCATATAGGCTATATAACATATAGGCTAAATAACTTACAATGAACAAACCCGTCAGATCTCTCAAATAAATTGACATTTTTATTAGAAAAATTTCCAGAAAACGGTTTTTTTTGTTATTATTACTGTACTAAAAGAGAAGCTCTTTCTCAATCGTTTGAAGTATTAAAACTAAAAATTTTTTTTTAGGATTTCTGGAATTTCCTAAGCAGGAAATCCAAATTTTTGACTATGAGGTGCAGTAGAAACTTTATACTAAATATACTGGTTCGACGCTAGGTTCAGCGTTGGTTTTTGACGTGGAATCTGGTTATTTCACTAGTTTCTCTTGTAAGATAGTAGGCTATAGGTCATACGGACTATACAGCATAAAGGATCAATAGCCTATGATGAACAAATCTCCGGAAAACTAAGTTTCGCACGCCCATAGGTCAGTTTTTTGTGCTGAATCCAGGTTTGTCATCAATTCCAGCATCTCATAAGTTAGTCGCGTTTCACATATAAATCTGCTTGCTCTAACTTTTAAGCCGTGACGACTGCGCCGTATGCGTTACAGTAAGGGCCTACAGAAACAAGAACGGGAGGGTCGCGACATAACTGCTGACGTTACCAGAGGAACACTCCAGCTATCAGTCCGCTCAATATAAAGGAAATCTATTACTATCCCTATCAAACAATGGTAATGCATCCACAGACGAACCGTTAGTATTGCCCGTCTAGCTGTACCTCCACAACATAATCGTTGGCATCTGGAACACGTCCCCGAAGACTGGCGCAAGTCCATCATAGCCCCCCTCTCCCAATAGAAAAGGTGACAAGGGTGATTGTAAAAAATATGCTAGAATTTTTCTGATAATACGTGCAGATTAAGTCTCCGCAACTATCCTACTACTACAAAGCTCCAGAGATTGAAGGGACAGACGCACACGGTCTAACCAAAGAGGGCTTCACAACGAGCGTGTGCTGCACTGCTCTTCTCTCTCTCTGCCGCATACTTGAGCATTGGCAGCACGGATATGCAGCCATCAATCGTTCAAGCGAAGGAAACCACGGAAACCACGGTTTTTCAGGAAACCACGAAATTCTGCGTTGACTTTGTTCTTGCATTCGACTCAGTAAAGAAAGACACAACTAGCTGGGAATGCAGGATAGACAGGGTCCCAAGATAATCCGCATTGCTCAGGTATTCTATGACCAGACCGCAGGATAGACAGGGTCCCACGATAATCCGCGTTGCTCAGGTGTTCTATGACCAGAGGGAGGCTCTAGTGAGAGGTGAAACAGAGCAGTCAACACAGTTCTTGACAAAAGGAGGCGTTTGCAAGGTTTTATCCTCTCGCTAGCTCTTTTCAAGTTCGTCACCGATTCGGTTCTAAAGGATCATGGATAAGCACCGGGGGTGGAAGTCTGCTACTGGTGGAAGTCTATGACTTTCCATCGTTTTCCCCTGAAACAGACTGGCCGCCGATTAAGTCAAAAGGGCACAGAACATACTGAATGCTGCCCCAGACTGAAGGTCCTGTCTTGTAGAAACTTTTAAATGTGCCCCAAACGTCGTCGATGAAAACCGCAGAAGCACGCAAAATCACCTTGTTCTAACGAAGATGCCTGCGATCCATACTGAAAATTAAACCTGAGGATTACAGGTAATGAGGAAATGATAACAACGGCAGATCACGCTTTGTCGAACCCAGTCAGAACCAGAGAACTAAACCGGTTCATGCACGTGTTCCGATGACCTGAAGTTGCTCTGTCCAGATTGCGCCGCTACCTCCCCCCTGCCCGGCCCAAAGGGTGGAAGAAGCGAACAGGGGTACACCGAAAGACATTGGTTCTACGGCGAACACGGGCCTCGAACCGATTGTAGCCTCTAGGAAGGGTCAGAGACTAAGGGATATTCAAAAGACATCAGTTCTGACGGTCAACATGGACCTCGAACCGATTGTAGCCTTTAGGAAGGGTCAGAGACTATGGGAGACAAAATAGCTAGCCTTGATGACTAAGCCAGTTGTGCATGAACGCCATGAGTGAAAGGAGACATGGCCGAGGGGTTGCCCACTCTCGATTATAGCGTACAGCAAGTGCTCGGTGCCGCGGTGCCCACCTCATCAGCCGGCACCGGTTGCCACATGTTAAAACGTTAAAATAAGCATGTTTAGAAGCGAAATCACTCAGCTTATGGACGGCACCGGTGCCGGCACCGCTAATTTCGGTCGGTGCCGGCCGGTGCCGAGATAGGGTGTACAGCAAGTGCCGGAGAGTGGGTAACCCCTCGGACATAGCGTCGCTTGGTGGTTGCCACGAAGTGCAATCTAGTTTGGTCGTGAAAGAAAACTCCGTTGCAAGCGGGTGAGTGCGGGTCAATAGTTGAGAACAGCGTCCGGCCAAGATTTTTGTCAAGCAAGATTTCGCAGCAAGATTTCGTCAGCGTCCGGCCCTTCAAAGGGGGTTGGCGACAAGATACCTAACATAATTCGTACTTAGAAAACGCATCACTTTGGCCTGCAGGGAATACAGGATGTTCAATTTTGTCTAGAATATTTTCATCGGGCTGGTCTCTATAGGCCTAATTTCCCCTCATAGGCCAAAATGTCACAGATGCTGTCTTATCCGACGCGATTTACGTTCTCGGCTCAAAAAGCAGGTCTATAAAGATTATTCAAAACTTATATTTTCAACAACAAAAAATCTTTATAGGATTTATATGCTATTCAGCCTATAGGCTATATAGCCTACATGAACTATACGTATGCTAAGGAAAAAACTGATGTCATGACTGGACTCCATGTCAAAAACTAACCCTAAACTTACCGTCGAACTAATATATTTGGTAATAATATATATTTTGAGAGATATGACGGGTTTGTTCATTATAGGCTACTCAGTCTTTATGTTATATAGCCTATATGACCAATATGAATCCCAAGAGAGAAAATTATGTCATAGTTAAATTCTACGTAAGAAACTAACCTTAAACTTACCGTCAAACTAATATATTTCCTTCAAAATTTCTACCGTCACTCATTGATGAAAACGTGTATGCTCTGCTTTAAAAAAATCCAGACATTCTTAAAATCAAATATTTTTGAAGTTTTAATAGCTCAAACGATTGGTAAGGAGCTTGTCTTTCCAACGAGATAATAAAAATATGTAGTTTGCTAGAAGTTTTTCCGAGAAAAATGACAATTTAGTTAAAAAAGTTAAACAAATTTCACTTTTTCTCGGTTTCTAAGACGTTTCTAAGAAAAATGTGTAAGTTTAAAAAAATAAAAAATACACCATTCGATGGACCATCGAATGAGGATTCAGAATATGTATAGTTTGTCTGATTTAGCTTATGCGGTCCTGCTAGGAAAATTGTTTTTATAGAGTTGGTCTCTATAGGCCAAATTGGCCTTTATAGGCTAAAAAGTCGGTGACGTACATCGGTGCGAAGTGGTGCGGTACGATTTTCGTTATCAGCACAAAAAGTTGGTCTAGAAAAGTTCTTCAAACCTTCTGCAGCTCTCCTGCTACCCCCCTTGAACGATAGAGGTGCCTGGATCCCGGACTAAAGCAAGACCCTCAAGATAAGAATAATCTTCTGCCCTTGGAAATCACGAGAATGTATCGTTTGGTGAAAGTATTTTATTTTTGCACTTGGCTGTGATGATGCGCACTAAGGGGGCTAGAAATTGATGATCCTAAAGCCCTCCAGGCAAAAATGATCATGAGCCCTTTAGGATCGTGAACATATATCGTTTGGTCAAAAGTATTTTTTTGACTTTCCATTTAAGATGCACAACTTAAGGATGCTGGGAATTCATTTTTAAGCAACAACTTTGTGGCACAAAGTCCATGGGCTCTCGGGGATGATATTATTTAGTCAAAAGTATTTTTTTTCAGTTTGCGGTTAAGATGCACACTTTAAGGGAGCTAGAAATTCATTTCACAGCAAAACTCTTGAGGCAAAAGGGTTCATGGGCTCATGAAAATATATACTTTGCTTAAAAGTATTTTTTGTTGTACTTGCGGTTGAGATGAGTACATTAAGGAATTGTCGGATACGGGAATTGACAATTTCTGAGCCAATTTTGTCAAGTCTCAAATGTTCAAGTCAAGTTTCATCCGGACCCCCCCCCCCTACAATTCCCCCTACAGGGCCCGAATCCAGTCCGGTTCTGTCGCTGATGTGTTTAAAGCTTGTGCTTGTTCTTCCCACCAAGTTTCGTCTTGATCACTCCGCTCTCAGCGTGTCACAGGATTTCCGGTTATCCCCTCCAACCGTCCCCCCTCACATTAATATCGAATCAGATCCGGACTTGATTTGGGACATTATCAAGTTTCATTCAGATCCGATCACCCGTTCGAAAGTTACACATGCCTCACGATTCCGAATTCCCCATCCCTCCACTCCCCCAACGATGGTCGGACCGAGGAACTGCCTATTTTTAAGCTAATCATGTCAAGTCTCTAATATCCAGGCCAATTTTCATCGACGCAGCACATCTGGAAGTACCTTCAAACGCGAATTCCGCCCCCCCCAATCCCCCCCAAGTGCCCGAATCCAGTCCGGTTCTGTCACTGATGTATCTAGTAGGGCTTATGCTTGTTCTTCCCACCAAGTTTCATCCCAATCGTCCCATTCTAAGCCTGTCACAAGATTTCTGGCTCCCCATCCGATCCCCCCCCCCCACATTTATCGGATAAGGTCCGGACTTGATCTGGGACATCGGAGACACGAGGTATTTCTAAATACAAAGTTTCATAAAGATCCGACACCCATTCGAAAGTTATACTTACCTCAAGATTCCGGATTTCCCATCCCTCTACCCCCCCACGGTGGTCGGACCGGGGAAGTGACTATTTCTAAGTTAGTTCGGTCGGGTCCCTGATACGGCTGCCAAGTTTCATCGTCCTAGCTCTGGAAGTACCCTAACTCGAGAACAGTGGACCGACAGACCGACGGACCGACCGAAAAGTGATCGGTATATGGCACTTGAGCGAAGCCATAATAAAAATCGGAAGCACGATCGTCGCAGTCTCTGAATTGTCAACTTTAAAGACAGTAGTTCAAACAAGAATGGGATGATCTTACGATTCAGAAGTATGGAGTTCTGAGCTCTCTAGTAGCTCACAGCACAAATTCAAAGAGAAAGAAAAATATTCAGCTGGTGTACGAATGGATAAAATACTTGGCTGAGTTTGTTTCTTTCAAAAATTATTTTATGGTTTTTGCACAATTTCTGTTCCAAAGCCGTATCAAGAAGAGAGGACATGCCCGCAATGGTCAGCAAACATTGCCCAAACACATAACAATTTTAGCCGGTGAAAAGGGTTGATTAATGATTCAGTTTCAATGAATGATATTGGCTAGTGTCAGGATTTTGCAGTAAGAAAGCTGAAGTCGTGCCAACAATATTCATTCTTATCTGATGAATAAATCTGAATAATGGCTAATTGTTCTCCTCCAGCATCATTTGCATCATTTCAACGTCAATTAAATTCCTTAAAAGGGCTATGTACGACAACCAGCTGGACCACCCTTGTATCTTCTGGATTAAAAATTAAATAGGAGGACATGTGATATTCCCTAGAACGGCTCCGCTGCATGCCCCCTGACTCGAAGGGGAAAGTTAAGAAGATAGATAGGTAGCGGCTCTGGCCAGGGACAAATTCGGTTATTTCTAGCCTTTACCGACTAACTTTTAGGCAAGTAAAATCGATAGCCAAGTAGTTTCATGATAGGACTTTGAAGAACGTGAGTGAGTCAAGTCTAGCCAAGGAGGTAGCCTATGTTTATTTGGACGTTAATTAAATTCGGAGGGTGCAGTTTTCATCCAGGTACTGTGATAAAATACTGGTGAATCAAGTAGTTGTCTCATTAGAAAATCTGAGAGGTTAACTGTTCACATTACTATTCAGCAAGAAAAAAAAAACTGCATAAAAGGAGTGAGGCAAATATGAAAAAATCGTTTAAAATGTAAGTTTTCAACAGTTCTTCCAAGCAGAATCACAACACCATCAAGCACTTTTTAGTCTTCTATTAAAAGAACATCCGACATGAAATAACCGTCCGAAGTAACATATCTCTAACCAACTACAAGCAGCGGCAGACTACGTTCAGATTCGGCAACCTTTTCCTCAAATCGCTGACAGGCTTATTCATTAACATCAGAGATACTATACAGTCTTTTGTTCGCAACTATTCTTCTTTCCTCCAACCAAAGACAATAGAAAACAGAACCTCCTGTGGCAAATAGTAACTTTTTGTTGACCTGGCAGTTTTAAACAAACAAAAAGCCTCACGCAGTCAAATCGGGAGAGAAGAGGATAAACAAGAAGATGAGATCCAAGAAGCGGCTCCAAGAACAGCAGGATACTCTTTTGTTTTTCTACTAAGAACGGCAAGAGATTTCATAGCGTGTCGTCAAGCGTGCGTAACTCTTCGAACCGGAACACTGATGGGTCTGAGACTTACAATGTTTTAGTACCTTCCAAAGTGGCTTTATATTATTTACTACACTTCAATTTAGCAAAAACATCTGTAGGATGCACCTAGAGATGGGTGAATCCGATCATGAAAGGATTCGAATCCGAATCCAGGGCTAGGTACGAATCTGATTCCGAATCCAGCATTTTTTGCTGAGGATTCGAATCCGGAAGCGAATCCGACCTTAAACAAAATTCAAATCATGTACAGAGGTTGCAGTTTGAAAATCAGAGGTGACAGAAAGTACTGATGTCTAAGGCAATCAGATAACGTGATATATGACTGAGGATTGTGGTGGTGGAGATCAATTATTAGTTGGATTGCCTAAGCCCACTCTGTAAAAAATGGGAAACGGAAACTGGAACGATATAGACTAGAAATTTGAGCGGATTCGTAAGACCGAAGGTTTGGAATCCAAGTCCGAATCCAGCCTGACAAGCAGAAGATTCGAATCCGACGAAAAGGGAAAATCCTGGATTCGAATCCGGATTCGGATTCGCCCATCTCTGGTTGCACCTAAAGAAAAGATGTGCGCAGCTTCAGCCGACTCCAAGACTCATCATAACCGTCTGTTGGCCCACGTTTGTTTACCCAAGCCGCTAGCTTGAATGCGCTAGTTTGGGCGTTCAGTCAAATCGAAAAGTTCCTCTATACAATCCATACGACAATTCAGGCGCGTGTTACGAGGTTTGCTGTCTGATCTGCTGGTATTCACCAATTTGTTGAAAACCGAATGGACCTGTCGATATCTCTAGAACATGTAACAAAGGGTGTTTCTGCGACCATGAGTAGGGTACGGTAGACCATGAGTACGGTAGACGCATTCCATACGGAAGAAACAAAACCAAGGTAGAACAAAACTGAGAGTAGTGGTCGCAGAAGTATTTCTTAAGTTACCTTAAGCAGCACTTCACAGCAGAGATGGATTTTCTTTTTTGGTATTTATATCGAGTGCATGAGTGTTGTTTTCATCTTATTCTGTCTCCCCACCACGGCACGTGTTCTTATGGGATCAAATTCATTCATTCACTGTTAATGGAAATGATCGTCTTTAAAACCTCACCTTAAACCGGTCGCATCTAGTCTCCTACAATCCCTATCACACTTCAATGCACGGCATCCCATTCAAAAATTTCGTAGAGGAAAAAGATCTAGGAATTATAATCGAGAGTGAAATGCCTCTTGCCAGCCACTATACGATCAAACAATCTAGAAAGCGTCCATGTCTTTCAAAAATTATTTTAACTGCCTCGACCAGAAGTAGTCAAACCAAGAGCAAATAATCAGATAGAATTACTGTGTACCCGTTTACCCCTCTTCGTCTTCACCGTCGCATCATGCAGAAAAAATAGTGAAAGATTGCTTGCAGGAGGCGTACTCCTCGCGCTGACCCGCTCTGGAGCACGTCCTTAGAGTCAATCAGGTTTGAATGCTACTTTTCCTCATCGGGCGCTTCACGGCGATTTGGCTATTTGTAGAGGTAACGAAACGTGATGTGGCACGAAGCTAGTAAACTCCGCCCATTTGCGTCGGGAGTCGGCCGTATTTTACTCGACTCGGCATGTTTGTATGACCGATTTAGGGAGACAGCAGTTCTGTCTCGGTATTTGTTCTTGGTCACACTTGATCCCTTGTTCGGCCGGTTTCTGAACTGCTGTCTTCGACACTTCTTTGCCAATAGCCTGGATGCTATCGAGAAACTCACTAACTGAGGTTCACGAATTTGTGTCCTTTTGCCCTTCCCTCCGTGATCTTCCTTCTGAGTGACGTCTGATGAGGTTAAAATGAGGTTAAGAAGACGATCGGCTTCCTCGACGAGACCTTACAGAGTGACTACTAAGTTAAAATGTTTATACCATACAATCTCGATGAACTCGAATAATTTATGTGGACCGTAGTCCGACATCCAGGGATGGCAATGGCAGTCCCAGAAGGACACTGGACACCGGTCATCCCAGAATAGTATCCCACCTGCTAGGAGTGTCCTCCTCTCTCATATTGACTGACAATGATTCATTCCCCTCGTCCTTTCAGCAAGGTGAAGCTCTCACAACAATTCGGGAGCACAAAGAGAAACAAAATCCCCCTCCTCCGTGGAAAAATGAAAATAACCATCTTCACACAAAGGGAAAACAAAACACTCGTTTCCCTCAGCGGAGGGGGGTGGTGCGGGGGCTAACAAGACTGATTCCTCGAGAAACAAGATAACTGCAGGACAGACCTCGAGTCATTTGAAAGCTTTTGAAAACACAGAGACAATGAAAATGGACCTCGAACCCACGAGAGAAGGTGGGACTTATCTTGGCTCTAGATACGGATGACGTACATTCAAGACCGGGATTTGTGGCAAGAAGCTGACCGTCAACTTTTAGCCACAGTTAGAGCTCTACGACTTTCTTGCCGAGTTAAGGCGTAAGTAAGTTCGTAAACCCGAATAACTTCCGCTTCTCGACCCGTGGTTAGGACAAGTGGATCACAGCATCATCCCAAAGACGATACAATTCATGCAAAAATTCATTTTTCAGACTGCCAGAATTTTCTCACGATCCAAGTATGTAAAGGAAGGCCTAGGTGGACTGAAACGGAGGATTCGACGCAGTATCTCATCTGAACATTCACCAGATACAGACTTCGGTAAACAATCAGTAAAGAATTTCATCGAAGCCTTAAACAACCTACAGCAAGCGGCGATTTCAAGAACGGGCAATGTCTTCATAACAGATAATGGTAGTATTATCCTTTAGTATTATCTCTTATTTATCTATCTACTTGAGCCAAAGCCATACAGAACCACTAAATATACAGACTATTGTAAAGGACTAAAACAAGAGCTGTAAGCTCATATGGCACTTGCATGGGTTGAGATGTAGTGTTTGATCAAACGTACTTTTAAGGTTACCTTTGCGGTTCAGATGCGCACTTTAAGGGAGCTAGAGAAAAAGTATTTTGTTTTAGAACTTGGCTGTAATGATACGCACTTTATAGGCGCTAGAAATTCATCTGTAAGAACAAGACCAAAGGTGTCGATGGGATCCCAAAAATCTAATATATGATGTTGATAGATCAAAACTTATTTAGAAACAGATCAAAGTTTAAAGTTTCAAGCCCCTCACGAATGCCTTCTAGCAACCGACTCTTACTTCCAAAGTCCATCTCTTCGTGATAGACATGGTACCGTATAGTTCTTACCATGAAATACACTGGCAAAAAATAAAGGGTATACCAACTAGCAAAAGTTGGCAACCCCTCATCACCAAAGATTCTAGCAACCGATTCTTACTTACGAGTCCATGTCCTCGTGATAGACGTGGTACCAAACTGTTCGTACCGTATAAAGCACAGAAAACAAATTGTAGGTACACCAAGTAGACGAAACTGCTAACCCCTCATTGCCGAAGATGATTATGGTCTAACAGCCTATTATTAGACCATGAAACCATTAGAAATCCCCAACTTGTCTCACAGTTGGGATCGGTCTATTTTTTGTTTCAGTGTTCACCCTTCTACTGAAGTAGTCAATCCTTCTAAACTTTCCAACTGTTATATAGCCCGCAACCACCTTCTCTTTTACCAACCCCACATACCAACCCCTTCGACCTTCGAAAACAACTAGCTCTTAGGTTCATTGAGTACGCGTTCTGCGCAGAGCTATACTATTATGCAGAGCTTATATTTTGAAGAAAAGGGGTAGCCGAAAATTGGTCGACACATTTTGTGTCCGGTTTTGGCCGGATTCCGGGCGAACTACTTGTCCGGCAAGAAAATGGTTTTCACCATCGTGTTCAGCATGTCTTCTTACCTCTAAATCGAACATCTAATCAAATTCAAATAAAACTTTTAGTTTTAACAAACTTTCCGGTTTTGGCCGGATTCCGGGCGAACTACTTGTCCGGCGAGAAAATGGTTTTCACTATCTTGTTCAGCATGTCTTCTTACCCCATAATCGACTTTCACATTAGCTGTTTCAAAATATTTTGTTTGCCCCTTAATTTGAAACCCCTCCCCCACCCTCAAATATAGAGCTACAGAGCCCGTCTTCGAACTTGACTTGTACTTTGACCCAAAGGATCCTCCCACCAAGTTTCATCAAAATATCTCAATCCCTTCGAGAGTTATCGTGCGCACAGACGGACGGACGGACGGACGGACGGACGGACAACTTTTGCGATGTCATAGGTATCCGTCACTAACGTTTTGGGATCCCAAAAACTATTGAGACAAAACGATCACAGGCCCTTAGGGATCATTGATATATACCGTTTGGTAAAAAGTATTTTTTTTCACTTTTCGGTTAAAATGTGCACTTTAAGGGTGATAAAATAAATTTTTAAGCAAAACCCTTGCGGCACAAATGATCATGGGTTGAGATGTATCGTTTGATGAAAAAAAGTAGTTTTCGACCTTGCGGTTCAGATGCGCACTTTCAGGGAGCTAAAACTTCATTTGTAAGCAAAACCCTTGAGGCAAAAATGATTATGTGCTCATGGGGATCCGGTCCGGACATGACAAAGGTCACTAGAGACATGTCCTCTGATCAATTATCAAATTTCACTCAAATCCGATCAACCGTTCCAAAGTTACGCATGACTCCCTCCCGCTACTCCCCCCGCGACTATCGGATCATGTAAATTTTTATTTATAAGTCAGTTTGATCGGGTCCCTGATTCACCTCCCAAGTTTCGTCGTGAAAATCCCCAAAACCGCCATTACCGGAATTCCGGGAAACTCCCCTCCATCCCCCCCCTAATGTCCGGATCCAGTCCAAATGTATAAAGGATTTATCTGGAGCAGATGCTTGTTCTTCCCAGCAAGTTTCACTCCGATCCCTCCATTCTACCCGTTTCTCGAGATTCCCGGTCTCCCCCCCCCCAACTCCCCCATAGCTGTCGAATCCGGTCCGGACTTCAAATGGGACATCAGAGGTATGCCATTTATTCAGTTATTAAGTTTCATTCCAATCCGATCATCCGTTCGAAAGTCACACAATACTCCAGTTTTCCGGATTCCCCAGCCCTCCACTCCCCCCCCAGGTGGTCGGATTGGAAAACTGATTATTTCCAGGCTAGTCCGGTCGGGTTATTGATGCTCCTGCCAAGTTTCATCGTCCTAGCACATCTGGAAGTACCCCAACTCGAAAAAGTGTGACAAAAACTACTTAATTCTCAGAATTCCCCGGCCCACCACTCCCCCCCAGATGGTCGGATCGGGAAACTGATTATTTCCAGGTTAGTTTGGTCGGGTCCCTGATTTTCCTGCCAAGTTTCATCGTCCTAACACATCTGGAAGTACCCTAACTCGAACATGTGGGACAAAAAAATTCGGACAGACAGACCGACCGACCGACCGATCGACCGACAGACGGAATTGCGATCGGTATATGGCACTTGAGCCAGAGGCTGCAAGTGCCATAAAAATTACGAACAACAAGTTCATCCCTCCACTTATTCCACAACGGCAATGAAAGTTGGAAAACTGGAGCAGAAGGAGTCTGGATCAGACTAACTCAGAAGGTGACCTTTAAGCGACAGCATCACTTAAAATTTCAGTCTGCGAAACGAAAGCAAATGATTTTTTGTGAACAGGCTAGAAGTGCTAAAGAGGTACGGAAGTCGATGTAGTTTTCTGTAACAATTATTGTATGTGACATGGGTCACGCAACAGCAATGAAGTTAGTACTAAGACTGAAACGGTTTGCGGATAGCCATCCGACCAGTCCCTTCAAATCCCGAGATTCCTCCAGTTATTCATCTTCTCAACTAACAGAGAGTTATACAGAACCGCGCAACTGAAGCAAATTCAAACACACTGCTTTCTACCCCGTACCATTTTCCAGAAAGCATACGCGAGACATATATCCTTGATAATAATCCAATGTATCCCTGAGTCACGCTGGAATAGGGATCCTCTCCCCGACTAGAGCTAGTCGGTCCTGCTCCATCAATTCCCCCACGGAAAGTAAACTTGCAGGGGATACAGGGGATAAGAGCGCAAGCGCAGCCCCAACGGATACCATAGAAACAAAAGAGTATCCAAATTCTCGCCTCTCCGGTAAATACTAGCGTATGGCGCCGAGAGATGGCTAATATTCGAAGTGGTGGGGATTAGAGAACAATGGAAATCCGTAATAGGGAATGAATGGTGCTTTGATAGATGGTGTAAACACTGTAAGTGTTGAAACCACTGAGGAGTTAATGCTGGGTATGCAAATAAGGAGAGACAGCTGAGTGATCTGTACGCCTATTAGGTTTCAAACAGTGGAATTTTTCATTCGTTAACCTTTTTTGGCCAAGAATGCCACAAACGGAACATTTTCGGCACTTTCGAAACATGTGACGCTTGTGGCACTGGGTCTAGGCGAAAACCCCCCCGGCGAACCCCCCCCGGACAACCCCCCCCCCCCGGCTAAACCCCCCCCGTTACCAAAACCCCCCGGACCAAAATCCGTCCGGTACCAAAACCCCCCGACCAAACCCCCCCCCGGTACCAAAACCCCCCCGCATAAAAAAAGACGGGTATGTAAGAGTAGAGTAACTGGTAGGTAGAGAGAAAGAGAAGAATAGAAACCCCCGGTACCCCCCTGGCGACCCCCCCCCCGAATCCTTAGACACTCACACATATTAAGACTGGGATTTACTGGGCAACAAAACGAACAACCATGTGATAGTTTTACCATTGACAAGCACGAGTAAGGTGAAAAGCTGGTAGAATATTTCTGTGACTATCTTGGAAGTGCTATCACAAAACGAGCTCAACCTTTCCCTTGACCCAAAGGATCCTCACATCAAGTCTCATAAAAATATTCATTCCCGTCGAGAGTTATCCTAGACGGATAGCAGGATAACTTTTGCGGTGTCATAGGTATCCCTCCGCTTATCGCCCATCTTCGAGTTTCTGCTATGAATCAGGGATAACTAAGAGCAATCAGGCAAGGGGGGCTTCCCATTGCACCGATGGGTGGCAACGTAACTGCAGCTTCCTCGCCAAGAAGGGTGAGGCATTGGGAAAGGATTTGTCGGGGGGATCGTTACACAGAGTGGAACTGGCTTTGATTTGATCATTCACCTTTAACCCTCACTGACAACAGCTTCAGTTGAATGTGGGTGTTTGGTGACTTCAGCAATTAGTCTGTCACCATCAACTTTCACCTTCGTCTTACACTCCCTTTGTTTATCATTGTTCTGATACCCACTGTAATTCAGACATTCTTGTAGAGTCAAGTTTGCGAAAGAAGTTTATTCTACTCTTACTCTCTACCTACCAGTTAGTCTACTCTTGCATACCCGTCTTTTTTATGCGGGGGGGGGGGGGTTGGTACCGAGGGGGGTTTGGTCGGGGGGTTTTGGTACCGGGGGGGGTTTGGTCCGGGGGGTTTCGGTAACGGGGGGGTTTTGGCCGGGGGGGTTTGGGCGGGGGGTTTTTGTCCGGGGGGTTTTTCGCCGGGGGGGTTTTAGCCGGAACCCTGTGGCACTAAACCTGGATTTTTTTTAAACTCTTTGTGAAAACCTTTTTTTCTTACTTCGAAATGCATTGGGCTGAAAATGGCAGTCCAGTCGGACAAAATTGTGGAAAATCCTGAACCTACTGCCGTCGAGACACAGATCTCCAAACTTTCATGTGGAACATCCGTAGTATGACCACCGCGAAAAGCTTTAGATAGATGAACTCAGTGTGTAATCCTACCTTGGTTTTAAGTATTTGTACGCCTCAATTTCCCGCCTCAATTTTAGAATCCAGGGAGGAATGTCCAGCTTAGCGTGACGCAGCCAGAACAAACAAAAACATGACTACTGGCGAAGAGAACGAGACAAGTCTACCCCCTGGTTCACACTGCTGCGATTCCGCGCAAAATTCTACGTCATGCGACATACGACACAGGTCGTCCGACAAGCAACGCAAAACCTTGGGTGTTGTCACAGTGTCGGATGCATTGAAAAATTTCAAATGATCCGACAAAGCGCACGCGAGTTTCGAGAGCAAGTAAACAAAGGTTAGTTAATTTTCCAGAAAAAAAGTTGCCATACCTTATTCTGGAACAAAACATTGTAATAATTCTGGCTAAACGCAAAATATTTGCTGAATAAACTTGTGTTAACCTGTTCGGAACAAGATAACATATGGGGTTTGACTGAAAAATTCCTAATAGTGGTTGGTAGTCAGAAGGGTGATTTCCCAGCATCTTCAGAGGTCGTTTTCCAAATGGCTTCTTTGTCCTTTTACAGAAAAATTTACGACGAAAATTTCGTTTTCCCTTTACACATGCGTGGTGATGGGAAGGTTCATGCGATTCTGTCGTATTTCGGAAAACCAAAGAAACAACGCAGCAGTGTGAACCAAGGGCCAGTCACACATGCAGGAATGACAATAGCGATCCGTACCATAAAGTAAGACAAAACCATTAGAAGACCTAATGTAGGCTACGACATGAGGCGTTTTTCCGTGACACAACTGTGGGCCACACACTTCTGAGTGTTTTTCGCGGAAACACGATTGTGTGCCACACAGTCGAGCCACAAGTTGAAACTCGCGGAAACGCCGTTTTGTCTATTTTTGGGGCGGTAAATTCAAATGTCTGAATATATAAGTAAAAATCATGTAAGAATATCAATAAATAGAACTCTAGGCTTTCGTCCTTACCATTCAGTGCAAAAAGGATCTTCAGTTTTATTTCCACATACTTGAAAAAGTTTTTAATTTTATTGTTTTGAAGTTAAAAATTTGAATTTCCCGCCAAAATCGAGCCACGAAAATCTTGTTGGTCGCGGAAACACACTTGTGGGCCGCACAAAAGGCCGCGAAAACACTCTTTTCGAGCCACAATCGACCCACAAATTGTTTGTGAGAGCACGGAAAAACGCCTATGGACAGATCCATCCAATCTGCTTGACAAACATTTAAGGTTCGGCAACACACAGAACCCCATAACAAATTATCGTTTTACCATCTTTCCTTACTAAATCTACATGATCAAGCATACAACTATCCATACGAAATCTGTTGATCAAACAGAAGACTCAGAGAATCTTCGTCCGTTTCCAACGCTAAGAAGATGGCGCTAGCTCCACACTACTAAGCCAACTTCCAGCTATTCCGGAATGATGGCGCTCTAAGGCAGTCCAAAAGGACAAAGGACGAGAAAAGAGACGTGGACAAAAGGAGAATAGTAAACAAATACATTACTATACTACTTGTATCAACCGATGACGCAGCGACCCGGTCCGCGGCGCCGACCTGTCAAGGTACATAGGGAACTCGCACATAAGGTAACCCGACATCTCAAAGGACCACTCGAGCAACGGTCGGGCCGATAAACGGGATAAAGTTTAGTACCACCAGAACGCGGACTGCAGTTACCTAATAGGCAAACTTGGCGTCGCTGGCGGAAAAAAATTCCCGCCGAGCCATTTTAACTCCAAGTCAATTTTTTGTCGCGTCGCGGAAAGATTCGCGTTCTGCGGGCACCAAGCTTAAGAAAACTTGCGATGGAGATTGTCTATTCGCTGTTTACCCTTTGTCTGATAGTAATCAATGTAATTTTTTGCCAAAACCTTTACAGAGGTAAATATTGACGGATAACTTTTTTTTTTACGTACGTTACATTTTTTTTACAAGTATCAAACGAGAAAGAAGTTATGATCGAAAAGTTTTCTATTCGAAAGGAAAGCAATTTACTATAAAATTAGCTTGACGGGCAGACTACAGTTTCTTATATAGTATTTAGAAATAAAAATTTAAAAGCTCAAGCTCTTAAACAAGCTAAAAAAGCTCTGGGTGATAGACAATCCTTGCGAGGATAGATGGTTTAATGGTAAAGCCCCTCCCCCTACTTGCGGTGTGAGAGTTCGGGATGGTAAAGTTTATAGGAAGTACCTGGGGAGGGATTTCTAGGGAAGAAGCATGATTTGAGAACGAGTCATTCCCACGATGGACTCGGATTCTCCCTGTCACAATTCAACTGTCTTCGGAAAATAATATGTATGGTAAGTATGAGAGTTCATTTGTTACAGCTGGAGCGGGTGGGGGGGGGCAGCATGGTCTGGGGAAGAGCTGTTCCCACGCTGGAATCGAATCCAGCCGGTCACAAATAAACTGTTATCGGAGATCATATCTCCGGTAAGCATGAAAGTTCATTTGTTACAGCTGAAGTGGGAGGGGGGTATGAGCATGGTTTGGGAAAGAGTTATTCCCACGCTGGCCCAAATCTAGCATGTCACAACTGAACTGTCCCTAACATTTTATACGTCCGGCCAGCCTGGAAACTAAAGTGACATCTGGAGTGTGTGTGGGGAGGGGAGTAGTAGCCAGATGGGTTTTTGAGTTGTCTTGTAAAACTGTTATGTTAAATGTACCGCCAACTTTCCTCAAATAAAGAACCTAGCCTTGACGCCAGTATCTGCACACCCAAACAATACGTTAGAACATCGGTTGGATGGTTAATGTCTTTGTTAATTAAAGGACGCACGTTGTGTACAACTGTTAGGATTAATTCAAATAAATGATGGTATGTATAATACATTTTATACAATGACTAGGAAAACCCTGATCGGCTGTGCCTTCGAGTCTAAAATAAACTCTTGATTTTGTAAGACAGTATGGATCAACAATCCGAATTGTAATTAGTTTGAATGAGTTCATTATAAAGGTACCTTCTGCGCCATCCAAGACAGTGGACAAAAGTGACCCTAACCTGAGTGGAAGAAGGTCACTCCACTGGAGGACAAGTATTGAAAGGCATTTGTGAATAGCTACGGCTCTGAATCGCTTTTTTATGGGCACTCACTGAGGCGTTAAAAAAACTGTTGAAACGACAAAATCGGGCTGGTACCAGTTTACTGTGCTAAGCGGATTAGGATATGTTTTTGACCCTCACCTCATTATCAGCATCCATTACACAGTACAATAAATCAATAACTTAATGAACCAAAAACAGACAATTTCATTTTTTTAAACTGGACGGTAGCGCAAAACTCTCATTGTCAGAGAGGTTCGCACTTCTAATCCGCTGAAGGAATATAATTAAACACATATACAAGCAGAATCTTACTTAAACGCCGATGATAGTGGTGATCATTACGGGATTAATAGGAACTAAACCTCACTGTGCCTCCAAACTGGAATATGGAGGATCGTAACAATGTCTTGTAAACTCGTCGAGTTCAAAGCCCCCTATACCCTTAATACAGCGTTCCTTACCTTCCTGCGATGCCTCCAGGTTGCACTTCTTGGACGAATATACCCAGCTCTCCCTGCTGTTCCGATCGCAGACCAACTACGCTGAATCCAAGACTCTGTCCATCGGGCTTCAATAGCTGCAAGACAGACAGTTGTTAAAACCCCGACCCCTGTTGTCGTACCATTTTGCCGCAGACGAACAAATGATTTTCCTCAGTCTCAACGATGGAGATTGCATGGACTCAAATAACGACTGGCTTAGTACACTAATTTAAGAAAACTTTCCCAATCAATTCTCGAAGCTAAACATAAAATTACCTTAACTTACGGACTTCTGGGGGAATAAAGTCCATGCCCCAGTGACCCAGTCCACCCTTGACAACAGACTCTCCAAAACGATGTACAGAAAATTAAGATATTGATCAACAAACAAAAACAGGAAGTCAACGTAGAGAAGAGCTATTACATAAAACTGAATTCTAGAATCCGAGATCCATAGATATAAACCACAAACTTAGAGACCAAGACTTCCAACTAAGCCAAAAGAGAAGAGACTATGAAGAAAGACTCCAAAGTCTCGGAACTCAGCTTTTCGTCCTGCTACGAGGGTGTACTTCGAAAGCAAACAATAGCTTGCATCATCCGGAGTCGTTCGAACTTGAATATCTCAGGGTCGTAGCAAACCCTTGAGCACTTCTAGGTGACACTGCTAGGTGAAACAATATTACAACAAGGACCTCAGGGACTACGATGTCAAACTTGTTTCAAGAAAGACGTCGGGAGACTGAAATTTGGAAATCGCGCTGCTGCGCGTCAAACCAACTTCCATGACGCGCCGCAGCTAGTCCACCAGTCGAAGCTTTCAATAAAGCACTCGACGGCAATAAATGACAAGTTTTGTATTAACTGTTTTCGAAGCTGTCACTAATAAAAATAATATTTTCGCCCGTAGGCGGGGAAACAGTAACTCGTTGTTGATATGTTTTTTTTTAGTCATTCATAATAACGCCTGAGGGTCAGTAACTGACGCTAAAGTTTGAAATCGCGAAATCGTAGCTTTTAGTAATCATCGTGGACGAATGGGAACAAACCCTTTTAAGGTTTTTTTTATTACTACTTCACATTACGTTCAAATTATTTCATGCACTCGGATTTCAGAGATCTTGAACTTCCTGTGTAATTTGTATCCATCCTGACATCATTACGCAGCTTCTGGTTGACTCTTCTCAAGGCAGTTCAGGCTCCTGTTCCAGCTTACTTATTTATTTTCTTTTAACTGAATCAACGTCCATCGATAAACAACCAAAATTAACAACGGCACACTGTTATACATTACTCAAAACCGGAGAAGAATTGCAAAACAGCAACTTCACCCACGACAACCATACTGTGTGGCGTCCGTGCGGTCCAGCCAGGACAACCAGCAACGGGTTCCGAGACTCAAGAATGCCCTTCTGCAGAGAAAGAGCAGAAAAGCGCCTATTTCTGGAAAAGATGGAAGGCCTTCACCAACGAACATCGCGGTCGCACTTCAGTTCCACTTGAACCCATGCAACCAACGAGAAGAGTTATTGTATAGGACACGAAAGCTGCTTTCGCCCCTAACCCTAATGTTAGTAACAAGAGGCAAACAATAAAGCTGAGTGCAGTACATCCTAAAAACGGAAATCTTTACTCGCGAGACGCAGGCCCCGAACTTTCTAATCAGCAGATTAGCTCGAGCGCATAGTGACCGTCAGAAATACCGGTCATGCAAGATCTCTATAAACAAGACCAAAGGTTTCGATGGGATCTCAAAGGGGAATATTTGTCCATCTTTTCGATCCAGACAATCAGGTCTTGCAGATGTTCAGTTCCTGCCGAATCCGTGAACATTTAATACCATTCTAACAGTCCAGTGAACAATGGCTTTCATACTTTCCAGCTAAAGGCATATCAAACGATCAGTCTCATTCGAAAAAAATTGTGTTTTGACTAGATTCCAACAGAACTGTAATACCCATTCGAGGCGATTGTAAACAGTATTCACCGTGTCTTTTTCGAGTGATCTAACCTCTTCCATCAAAATTTTACTGGCATCATATTAATTCTACTTCTTCGAAATTTCCGGTTTTGGCCGGACTCTGGGCAAACTAAAGGCAAAATGGGCAAAATAAAGCTCATATATGGATTCAACATGTATAATTCAGTTTCACACGTGGATTCAGCTTGTATTCTTGCTCCTATAGCCTAAGGTTGTTCGATCGACTTCACAATAAACTTTACTCCTACCAAATTTCCGGTTTTCACCAGATTCCGGTTAGTCTATTTGTCAGGAAGCATGAAATTCAAATATAGATTCAGGATGTATTCTTACCTCTGCATCGAAGCTCTAATCGACCAACGTTTAACCAATAATCAACTTCAGATAAGACTTTCACTCTTACCAGTCTTGCGGTTCCGCCGTATTCTGGGCAAACTACTTGTCCGGCAAAAAAGGTATGTTCAAAAACAGATTCAGCATGTCTTTATACCCCTATATCGTTTTATTCAACATCAAATACAACTTTTACTTTTTATGAAATTTCCGATTTTCCCGGATTCCGGGCGAAGTATTTGTCCGGTGCGAAAATGAACTTCAGTTCTGGATACAGCATGTATCCTTATACCTGAATCGACTCGTACATCAGTTTGAAAAAATATTTTCTTCACCCCTTAATTTAAAACGCCCTCCCTGACCCTAAATGTACGGCTACAGGGCCCATCTACGAACTCAACCTGAACTTCAACCTAATGAATCCTCACACCAAGTTTGAACAAAATATCTCAACCCCTTCGGGAGTTATCGTGCTGACGAACGGACACGTATCCCTCCACTTACGTTTTGGGATCCCAAAAAACCACGGCGGCCGCACAAGCCTGAACATAGCCAGACTGGCGTTAATCCTTGAGAAGCCCTGCTGAGTCCCGTATGTTACAATAATGTAACAGAAACGACAACTACTGCGAAATATGCTTTAAGACAGTCACGTTCCATTTCTTTACTAGCCTTGGAGCGGGAGATCCCAAAAGCTGGGAAGCTTTGCCTAAAACCTTCATAAATTTTTGGCTGAGGCGATTTCTGAGAAAAGACAAGAAAATGGAAACGATATTGTGCAGCCAAGGTCCCGTTACCTAGTTTTCGTTTCGCTCCACTCTTCAGGAGACAACTGGAAGATTTTCATACAACTGCTGCCTGAAGCCGAGTTCCGACGGACAAGAATTTTCACTTTCTTCTCCGAACTTTAGTTCGGCTGAGCGATGCGAAACTGAGAACCAATCTCGTTTCCTGACCTTGACGCTGGAGTATTCGACTTAGCTAAGGTCTAGTGAAGTGCTGACCTGATCGACTCCCTTCCCCCGATTACATACCTGCTCCCACAAAAATATGGTCAGCAAAATGGGGCATCTCGACTAAGCGAAGCTCCCATTGAGCGGAATTTTCGCTTCGCTGTCCAAATTTCGCTCCGATGCAGAAGAGATCTTCTCGTTCGGCTTCTGCGACGGCGATGCGAATCTAGCCTCATTTCACAGAAGTTCAAGAAGTTCGCATTCCCATCATATCTCAAGAAGACGCCGAGTAAGACGCATTTATTCTCGGTCACTTCGATCCGAATCCGGACACGATCGAAGTCCCAGATATCCAAGGAAATCAAAAGCTTTCACGAGAAATGGAGAAAAAGCGGATCGTTAGTTAGAGATTTATTGGGCTCACAAAACCATCTGGAAATGAATTCTTTCAAAGTCGAAGTCGGAAATGGACTATATCTCTTTCCCCTTTCCATTTCTATTCTGAAACTTCCTTTCGGATTATGCTATCAGAGTGGGAAAAGCTGACATGCGTCTTTTCAGGAATCCTAAGTTGAGATTCTTGCGCAAGGCACGTTCTTCTTGTACAGGCATATTTGCGGACAGGTGGAGACCTTGGCTGAAGACTTGGATAAAACGCGTCCCAACGGACCAGCACTGCAAAGCAGGTCCTCAAAGCCAAGCCATCTCCTGGGTGGGTAAGAGTGACCAGGAGGTCAGCTCACAAATTGGCGGTTCTTCGCCAAGAGGGATTTCAATGCCACACTCAGACAAATGTAGCGGAAAACGAATAAGACAGTAAGTAAGAAGAGCAAGAATGGAGCCTCGCGTGACACCAACCGAGTCGTTTTCCTACAGATGGAAATACTCAACTACAACAAAATGTCTACGAGCTGGCTGGCATACAGGACCTTCCGAGACATCACGAACTCGGCCATGAATTCGAAACGTTCACCGTTCAGTCAGAAATCAAATAGCCAGACACAATCGATCGCCAAAACAGTTTACTTCGCAAAGTGGCCCTGATATAATGGGTTCCGAGCATCCTGGAATCGTTCCAAGAAATCTCCTTATGGCTTTCTGCGCGATATCCTGGAACTTCCTCAAAAGACTCTCTCACGAACTAATCGAAAGGTGTTAATTGGCACATTTCAGCGGCTACTCCGGAGGCCCGAACAGACCGCACAAATAACATGATCGAGTGCTGACAGACCGGAAAGGGAGGCGGCTCGTAAGTCAGGTGTTAGGGGAAAGATATCGGAAGAAAATGCATTCGTCTAAACACGTGGCTATTCGAAAAGTGCCGCGCGTCATCGAAGCGCAGGTGTTTAGTCCTGTTACCTGAAAGACCTGGCAAACGCTATCAACTTACCTAATCACTCAATCCATTCTTATTCCCGAATCTATACAGTAGAGTGTATACTTATTTGAACACTTCTTCAACTGTTTCACTACTCTGGCTTTCATATGAAACAGTCAAACGGAAAGGAAAAATAACAAACTCGGTATCAGCTAACATCCAACTATTTCAGGGTTATCCTGGCACAAACTTGGAGTAGAAATTACACAAATTGTATTTTATTTTGAATTTACAAATAAGCTTCTCTTCTGTTTGAGGCATCTGTAGGTTCAAACCGCCGTCTTCTCTGTTGAAGGTGCGTTCCTCCTGGCATAAGTATTCAAATTGTGAAAGGAAAACCAGGTTGGCAGCTGAGTCACTATCAGCTGTGCTATCAGCAAAATATTACAAAAGTAACGAGAATGGAAAATATTTATTTTATAGTAAAAAAAATGCCTGGTCTGGGTTTTAGTTTTTTCTCCGGCGACCGCTTATTGTTAGATGACATTCATATATGCATACCTCTACTGTACATTTCATACGAAACAATTATTTAAAATAAACCTAAGGACATCTCCAAACCAAGTCTATACAGAGCTTTTAGTTCTAAAAGAAATTCAGCTTTCGTGCCGAATGCCTGACCACCAGTTTGGATTCCGACCAGGTCTAGGATGCGCTCATTCTCTTTAGTCTGGCCGCTATTCTAGCGGATTCCCATGAATCTGATGACCGTATAGTGATTGGCGCTTTCGACGTTAGTAGAGCGTTTGATTCGTCAATCCATGCTCAGACCCTTCTAGCGGCTTACCAGCAAGGCGTGAACCTCCCCGTCACCCGCGTATTGTATGATATGTATAGCCGTTTAAAAGCGCGCATAAAGATAGGAAACCGCGTCACTTCAGTCGTTGTTCCGGTAAAGAAAGGTGTTCGCCAGGGTTCATTATTATCACCTACTTTGTATAATAACAGCGTTTTAAATGCCCAGGCAAGTGTCAATGTTTCATGTATCGCCAAGAGTATTAATGTGTCGCTACTTACGTACGCGGACGACCTACTAAATCTAAGTCGGTCAACTGATAGTCTGCAATCAAACTTCGCAATCCTACGTGAAGAATATCGAAAAATTGGCCTCGCTTTCAATACGCCTAAATCTGCAGTACTGTTTTTTAATGACAGCTCTTCTCAACCTGAACACCTTCAACTGGGTATCGAATATATTGCCGTTTCGTCTCACGTCGTATACCTTGGTCTGCCGATAGGCCGCAACCTTAACGAAACTCGTCTACTACTCGTTAAGCATGTCGAGAAGAAACTCCGTATCGCATATGGATCTATCGTCGCCAGTAGACTCATTTTATGCCGAAAGTATCTTGCGAATATGTATAACGCTGTCGCACTGCCTCATGTTCTGTACATCGCGCCTTTTTGGAATTTGTTGACTGAGACCCAAAAACGTAAGCTCCGGTCCCTTTACTTCAGGTTTGCCAAGTTCCTGCTGCGTTGTCCCCTGTGGACGAGGAATACTTTTATGATTGTCAAGCACCAGATTGCGGACCCTAGTATCGCGGTGACTCCGGTGATATCCAATTTCCAGGCGAAATGGAACCACCCCTGGTTAAACCATTTTTATAGCTGTTGATTGCGTAGTTGTTACTTAAATTGTCATATGTATGTATTTATGTTGTGCCTTAAATTGTCTCCTTTTTCTTTCTTTTTCTTCTTCTTTACTCCGTTTTGTTCTTTTGAAAAATACGGGTAATAAACATATTACTTACTTACTTACTTACAGAAGTAATCGGCTTGGGAAGGTAATATATGTAAAGAGAGCTGAAGAAGTCATGTGTTATTCATGGATTAACAGTCATGTATCTTAGTCTGCATTGCGAGGTGTCCCTGAATCTTTTTAAGAACCTTTGTTTCAACTAGCGACAAGCGAGTTTCTTGGGAACTTGAGTCGTTCACTTCTGTCAATACTGTTCCTCAGTACTTCCGGTCAAGCTCTGTTGTTCGACAGTAAAAGCTCTCACGCTTTCCGGCGGGGTCAGCACTTTAGTAACTCAATTAGCAAAAAGGGAATCGCCTTTATCACTTTACCTCTATCCGATAGACTTCTTGTCCAGGAAAATCGGCTTCCAAAGAAGAGCTCGTGTCTTTGAACGTTCGTGGGGCTGCTATGGGCTCCTCGTTGATGGGTATTACCTAACGAAGAAGTGTGGAAGTTAATAGTGCAGATTTCTCGAAGAAGGAGCGAAGTTTCGTGAGAATAGAAGTTGAATTTTAGTTATATTTTGTTTAATTTAGTTGCTTAATTAGTGCATAACTTGTTCATGTATATGGCCTCTGGCTTTGAATACAGATTATATATATATATATATAGAAATCCGCTGATCGAGCCGACGAAATCGGCAATCATTCCAAGCACAAATAAAAATAAAATAAATAACAAGTCTATAAGTAATCACGTACAGACGGAGTGCAGTATAAGAAGCGAAAAAAAACTCGAATAATTTTGTATAAAAAAACACGAAACATTACGGACATCCACGGGTAAGAACAATTTTCTTTCGTTCTATTCGTGGACTTCAGTACTGCCGGAGAGAGATTAGCTATAACAGTTCCATAAAGAAAATTCCGTTTCGCAAGGTTCACCTAAGCACATTCTGTTACGACGTTTGATTGTTATGCCTGTGCCCGGATAGAACATTTCAGACACTTTTAAACCACCCCCTCGGTTGGCGAAACTTCTTATCCATTCGCAGGGAAAAGCCGGATTCCCTGCAAAGCCGGATTCCCTCGGTTACATACGTAAACATTAGTTCAAGTTCAAGTTCTTTTATTGTTTAGAAATACATATTATAAAATAAATACATAACGTCCCCAGCAGGGAGACTGGCTCGAAAGCCGGGCGACACACATGATAAACGAACAAACCCAGAAGAAACGGATGCCATCACACTTCTCACTCCATCTCATACCCCAAAAAAAAAAATATTTACCAAAAAAATGTTTGTATTTTATAAATAACTAATTATCCGATAGCTGAACGGCCGGGAGCTACTCACTAATATTCATTAATAAGTATAGCTTTAATTTTAGTTTTTAATGTTATGAGTGACAGACTCTGATTAAAACAAGATTCATATTTATTCCAATATTTAGTAATAATATTTTTAGGGGAAAATCTTGATCGCTCGGAAATAATTAAAGGCATAGGAAGCTTGCTTGGAGGACAACGAGTATTGTACGGTCGGACTGAAGGAGGGCCTGGAAAAAATGATTTAAAGCAAACTGGTAGCAAATCCTTTAGATAACGGACACGGAAAAGTATACAATGAAAAACTAGGATAAAAAGACGGTTAAAGGATGTGTGTTATTTCCTAATGTTAAGGACTCGTTATAAAGGGGAAACAAACTAGAATACTGCGGAAGCAATGGTACCTATCCCTGCATCTCCTAAGAGACACTTCATAGAGACATCTTGATTGCTACATTATTCTTTAGACAGTTTTTTCGGAGACCATTCGTTTTGAAAATCCAAGAAAACAAAGCGAAAGTGAACGAACGAAAAAACGGTACATAGCTCCCTTGTTTTCACTACCTAGCTCACGGCTGCGCAAAAATTAGCAATACCTGTACACACAAGTGGATTCGATCCCAATTGTTCCTCAAAGGTGAACAAGACCAAAGGTTTCGATGGTATCCAAAAATTTAATATTTAATCCAGACAATTGCGTCTTGTAGATCCGGTCTTCGCCAGACTCCTTGAATATTTTTACTATTAAAATTTGACTAATGACTAGTCTTCTGAGAAAACAAAGTTCAGGTATGGATTCAGCATACGTGTTTACCCTATACGTCATATCTACTTTGACGAAGTTGAAAAAAACTTCCTGCCATACTTCTGCCAAATATCCGATTTCGGCCGGATTCCCGGTGACTACTTGTCCAGCAAAAACTAAATCTCAAAATGAATTAAGCACATGAGCACATCCACTTACCCCTATATCGAACCTCTAGCCTAATCAACTTCAGATAAACCTTAACTTAAAAAAAAAAAAAAATCAGATTTTGGCCGGATTCCGGGCGAACTATTTGCCCGGCGAGAAAATAATTTTCATATCCGTATTTAGAATGTCTCCTTACGACTACATCGAACCTCTTAACAACTTCAGATGAAACTTTTAAAAAATGTCCGGTTTCGGTAGGATTCTGGGCGACCTATATGTCCGGGTAGAAAAGAATTGTCATAATTATACGGATTCATCATGTTTTCTTACCCTTCAATCGAGCATTTAATCAGCTTCAAATAAAACTTTTACTTTTAAAAAATTTTCCAGTTTTGACCGGATTCCGGATGAACTAATTGTCCGGCGAGAAAATAAGTTTCAGACAGATTCAGCGTGTCTTTTCCCCTATATCGACTATCTCATTGGCTTTTCAAAACATTTTTTTCGTCCTTTAATTCGAAACCCCTCTCTGACCCCTAAGTATGGGGCTACAGGGCTCTTTTTATGGCACTTGCCTTCCGGCCAAGTGCCATATACCGATCACTTTTCCGTCGGTCGGTCTGTCGGTCTGTCGGTCGGTCAGTCCGGTGATCGCGAGTTAGGGTACTTCCAGATGTGCTAGGACGATGAAACTTGGCAGGCATATCAGGGACCCGACCAAAATAATTTAGAAATAGTCACTTCCCCGATCCGACCATCATGGGGGGAGGGAGGGGAGCCGGAATCCGGAATTTAGGGGCATGCATAACTTTCAAACGGGTGATCGGATCTTAATGAAACTTGATATTTGGGAAGACGTCATTTCTCAGATGTCCCAATTCAGGTCCGGATCGAATCCGATTAATGTGGGGGGGAGTCGGAGGAGGGAACCGGAAATCATGTGACACGCTTAGACTGGAGCGATCGGGATGAAACTTGGTGGGAGGAACAAGCACATACCCTAGGTACGTCATTGACAGACCCGGACCGGATTCGTGCACTGTGGGGGGAGTTGGAGGTGGGTTCCGGAATTCCGGTGATACGGAGTTAAGTTACTTCCAGATGTGCTAGGACAATGAAATTTGGCAGGCAAATCAGGGACTCGACCAGATTAACCTGGAAATAGTCAACTTCCCGATCCGACCATCGTGGGGGGAGTGACGGGAGGGGGAACCCGGAATCTTGAGGTATGTATAACTTCCGAACGGGTGATCGGATCATAATGAAACTTGATACGTAGAAAGATCACATGTCTCGGATGCCCAGTTTCAAGTCCGGACCAGATCTGATGAAGGTGGGGGGGGGGGGGTCGGAGGTGGGAACCGGAAAACTTGTGACACGCTTTGAGTGAAGCGATCGGAATGAAACTTGGTGGAAAGAACAAGCACAAGCCCTATCTACGTAAGTGACAGAACCGGACAAGATTCGGGCACTGTGGGAGAGTTAGAGGGAGGGGGTCCGGAATTCCGATGATCGCAAGTTAAGGTACTTCCAGACGTGCTACGACGATAAAACTTGGCTTGAAAATTAGAGACTTGACATGATTGGCTTAGAAATAGTCAGTTCCCTGATCCGACCATCCCTTAAAGTACTAATGCTAACCGCAAAGTACAAAAAAATATTTTAAAGCAAAATATACATTTTCGTGATCCCTATGAGCCCATGATCATTTTTGCCTCAAGGGTTTTGCTTACAACTGAATTCCTTAATAATTCCTTATAAAGTACTAATCGCAACCACAACATACAAAAAATACTTTTTAGCAAAATACACATTTTCGTGATCCCTATGATCCCTCACAAGTGATTTCCTTAAAGTACAAACAATACTTTTGAGCAAAATATACATTTTCGTGCTCCCGATGAGTTCGTCATGTTTTTTACTTCAACAGTTTTGATTACAAATGATCAAAACAAACCCACAAATTGACGAATTCCTACTTTCATCCTCTGACCCAGCCTTGCAAGTGCCATATGAGCTTTCAGCTCTTGTTTTTTAAAAGAACCCTCAAAAAGTATATGTTATTTAGCAGTTATACTTCTTCTGTTGAGTGATTTTTCTGACTGATTTTTGTTATTCGAGAAAGCTAAGACTGCTGCTGCAAAAAAAAATTTCTTTCTTTCGTTCTACGTCTGTTGTCCTAAAATTCTGGTATTGGTCGTATTCGTATTTGTGATTGTTTTAGTTGTTAATTAGCTTGTCTAAAAAAATTCGAGCTGATGTTGTTAGTTGTTTGTTTCATTTTATTTAGGCTAGCATTTTAGTATTTTTTTCATAAATCAGTGAATTAACGAAGCGTCATTTTGTATGCCACTGGCATGTTTGTCACTTTTATGTTATTGCAGTTATACTAAAGTTGTCAATAAAATTGTACCTTACCTTACCTTACCTTATCTACGAACTTGACCTGTACTTTGACTCAATGGATCTAGAGTTATCATGCTGACAGACGGACAGACAGACAACTTTTGCGAAGTCATAGGTATCCCTCCACTTACGTTACGGGGTCCCAAAAAAACGACGTCTTCTGTTTGAGCACTTCTGCTTTTTCCCAGAAATCGAGTGTATTATTCCTACATATGGAAATCCGTCCCCTTTTACTTGGATTTCGTATTATTCTCCTGAATTACTTTCTCTGTGAAACATTTGCATTTACTCCGTGGTCTAATTTCCCTGGGGCTGATTTGGTTATCCTGGAACAAACTTTCTTGTGTAACGAAATACCCCAAAATGGAGTGTCCCGAATCGTATGCGGTGGACTACAATTGCAATAGGCCTTTCACCACTCCTGGCGTTTCTGGCCGGTCCAGTCAAAATCGCGAAAGATATAGTCTATACTGTCCGCGTTCTGACAACACTTCACACGGGATACAACAGATAACACTTGGAGATCGTATGCGGTGGACTACAATGCATGACGATCCACCACTATTTTTGTAAAAAGATAACATGGAATTAAACGAATTATTAATAATAAAAAAAAATCATTAATCCTCTGCAAATGTACAGTACTTGCACTACGACTGTCTATCTATCTATCTATAACGATGAACGTGCTCGTATGAAAGAACACTCCACATCATTTCTACTGTAAGATGGGACAAGTCAAGCGGAAATATTTTATACGCTGTAATTCTTACCCTGGAAGGTGAATATGACTCGGTGGAAAGCTTTCCTGAGGACGGACTGCCTGAATAATACGAGGATTTCTCACTGTCATCAACGCTGTTGGACGGAGTCAAACTCTTCAGAACCAACTGTCCCTTCGTTGTTATGTCGAAGTCACTTGGCAGAAGGGCTGGATGAGCAGACACATGGTTTTTCAAACTTTCTAGTGAGTCCTAAAAAGCAAAATACTTCTGTTAAAGACATGCGGAAGTTTGGTGAAAAGCAAGCCGCTTCCAGCGATAACTCTTCGAAGTTGATTTTGCCGTTTTAAAGGCACAGTAAACTTGACTAGGTAACTTTCGGCCATCAAACCGGCCTGGGGGGCTTAGATAAATCTACAGGGACTTATTGTCGACAGGACCCCCCATCTTTGTTATCTCGAAACCCCTCCTTATTGTTCCCAGAGCTAGCTGGCAGGGCCTTGCCCCTTATGCACTGTAATTACGCACTCATGCACTATAAAAGTTCGCGTTTGTCTGTGTTGTCAACATATAGGGTTGCCACTTTACTAAAATAAATTCACTGGGCAAAAAGAAAAAAGTAATACCAAAGAAGAAAAGTACTCAGAACGTGTTGCTGGGCCATATAGTCACCTTGGAAGTAAAGGGTACAACTACCTGACGACTACTTTTTTCTTAAGATCTGCTGCAAAAGTAAAAAGAAAGTTCTATTATGAGCACAACTGTACTACCGGTGGCAACCCTGCCCATATACTTTGTATAACTTTGTATCAAAAGGCCGTTGGGATCAAAGGTCGTGGGTTCGAGTCCTACTCCCGGCACACAAACCTTTTGCTTTTTTTTTTCTACTAACTCAAAAGTCGAATTCTCGGAAACTGCTCAGTCAGTGAAAGTTCTGGGTGCATCTTTTGAAAGAATAGTGAACGTGGGAAATTTGTGGGAAGAGCGGATTCAAAAGATTGAGGGTTTGTTGATAGCCCATCAAAGAACACAGTTTGTATCAGTTTTTGAGCGAGTAGTGTACGTAAACACGTATGCTCTCCCACTACTGTTTTATCTGGCACCGGTCTTTAATCTCGAAGAAAAGTACGCGAAAAAGGTGGAAAGGAGTATCTGGCGTTTTATTTGGAGGGGAAAGCTGGAGAAGTTGAGTATGAAAATGTTGTACGTGCTTCGAGAAGAAGGGGGTCTTGGTGTTATAGATTTTAGAAAGGTTTGTAAGTCTTTGAGAATCAGAAACGTTTGTGAAATGATCTGTAGTGATTGGATCGACGGTGAAATAATAAAAGGATGGGCCCTACCGGTAATAAATACTGAGGAGGATGATCTGGCGAAACAAAAAATGATCAGTGATGTGCCAGAGGAAATTCATGAAGTAATATGGAGCATTCGAGAGATGAAAAACCTAGGGGTGCTGAGTGACGATGTGAAAAATGCTGAAAGGAAAAAGATAGTGGATGGATATTTAGAGAAAAAGAAAGAAGAAGTGGATTTTCATGTGAAAAGAAAGGAGCCCTTTGTGAATTTCAATTTATCGTTTGAGAGAATGCATAGTGTACCATCTAGTCAATTTATGAAGGAATTTATGTTTATGTTTATCCACGAGATACTGCCATACCAAGATCGAGTGTGCCGTTTTACTCGAGATGAAGGCCCAAAGTGCAAGCTATGTGATGAAATAGTGACAAATGGCCTGAAGCACGAATTTTTTGATTGTACATATAATGATAGAATTGTAGATAAATGTTTTAGCGCTTTAAGTGATAGCGGAGTGGTCTTGAATACCGAGGAAGACAAGGTAAGGTTGATTAAATTGAACGTAGAGATTCCCGGAAATGAGACGAGAGAACGAGCTGTGGTGTTGATTGTGATGAAATTATGTGAATATGTTTGGAAAAGAAGGAAAAAGAGAAAAGAGATTTAGTTAAGACAGTTTGGTTTTGATTGTAGGAGAATGATAGTGCGTTTAAGTGAGAGTGGGAGGTGGGAAGAGCGAGTGGATATTGAGTGGATGGAGTCTTTTGTTGAAGAGTTGATTGGAATGTGTGTTTGAGGAAATGTTGAATTGTTTGTAGGTATGTGTATTTGTGAGTAAAAAGAAAAAAATTGGAAAAAAAATTGTATTTGTAGTTTAAAAGTTAAGTATTTAAAAGTTTTTTTAAAATTAGTTTTTAATTTTGAATTAAAAATAAATAGTTTGGATTTTTATTGGTTTTTTTTTATTATAGCAGCGAAATTAGTTTTGTCGAGTTTAAATTTAAAGTAGTAATCCTTTATAATGTTTTTCGTTTTTTATTGGTATTAAAGGTTTTTGGTAGGTGGGTGCTAAAAAAATCCTCCTTCTTGTTGTAAAAGTAGGATCTTTTGAGCGTAAATCCTATTTTTCTTTTTTTGGTGTTTTGTGTTTTTTGAAGTGGACTTGAAAATTAGGTTAAAAGTTTTTTTTTAATTGATTTGTTAAGTTTGGGCCACCGTAAGGAGGGGTTCCCTAGGACGGAAGGGCACCCCTCCTGCGGGAGTTGCTTTTGTTCTATTTTTTTTGATGGTTTGTTTTCGTGGTTTACCTGATTTGAGAGTCTGCTTTTTTCGCTGCTATATTTAAAATTTGAATAATATGGGTTTTTAAGTAGAAGGAAAATATAGAAGAATTAGAGGTTAATTTTATTATTAAAGAAAATAGAAGTGATTTATGATATTGAAAGTTATTTGTTTAGTAAAGGTAGAAAATAAAATAAATTTGGTTAGGGGCGGAGTGGAAGTTTTAAAGTTTATATTGAATTTTTTAGTACAGATTAAATTAAATATTGTAGTTTGTAATTATGGATTTGGAGTGTATCTGTAGTTCTTAGGGGCATCTGTCTGGTGGTGTTTGTTTGCTTTTTGTCGTGGTCGTTTTGGTTGGGATTAGAGTCTTTACGTGTAGAGGTGAGGATTCGTAGACAAAAAATGTTTATATCTGTATTAAAAAAAAAAAAAAAAAAAAAAAAAAAAAAAACTGCCCGGAAACTGCAATGGTCGTAACGACAATTTTTCTAACTCTCAATATCGACTCAGGGTACATTCTTGATATGTCAGCTAGCTCCCCGAGCCAAGTTTGAGTCAAGTTTTCTGTTCCTTTAAGAAGTAAATATTTTATTCATTACAGGCATGAAGTTTCTACACAAGCTACTACGCTATATTTTAACTGGCTAACTTTTCTAATCGATCACATATAACAGACAACTATCAACTATTGTAATAAATATTAACAGATTCAAAAAGCATCAGCAATGGGGGAAAGATGTTCATCCTACGGCTGGGCTTAGGTGGGATTTAAGGATATTGATTAGCTGTCGGGTGGTTGTTTGCCGCTGGGGAATCGGAGGAAATATTTGGGGAATAAATTGTGACGTCGTCCTTACTTCTGCCGAATGTGTGGAAACGAGAGAGTGAGAGTTTCTTCAGGACATGAAGAGGTCGGTAAGGTTGTGAAGGTAGCTTCGGACCTCAGACAAACTTTCCTTTACTTCTGCAGCATGTTCGTTTGAGTGCTTTTTCTTTTTTTATTGCCATCCTTGTCACGGTATCGGGCTTTTTGTGCCAAACAAATTATCATGCACCAACAACTATGGTCTTCAAGCTGCAACAAAGCAGTCTATCAGAAATCCTTGATTGTTGGATGTGCTATGCCATACATTGGGCTGACTCCGTGTTTAGACTCGTCAAACGCAGATTAGGGTACACCAAACGGCGGGGAACCGTGACTCATTAGAAAAAAATTATTTTATGAATTTCATTCAAATCATCAATGTCTTATTGGGTTAGGGTGACCAACCAACTTCGCAGCCTAAAGCCTTTAGTTTTATCTTTCGCCAGTGTTTTGTATATACGGTCTATTCATCACAGCAGAGTTTCATGATCTCGAGAATTCACCCGGGATTCTAGGATTACTGTAAACCCTTTAGGGAACTCGACTTCGTCCGAGGCCTTCGCCCTCCCACCCCCCAACGAATACAACAAACCAGCCGGAAGAAACCTTACCTGTATAAGTAGAACTCTGTGAAGGACGGGATTTTTCAGGACGGAAATCAGTAGATCGAGGTCACTTGTTATTGCTCGGCCTGCACTTCTGTCATCTTTCAGGAGCCGGTCTTGAACCTGCTCAAGCAGAGCAAGTGCAACTTGGGCATCTGGAAGGAAGAACTCCAAATAAAGTGGCCGTGAATATAGTGGCTGATGTTCACGCGTTTTCTGTACAGGAAAGTTTTAACGACAGAATTTGTAACCGAAATAACGAAAAAGACAAATCCAGCCAGGAACAAATGAAAGAAGTCCGGCCGTACGCGGAAGGCGTAACGTACAGGATGAAGCACTAGTACCTTACTGAATTAAAGCAAGGGTAATACAATACAGAGAACTTTCCTTTTAAAGTTTAACTGAAAAGCCAACGTATTTTTGTATCATTTAACTGAATTTTGTAAAAGGATTTTTTTTTTCACTATTTGCTCTAGTATGACGGTCAGAGTATCTACGGCCGTCCTAACAGCGCATAATTCTTTCATGACGCAGAAAATATCAGCCAGTGATCAGCTTGCGGACGGTAGTTCACTGCGTGAACACTTATTTCCCGTAAACTGTTTTTGTGAAGCGTACGTATGAAGGGGTAAATCGGGTCAAAATGAAAATTAAAATTAAAATTGGCGTAAACCTAACATAGGACTTGATGAGTCTATATATACATAGAGCCGAGCGGCCAGGCGCCGGTCGCGTTTACATGGTTCTATATATATAGAGCCGAGCTTCCGGCGAGGCGCCGATCGCGTTTACATTTATAAACCGTCCTAGGGACAATCAAGTCCTATGTTTAGGTTTACGGCAATTCTAATTTTAATTTTCGTTTTGACCCGATTTACTCCTTCATACGTACGCACAACATAGGTACAAGTGCATAGAGGTACCACAAATCCGACAGAGAAAATCCGCTTTTTGAAAATTGATTATTCGTGAAAGCGGAGCAACGAAGTAGCGCATTTTCATCGGATCTTCAAGCCTCTTTAAGTTTATATATGAGGGGTAACTAGACTGTCCTATCCCTTTTCGGTAAAATTTTAAGCAAATAAGAATATATCCACATAGTAGGAACAAAAACAATATTTCGAAATATTTGCGCACAAAATCACCGATAAGTAAATAAAACCGTCACATCGAAATATAACGTAATTAACTCCGTCCGATGAATCACCATTGCAACGACTCAAAGACACCCAGAGTATCACTAAAAAATAGCACACCTATTCATAATGTCTCACGTAAAAAAAAATTCACCTTTCTCATAACCTAAATTCAAGCAACAGATGCAAATGCTACTCAAACAAACTAGACCAGGTCAATACGCCTTGGGGACGCTTTCATCTACAGCAAAATAAGGAAATTCGTGAACCGAATCAAAGAGGCAGAATTTTTTGTAGGCAAATTTTGGGAACTTGTCTGTCAAGTGTAGTATTTTACGACAGATCCCTTGCCATCAAAGAACAAAGAAAACCACGATTGTTTTAGTCTTAAAGTTTGACCGAAACGGACTGGGATAGGACAATCTAGTTACCCATCACTTATTCACTTAAATTTGCTTGAAGACCCGCTGAAATTGCGTTACTCGGTTGTTCCGCTATTCAGGAATAGTCGATTTTCAAATAGTGGAATTTCTGTGTGATTTGTGGTACCCCTAATTTGTTGTATGCCTTACAAGAAAGATTTATGACTTTTTTTTTCAGGCACTAAGCAATCTTCACCAATATCGCCACTGCCCACTGCAAAGCCTTGTTTGTGTTTAGATAAAATTTCCCGCGTCATAGTAGAATTTTCACTGTGGGG
Source organism: Branchinecta lindahli (assembly GCA_023053555.1). Lineage (NCBI taxonomy): Eukaryota > Metazoa > Arthropoda > Branchiopoda > Anostraca > Branchinectidae > Branchinecta > Branchinecta lindahli. The sequence goes on from JAKZAO010000001.1 coordinate 10,129,694, forward strand.
ACAGCCGCAGATATTCTGAACGTCATAACTAGAGCAGATGGTGGAAAACAAAAAAAAATCCCTTTGCAGAATCCAAATAATTCAGTGTATTCAACTAAATGACACAAAAATAAGTTGGCTTTTCAGTTAAACTTTAAAAGTGTACTCTTTCTTACAAAATACTGCTGGGAAACTTTCAAGGCGTCCTTTCGGGATTCTTTGTTGTATTTTATTGAAATCTTTAGACGAGCACTGCGTTTACGAGATTTGCTCCACTGCTGTTTGGGGTCTAACAAATGTGATGATTTTATCATGAAATAAAAAAAAAAACTTGAATCTTGAAGACGATGACGAACGGGAGATACCCATTACAGGAAAATCGTCAACTAAAACCAGCAAAAAAGGTTTTTTAGAAAGCTAACAGGTGCCATGCTTTGTGGTGTGTCAGTGAACAGATTCTCTTCCTACAGAAAACTGGCTCTAGCCTACTTAAGTTTTGAAAAGCCAACTTATTTTTGTATCATTTAGCTGAACACACTGCATTATTTGGATTGTGTTAAGGGATTTTTTCCCTATTTGCTCTAATATGACCTATTTGCTCTAAAATGACGTTCATAATATCTACGGCCGTCTTCGCAACGCAAAATTCTACTATGAGGCTGAGAATTTGAATCTCGATACGAACGCGGCTTTTCTAGTGGCCAGTGATCAGCTGGCGGCAGTTAACTCACTGCGTGAACACTCATTTTTTGTAAATCGTCTTCAACAAGCATACAACACCGATACAGGCGCACAGAGGTACAAGAAATCCGACAGGGAAATTCCACTATACGAAAATCGATTATTCGTTAATAGCGGTGCAACGAAGTAACGCATTTTTACCGGGTCTTCAAGCCTCTTTAAGTGAATAAGTGATGGGTAATTAGACTGTCTAATTTCAGCCCTTTCCGGTTAAACTTCAGAAGGTATTCCTTACGTGGAATGGGCGGGGCGAATAAGGCCTTCCCAGAAATATTCAGAAAGCAAAAAAAAAACTAAAACTATAGGACTCACCAGTGATGCCAGGCATTACTTCTCAACTGTTCCTCAAAACATTATCCTGGAAAGAGACTACACTAAGGTATCTGACGTTTCAAAAAAGGTATAGCTAACATAGTTTGTTGGGAATCGAGCACTGCTATTCAGCGGCGACTGAAAGCGTGACGATGTCGGGCAATTACTCTCCCCACGCCTCGGAGATTCCTACCCTCAGTCGTGTGCTTTCAGCTTGTCAGAATGACAGCCGTGTGAACGGAGCTTCTGAAATGGTTTTGCGAAGAGGCCAAAACAGGTTCACTACATCCTGCTCTACAGTTTTAGGAGGGTTGGATTATCTACCAATCTAATCTTTAATGTGAATTTCGCCCACAAACGACTAGTTTTTAGTCGTATTTTACAAAGAGAACAAAAGCTAGGTTAAACTACATCCTGACCGACATTTCCATGCAGGTTGGATATCTTCCACTAGTATTCCCAATATTTTAATTCGTCCCTTGTGAAATCCTAAATACTGAGGTAGCTGCCCATCTACGAACACGATCTCACTCGTGCCGTCAAGTGCCCATGTAGGCTACCAACTACCGTAACATTGTCTCATTCCGTTCGGGGATTACTGTGATCACAGACAGACGGGTAGATTTCTGATATCACAGACAGTACTGGGGCCAGATTATTTTTATATCTTGGAATACATACTGAATTATTTTGACTCTGCTAAGGAATTGTCCAGCTACAACTGAGGAAAGCATACTATTAGGTGCAACCCAAGAAACATATTTTTTCTGCAATTGCTTAGCCTGCCATTGTAGTTACTAAAAATTTCAAGCATAGAGGTAGGCTACAAGCACTTAGACCAGAGATCCGGTAAGAAGAGTTCTTTTCATAAATTCATTATTAATAGCAGAGCAATGTACTATCATACTTTCATCAAGTCCTGAAGCCTATTTCAGTGGAATTAGTGATGGGTACCAGGGCTGTTAAAATTCCACCCTATTTGCTCAAACTTTCAACTTCAATCACAAACCAATTGGTGCAAACATAATTCTTACGGAATAAGTTGCTTAGACTTGGAGCTGAGTATCATCAGAGACTGGCAATCATGACACAGTAGAGGTATACTTCTTTGAATATTAGTTAACTTTTAACAGTACATGGCTAAAGGGTTAAGTGAAGGTTCTATACCACCAGTTTTAGAAAACCTTAATGACCTGCTTCTGCTGACTGGTTATTGACTCTTATCACAGCCAGGGGCGTCCTGAGGGGGGGTGTCGGGGGGTGCTGCACCCCCCCCAGAAGGCTTGCGGGAAAAAAATCCGGTAAATTTTGACTGGTGCGGCGAAGCCGCGCCAGTTAAAATTTATGAAATTCACCTGAACTTGATTTTTAGGGAAACTACCGGATCATTGCTCGGGGAACCTACCGGAATTTTGCTCAGGGAATCTTGCTGAATTGCTCGGGGAACCTACCGGAATTTCGCTCAATGGAATCTTGCTGAATGAATCAACCGGAACTTGTCTCAGGGAATTTACTGGAGGCTGGATATACCGGATGTCGACCCACAGAATCTATTAGAATTTTTGAATCTACCGGATCATTGCTCAGGGAACCTACCGGAATTTTGCTCAGGGAATCTACCGAAATCTTGCTGAAGGAATCTACCGGAATTTTTCTCAGGAATTTACTGGAGGCTGGATCAGGGGATCTACCGGATTTCGACCCACGGAATTTACTAGAATTTTCGAATCTACCGGATCATTGCTCAGGGAACCTACCAGAATTTTGCTCAGGGAATCTACCGAAATCTTGCTGAAGGAATCTACCGGAACTTGTCTCAGGGAATTTACTGGAGGCTGGATCAAAGGATCTACCGGATTTCGTCCCGTGGAATCTACTAGAATTTTTCAATCTACCGGATCATCAATCATCATTGCTCACGGAACCTACCGGAATTTTGCACAGGGAATCTACCGGAATTTTGCACAGGGAATCTACCGAAATCTTGCACAAGGAATCTACCGGAACTTGTCTAAGGGAATTTACTGGACGCTGGACCAGGGAATCAACCGGAATTTGCTCCACGGAATCTACCCGAAGTTGTGCTCAGGGAATCTACCCGAATTTTGCTGCTTATCGGATAAGTTTAGACTCACAGCTTGCCAAGATGACCCTGGCACACAACTTAGCAGAGTGATTCTTGGAGACAGACAACACAGCGTACCGGAACATTCATCGGTGATTCCGGTAATCTCCTAAGCTTAAGTAACTTTCAAGGATTAGGCAACCTACTGAAATTTTCGTAATTCGCAACTACAAATACTGTTCCAGGAATAATATCACGGTACCATCTACTCCAGTTTCGACAGCTTTCTCGATTCCTTTCCGGTGATAAGCCGAGACGATAAACGAGTTAGCCTTGTTCCGACATGATCTCGAAAATAGCCAGGAGAGCCTCGAAACGAACCAAAAGTTTCACTCCGAACGTTATTACCAGTGCGGTCAGTGCGGTGTATTCAAATATCAGATTTAAAAACAAGCTGCCTTTTCAGTTAAACTTTAATGAACCTATTTTTTTGTCGTCTGGAACACATAGTCGAAGTCAGAACCTCAGAACACAACACTATTCTAGAGTTTCTGTTGAGGTTCACTACGGAGAATTTCCGGAAAAATCTCGAAAAATTCCGGTAAAACTTTGAAAAATTCCGGTAAATTTCTCGAGCCGCACCCCCCCTATCAAGAAGGTGTCGGGACGCCCCTGATCACAGCAAGTGGATGCTAATGGCAATTTTTAAAGCTGATCAACAGTTCAAAGAAACATAGAATTTTGCCTCTCCTGAAACAGTCAAACAGGAATGATAATTGACTAAAGTCAACTATGAGCTAGCCAAAGTATGTACTTAAGGGCCTCTGAAAACACCTGAATAGGTATTTTTCTACCATTTAGCCCAAAACTGCACTGTTCACATCAAAGTAACTGTTCAAATAAGCAAAGCTCTACTGTACTGTACAGGAGGGGTATCCATCCTCAGACAAGATTTCAAATTTCCAGAGAAGTCTTTCCTTCAGAATAGTCCATCTGGCTTAAAAAGGAAACAACAAATATGACAAAAATACTAGATTGAAGCTAGTTGAACGGTTTACATATTGGATTAATAATTATTGCTTCAGTATTTTAGAATTTGAATATTTTTGGACACACGACTCTGAAAAAAGTCATATTTTGCCTTGTACATGGACAGCTTGACATTTCATTTCAACATTTTCGCAGCAAAAATCGAGGTAGTGTAAAAACTAGGTTGGATACCCCTCCTGTACAACAAAAGCCAGGCTTCTCCTTCAAGATTTTTCTTCTGGATTTCAGACAGTTGTTTTCGTTGAGATGGATCTGGAAGGTGAAGCCAGGCCAAAAACGTCTGAAGTCTGGGGTACTGGACACCTCAGATTCCGGATATCTGGAAGGTTCCATAGCGGCAACCTATTCGACAACAAATATGCAAATGTAGGAAGAAAGGGGAAAGTGATTGACAGTTGTGACTGGGATCTAAGAGATATTTTAAGTGCGAAGGGGACATCTAGCAAATGTTGAAGAATAGGCCAAGCAAAATTAGCTGTCATACAGGAGGGGTACCTGACCTTGTTTTTACACTACCTCGATTTTTGACGCGAAAATGTTAAAACGAAATGTACAAGCTGTCCTGAAAGTCAAGAGGCAAGATATGACTTTTTTCTAAGTCATTTGACCAAAAATATTCAAATTCTGTGCCTTTTCTCCATTTAGTACAGTAGCTGCTTTGTAAACAGTGCTTCCACTTTGTTCCTACCAGATTTCCGTTCGGTCTGTTTAAAAATCCTGAAAATTCCGACACCCGACCACAGAAAATCCGACTTTTTTTCCGACACCATACTGGTCCGAAATCCAACAAATGTCTGACTCAAACCGAAAAATCTGACAAAATTCCGACTACAAGAATGAAGTTTCTCATTTTCTACAAATTTATTGACCCGTTTCCTCGCTCTTTTCTGTGGGAAGAAGGCTTGAGCCCTTCTTTTTGCAAGCAGCCGCGCAAGAAGTTCCTTGCGCTGACGTAGATATTTACGGTTGGGTCGCTGTGGACCATGGCCTTATGGGCCAGTCCAGTTCAGGTTCTTGGACCTTGGTAGAAGGAACTGATAATCTGGCTAAGAAACCGAAACGAGGTGATGATTTCAAAAATGCTTAGCTTAGCTACTCATGAGTATTCATTTATTGGTATCAAAACTGGTATCAAAAATCACATTAAATAATGTAAACAATTATGGCAGCCTTTGGCCATAGTTCAAAACAATATCCAATTATTCAAAACAATTAGATCAAAGCGCTGTAGCTCTGGCCTTGTAGATAGTACAAGTCCATAGGGCTATGCACAAACAAGCGACGTAAGGCTGATGGAAAAATATCCGTTCCTTATTGAAAATCCGACAAAATTCCGAAGTCCCACACTATTATTTTTTTTCCAACGAGAGGGGCAAAAATCCGACAATGTCGGAAAAATCTGACATAGTGGAAGCACTGTTTGTAAAGTTTTCTGGCTATTAACTTTGCTAACTCTTCCTTTTTCATCATTTTCACATAAATCGAGGCAAGGTTAGAATGAAGTAATCTTGTTTTAAAAGAAAAATAAATTTAACTAGAAATACTGAAGCTAGGGTAGCCAGTAAAAATTGTTTTAATCAAACCTGATCTGTTGAAGATCAGATTGTGATTCTTCTATCTTTTAGCTTTGATTTGAGGCCAAAATCACCTCTCTATCTTGCCTCTAAGCATCCTAAATCTTCTTTAGAAAACAGTATTTTACATAAGAAAATGCCTATGTTCATCCATTGACTTTAGGGTTTTGTCCATCTAGTGACCAGCTTGGAACTATGTGCTTCAATGAAATTCTATAAAACTGGGTATTTTGAGCTGGTTTTGAGTGCATGGGGAGCCCCAGCAAGTGAGTTAGATGAGAAAATATGAATAAGATCATTAAGGTTATTGTCCAATACCTAGACCTATTGCTGCTATAGGCTGCTGACTTTTCCTCCTTAGTATCAACAAATTTTTGTAGGCAAGTTCAGCTACTTTTTTTTACATCTAAATTTACATTGAATATTAAGAAATAATATTAAATAACTAGGACATCTTACTGATAGCCTTACAAGACAGACAATTTTGTACTGAATGCAATGGTATTTTCAAAATATTTTTTGAAGATGTTTTAGATAGGTAAAACTGATCAGGAAAATTCACAGCAATTCCTGCATTCATTACAAAAAAATCGCCAATATTTGCCACTAGGTGTTTTTGTGGCCCCCCTACTGAAGCAATATTTATTTATCTAATATGTAAACCATTCAACTAGCTTCAGTCTAAAAATCTGGAAGGGTTGGCTTCACTATGCGGAAGCCTGGGAAATCTGAGAATCTGGAAGGTGAGGCCTGGCTTAAAGAAAATATCTTTGACAGCTAGCTAGGCTAAATAAGGTGAACCTACTTTTTAAAACACAAATTCCATTCCACAATAATGCAAACATCAAATCATAATTGGGACTTCGAACATTGGCTATGGAACGCTAAACGATTGAAATGACTACGTAGCAGCCAAAAAAGTCGACGCTGCGTCGAACTGGAGCCTGCCTGGAAGTTTCTGCAAACAAAAGACACAAAAGCATCCTTTTTTTCAAAGAAATACATTCAATAAGGGAGAATTCTAAACTTTAGAAACGAAAAAAACAGGTCTAGGTTTTGCCTGGGTTTTGCTTGCGTACCGCAGAATCTGTATTTTTTTCGTGACGATTGGCGGCTGATTCAAATTTCACCAGATGTATGAGTTTTGATAACAACAAAACAAGTTTAGTAGATACGAATGAACCAAACGAAATAACGAAGGTATTTGCCACTTTCGAAAGTTTAAATGAATATGGGCACACATCCGAAATTTGTAATTCCAGAGGTAGACAATTGGAAAAGAAGTTAAACAGAAAATAATAATCCTTTCTGAATCTGATTAGGGCCCTGTTTTACAGTAGGGCACCAGATATTTTGGAGAATTTCCCTGCTTAAGGGGAATCTCCTACACAGGTGAAAAAGAATCCCCTGTAGAGGAGGTGAGGGGGGGGGACAGGGGGGGATAAGTGGGACGAATTTTATGGCATATTCTAGTAAAGTAGACCTAAAAAACTGTCTCCAGGTCCATCACCCTCCCCCACCCCCCACCCAACTCTTCTAATCCTAAATAACATGGAAAATAACCAAAAAACTAATATTTATATGTATTTCCCTTGTATCCAAAAAAGCTTTTGAGTCCAGTCTGCATGACTGCTGTACTTGTAGCACTATTTAACACAATGCCTTACAATTTTGCTGATTTCTTCATTTCTTGTTGGAGTTTACAAGCACTTTACTTTTTCAGGTGCTTTCACCTACGGTAGAGAAAGCCTTGATACCGGAGAAATCATTTGTTCAATAAATGCCATTTGAGTGGAAGGGATCCCTTGGACAGCTGGTATTCCTAGATAAATTCCCTTTCTATTTAGTTAATTCAGTCCAGGGGTTACTCAATTTGGGTGTAATTGTTATTTATTGGCCAAACGATTTCTCCGGTATCAAGGATTTCTCTATGGTAGGTGAAAGCACCTGAAAAAGAAAAGTGCTTGTAAACTCCAACCAGAAAAGAAGAAATCAGCAAAATAGTAAGGCATTGTGTTCAGTAGTGCTACAAGTACAGCAGTCATGCAGATTGCACCCAAAAGCTTTTCTGGAAACAACAGAAATACATATAACACTAGTCTTTTGGTTATTTTCCATGTTATTTAGGATTAGAAGAGTTGGGTGGGGGGTGGGGGAGGGTGATGGACCTGGAGACAGTTTTTTAGGTCTACTTTACTAGAATATGCCATAAAATTTGTCCCACTTATCCCCCCCTGTCCCCCCCCTCATCTCCTCTACAGAGGATTCTTTTTCACCTGTGTAGGAGATTCCCCTAAAGCAGGGGAATTCTCCAAAATATCTGGTGCCCAACTGTTTTAGGTAGGGCCTACACCTCATTCATACAGACATCATCAGTTTTGGGTTGCAGTATTTAAAGAGTTAGGTATTTTTAGTGGAAAAATGGGGGAGATAGGATACTATTGCCATTGCAGTAAGGTCAAGGTAAAACATCGAAATTCGGACAGATATTTATGTTCTTTTCTTCTTTGATATTTTCATTCAAGGACAACATTGCCTTTATAGCTGCTTTCTGTCTTGGAAGGGGTGCCCCTCTGTTTTCATATTTGAACTGTTGAACATGGCATAACCATCTTGGACAGCTATTGGACATTAATGAATGATAAAACACAATGTTAGATAGGCTACTTGCTTGATATGTTTTTAGTCATGAAGAGATGCAATCCAGTTGTCGGAATAGGTTTATGTTGTCAAACACAGATAAAATACTATGTCCGTATTTTTTGCTCATTTCAGTGACTTAGATATGTTAGCCCTCTTCAGTGGAAACAGTGGCCTTTTCCCCAGCAATTATTGCTTTATGGAACAGTTTCTGAACAATCAAAAATAAAATAAATACTCCTTGAAACATATATTCAAACAATTTATAAAACAGATACCTCAGCTACAATGCTGGAGTTCAACAGCATGACAAGGACCATTGCCAAGAAGGGCTGAAATATTGCTGCCAATGCATCATAGCTGAGGTACTGGTATCCATTTTATGCATTGTTCGAATATACAAAAACTAAAATTTGGCGATCCTTTGATTAGAATTTTCGCTCGTCAAAAGGTTATACAAGCCAAGTGCCGTTTTGCTTTTCAATAAATGTGTTAGAATTTCAATGTTTTACCTTATGAGACTATATCAGCAGATTATCATTTGATAGCCTAGAATGATTATTATGGACAAAATATGTTAAACAATGGCTAAAAACGGAAAGTCAGCTCCAAGGACCCTTGCCAAGAAGGGCTGAAATACTGCTGACGAACATTGTAGCTTATTTTGGTTTTAGCCATTGCTCAGTGTTTATTTCTCTGTCAGCTTGGGTTCAAAGAGTATTTATTTATAGACAAAATGGTATCTTTCATTGTGTAAAATCCTCAAGCTATCCAACATTTTGTATGATTCAAAAATATTAGTCAGTCCTAGATGGCTTGATGGCTAGTTATCGTTAGTTCATCATTTTTCTGTGTATGATTTAAGTCAGCTTGCATTCAGCTTGGGCCGAAAGAGTATTTATCCATCATTGTCCGGAAATCATTCGGTTAACTCCGACAAACAGGTCCTCGCTCACCCATTTGTGCTATTCTCCAATCTCTTCTTCCACCACCTTGCATCACCAATTAGTTGACTGCTGGTCTGGTGCTCCTGCAGTTCAGAATAGTTTATTATTTTGACCTGCAGTCAACCCAACCAAGGGCTAAGTATCTGAGGTAGCTCACAAGGGTCTCACCTCCCTTATCCTCTTATCTAAAATTTCCCCTGTCCTCGAATCAGGACAATTCACTGTAGGCTATGTTGGATGTCAGGTGGCACAGAAATAGGGTAGGATAAACCAAACTCCTTATCAGTGTTAGAAAGCTTTAGATGAGTAATGTTTCTTCACTCTTTGTCTGGGTTAATACTATGAAATTTTGACAATTTGGTCAATAGACTCAAGTATTTCTTCAGCCCAAGCTGACTTTTCTTTGTTCATCTATTATCCACTGAACCAGTTCTGTTAAATGGTATTGCCTAACTTTCAAATCCTCACTCTCCAAGATTTGTTCTTCAATACATCAAGAGAGTTGCAAGTCCATTTGTGCCACATATGGGTGCATTGTTTCAAGCCAGGGGCCTTATGAAGATATTTAGAGTTTTTTTCAGCCCAACAGTTTCTTTCCAATCCAGTGTTCAGATAGAATAGGAATCCTTTTCTTTCTTTATTACTCCATCAGCGTTGTATTTTTACATTTATGATGGGCAGTAAATCTATACATACATACATACATACCTACATAGTGTTTATTTAGCCTCGAATGGGCCATACACAGATTTTACATACACGACAACAAAAACATTAATCCATTGAAACATGATGATTCTACTACACATAAATGAACTATCTCCTATTTAAATTTTTGAAAAAAAATAGGCCAAGAAGCAGGGGCGCCACTATGGGGGGGGGAGGGGGGGGGACTCCCCCCCCAAAGGTCTTGAGAAAGTACTTTCGTCGGGCGAAGCCCGGCGAAAGTTCACTTGTTTGTCGGCGCGGAGCGCCGGCAAACCCAGAAGAAGAAAAAATATTGCATGCTTTGGTCGGGCGTCGGTCGACTCGTCGGCACATCGGGTTCATTTCATACGCAAGAAGTCAAATTCTGCACACATTCGTCGTGCACAACACAGAAGAAATCGAATTCTGTATCCTTTTGTCGGGCCTCGATATTCTCGTCGGCACATCGGGTTCTTTTTATACATAAAAAATACAGAAGAAATTCAATTTTATATGCTTTCGTCCGTTTTCGGTAGACTCGTCGGCATATTGGGTTCTTTTTATACGCAAGAAATCGAATTCGGCAAATATCTGTCGGGCAAAACACAGAAGAAATTGACTTCTGAATGCTTTTGTCGGGCGTCGGTCCACTCGTCGGTTCTGTTTATCTGTGATAAATCATTTTCAGCAAACATTTGTCGGGCGCACCCGGGAAGTTCAGGTATCGTCGGCACATCGTGTTCTCTTTTTACGTAAGAAATCAAATTCTGTAAACGTTCATCAGGCGCTTCCCGAAAGTTTAAGTTTTGTCGGCTCATCGGCTTATATTTACATGTAAGAAGTAAAGTCCTTTACAGTCTTGTGGAGCAAAACAAAGAAGAATTCGAATTATAATGCTTTAGTCGGGCGTCGGTATTCTTGTCGGCACATCGGGATATTTTTATTCACTAGAAATCAAATTCTTCAAACATTTGTCGGGCGCACCGGAAAGTTTAACCGGGATCGGAATCTCATTAGGCTACACGTAAGAAATCAAATCCGTAAACTTTTGTCCAATCCCGAAAGTTTATGTTTCGTCTGCAAATCGAGATTTTCTACACACAACAGTCAAATTTGTGCCTACTTTCTTCTGGATGGCCATACTGTTTTGGCGGAAAGATCTGTGATTTCACAGGTAGCCTTACTTTTATTTGAGATCGCTCATAAGCGTTTCCACAAAAGTTCGCCTGCGGTGCATTTCGTATTTGGAAGAATGGTGTTTCCTTTAGTTGGCGTTTTAGGAGTAAAATGCTTGGGGGTTGGAAACACATTATAAGCTAGAACCTGTAAAGTATAGGTATAGAATAGCCTAAAATTTTCCAGAAAAAAGACCGATTAAAAAAAAATTCGCCTGCGGCGCTTCATTTAACTTGTTCTGGGTGAAAACAAAAGCCGAATATATGAATTTAAATATACGAATTTACATTAAAAAATAATCTCAGCTAATGCATTACAGTTAGTTTTACACAAAGTTTCGCGTGCGACGCATTTCGTAGTATTCTTTATTCGGAAGAACGGTGTTTCATTTAGTGGGCGTTTTAGGATTGAAATTCTTGGGGTTTGAAACACCTTAAAAGCTAGAACTGGTAAGTGAAATTTGTCCAGAAAAAAAGGCAGATTGAAAATACTTCGCCTTCGGCGATTAATTTAACTTGTTCTGGGTAGCCTACAGTCGTTGGAAGCTTCAGTTTTTAGCGAAGCTGCAATGAAGCCCGAATATGAGAAGTAAATTTAAGAATTTATATTCAAGGACTAATCTCAGCTGATGCATCACAGTTAATTTTACACCGGTTCAATTTTGTTTTGGCGGGAAATGTAAATGTTTTTTGTCGGCACATTTTTTAGTCCGTCGGCACAAACTGGACGTCCCCCCCCCCCCCCCCAAAGGTAAAAGGCTAGTGGCGCCCCTGCCAAGAAGATGAGATCCCGTTATTATGAATGTTCTTGTTTGGTCTTCCGCGAGGTCATAACACATTACGTACTTACTCAAAAAGGTCTATGATGTCAAGAAGGGACATTCTGCTCATACCTACCAAGCATGTTATTTTAGATGTTGGAGAATGATCATAAATTTTGTTAAAACACTTTAAATATTGGATTCGATACAGTAGGTAAATAATAGATTTTTGTTTCCGCGAATTGCTCAGTCAAAAGTTGAGCACAATACAAAATAACATGTCTGTGTTGTTGAGTTTTAGTGCGAAATATTTTTCAGCCTACTAAAACTTAACTAGATGTCCTAATTCAAATAATTTGCCTCGGTGTGGCAAAGATCTGTGCTAACAGTAAGGGCTTCTATCTTCACATCTGCCAAAGGATCGTTAACGCCGCCTTGATGGAAGTACTGTAGATTGATATATATTGTAATCTTTACAGCTTTGCGTTTTCCATCTGTAAAAGATGTCTTTAAGAATGTCGTTGGCCCTTCTTTCACTATACTGGGTGGCTCCAGGTTTTCCTGTCGAAGAGATGTTTGAAGTTGATTGCCAGGAGCTACGCCTTGGCCAGTATCTTTGCAGCAATCCAGAAATTGACGAGTATACCCAGCAGCCTAAAGGATGCTCTAGAACCGGACTATCAAAGAGTAAGATTCTGTGCTCAGTAATTTTTGTGATATTTAAATATTCGCTTAGTTCAACCTGACGAGAGATCTACATACAGCTTCACGTATCAAATCTGAATTGAGCCTGCCAACATTTCCGGGAGGAGTTGGATCCCGATTCGTGGCCACTTGAAAGTATGCAGGAAGATCCTGTCTTGGATCAGATGAAGCAAGGATGCAGTAGCGAAATGCGCAATTGGGTGAACTATATTTTTCTCCTTCTGTGGGGAATCGAACCAGTAAATCTGACCTGACTCACAAGACACGCTAGCATGCGGAAATGAATTAGCCTACTTGGCAGAACCACAACATCTAAATTAGTCAAACTGTATGGAGCCACTGTAGGAACTAAAGGAGATCTTAGAATTAGCGTTCCAGTTACCCAGTAAAGTTACGCCAGCTCTGTTTCTATGTCGTTGTGAGATTTTTTACTTATTATTTTTCTTTTCTTCAGCAATATGCACAGCTGCTGATGGTTTGGTGTGCAAGACTTCGCTGAACAATACTTTCGAAAAAGACGTAGCCTGCAAATGGACGTAAGTACATTCCACGCATATTGAACCTTTTCGTGCTACTTTAATTACTTCAGTACGGGTCTACGGTCAATCATCTACAGAACACACGAAACTGAAAGTGAAATAGTTGATAGTTACAAACGGATATATCTGTTGAATTTTATTAGAGCGATATTTCGGCCCTTCTTGGCAGGACGCTTGACAGAAGTGGCCGGAATTTTGCTCAAATAAAATTAAGGTGACGTATCGTAACTATCAACCATGATTCGCAGTTAGCTTGGGTTGAAGGAATATTTATTTATTTATTATCACATTTGGCGTTAAGCTTTAGCTTGTCTCCCGTGCCATTCGTGCTTTGCCCTCTGCCGGGAGTATTTGTTAAATTATGTGTGTATCAATAATGAAAATAATAAACGAACCTGAACCTGAACCATGAAAAAATGTAAAAAATAATCATTATTGAACAACTCTAACGGACGTTCGGGAAGAAGTACAGTTGAAGGGAACAACTCGAAGTCACCGGATGGAACTAGCCTAAAGAACAAGAAAGCATTGTTATGTTTTCCCAGACAGCCAGCTCCCAAGCGCGAAACGGTAAAGCGGTGTGCATTAAGGGTGCACGTGACATTTTTCAGAATGTTCAGGAGAAGAAAATAACGTTTAATTTTTTTTTTTCAATCGGTCTTTATGATTTGTACGTCGAATAACATCTTTCTATACAGTGGATAGAAGAAAAGAACGTTTCAGTGTATGTTTACCGATATTGATGATTTTTATGCCTAAAGCGTCTTTCTTTACAGTGGATAGAGTTGTGCCCTTCTACTTAGTGTCGCGTGCGAGTATGGGAGCGGAATGGCACTTAGAATAGATTTTTTCACCACATTATTATTATGTTGGTGTTGTGCTTTAAAATTGCCCCGTTGCTGTTTGAGCGACTCATGTGTCTCGGGAACGGTTTGTCGTAGGCTTGGAAAAACGTACAGTATATGCAGGAGCTAAGATCCATAGCCATAGTATCAGTAGCTCGTTTTCACAAAAATGACCACTAGACCCCTTAATGTGTGAACGAGCTACTTTGCTCCGTAGCAAAGCCAAGGCGTAACTGCTTTATTGTGAATGCTCATCCTTTAGCCCGGATCACTGAACCCACAAAAAATAATCTAGATTATGGTAAAGGTGTTTCTGCGATCGAGTCATACCAGTCTAAAGTTAGGGTCACTAGTCCAACCCAAGTAGCCTTCTACCTGGCTACCGCTACTAGCCTACTAACTAGCTAACTAGTTCCGAAATATGCCTATACAAAATAATTTTCCCTGGTCAATTTTAGTATTTATTCTTTTTTTTATAGGAACAACTACTCGTACGAGACTGCGCTGCTCCTCTCCGTCTTTCTGGGAATGTTCGGCATTGACCGTTTCTACCTGGGGTACCCAGCCATCGGCCTACTCAAATTATGCACCTGTGGCTTCATGTTTGTAGGCCAGCTTGTTGATATCATTCTGATAGCAACCCAAACTGTTGGACCAGCCGATGGCTCATCTTATATCATAAACTACTTTGGTCAAGGCCTGAATATTCTTCGGACAGATGAAAACACCTATCGACAACCCATGGCTGACTGGAACTGAGACGTGAATCCTTGGTCTGATGTAAGTGTAGTTTTTTTTTACTTGGCTTTCAAGATTGTATTATAGACGGTCTTAGACTGTGTCCCCATAAAATCAGGTGAAAATTCAGACGATCTCTAAATTTCGGCCACAAAATTTCAGGTCTAGTTGTAATGGACACCTTTGGAGTTTATAGGGCGATTCTGGCGGTCTGGAAAGCTCCGCGAGCCTGTACGCCAGCTGTTCTTGCGATTTCGGCTAAAAGCCGCTTCGCTTTCCAGAGCTGTTCTCGCGCTCCGCTAGTTTCCGCCAGCACTTGGAAAGCGAATCCACTTCTCGAGTGGAAAGTGGTTTCGGCAAGTCAGCGAGAAGTTATATAGGCGCAACGACTGTTTGCTTCTTGCGCTCGGCGGATTCTTGCTTTGCTTTTCGGAAAGCGAATCCAAGAGATCGCCAGAATCGCCCGTATAATTAGCAAGAGCCACTAAACCTTTGCAATTCTGAGTGCCAGCATTGTACCGGTTACCACACTCTTTCAGTCGGGCAACACCCTTGCTATGAGCTGGCTTGGGAACATCTTCACTATGCTTGGGAAGTTATTATGAAGTTTTACACGTCTTTCGAAGAGGAAAGTTATCCTATGGAATGATCGTCGTTGGCATAAGCTACAATCGATGGCGCTGAAAATTATCAAGTTAGCCATTAGCCTAACCCAATAGATCACGTGCTGGTAGTTGAGATTTGCGGAAATCCACAATCCAAGTAAATGCCCCTTTACGGAAGAATATACTGGGATGTCAGCCAAATTAGCCAATCCGCCCTGGATTGCTTCTCTAGAAGGCAATTGTTCGAAGAAAATGTTATTCCTTGTAGAACTCACAAATTCTTTTTCTGCAATTGCTCGAGCCATTCTTTCCCCGAAGATTTTGTATTTCGTACGATCTATCCGATCCGCATTATCGACATTTAACTGATTATCGCCTTTTACCAAGATCGACCTTTTCATCTCCCTTATCTTAGAAAAAACAGGTCGCCTCGGTTTTCCCACTTGGGCGAACGAAACCAGAATATTGAAAATACGGTTAAAAGTGTGTGTTATTTTTCGAAGCTCACAAAGAGGAAAAATATTTTAGAAATTTTTTGAAAGGGACTATATAGGCTACTAGGAAAACCAAGCAAAACGGTAGAAGTCCAAAACAGAAGATAGACTGAGGGCCTACCATATCTTCCAAAATAAAAAACAACACTTCGAAGCTTCTCATGTCCTTATGTGGGAAAGAGTGTCGGGTGACCTTGAAGCTTTCGGGGAAGTTTACATTGTGTGACCAGCAAAACTCGGCCCGGCCAAAAAGTCGCAGGTACAAAACGAAACAATGGCAAAATGTGGGGATTTTAGAAGTTAATTACTCATAAGGGAACTAGGAATAATATAGAAGGCAGAATAAGCAAGAGGAGTTTTTTAAAAATCGAGACTTTGCTTTTTAGCCATCGCCGTGGATCTACGCAGTTAAATAGGCGGGGGACTCAAAGCCTTGATGAGGGTAAGCTTGGACTAGTGAGCGTTCAGAAAGTTACGGAAAATTCTTCTTCTGCAGCTATATTACCTTTACGATGTTTGACGAAGGAAGCTTTTTACGATTTAGTCATGCTGTAAAAAGGTTTTAAATCTTGGAACTTCTTCCACCAAAGTTCTTGGTAATACAAAGGATACACCAAACATTAATGGTGCGATGTCGTTTAGGATGACGTACCCCAACTTCCGCTCGCTACGCGCGCACGAGAGTTTTCGGCTACTAGGCTTATGTTGGCTGGGAAAGAAAGTGTTGTAGCAACTTGTGATCAGCTATGTTCTCTGACATATGCACTATAGGCATGAACTAATATAGGCATGAATACTCCTTCAGTCAAATCTGACTGGCCATTACATATAAATATGTAATGGCCATTCACATAATGACTCGTCATAGGCGTTTTCCCGCGGTATATTTGTGTGCCACAAGTGTTTGTCACGGAAGCAGAGGTATATTCCACACATTCGACCCACAAACTGAACATCGCGGAAACGGCGTTTTGTCTGTTATTTGCGGTAACTTCAAATGCCTGAAAATAAAAATACAATGCAGGCAAATTCTCAATAAATAGACAAGCAGGCCTTACCTGCACACTGGTAAATAGCCCTTACCACTCTGTACCAGAAGAATCCTCAGTTTATATATATTTGGTTGATCAAAATTTGCTATTTTTATTTCATTTCCGTCCGTCTGTCTGTCTGGGTTTTGCTAGTTCGGGCACTTCCGCATAATCTAGGACGATGAAACTTGGCAGGCATATCAGGGACCCGAAAATATCAACTTCGAAATAGTCATTTCCCCGATCCGACCATCGTGGTGGAGTGGAGGAGGGGGAATCCGGAATCTTGAGGTATTTGTAACTTTTCAACGGGTGATTGGATCTTAATGAAACCTGATATTTGGAAAGACCTCTTGTGTCAGATGACCCACTTTAAATCCGGACCGGATCCGGTGACTTTGGCCCCAGTAGAAGGGGGCAACCGGAAATCTTGGGAAACTCTTAGAGTGGAGGGATAGGGATGAAACTTGTTATTATTTGGAGTTCGTTTTCCCCTAAATTTGAATTTCCCGCTAGATTTGAGTCACAAAATCGAAAATCACCTCGACAGTTCTTTGTCTGTTCCGAGCAGTAAAGACCTTAATGGCCACGCAAACGACCGCGGAAACATTCTTTTCGTACCTTAGCCGAGTCACGGACTTTTTGCGGGGACGCCGAATAACACCTAATAAAACTCCTCTACACTCAACGCATTGTATGCTCTGGATCGGAGAGAAGCGAAAACCATCCTTTTTAGCCCCAGGCAAGAGTTCTATAAATTGTTACAGAATGCACTACATATTTATCAATCTGGACTTGAGGTCCAGAATCTTCATGGAAACCACAGAGGTTAGAGGTTAGACCCTTACTATCTTCTAGCGCTGATTGGAAATCGGTGGACTTCTTCTTCTTCTGCTGGTTATACCCGGCGGGATCCAATGACTTTTGGCAACTTCATCTTTCTGGGGGAGGACAAAAGAACGGGACAAAATGAAAATGTTGGTTCGAAATATAAATGTGGTAAAATTGAATCAGGATGAATATCAGCTGGGAGTTTAAGAAGCGAATGATGCGTTGAAGATAGTCCACTTTTTTATAAGATTTTACTCCTCGGCGAGGGATTTCACCCTACCCTACGTCAGCACAGTACTGACCAATTAGGAAGCCAGGTTTTGACTCGGTAGTCCCAGAAACCGACCAATTGGCTGCGAGACTTATTTTTTGTAACAGAAATTGATCTCATCTCATATTCTCCCATAAACGTTTCCAGTATTTACGGGTTCAGAAAAGTTACCAAACACTGCGTTCATTCTCAAAGTGGACATACTATAGTTCACAATGTTAATTATTTGTTTTTTGCTTTTTTTTTCGGTGATGGTGCTGAAATACCGTTTTCGTTGGGTAGGTTCAGTCTATAATAGAACAACCAAGTCCATGCCATTGACGGTAAAACCTCGGGTAAAACGCCATCTATGTCTTCTACCTTCAGCTGTCTGTTTTCGGTCCGAGATGGCAATGAATTCGGTGAATGCTGGCCCGAAATGCGTCGCATAAGACAAACTAGTCATGGACTTCGGAAGACAAATCTTGAACTCGGAAAATTACCGAATTGTGAATAGAAATTCAGGAGTGTTTCGGTTAATTAGACATAATTTTTATTTCACTACGATAATGAATAGTAGCTCACTAGAAGGAGGTGGGTTGTCAGCTAACCATAAAGTCTGGAAAGTCTCGTGTCGTCCCTCGTTACCAGTGCTCTTGTTTTGCTCTGTATAACATGCGTCGATGTATGTGTAGTAAAGGGAATACCAGTTGCTCGGTAACCGTGATTTCACACTTCTGGGAAATTCCCCTCTAGAAGGGAACATCAAGGGAGTGTTAAGTGGAAACGACCAATATGTGAAAATACTTTTATTTACATGTGCTATCGAATATGGTTCATACATTTTTTCTCTGACTGAGAAATGAGAACTCGCGCCTTAGAAATATCAACAACAACACTAACGTCTAACAGTCGAAAATCGAAGCAGTCACAAAGCATTACCCAGGTTACCTAACTGAGGGACTGGGCCACTAACTGCCTTGAAAGACGATCTTGAACCGGATCCGGTTGTCCCCTCGTTAGGTGTCGGCTTCGTGACAGCTGCATTTTCTACAATATAAGGAAAAATACTGTGCAACAAGGAGTCTTATATGTACAACATATACACTCAATTGCCACATTGGGCAATTCTTAAATAAGATAGGAAACATCACATCATTCATCGGGTTAGTTATATATAATTTGTTAGTTACTGCTTAGTATGGCGGCAGATAGCTGTTGGCTGGTGGCAGGTAAGCGTCAGCGGGCGGAAGGTATGCGTCCTCGGGTTCAGCTATGACTGCCTCTTGCTGGGAGGCTCCTTCCAAGAGACTATTGTTGGCAGATGCGTTGGTGTTGCTTTCGCTGGCAGTGCTTGCGTTGGCGTTGGCATTGGCGTTAGCGTTGGCGCTGCTGCTGCCGCTGTTTCCATTGCCGTTGTTTTGTTGGACTGGAACTAAAAAGCTCCGTGTTAGATTTGTCTGCACGAGTCACTTCTGTCATTCATTAAGGCAGGGAAGAGTTGGTCCTCGCGTCGGTCCCAGAGTCTTGGATTGCGATCTTTAGACTCTATACAGATCCGCTACCCCAGCACTGTCATTACCGGATATGAAAGAGAGACATCCCTCTCCCATGACCACTATCCTGTACCCACCCCGTCCAGTGTTGCCACTGGTCGCAGAATTCTGTGATTTGTCAAAGGTTTTCGACTTCTCCCTCGATTCACAGCTGTGAAGAATTTGTCACAGGAAATCGCACTTATCGCAAAATGTCGCAACTTCTGCGATTTGAAAGCATTTTGGCTAATGTCGAGGCAATTCTTTTCCGGAAAAGGGTTTATTTGTTTCACGAATATTAGCTTCTGTTCTAAGAGTAAATTGGAACCTCAAAATCCACCAACTTTTGACTGAAAACGAAGAAAAAGACCAAATTTTGTAGGCGCAAGAATGTCACAAATTTTTTTGCGGCCAAATGTCAGAGATTCCTTCAAAGAAAAGTGGCAACACTGACACCGCCCAAGAAATAAAGAAGAAAGGGTTCCCTCGGCTGGTTTCTAGTCGTTTTGCAGGCCTTAATGCTCAAGTGTTAAGGGCTTACTCGTTTACAATAGAAATGTTGCCCTCATTTCCTGAGCCCTGACACCCTATCAAAGCCAGAACGGAAATGTTTACCAGAGAAAGGACAAGATTAAACTCGCGCAATTTATTTTTGTTCAAACTCTTTTCCTTCTGCTATTTCGGCTGTAGAAACTATGAATAAGTAGTTCATCTGTTTGCTCACCTGGGTTGGCTGGAAGGGGGATCACACCGATTTCCTTGTTGAGTCCATAGAAGTTCTTCTGCTCTTCGCAGTTGACATTGAACCACCAGTCGCAGACGAACGCTTGCTGGTTGAAGATGGATCCGTTGTGGCACAAGAAAGAGCTCTTGATGTTGTCGTTGCAAACGTGGAATACCTAGAAAACAGAGGATCTGTTAACAGTGGAATAGCAAAGCCGTACATATAGCACATTACTTACTCGCCCATGAACCCCGTATAGATAAATGTTGCAAACGTTTCTAGACAAGTAACGGAAGAAGATGTGGAATGTTAAATGCTTGCTAAGCCCCTTATTTTACATACACTGGATTTTTTTTTGTTTACTGTCACTCATAAGTTTCCAATCTTAATTACCATGAAGGAGAGATTTGATGTATCGTTAGCTTTTTTCAGATCAATCATGAACTTGTAGCTAAGCAGCCTTTCTCTGGGCTAACCGGATTGGTGGACAGGTTCTGCTTTTTCTTTCGCATTTGCTGGCGGGCAGCACTAGTACCGGCGTTGACATCTCATCAAGGTCGACACTTTCGACCTTCCCAGTCGAAATTAGGAAGGCCCGAATAGCATCTTTGTTTTTAACTTAATTAGGCATCGTGAGCGAAACAAAGCTATCTTGTGCAGCGACGTACTTTCGGTAATTTTTTATGCTAATGTATTCTGCATGTTTAGAAACGTGAAGAGAAAAAGGAATCCTGTGCGAGTTGTACTTTATTCTGTTGTGCTATTGATCGAGGATAAGGCTAGGGCGGTTGGGGACTTGAATTCCTGCCAGAATTTTCAGCACTATCATCAAATTAAGTTTCTTATCTTCATGATGAAAGTGCATAAAATCGGCCGAGAAATCCTGATTGTGTTTCCGCACCATTGGGAAAACATCGTAGGTGAGCTTTCACGGCGCTAAAGCCAACATGACTGTGGCGTATGGATAGTGAAACTGAGAAAAATTATATTTTGTTTGCTCATTTGCTAATTAAAGCTAAATGATGAGTAATTACAACAGCTTAACATAGCAAGCTTACTGCGGAGGCGAGATTGGCAGATGTGGCAAAAGTCGTCATAGGAGCCAAACACGCTGACATTGCCGTATTCCAAATATGGCAGTGAGTGCTCTTTTCTACTTCATTTTCTTCGGTGTTCGATTGTGACCAATTAGCAACTTATGTTAGGTACCAAGCTCCGAGTATGTACTTCCACGAGAAAGTACAGCAATCAATTCTGGACACAAACCAAGTCTTCAGGCACAGTCTCCTGAAGCGAGATGAGAAGTACTCTCGGAACATATTATGTCAACTAACCCGTGCATCTACTTTGTAATACTTCGTTCTGATCTCGGAGCGAACCCTTCATTTTCGCAAACCTGGGCAAACAGGTTTATGCTTAGCATTTTGTGGTGGTGGGAACAACATATCCCCTCGTTTGCGATATGGCAAAGTACGAAAACTATTGATCATCGCTTCTGTATTTATGTAACAAGCCAGTGTTGTTATTCTAGCAGAGGATTCAATACAAGTTACCAGCAAACAGTCCATCTGTGAGCGTAAAATACGAGTCAGCCTTTGTCTTACCGTGCCAGTTCCGTCAAAACCACGGTTACCCACCATGTCGTCAAAGTTACCGTCACTGTCTCCATGCCATGCTTTTGTGCGTGTCAGTTGTCTCCTGCTAAGTCAAGTTTCTAGAAAGTTCAAAGTTTAATCACCGCAGCTCCACATGTAAGCTGGTCTCAGAAGCGTCCGCGTACCTTCACCTTCGTTATCAAGCCGTTGAAAAAGCACTGTTAGAAATAACAAGACCAAAGGTTCCGATGGGATCCCAAAAATTAGGCTAGGTTTTGTCTTCGCCAGATCCAGTCTTCGCCAGACTCCTTGAAAATTTTTACTCTTATAATTTAGAAACAGTTTAAGGCCAAATAGCTAATCATCTAAGAAAACCAAGTTCAGATATGGATTCAGCATGTGTGCATATCCCTAGAAGCCGATCCAAACGATCCTGCCTTACCGGCTTTGGCGAAATCCAGAACTACTTGTCCGGCGAAAAAAATAAAGCTCAAAAACAAATTCAGCATATCTCCTTACCACTATATCCAACATCTAATCAACTTCATATCAAAATTTAAATTTTAACAAATTTTCCGGTTTTAGCCGGATTCCGGAAGAACTATATATCCGGCTAAAAAACGATTGTCATACACGGATTCAGCATCTCTTCTTACCCCCTAAGTCGAACATATAATCAACTTCAAATAAAAATTTTACTTAACAAACTTTCCGATTTGGGCCGGATTCCGGGTGAACTATTTGTCCGGCGAGAAAATGGTTTTCA
Organism: Branchinecta lindahli; assembly: GCA_023053555.1. Lineage (NCBI taxonomy): Eukaryota > Metazoa > Arthropoda > Branchiopoda > Anostraca > Branchinectidae > Branchinecta > Branchinecta lindahli. The sequence goes on from JAKZAO010000001.1 coordinate 10,152,283, forward strand.
TATTCGTGTTCAGCATGCCTTCTTCCCTCCACACCGAACATCTTATCAACTTCAAATAAAACTTTTAATTTAACAAACTTTCCGGCTTTGGCCGGATTCCGGACGAACTACTTGTCCGACGAGAAAATGATTTTCATATTCATGTTCAGCATGCCTTCTTACCCCTAGATCGAACATCTAATCAACTTCAAATAAAACTTTTACTTTTAACAAACTTTCCGGTTTCGGCCGGATTCCGGGCGAACTACTTGTCCGGCAACAAAATGGTTTTCATATTCGTGATCACCATGTCTTCTTACCCCATAACCGATTATCACATTGGCTGTTTAAAAATATTTTGCTCGTCCCTTAATTTAAACCCCCTCCCCCACCCCTAAATGTAGGGCTACGGAGCCCATCTACGAACTCGACCTTACTCTTGACCCAAAGAATGCTCACACCAAGTTTCATCAAAATATCTCATTCCTTCGAGAGTTATCGTGCTCACAGACAGACAGACGGACGGACAGACGGACAAATTTTGCGATGTCATAGGTATCCCTCCACTTTATTACGTTTTGGGATGCCAATAACAGGCAGTAATGGATGTAACAGAGATTAGAGCGGCTTGTTTCGCCATCCATCTCCTTTCGTTCGACCATTTGATGACTGGCCCGGCGCCATGAGCCACAACTTCAGACAGCTTGGTTGACACGTGTCATACTCAATCTTTTTCGTAAACCACAAAAAAGCTACTGTATTTGCCCACGCTCCTGTTAATGAGTGCTTTCAAGTCGCAAATTACTTATTCAGCATAAACGTTTCACACGATTTTCAAGTCTGTGTAGACACGTCGCCAATAGACTGGTTGACTGGTTGACTACCGAGAGATCTCAAGCCATTCTGATGTTTGAGAAATAGCCTTGTCGTGATTGGCCTGTCAAGTTTGATGGACGTGTCTTAAGCTCTTTCTCGATATTAGTGGCTATACTTCTGTCTACGAATCTTCTGAAGCTTGTGTCCACGAGAGATTTGAAAATATGTCAGTCCGCATCTGTTCTTGTCCTTTGTTTCAGTCAGAAAATATTGTTAACTGTGATTTGACTGTTTCGTGACTTTTTTCTTTTCTTTTCATGAATCTTTTAATATTTTTTCAGGATTTTTCACTTTATTTTTGCTGCAACAGAGCCAAACAAGCTATAAGCAAGAACATCAACAATGTTATCCATTCGCTGGAATTACTAACTGCGGAAGGTGCAACGATTAATACGTATGTCTAAGATCTGTCATAGTTAGACACTGGTAGCTCATAATGATCGTTTCTGAATGCCATTTGGGCGATAGTGCATTGCAGCTTGATAAATTTGCAGGTTCTGTTGCTTAGATTTACGCAAAAGGCGTGTTACCATCAGAGTTTCCATTATAACGACAGAAGCAGATTGCAGGGTGATTAAAAGTGCTATTACTTTTTGTAGTTAGTCACGCCAATCACATCTCGGCAAAATGAGGCGTGTGATTAAGCAGAAGCGGAGACTATTATCTTCCTTGCACCCGTGAAGCTTGTCCTAAAACATGCTGTTTGTAAACATGCCCTCATGGTGTTTGTAAAAAACATTCGTTCGTTAGTGCCCTGACCTTCACTCACGGATTTAAGCCTAGGCCGTGCCAAAAAAAAAGAAGTCTGATAAGACATTGACGCCTTGCTGTCTGTCGTATTCTTGATCTGCATCCAGGGCCGAATAAGGATTGTATCAAAGTACGAAGTGTCACCATCATCTAGGTTTCCAAGGTCCGTCTAGTTGTCGAACAGCATATGTGTCACCCTGCATGTCAACAGCTCTATAAATGTGATCTTGATTTACCTGACATCTGGAGGCTGGATCCGTGTCTGCGTAATATCCGAAGGGGGCAGTGGCAACTGAGTCGCAGGAAAAGCTGGTGTCTGGGATGGTGTCAAGGATGGGGTAGTCGACGCCGGGTGTACCTGGTACAACCATCATCAACATCTTCAGTGGGTCCATAGTTGTTTCTTCTTCTTGTGGTTCCTCAGGTGGTGCAACTCGGACGAGCTGAAAAAAAAATACCGTTCATGCAATTTTGCTTGATAGTTTCTTTAGATTCACCCGGACTCGCCCGAACAGGTAGTGATGACGTTCGCAAAAAAAAGTCGGGGGTGTCTTTTGGGTCGGACAGACGGTCGAGGTGGGGCGGACGCTGACTGGAATTCCTGTTAGAATTGTCGGCACAATCACCAGCTCCGTACGTAGAAACTGAGATTTGTACAATCGGAAGATGAAAGTGAAGATTTGGTCTAAAACTCGTTTGTCCGTCAGTCTGGGGAAACTGGTTAGTGATTTGTTGGATACCCTCACGCGCTTTCTCGTTTGTTTTGCGAAGGATGTACTGTTCATGCCAAACCCGTTTGCATACTTTGTCTGCTATTTCGAAGTGTCTAGGATGTGTTTGAAAGGGTTTCGAATAAAATTTAAATAACGGTTTTTGTAGCAGAAAAAACAAAAGCAGAGTTAGGTAAAGAAGTTGGGTTACACTAGGATGAAGGGGCTTTCTGGTAAATTTTTCACTTGGTTCTGCGGCTGGATTTCTCTTTGATGTGTCAAGAGCGCCTTGTTTTCATAATTGGTGCAATTTTTGGGAATATTGATTAACGACGGAAGAATTCGGACGAAAAGAAGAAGCCTCGGTATTGAGGAGGGTTACGGCGTTTGATAGTTAACTTTCCGGTATCTCAGCGTTAATGAAAAGGTTATTTTTTCACGTGATTCGCGCACGCATTGGCTGCTTAAAGAATAAGAAAAACCAAAGAGAATTAAAGAAAAGACCCCGCAAAAATCCCAATGTTCCACTGGTAGTCGCCAAAGAGTCAACTAGAAACTTATAGGACGTGTTTGGGGGGGGAATTGAAAGCGATTCTACAACATAAGGGCATTGTAACTTTCTTTCCATTTCGATGTAAATCCTGTCAAGATATAGGTGGGTATAAAGTATGAAATGATATGGGACTGAAAAGCAGAAATCCTATTTGTTTTTATTGCGTCATAATGCCTCAGATTGAAACTTCACAGAGCGTAAATAAAAAGTACTTACGTCGTCGTTTGATGCAGACGGCAATTCCAAGGGGTTGTCGGGAATATTTTTTCCGTATCCTTTGTTTGAGACTGCGTCCAACTAAAAAAAAGCGATTTATGTAACTCGACCGACTTAGCTGAAAGATTCACAGGAATAAGAATTTTTCCCACAGTAGTCCTTTCAGGCGACGAAAGTTTATTTCTCGCATTGTGTTATCCGCGTTGGGGTGCTGGTTGAGAAACGCAGGCCGTGCCGAAACAACTTAGTTGTATCGTCCATCGTCTGTTCGGGACTTGTAGATGTTTCACCGAAACTGATAAAACTGCAGCAGTAGATTTTCAAGAATTTCCTGTTTAACTAGGCTGCTTGCGTGGCGTGTGAATTAAAAAGCGTCATCGGTTAGGACAGAACTGCGGCAGTTTTATAAGTTTCTTGGAAAAGCCGACAAGGGATTTTTATGTAAAATCAGATGGATTTTGGAAGTAAATAAATTGCTACAATTAGGAACAGAAGCTACGAAAAATTTCTGTTCTCCTTTTTAAAACTGTCCGAAACGTTGTATGCTCGTCTGTTTTTTCGTCTGTGCGAAGATTGAGTATTTTTTTTCGGATGTGCCTCACCATGTTTTTTTTATCTTTTACACCGCTATTTTCGTCTTTTACGATTTGTGGGTTATTTTTTTATTGTTATTCTCTGGACGTTAGAGAGAGAGATCGCTATGTCTCGAAACTGTCGTAAGCTAAGTTCAAATTCTACATATAAATAATACACACACTACTAACACACACACATTGAAAAATGTGATGAATACACAAGAACAGTAAGACATGTGCGAAAGAATGAACTTACCTTATCTGCTACGGCACATGTGGCACAAATCAGGATTGCAACGAAGGCTTTCATTTTGGTCTGAAAAAAAAAATAAGATAAAGAATTTTCTACTTCCCGCGCAATTGATTTCATCTCTCATCCTTAGTCGCACTATGTTTGAAAAGTAAACGGGAGACCGTCCTTTTCTTAACCGATATAGTATTAAGTTAATTCACCAGTTTCACTGATACTAAAGGATTTGCACAGATTTTTGTATTGGTCGAGTATCACTGCAGCTTTTTGGAACTCACATCGCTACTCCAATCAAATGTTTCGAATATCCTGGAAGTGTTGCTTTCACTATCGTTGAACTAGACACTGAAAAACTTACACTCGCTTGCGTGAGCTGCTACGTATCCTCTTATTCACGATCTGGTTTCAAGTGATTACCAGTAGACCCATCCTTGTTGCTTATATACCCGGCGAGATACATGTAGCCTTACACTAAGCGCCTCCCCCAAAGGCAGAGATTAGGGGGGAAGCCTCTTTTGAAGTTTCCTAGCAAAGGAAATTTGTATTTTTTGTTTAGATTTGCCAACGGCCTTGGCAAGGTCGTTCATTGGCTGCTGTATTGGCAAAATTCTTAGTTTTGGGTCGTGCGGTTCAGACCCATTGCATCATTTGCAAATTATTTCAAGAGGGGTCAAGGAGACGAGGGGGGGGAATTTCCACTCTGATATTCTTGGAAGTAATAGAATCGGACTGATCATGACGTTGGCACTAAGCAATGGTACTGCTTTGGCGCCAGTAGTATCCTCTGCATCTTTCCGTGTGGACAATAGAACATTGGGTGATGTCGAATATCACTGATTGGTGAGCCTAGGGACTGGCATGGACCCTTTCACAGTAGGAGGGCTATAAAATCAGTCGCCTGGGATTCTTATCGCTATTGATAATGACCAGGGTAAATGGTTGCTAAAGGGATCGTTGCACGTTTTCTGAGTTCCGAGACACTGTGCTCCGCCAGCTGCCACCGCTCTCCGGCGGCTTCTTCAAGTATTACAAGTTCCTTTCCAGGTTGCCGTTGTGTGTTAGAAACACTTCAGTGTGCAATAGTAACCGAGTCATCGACCCCGCACTACGTCTGGAAGAAATATTTGCCAGTTCACAGTAACCCGTACTGTCTATCGGGATTTCCTTATCATTTAGACAACAGGGGTAGATGTTCTGTTTTTGATTATGTTTTTTTCGTATATGTTCACGCCGTTTTTTTTTTCTTTTCTTTTTCTCTTGAACTTCGTGTTTTCAGTTGGTTATAATTATAAAATAATCTGCCTTTCCTGCCTAGTCGATACTACGGATGGAATCCGGCCAAAACTGGAAATTCGATAGGCCTCGATTTTGGAGTTTCGATATAGGTATGGGATGGGAACAGCTTTTGTGTATCTGCCAACTTCCCGGAATCCGATTAAAACGGGTAATTCGTTGGTTCTAATGGTGTCCAGCTGTTTCTCGTCGGTATAAGGATAAGAAAACTGAATCCATCTATTTGCTTCGTAGATCGGTACGACCGAAATCTTGTGTAAACTTGAACTTTTGGGAAAAAAAATCCTCTGCTAAAACTTCCACAAGGATATTTGTGTGATCATGAATAGTATTGAGTAGACTACAGTAGCTGCTACCGCCGGAACTTCGCTACATCCGGTTTCTGGAACTTCTTAGAGTATCGGTATTTAATCCACGGTAAATGATAGAATTTGTAAGAAAAGCAGTTAAATTTTAGCCTAGGCTACAAGAAAAAAATTGATTTCGAAAATTTTCTCCTGCGTCACTCCATTTAATTTTCTCTTGGCTATAATAGATAGAAGCTGTTACTGCAATCGTGCCCGGCAATATATTCTCCAAGTGGGCTTCGCCAAAACGCCGCCTAATAGTTGGCTTATCGTTTTTCATGCTGCCCTCTAATGTTACGCTTCCTACGTAATCCTTTCTGTTCCATAATTTAAAGCTCGAATTCTCAGTTTCTAGGGTTCGGTAAAAAAAAAAAAAAAACCCTGAGAGATTCGGTAAGATATTCGCTCTGCACCCCCCAACGAAAATGCACTTGCGACGCCCCTGGTGGTGTATATAGACGTAAATTACACTCTGGTTCCATGAGTTATCGACTGATCATCGGGGCTATACCGGAGATAAAGACACAAGAAATTACCTAATTGATTTGGTCAAGGCGTTTAATGAGGAGAAAATAACATGCCTGCCGGATCTGGGCGATCTGGCGAACAGCAGAAATCTGCAAGACCCGATTGTTTTACGAAGAAGTGCTGTTAATATTTCCCTTTTGGGGGTTATTTCCTAAAATCACCACGATCTTTTTGCCAACTCTCACAATGCCCACGCTCAGAATGCCCACGGTTCGAAATTCCCACGATTCAGAATGACCACGATAAAATGTCCACGGCTCAAAATGCCCACGACTCAAAATACCCACAAGTGGGGTCCAAGACCCCGATTTCAAAGTCGTCCAAAATATCGACGGCTCAAAATGCCGATGGCTCAAACTGTCCCCAGGGGGCAAAATGTCCTGGAACAACGGACAACGAGATCACAAGGGACATGATTACCAGGGAAAAGGTATTAAGGAACTATTTTATTGCTTGTTCACAGACCAGAGTTATTTGCGTGAAAGTGCAAAAGAAATGTCATATAAAATTGTTCCAACAGAGAAAGCGAAACTAGGCGATCAGAACGTTGCACAATAAAGTTCTGATCCTAGGTCTATTCGTTCCGTTCCCACTCATCGCTAATTCTAGCTTACTGCGGACAGACTGACACCTCAAATTCAATGGGGGGCATTTGAACCGTGAGCATTAGTGGCGTTTTTGATCGCCGATGAAATTTCTCCGGTAGACAATGGAAGTTTGCCGATTCGTGCTTACTTACTGTTTTCGATAGCCGATAGGCGATGGACAGGAATTTAGGCGATAGACGTTAGCCGTTGAGCACAAAAACAGAAATTAGAAGAAACAGCTACGGCTATCGGCTTCCGGCGAACGTCAAAAACGCCAAAAAGTCAAACGGCTACGCTATCGCCGAACTAATCGCCGATCAAAAACGCCACTATTGTGTGTCGTAGGCATTTATAGTGGGCATTCTGAGTGTTAGCCCTTTTGGGATCCCACCGAAACCTTTGTTCCCTTTTGCTGTTAGTATGATCATTTTGTCGCCAGATAGATAAGAAATGTTCCAGGGTTGGGTCTATTTTTCTTATTTTCTTTCATATGTACATTATTGTAACATCCCCTTTTAACAAAAAGTAGCCTACTGCAGTCGATTGTTAGTAAATATTTAGTGTTGTTTTTTGTCGTTTTTACCTATCCTTCGGAACGGTTAAAGTCTATGGTTGCATGATCCGAAAGAACATGCGACGTTTGCGGAAGGTCAGTTATGTAAATTTGATCCAGCGATTGCTGTGGGAACGGCTGTTAATTAATTTCTGATTGGATGTTTCAGGTACCGTCTAGTGCAACTTTTTGCATCAGTTTTGTTTTTTGCGTCATTGCAAAAGGTTGACTAAGCTTAAGACCTGGTCTCCTCTACGCTTGTTCACGGTTGTTTTTGCTTCATTACGTGGGAAAAATAGATTAATTAATTTCGCCGCTTCTAGCGCTCCGTCGCTTCATCATTGCCTAGTAAGGTACCTGGCGCCTGCAGATGTTTTGCCGAGGTCCTATACTGTTGTATAGGACCTCGGCTCATAAGAAGAAATGCAGGCAGAAGTGGGGAGTAGAAAAGCAGATCCACCCAACTGCAAGCCGATATTCCAAGGGTACAAAGTGTCATTTTTGGGAATGCCCAGTCGTCATCGACCGCACTACATATCCTAGGCTTAATAAATTCTGTATTTTGAAGTGTCAAAAAGAAAAAAAAATTACTAATATAGTTAGCTCAGCAATTCGCCTGTTCCTCTAGAGGCGGCTTACCGACGAAACGTTCTCAGTGACAAATGTCCCCTGGCGAAACGTTCCCGTGGCGAAACGTCCCCGTGACAGAACGTCCCCGTGTCAAAACGTCCCCCAAGGAAAACTTCCCCAACCAGAGATTTGTAAGTTCACCTTGATCTTCGGGTACATTATCGAGATAAAACAACTTCAGGGTGTGCATTACAGATGTGGGAACATTCGTTATAAGCAGGAAAGATCGGACATAGGACCGGTTGCTTCATAAATGTATTTTTTCAGTTGAAATATATTAAAGGTTAACTTCAGACATCGAGGTCGATATCGGAAAATAACACCGAGACGGCCATTGAAAATAACCTGTCCGAGCCGAAGGCGAGGCAGGTTATGGAAAATATCAGCCGAGCCGAAGGCGAGGTTGATATTTTTAAATGGCCATCGAGGTTGTCATTCCGATATCAAGCGAGATGGAGGTGTGTTAACTGTTATATCTTTTTCGAACTCGGCGTGACCTGTGTGGAGGATATGACTTATATCCTCCTCTCCGGAGGCGGTTATGACTAATTCTGTAACGTCATTGGCTGGATTATCCCGTGGAGTGATATTTTACGTTTTCTGTGTGAAGATTACCGTAAGATAACTGACCGTGAGTCATAGGAGGATATGCACTACACGCCTGCTCGAAAAAAGTTATTGTGTAATATGCTCTGCAATTGACTCGTAACTAATCAGTTCTAGGTCGTTTGAAGCAACATGCACAATCTGAGGAGCACCAATATGCTCCTCAGAGAAAGGGGAAGCCCGCTATGGCTCAAAGAGAGTCAAACAAGGAAAATGCAAAAATAAGCGTAGTGCCGCTTTATGCTGGATAAAAATAACATGGGAAGCGAGGAACGAAAGCGTATGGAATGATTAGTTAGGTAGAGAGATGTAGTAAATCTAGGTTAGACGGGATTGATCCTTTAATAAAATCCTTTAATAATAAATATCACCAAATTAAATATCAGATAAAAGCGAGATCAATGAGTTTACCGCAGCGTAACCTAACCAATAAAATAAAATGGCACCAGTACACCGTGCAGTCCCATGTTATCAGTCCTATCCTACCCAGTGCCAAAATTTTATGATATTGCCCCGATGTTAAAAGAAAAAAGTTATCAAAATAATTAACGCCCGGGCGTTATTTATTTTGATAACGCCCGGCCAGCCATGCCATATCAAGTGAAAACGCACGTTTGAAATTTTTCTTTTAACATCAAGGGAATACCAGAAAATTAAAACAAATGTACTAGTGTTATAATCATTATCGCCCTTGCTTTTCTTCGGGCGATAGCGGAAAATTTGGCCCTTGGGCAGCATGATAGGCAGATATCACCCTCGCTGCGCTCGGGCGATATTAGCCTATTATGCCACCAGCGGGCCAAATTTTTCCGCTATCACCCTCAGCAAGGGCGATAATATATAAGATAAACGAAAATTGTCAAACTACTAAATCTTTGCGCTTTCTTTAAGAAATGGCTGATAGTCAACCCATCGTGGTTTTTAAAAGTTTATATTCCAAGAACATTTTTTGTCTGAACTGATGACGCAATCAGTAATCTCGTAGGCCTAGCTATCCCTCAGCGATAAAAAAAAAAAATTATAGCCGGGGACATTTCCCCATGGAGACGTTTCGATCGGGGACGTTTCGGCACGGTGACGTTTTGTCGTGGGGACGTTTTGTCATGGGGACGTTTTGTCGCGGGAATGTTTTGCCAAGGGACGTTTTGAATGGAGACGTTTTGACGACAACCCCTAGAGGCATGCCTCAAAGTCGATTTTTTTTTTTTTTTTTTTTAGACCGCTTTCTTCTTCCCTTCTTTTCTAGGAATGAAAAGAAGGCTTTTCAAATCAGTGTGCCCGAAAACTTGAGCTGGCATACGGTTGAGGGGGCCACTTTCTGCCAGAGCTCCCTGCCAGAGTGCCTACTTTTTGGGATCCCAAAACGTAACTGGCGGGATCCCTATGACATCGCAAAAGTTGTCCGTCTGTCCGTCTGTCAGCACGATAACTCTCGAAGGGATTGAGATATTTTGATGTAACTTGGTGGGAGGATCCCTTGGGTGAAAGTACAAGTCAAGTTCGAAGATGGCCTCTTTAGCCCTATAGTTGAGGGTGGGGGGGGGGGGTCAAATTAAGGGGCAAAAAAATAGCTTTTGAAACCTTTTTAGATAGTTGATTTAGAGGTAAGGAGACACGCTGAATCCGAATATGAAAGTTATTTTCTCGCCGGACAAGTTCGCCCGGAATCCGGCCAAAACCGGAAAGTTTGTTAAAAGTAAAAGTTTTCTTTGAAGTTGATTAGATGTTTGATTTAGGGGTAAGAAGACATGCTGAACACGATGGTGAAAACCATTTTCTTACCGGACAAGTAGTTCGCCCGGAATCCGGCCAAAACCGGAAAATTTGTTAAAAGCAAATTTTTTGTTTGAAGTTGATTAGGTGATAGATTTGAGAATAAGAAAAGACTCTGAATCTGTATATGACAACCATTTTTTACCCGGACATACAGTTCGTCCGGAATCCGGTTAAACCGGATTTTTCTTTTAGAAGTTGAAGTTTTATTTGAAGTTGATAAGATGTTTCTTTACACGGATAAGGAGATACGCTGAATTCTTTTCTGAACTATCTTTTTTTTTTTGCTGGGCAAGTAGTTCGCTCGGAATTCGGCCGAAAACGAAAATTTGGCAGAAGTAAAGCAGGAAGTTTCGATTAGTATCGTCAAAATAGATATGGCTTATACAGATATATCTGAACTTGGTTTTCTCAGATGATTCGCGTGGCGAAGACAAGACCTAGTTGTCTAGATCAAACATTAAATTTTTGGGATCCCATCGAAACCTTTGGTCTTGTTCTTCTTTCCTCATACCCATGCATTTTTCAGAACCCACTGGCGTAGATTTGACACGAAAACACCATTGAAGAGTACATCATGGCTCACGGCAATCTGAATTTCAGAAAAACACTGAATATTCAGATGTCAGAATTACCAGCGGGCTTCGTGGTAATTACGGAGGCGTAAATACTATATTAGTTGAAAACACTCCTAGTATCTCTTGTGGCTGAAGTTTTGACGTAAGCAATTACGCGTGCTCTGTGTCTCCTGGAGCCACAGTGAATCGGGTAATTACAGAACTTACTATGTTCCCGTTTTCTTTTCAATCTCTTCAGCTATCAACAACTCAATATTGCTGGTTTTCTTGCTTGTAATTACAGACTAATGATTCGACCGGCACCAATGAACGTCCTTGCCCGTAGCGGCTCCGGTTGAAGACCTAAAGATGACTGCGCAAATGAATCATTGTAAAAAGTCAAATTGACTTTGCAGAGAAATCTTACTGAGAACTTTGGAATGAAAGGTTTGAGCTGACTGTGATCGAATCGTCTCTGAGGATGTTATTTGTCAGCAGTGAATGATGGTGAAACTGCCTAAAGGCGTGTTTCCGAGCTCCAAAAACAGTCTGTGGGTCGATTGTGGCTCGGGAAGAGCTTTTCCGCCTTTCCGCGGCCCACAAGTGTGTTTCCGCGGCCCACAAGATTTCGTGGCCCGCTTTGTGGCTCAAATTCGACAAACAACTGCCGAGGTGATTGTCGATTTATGGCTCGATTCTGGCGGGAAATTCAGATTTAGCAGCAAAATAATGTCAAAACATTAAAATTAAAAACTTTCTCAAGTATGTTGACATAAAACTGAAGATCTTTTTTGCACGGAATGGTAAGGACGAAAGCCTGTTCTATTTACTGTGATTGTTTACATGATTTTTGCTTATATTTCAGACATTTGAAATTACCGCCCAAAAAATAGACAAAACAACGTTTCCGCGAATTTCAACTTGTGGCTCGACTGTGTACAATCGTGTTTCCGCGAAAAACATTCAGAAGTGTGTGGCCCACAATTATGTCACGGAAAAACGCCTTAAAGGACACCTGAACGATTCTACCATACTTCCATGAACCCCTCAGATCGTCCTTCACAGTACCGGTACAGAGAAGAAGAATTTTTTCGCTCCGTGATTTCGGCGCTGTCCTCTCTTGAAGTTCTAAGTCTCCCTATGGCGATTCGTTACGACCTCCCAAGACAAATTTAGCGCCAATATTTAAACTGTCATTATCGCATGGATAAACGTACGTTGATAACGCATGGATGGATAAACAGCGCATGGATGGATAAACGCATGGACTGTTACGGCGTGGACTGTTACAACATGAACTGTTACGCATGGACTGTTACAACTGTTACGGCGAGCGTTACGATCAAGACAAGTCGGAAAAAAGGCTGAAAATTATAGCACGGTGAAACTTCATCCGATTTTAGTCCGGTTTTCGAGAGATAAATGGTAAGCAGTATGTAAAAGTGGCAATTTAGGGTGTTAGACTTCATTCAGATGACCTTTAAACACTCATTCAAGTCTTCAGGATACATTAACCAAATATGCCTTTATCATACAGTATAGGTGGGTGAACTCGCAGTCCGAAGAAGAAGAATACTAGTAGGCCCATAGTAAAGTAATTATCTGTAGCTCAGATTGGCCTGGCATTTGCATTAGGAACAGGCGAAACACGCGTTCTTTCATAATGAATCAGGACTCGCGGAACTCTGCTAAAAATCCATGCCAAAAAAACAGCAATCGCGTTAGCGCGTTCATAGTAAATGCTCGTTTGGCCAAGTAATTTTCTCATTAAGGTGTAGTTTTACCAGTAACGAGAATTTTTTGTCTAAGGGGCTGACACGCTGCGCGATGTCAGTACGAAGCAAACCCGTTTCCGCGGTATAACTTAGTGCTTGGTAAAGCAGAACAGAAAAAAAGTTGTCCTTTGTCCAAAACACGGTCAGTGAGGGTCCACAAAACCAGCAAAAAAAACGTTGTTCCGGTCCCGATCCTTTGTAAGAAAAATAGGCTGGTCATACCTTTTTAAAGTTCTTTTCGGCAGTTTTCTTTGCTTAAAAAGACATCTGATATTCAATCAATATGTCTGGTTGATTTATTATGTGGTGATTGATGACTGATTGAAGAATGATCTTCGTCAATTCATGGTGGTTAGAATTGCGGCCACAATCAGGATTCTTTTGTCTTAAAAGTGTCCGTTAATGGTAAATTGTTTGTTTAATTTGTATGTTTTTGATGAAATTAGAAAAAATGTCTATGTCTGTGTCATGAATTAATCCGCCCACAGAAGCACAACGCATCGAAATTGTTTATATTTTGTTTATTAATACCGTACCGTAAATACGGTAAGCTTCTTCTCGTCGCTTGCAGGCTTACCGACAAAACGTCCCCGAGGAAACGTCCCCATGACAAAACGTCACCATGGCAAAACGTCCCCATGGCAAACGTCCCCAAGCATAGATTTGTAACTTCGCATCGATCTTCAGGTGCATGATCGATGTTAAACAACTTCAGAGTTCGCATTAAAGGTGTGGGAACATTCCTTACAAGCAGGAAAGATCGGACATGGGACCGGTTGCTTCGTAAATGTAGGCTATTGTTTCCAATTAAAATATATAGTGTAACAGAGCAAAACAACACTAGTTAGTTTGCTCTGTAGTGTAATATGCCTTGCATTGGGCTCGTAACTGATCAGTTCAGTTCTAGCTCGTTTGAAGCAACATGCAAAATTGAGGAGCACCAGTATGCTCCTCGGGTTCCGGCTAAAAAAAAACCGGCGAACCCCCCCCCCCCCCCCGGACAAACCCCCCCCCCGCCAACCCCCCCGGCTAAAAAAACCCCGTTACCAAAACCCCCCGGACCAAACCCCCCCCCCCCCGGTACCAAACCCCCCCCAAAAAAACCCCGGTACCAAAACCCTCTCGCATAAAAAAAGACGGGTATGCAAGAGTAGAGTATAGAATAAACTTCTTTCGCAAACTTGACTCTACAAGAATGTCTGAAGTACAGTGGGTATCAGAACAATGATAAACAAAGGTGCTTCCCCCGAGTGTAAGGCGAAGTTGATGGTGACAGACTAATTGCTGAAGTCACCAAACACCCGCATTCAACTGAAGCTGTTGTCAGTGAGATGTTAAATGTGAATGATCAAATCAAAGCCAGTTCCACTCTGTGTAACGATCCCCCCAACAAATCCTTTCCCAATGCCTCACCCTTCTTGCCGAGGAAGCTGCAGTTACGTTGCCACCCATTGGTGCAACGTGAAGCCCCCCTTGCCTGATTGCTCTTAGTTATCCCTGATTCATACCAGAAACTCTAAGATGGGCAATAAGCGGAGGGATACCTATGACGGGTCTAGGCGAAAACCCCCCGGCGAAAACCCCCCCGGCTAAAAAACCCCCGTTACCAAACCCCCCCGGACCAAAACCCCCCCGGTACCAAAACCCCCCCGACCAAAACCCCCCCGGTACCAAACCCCCCCCCGCATAAAAAAAGACGGGTATGTAAGAGTAGAGTAACTGGTAGGTAGAGAGAAAGAGAAGAATAGAAACCCCCCGGTATCCCCCCGGCGACCCCCCCCCCCCCCCCGAATCCTTAAACACTCACACATATTAAGACTGGGATTTACTGGGCAACAAAACGAACAACCATGTGATCGTTTTACGATTGACAAGCACGAGTAAGGTGAAGAGCTGGTAAAATATTTCTGGGACTATCTTGAAAGTGCTATCACAAAACGAGCTCAACCTTTCCCTTGACCCAAAGGATCCTCCCATCAAGTCTCATAAAAATATTCATTCCCGTCGAGAGTTATCCTGCTCACAGACGGATAGCAGGATAACTTTTGCGGTGTCATAGGTATCCCTCCGCTTATTGCCCATATTCGAGTTTCTGGTATGAATCAGGGATAACTAAGAGCAATCAGGCAAGGGGGGCTTCACATTGCACCAATGGGTGGCAACGTAACTGCAGCTTCCTCGCCAAGAAGGGTGAGGCATTGGGAAAGGATTTGTTGGGGGGATCGTTACACAGAGCGGAACTGGCTTTGATTTGATCATTCACATTTAACATCTCACTGACAACAGCTTCAGTTGAATGCGGGTGTTGGTGACTTCAGCAATTAGTCTGTCACCATCAACCTTCACCTTCGCCTTACACTCCCTTTGTTTATCATTGTTCTGATACCCACTGGACTTCAGACATTCTTGTAGAGTCAAGTTTGCGAAAGAAGTTTATTCTACTCTTACTCTCTACCTACCAGTTAGTCTACTCTTGCATACCCGTCTTTTTTTATGCGGGGGGGTTTTGGTACCGGGGGGTTTTGGTACCGGGGGGGGTTTGGTCGGGGGGGGGGGGTTTGGTACCGGGGGGGTTTTGGTCCGGGGGGGTTTTGGTCCGGGGGGGTTTGGTAACGGGGGGGTTTTAGCCGGGGGGTTTTGGCGGGGGGGTTTTGTCCGGGGGGGTTTTAGCCGGAACCCACCTATGACACTGCAAAAGTTATCCTGCTATCCGTCTGTGAGCAGGATAACTCTCGACGGGAATGAATATTTTCATGAGACTTGATGGGAGGATCCTTTGGGTCAAGGGAAAGGTTGAGCTCGTTTTGTGATAGCACTTTCAAGATAGTCCGAGAAATATTCTACCAGCTCTTCACCTTACTCGTGCTTGTCAAAGGTAAAACTATCACATGGTTGTTCGTTTTGTTGCCCAGTAAATCCCAGTCTTAATATGTGTGAGTGTCTAAGGATTCGGGGGGGGGGGGGTCGCCAGGGGGATACTGGGGGGTTTTGGTACCGGGGGGGGGGGGTTTGGTCCGGGGGGGTTTGGTAACGGGGGGGGTTTAGCCGGGGGGGTTTCGCCGGGGGGGGGGGGTTTCGCCTAGACCCATGCTCCTCAGAGAGAGGGGAAGCCAGCTGTGGCTCAAAGAGAGTCAAACTAGGAGAGCTAAGGAGAGCAGCGCCAGCGTAGTGCCGTTATGGTGGATTACAATAATGGGAAGCGATAAAACGAAAGCGGATGGAACGATTATTTAGGTAGAGAGACACAAGTAAATCTAGGTTAGACGGGTTTGATCCTTTAATAAAATCATATAATATAAAATATCGACAAAAGCGAGATCAATGAATTATTTCGCAGCGTAAACTAACACCCAAGTAAATTAATATAGGACAAAACGAAAACTGACAAACTACTAAATCTCTAGGCTTTCTTTAAGAAATGGCTATAGCCGGGAGCAACACTTTGGCTTGTTTCTTGTATCGGTTAAATTCCGAAGTAGTCAACCCGTCGCGGTTTTCAAAATGTTATGTTCCAAGATTTTTTTTTGCCTGAATTGATGACGCATTCAGTAATCTCATAGGCCTAGCCATCCTCAGCGACGAAGAAAAAATCTGTAGCCGGGACGTTTCGCCATGGTGACGTTTCGATCGGGGACGTTTTGCACTGCCAGGCCTCGCTCCGCGACAATCTCAACGGGCCTATTATGAACGGAGGTGACACTTGACCTGTGAGGTGGAACTGTGGGTTTATCATACCTGCTTTATTGCGCCATTTCAGTAAACCTTGTGAGGGGGGGAAATAAATTGTTTGTCCCATTTCCGGTTTTAATACACAGACACTTGCCCTTTTGGGGGGGTTAAAAGCACGTAGTATCACCTGACATGGTACATATGTAATCCCTTAAATCCAGAAAATAAAGTAATTCGGTATCCCATAGTAGTTGTGACTTTTCACTGCGTAAGTTCCAGAGGTTGACTCGTGAAAAGTCACAACCATTAACCAAAGCCAAATTTGTTATGAGAAATTTAGATGTTATTCATAATATTACTAGAAATTTTGCCAATACGTATGCCAATACGTATGCTTTATTTTTTATTTTTTTTTAATATACCTTAAAGGCAAGTCATTGCTTTGCGGCCGGAAAGTAGAACCAAGAAGAAAGATTTTGAAATCTGGGGGGAGGCCATGCCCCCCTGCCCCCCATCACCAAAAAATACGCCTCTGATTGGGAATATGCGCTTTACTCGTACATTCACATCCACGATATAGGAGTGATGATCACTTTGCTTCGTTAAGACTTTACTCCTAATTGCGCTCGTTTTTCCCACAAAAAAGATTTCAATCTGGAAACTGATCACGCCTATTTGTTTAGCTAGGCCAACGTCTCACTAACGAGCCCACGTTTTACGTGCAGTTCTCTTCTGGTCATTGTTTAACTCTGCCATCGATCAAATGGTGTCAGCATTTTTTTCCAGAAATTGTGCATGATTCATCGATGAAATGGAGATAAAAAGCTCATGGTATGCTGAAAGTAACCTTTTTGATCCCTACTCACGGATCAAGACGCCCAATATGACCTTCACGACGGGCGCCACTCGGGCAACACGGTGTCAGTTTCGTCTTCACGATTTCGACAGCTGCGTCGTTGGCGTCCCTCACTGCTGCAGTATTGACACCATTAAGAATGAGTAGCTGTAAAACACTGGGCTTTCCCTAATTAGTTAGCCATTATTCTTATTCGTACGTGCACTTTTTTCATTTTAATTTAAGCATCTTCCATAGTTGGTCGAACAAATAAAACCATACGTCTTGTGTCATTAATTGCGCGGTCTTGCACAGTAGACCAGGCCTTTCGTGGGTGCTATGGGTATAATGCTTACACCCTAAGCTTGGAATGTCACTTCCACTTCCTCTCCTGCTACTTAGACCAGTTTGGTAGAATATCTGCGTGACTTGGTTTATTTTATTGCGGCCTTGCATGCTGAATTCTTTAGAATGCATTTTTGTTTCTTGAAAACTCGGGTTTTGTCTTTACGAACATTTCGAATGTCTTCTTGCATTTGTGTTTACTTTCTTGTTCAAAGTTTGTTACTATGTAGAGTAGGGTACAAATGATGCCTGGAAGCTTGGTGAGCTGGTGGCCTATAGTAACAAGACTAAAGGTTTCAATGGGATCCCAAAAATTCAGTATTTGATCCAGACAATTAGATGTTTTTCTTCGCCAATCCAGTCTTCGCCAGACTCCTTGAACATTTTTACTCTTAAAATTTAGAAACGGATTAAGGCCAAATAGCTAATCATCTGAGACAACCAGGTTCGGATATGGATTCAGCACGGGTGTTTACCCCTACAAGTCATATCCATTTTGACGGAACCGATTGAAACAAACCTGCCTTACTTCTGCCAATTTTCCGGTTTTGGCGAAATTCCGAAACTACTTGTCCGGCGAAAAAATAAAAGCTCAAAAACGAATTCAACGTATCTCCTCATCCCTATCTCCAACATCTAATCAACTTCAAATTAAAAATTTAACTTATAGCAAATTCTCCGGTTTCAGCCGGATTCCGGACGGACTGTATGTCCAGCTAAGCTAAAAAATTAATGTCATATACGGATTCAGCATTTCTTCTTACCCCCTAATCGGACATCTAATTAATCAACTACAAACACAACTTTTGCTTTTAACAAATTTTCCGGTTATGGCCGGATTCCAGGCGACTGTCCGGGTAGAAAATGGTTTTCATATTCGTGTTCAGCATGTCTTCTTACCCTTAATTCAAATATGTAATCAACTTAAAATAAAACTTTTACTTTTAAAGGACCCCTCTTGCTTATTCTGCTTTTTATAATATATCTAGCTCCCATACAGAATTATAAGCTTCTAAAATCCCCACCTTTCTTTCTCCATTGTTTCGTTTTGTGCCTACGAAATTTTAGCGCTTTTTTGGCCTTGCCGAGTTTTGCCCGTCACACAACGAAACGTTTGCCGGGATCATCAACGTCTGCTGACAACTCTTTCACACATAAGGATCTGAGAAGCTTTTGTTTATTACTTCTTTTATTTGCTTAGTTTTCACACTTTTTAACCACGGCCCGATCAGTTTTCAAACGTTTTGCGCCCAGCCGCCGCGTCGGAGAGCAGGAAGGCAGGACATGAGTCGATAGACGCTAACAAGAAAATCGCTAATTTCAGAAGGAAAGTAATGGTATTTTCGAAAATGTTTTTTTCTGATCCATTTCATAGGGAAAAGATTATTTGTAGTAAGAGTTGTGCTTTAACAAACTTTCCGGTTTTGGCCGGATTCCAGGCGAACTACTTGTGATGGTTTTCATATTCGTGTTCAGCATGTCTTCTTACCCCTTAATCGACTATCTCATTAGCTGTTTAAAAATATGTTAGTTGTCCCTTAATTTGAACACCCTCCCCCACCCTTAAATGTAGGGCTGCAGAGCCCACTGCGATCTGGACCTTTCCCTTGACCCAAACGGCCCACCCACCACGTTTCATCAAAATATCTCATTCCCTTCGAGAGTTATCGTGCTCACAGACGGACAACTTTTGCGATGTCATAGGTATCCCTCCACTTACGTTTTGGGATCCCAAAAAGCGAGATTGAAGGAACAAGACCAAAGGCTTCGATTTCAGCCCAAAGGGGAATATTTTTGTGGACTTCCTGAAGCAGGTCTAATAGATTTCCGGAATCCGTAAAGTTGTAATGTGATCCTTACTGACCCTCTAGCAAGATCCATTGGGAAATACCTTTCACCTAAAAGAACATCACATAATTCTGTCCATTCGTAAACTTCCGGTCGAGGTGTAGAACAAATAGTATCTCCCGGCTCGCCGTTCCCTTTTCAAGTATACCCTCGAACCACTTTTTCTGGATAACTTCATATCCCTGTATTTTGCCCCCCCCCCCCCAGTCCTGCACAAATCCTCAATTTTTGGGCATGGTGCCCCCTAAATAGGGTTGTCCTCCTCTCCTAGACCACAAGATACGTGATCTTATGTTCTATCTAACCTCTTTTTCCAATTTTAAAAATATTAGAGAACTTCTAAGAAATTTAGCCTTCAATGAAGGCCACTTTTTGGGATCCCAAAATGTTAGTGACGGATACCTATGACATCGCAAAAGTTGTCCGTCTGTCTGTCCGTCCGTCCGTCTGTCCGTCTGTCAGCACGATAACTCTCGAACGGAATGAGATATTTTGATGAAACTTGGTGTGAGGATTCTTTGGCTCAAGAGTAAGGTCGAGTTCGTAGATGGGCTCTGTAGCCCTACATTTAGGTGTGGGGGAGGGGGGTTAAATTAAGGGGCAAACAAAATATTTTGAAACAGCAAGTTCGCCCGGAATCCGGCCAAAACCGGAAAGTTTGTTAAAAGTAAAAGTTTTCTTTGAAGTTGATTAGATGTTTGATTATGGGGTAAGAAGACATGCTGAACACGATGGTGAAAACCATTTTGTCGCCGGACAAGTAGTTCGCCCGGAATCCGGCCAAAACCGGAAAGTTTGTTAAAAGTGAAAGTTTGATTTGAAGTTGAATAGATGTTCGATTTAGGGGTAAGAAGACATGCTGAACACGATGGTAAAAACCATTTTCTCGCCGGACAAGTAGTTAGCCCGGAACCGGCCAGAACCGGAAAATTTGTTAGAAGCAAAAGTTTAATTTGAAGTTGATTAGATATTTGGTTTAGGGGTAAGAAGACATGCTGAACACGATGGTGAAAACTATTTTCTCGCCGGACAAGTAGTTCGCCCGGAATTAGGCCGAAACCGGAAAATTTGTTAAAAGCAAAGTTTTTATTTGAAGTTGAGTAGATGTTCTTTATAGGGATAAGGAGATACGCTGAAGTCTTTTCTGAACTATCTTTTTTTGGCTGGACAAGTAGTTCGCTCGGATTTTGGCCGAAACCGGAAATTTGGCAGAAGTAAAGCAGGAAGTTTCGATCAGTAACGTCAAAATAGATATGGTTTTTACAGGTATATCTGAACTTGATTTTCTCAGATGACTAGCCTGGCGAAGACTGGATCCTTCGAAGACAAGACCTAGTTGTCTGGGTCAGATATTAAACTTTTGGGATCCCATCGAAACCTTTGGTCTTGTTCCTATTGGTTTACCTATCCATTTCCAGGGAACAAGGGGAATTCATTCGTGGCTAAATTTCTTGGAAGTTCTCTAACATTTTTAATATTGGAAAAAGAGGTTGGGTAGAACATAAGATCAGGTATCTTGTCGTCTAGGACAGGAAGACAGCCTATTTAGGTATCTAATCAATCTCAGTTCAACCAAATATCATGGGGGTGCCATGCTAGTGCCATGCCCATTCTCCAGGGCATGGTGCCCCAACGTATGGGCACCATGCCCATACCTTCGGGCATGCCCTGACGTTGGGGCACCATGCCCAAAAATTGAGGATTTGTGCTTGACCCCCCCCCCCCCCCATTCCCCGATTACGGCAAAACGACCAATCCACTGAGAAAACCAAGAAAGGATGTGGTTCCAGCATCCATTCTTACTACCAAACCTAAGCTCTAATCATTTTGAGAAATAACAAAATTTCGTTTTTGCTGGACTCCGTTCTAATTCCTTTTCCGATGAGTTAAGTTTCAAATACGAATTCCGCATTTTTGCTTTTGCTATATCGAATCTAATCGACCTCAGAAAAAAAAACTTTTTCTCTCCCTAATTTTCGCATTTGGCCTAGTTCTGCGGGCTTTTGCCTAGTTCTGCGCTAAGTGGATTCGGCATATTTGCTTACCGACATACCGAACCTCAAATTGACATAGAAACAATTGTTACTTTCCCGAATTTCCGGTATTGGCCGGATTCCGGGCGAACTACTTGTCCGGCAAGAAAATGAAGTCCAGATATGGTTTCAGCGCGTCTCCTTACCCTCAACTCGCCCATCTAATTAGTTCGAAAATAATATTTTGTCAACCCTTAATTTAAAACCCCCACCCTTAAACTAGAGCTACGAGACCAGTCTCCGAACTTGACCTGAAATTTTTACCTAAAGGGTACTCACACCAAGTTTAAACGAAATATCTCCACCTCTTTGAGAGTTTTCTTAATAACAGACGGACGGACGGACAAACTTTACGAAGTCATTGGTGTCCCGTCACTGACGTTTTTAGCGCGAAGATTGGGGGACACAAAATAAGCAAATTGCTCTCCAAGGGAAGCAAATTGGCCCCTCGTTCCTTTTGTCGTCATATTGACGACCAAGTTGACGACAAATGACAAACTGTTCGTTGCCTTCAGCTATATCGTCGAGAATCGGTACTGGTGACTAGTCAATGTGTTACTTAGGTGTTTATATAGTACTGTACACGTTTAGGAACCAGGTAGTAACTCCTCAGTGCCGTCTTCGGTGTCTCACTCGCATTAAAATACAAGCGAAGCCATAAATTCATTTTCACGTCAAGACTCCCCACGCTAAAAAGCCGTTCATGACAAACAGGGTGGCTTTTGAGCGACCACCATCACCCTTTTCGCATAAATTACTTACCAGACACACCACTAACAGTGAAAGTCTGGTCGACCTGACGGGATTATCTAAGAGTCGACCTTGCACATTCTTAGCGGTGTTAGGACAATGCGGCGTCAACCTAGGACCTTCAGTCAAGAAACAGGATGAAACTCAAAACCCAGAGAAAGCTGCGATTCGACGATCTTTTTTATTCCGCGGAAAAACTGGTGGGACAGCCAGTTTTATTGTTAACGATGTATACCGATAAGGATAATGCGGCCGTAGAGGCGTGTCAGAGACGTTACAAGGATTTACTTTACAGACTGACTGCCAACAGGGAGTCAGAGGTTGACAACTGAGCGTTCTGAAACTCTCTTTTTGGATCCAAAGTAACCTGTGCAATCGTAGATCCGTCATCCAGTATTTTTTTTTTACGGGGTTGCTGGAGTCATAATCGGTACCTTATACTCCCCCTCCCACCACCCGAGAGTGGACCGATTTCTAGTGCAAAAAAGGCCAGGGAAAATCAAAATAATAAGTCAATTGGACATCCAAAGATATTACGAATCGTTCTTCCCAAGGTCTTTCGAATCGTTATTAACTCATGTATTGTCGAAGGATAACCGACGTGCGCACACGACTAACTAAAAACTCGACTGAGACGGCAGTAGTCACACTTAAACAGTCCAGCTTACGAATTGATGAACGAATGTGTCATATTACCCATTATGGCAGACATGGACTGCGGGTCGACAGAATAAATATGGAAAACAAGAGCTGTAAGCTCATATGGCACTTGCATGGGTTGAGATGTAGTGTTTGATCAAAAGTACTTTTAAGGTTACCTTTGCGGTTCAGATGCGCACTTTAAGGGAGCTAGAGAAAACGTATTTTGTTTTAGAACTTGGCTGTTATGATACGCACTTATATAGGCGCTAGAAATTCTGTAAGAAAAACTATTGAGACAAAACGATCACAGGCCCTTATGGATCATTGATATATAGGCTACCGTTTGGTAAAAAAAAAAAAAAAGTCACTTTTCGATTAAAATGTGCAGTTTAAGGGTGATAACATAAATGTTTAAGCAAAACTCTTGTGGCACAAATGATCATGGGTTGAGATGTATCGTTTGATAAAAAAAAAAAGAGCTGGAAGCTCATATGGCACTTGCAAGGCTGGGTCAGAGGATGAAAGTAGGAATTCGTCAATTCGTGGGTTTCTTTTGATCATTTGTAAGCAAAACCCTTGAGATAAGAATGATCATGGGTCCTTGGAAATTACGAGAGTGTATCGTTTGGCAATGCATTTGGCTGTGCGCACTTTAAGGGCGCTAGAAAATTGAACTCTTGAAGCAAAAAAGATGATCACCAGGAGCACGAAAATGTATATTTTACTCAAAAGTATTGTTTGTACTTTAAGGAATTCAGTTGTAAGCAAAACCCTTGAGGCAAAAATGATCATGGGTTCATAGGGATAAAGAAAATGTATATATTGCTTAAAAGTATTTTTTGTACTTTGCGGTTAGCATTAGTACTTTAAGGGATGGTCGGATCTGGGAACTAACTATCTCTTAGCCAATCATGTCAAGTCTCTAATTTTCAAGCCAAGTTTCATCGTCCTAGCATGTCTGGAAGTACCTTAACTTGCGATCACCGGAATTCCGGACCCCCCCCCCCCCTAACTCCCCCACAATACCCGAATACGGTCCGGTTCTGTCACTGATCTACATAGGGCTTGTGCTTGTTCTTCCCACCAAGTTTCATTCTGATCGCTCCACTCCAAGCATGTCACAAGGTTTCCGGACCCCCCTCCGACCCCCCCCCCCCCCCCAGCTTCATCAGACCCGGTCCGGACTTGAAATGGGACATCCGAGACATGTGGCCTTTCGACATATCAAGTTTCATTATGATCCGATCACCCGTTCGGAAGTTATACATACCTCAAGAGTCAGGATTCCCCCTCCCTCCACTCCCCCCACGATGGTCGGATCGGGAAGCTGACTGTTTCCAGGTTAATCTGGTCGTGTCCCTGATTTGCCTGCCAAGTTTCATCGTCCTAGCCCACCTGGAAGTATCTTAACTCCGTATGACCGGAATTCCGGAACCTCCCTCCAACTCCCCCCCCCCCCCCAGTGCACGAATCCGGTCCGGTTCTGTCAATGATGTACCTAGGGGTTATGCTTGTTCCTCCCACCAAGTTTCATCCCGATCGCTCCACTCTAAGCGTTTAACATGATTTCCGGTTCCCCTCCTTCGACCCCCCCCCCCCCCCACATTCATCGGATTCGGTCCGGACTTGAGTTGGGACATGTGAGACATGGTGTCTTTCCAAATATCAAGTTTCATTAAGATCCGATTACCCGTTCGAAAGTGATGCATGTCACTAAATTCCGGATTCCGGCTCCCCTCCCTCCCCCCACGATGGTCGGATCGGGCAAGTGACGATTTCCAAGTTAGTTTGGTCGGGCCCCTAATACGCCTGCCAAGTTTCATCGTCCTAGCACATCTGGAAGTACCCTAACTCGCGATCACCGGACTGACCGACCGACCGACAGACCGACAGACCGACAGACCGACCGACCGACCGACGGAAAAGTGATCGGTATATGGCACTTGGCCGGAAGGCAAGTGCCATAAAAACCACCAATCCACCATGCACCCCTGTTGGAAGCCAGCTTAGTACTTGTAGAACTGTTTGTGTAGTGCTGGTACAACCCGATGAAAAATTTCCGAGAATTAGTCGTACGGAGTAGTTCGAAAAAGTAGCATGCAATACTAACTGTTGGTACTAAATGCTACTACTAGCAAACTGGATGCTATCATATACTACTTTATAAGATTAACCCAGTAGGAGTTTTTCAAAGTATTCCATACTACTACATATCACTAATCAAACTATTCCATACTACTACATATCATTCCATGCAACTTTTTCATACAGCTACCGTACAACTACACAGTCAAAGAATTGTTCATCGGGAATGACTCGCCTGAGCGAGATTTCTACCGTGAGGCAGTGCGATATCCGACTAGGACTGGGTTCGAAGTCTGGGCTGTCGAATGAAAGGCTGTCGCCTTTAGCGGAATTGACTATGCTTCAGATCATATGACATGGTGACCGCTGGTATCTTGGAATTGGAATCCCGGACCTTTCCCGAAACAGAGTGCCAAAGGGAAAGATTCTTTGGCGCCAAGTTTTGAAATGAGGAGCGCAGAAAGGGAAATAGCCGGCTTCTGTCGGACTGAGGAGCCTCGCGTCCCCGAGCGTGTCCCTTGTCCCGTCACGCGACAATTGTTGGTCAAAATACGCTGCAAACTTTCAAGTCGGAAATTTCGAACTGACTGAAGGACTTCCATCTGTGGGACGAAGGACAAGCCACATCGGTGAAGATTGGTTATGTGAACAGGCGCTTTGGTAAACTTATACACTGCCTGTTTTTTGGGAGTCGCAAAGGTATTTCCAGTGACTTTCAACTTGCCGCGAGATGCTGTTAATCTGTTTCAGAAGTCGATGACGAACTTCTTAAAGGACTTGTATCGTAAGCGTTCTACCACTTGCAACGTCTAATTCAACGTCTTCACTCAAGGTGAAGCCACGGCCCGACCCGACCGCTGGGTCATCTAGTGGCGCGGGTCGGAAGCTCCTGACATGGGATCGTAGTTTGACTATGGATCAAACAAAATAATTTTACTTTATCGGGTATATGGAAAATGTGTAGAGAAATCAAACTAATTATTAGCTTTATCCATTTCTTTTAGTATTTTGTTTTCTGTTTGTTCTTGTTAATTCCCATAAGTCCAAAGAAGAAAGGATGTAAACTAATACACAATAAACAAACGTCGTAAATTATACTAAATTCGTTATAGTGATTTCTTGAAGATTCTGAAATTCGGCTAAATAATATTCAGCTTCCGAGACCAAAAAATGTCAAACTAGCAGATGATTTCCTCTCCGACATATCTAAACGTTCACATGGTGACATACTTAGTTGTTTTAGTATCCTCTTACACGCCACTCGATCTTCTCGAAGATCTAGTAACTCTTTTGACCTCCGGTGGGAGATCACTGGATAGTTAATGAGCAATGGCGACGTTACTTTCAAGAGTGAACTGTGTTCAAGTAATTTGTGGATAACGTCGGCTACCGTGGGGATTTTGAAGAGAACAAAGGTAACAGTGTATTCGTAAAAATCCGACCCGTCGAAAAATGATGGTGTAATGGTGTCTCCCACCTTCTCGGCCCACATGAACCAAAGACTTTAAAGTTTCTAAAGGTGTGCGTTGTGCGTCATTGTTTTATATTATTTGATATCTTGAACTCTTCGCTTTTGCGACAGTCCTAATTAATGCTTTATGTTATTTGAGGTCTTTTTTTTTTTTTTTTCCCGTAGCATCTTTTGTAATTTAACTTATTTTATATTATTTAAAATAAAAAAAATCACATTTCGTACTTTTTGTGGCTACTCCTCCATCCCTGAGTGACGTTAATTTAATCTATTTTTACCCACTTTTAACTATTCACGTCACCTAACTTTTTAAAATAAACCCGTATTTTATTTACTATTCTTCCCCCTAATATTTAGAAATTAATTCGCTCATTTGAATTTTTTCAACTTCTCTTTAAACAACTCAATCTGAATTATATATATATATATATATAAAAATTTAAATACTTAAATAAAATATAGTTATTATAGTTATTAAAATATAAGTTATTTGAGGTCTTGAACTCGTGTTCAGTCTACTTTTTGTTCGTCTTTTCAAGAGTCTGGAGCAAAGACCTTTTTTTGTTCCCGCAATATTACCCATTCTCAGAAATGCCGCCAACCGCGATTGTTACCGTTTATGTAGTATGGTAATTACTATGGGCGAAGACTGATTGTCTCGCTGATTGTGCTAGTGTTAAATGCTAAAAACGCGGATAGGAGCAATATCTTCTGTCTTGTCAGCGATTTGTTTTGAATTTGCATGCAGAGGTTCGAGCTGCCAGGTCGGATGAATGTCGGCAACCTGCCGTATCAGGCAAAAGGGCTAAGATGGATCCACGGAGCGGAGGGTCCCCGCTAGCCCAATAAGACCAAAGGTTTCGACGGGATCCCAAAGGGGAATGTTTGTCGGTCTTTTTTATACAAATAATCAGGTCTTGCAGATGTTCATTCTCCGCCGAACGTGCACATTCGATGCCGTTCTAACAACACAACAGCCACAAGTCATACTTTCCAGCTAAAAGCATATCAAACAATCAGGCTCATTCGAAAAGAATCGTGTTCCATATATTGTTAGTCCGTTACCGGTGCTCCGATCGATACATTTTTTTTCTTCTATCAAGTTTTCGGTTTCTGCCGGATTCCGGAGGAAAAAAAATTAGGTTCACACATGGATTCACCTTGAATTCTTGCTCGCCTAAGGATATTCCGATCAGCTTCAGAAAGTTCAGAATAGAAATTCTCAACCCCTTCGAGAGTTATCGTGCTGGCAGACGGACAACTTTTACGAAGTCATAAGTATCTCTTCACTCATCGTTTTGGGATCCCAAAAAACAAGCAAAATCAAGTTGACTTCATTTTCGGATCAGACCAATAGGTTGGCCAGAATTCAGTGGTAAACAGAAATTCGTAGAGCTACAAAGTCTTGTCTCGAAGAGCTGCAAAGTCTTGTTCGCATTCGCAAAGCTGCAAAGTCTTGTTCGATGGCAAATATAAAAGAGGAGAAGACAGGCTTAAATATTTTTATTCCGATCGCTTTCCTCGGATTGACTGGAGACCGGCAAAACTGTCGTATCAGTATCAGGCAGCAGTATCAGGGGATCGGCGCCTTGAGTCATAAGCAAAGAAATGCCGTACGCCGTCAGTTTCCTTTCTTCTCCCGTCAAAACTGGTATTCACGTGGGGGGGGGGAACGTGCTCCAGTTCGGGATATCAAAACCATTCGTCTTGTTTCGTATTATATTCCTCTGACTTCAGGATGAGTTTTTTTTGTATTATTATTATTACTATGGTACATCATTATCACATACATCAGACAAGCGTTGCAATGAAACACAATTCGTACAGGCTGTGTATGGTACGAAACCTAAGTGTGAGAGTGATAGGTATCGAATCAAAACGAGCTCACTATCAGCAGTACTTGGCGATTTAGACGGAACGGAGGATGTCGACAAGAAAGCTGTTCTTTAATTAGGAAGCTGTTATTCAAACTTACTTGAAAATCTGCTGTCTGCGTCTCAGCGACACCGAATCAAATGGCCAAGGAATAAATTTAATGGATCTCCTTGATGGTTACGATTCAAAAAGCTGCCCTTCGGTTCAAGGGTCGTGGCTGACAACAAGGATCAGTTAGCCTCGAGAGAAAGTTCTTTTTATTGCCGAGATTGGTGGAGTCCGGAACTGTTTAATTATCAAGTTGTCATGCGAGAGGAGTCACTCAACCCATACACAAAGCTTGGGCATATAATTCTTTAACGAGCAGAGCAGATGACATGGTGTAGGTAACGAGATTGGAGATGTCACTAGAGTTAATTGCGTTTTACATAAAGACTAGTATAACTTACGTTTCAAGAAGGTATAAATGTAAGTAATTAAATCAGAGACCTTACCTATCCTCCATTATAGGATAGTTTCTAAGGGAACACCTGATTAGTTAAATATTCCTTGAGCCCAGGCTGACTTAGACTAATATATTCATATAATATATACAAAATCTAACGGATTCGTTAGCTGTGATGCTTATGAAGGTGCAGTAAAAATAGCAGCCATTTCTTAAAATTAAATCTGAAGACTAGTATTTTCCTTACAGTGGTCTTTGAAAGTAATTTTCCCGAATAAGATATTTATAGTTGGTGGAATTTTCAGTTATTTATTGCAGGTTTATTTCCTTCCCCAGCGTTGGCCCAGAAGAATAACAGCCTGAAGAGGAATCTTGCCAAGAAGGGCTGAAATATCGCTTCATAAGCATCACAGCTGACGAATCCGTTTTTGTATATATTATATGAATATACCTGATTAGTTCTGAGGTATAGTATGTAAAACAAGAGCTAAGAGCTCATATGGCTATTGCATTTGTTACGAGAGGTTGGTACGAGAAAGTAAATGAAAACGCCACATGATGCCGCTCTTTCAACTCCCCCACTGTCGACGGACTGGGTTCGGACATAGAAATGGAACATATAGGGCGTTTGCTCGTACCATTCTATCATATTTCACTGAATCTAAGCATTTCCGGGAACTGTCCGGCAACCCCCCCCCCTTCCGAGATAAGATCCTGTCGGGAATCAAGATAGATCATCCAGGTCATGAGAACTTTGTACTGACCAATTTTCATCCAAATTGATCAACTTGTTTCGTCCCTTGCACCCCCCCCCCAAGAAAAAAAATCCGGGACCCCCTCCTAAACTCCCCGCAGCGTAACCCGACTGGATTTGGTTTGGACCCTCCTCCGGTTCGGACACATAAATGGATAAGCTGGAACATCTTCACTTACCAACTATCAAGTCGCATGCGACTTTCGCGTCACTACGCCTGCCTGCGATGCAATAAAATTTCGGGGCGAAGGAGGAAATTCGTGTCCGACCGCAAAACCAGGCCTGTGTGTGCACGTACCTTAATCGTATCACCCTTTCGCAACTACGCATGTCACAAATTTCCGTATTCCTCATCCTCCCACCCCCACCCACCGCCGATTTTCGAATCCGAGAAAGGAAGATTTCTAAGGGAATTTGGTCGGGTCCTTTATATGTGTGTCAAGTTCAGTCTTCCTATCTTCCGTGCAGGTGCCCGAACTAGCAAAAACTGGACCAACAAACTAAGATCGCTATTATGGATGGCACTTGAATCAAAGGCTGCACGAGCCACAAAAGCAAAAAGAAAATTTGGGCTAACACCCATAATGTCGACGATCACGATGCCCACGACTCATAATACCCATGGTTCACAATGTCCAGGACTCAAAATACCCACGATTCAAAATACCCAAGATTGAATTATTTGTCCCTAGTAAATATATATATATGTGTTTGTCATAGTAAATATATCGTATGTACAAACAGTGAACTGCTTCTGTACCAAAGGCCTTACACATCAAGCCTGATCAAAATATGTATCCTATCTGAGTGTTATCTTCCTAATAGACGGGCAGACCTTACAAATTCACAGTGGGGAGATGGAATGCTTTTGTAGTTATATGTTGTCGGAAAGATATATTTTTCGCTTTTTTTATTTTTGTTTTCTTTCGTTGGATGCAGTTTGGTTGAGAGAAGAATTTGCATGTGACATTGTGAAGGTTTGAGGTTTGAAGGACAGAAACAAGAAATAACATTAAAAAGAAAGTATTAGGGGGGAAGAATAATAAATGTAGTATGGGCTTTATTCTCAAAAGTTAAGTGACGTAAACAGTTTAAAAGTGGGTAAAATTAGATAAAAATTAAGGTCACTGAGGGATGGAGGAGTAGCCACAAAAAGTACGAAACATGATGTTCTTTTGTTTTTGTTAAAATAATATAAAAATAAGTTAAATTAGAAAAGATGCAAAAAAAAAATCATATGTAATATTTCCCTGTCCCAAAATGCAACACGAATTTCTGATCCTGAAATTTTTTAAAACGTCTACTTTCTGCCGAAATCTGGAATACCTTTTCCTTGGTATAATCATGTCCCTTTTTATCTCGTTGTTCGTTGTCCAAGGATGATTTTGGCCTTCCCAGTGGATAGTTTGAGCCGCCGGCATTTCAATCAGGACGATTTTAGCCTCACCTGTGAGCATTTTGAACTGTCGGCATTTTGAGCCGTCGGCACTTTGGATGATTCGATTTTGGGGTCCTCGACCTTACGTGGGCATTTTGAGTCTGTGGGAAAACCATGGACATTTTGAGCCGTGGGGCAGACGAAAAGGTTGCAGATTGTATTTCTGGTAGGATTATTGTCACCGTAATTCGTACGATACAGAAAAGCTGAAATGGTTTTCCAACTTCATGGGGGAAAACCTGTTGGTCTGTCTGCATCACAAAGTTTAGTCATGCCCTCGTCATTCTTTTGGTTCTTTGGTATGGGATAATCCCTCGACGTATATCCTCCTTCCGAGCCAGCACACATTGGCCCTGCGTCCGGGTTCCTCGTACTTTGAAACCTCACAACAATGGAGCTATATCGTCGGAATCAAACAGCCGCATTCAAGAATCTTTCTTGTAGTAGAGCCGCGACCTTGACATTGGTGGTGAAAGCGAACACTAGGGATTTATTGTCATCGTAACTAACCATTCCTGCAATAATAAAACATTCAGACCTGACTTCAAACACCCAAAATGGTGCATTTGGTAACAGGCGGATTATAGGAGCGTTAGCATCATTGCCTGATCGTACAAAGGCAGTAAGTATTTAATACCCCGTGTGGACTTGGTAGGTATGGCTGTGCCATAGCAACCGAATCAATGTTTGCATCTGCTAGACATGTGAATAGCCACATAGCTGTAAAACTGTTGCCAGTCTAGATGGTCATTACGGGCAAATCCGTAAAGATGAATTCTTGGGGAAGAACACAAACTGTTCCTCTTATTTGCTTTCCATCCCAAACCGGACTTTTGGCAGAAAAAAATTCATGAAATTCGATGAGCCTTATCCATAACAACAAGTCGGGCGGGGCTGCAAAGACACCTTTTGCAAAATGAAAACATGAAGAAGCGAGCTAACAGTTCCTTTAAAAGGAAGTTGAGTGGCAACGACGAGAAAAAAAAATGATATTTAAGGAAGAATCTTTAATTGTTTTTCCACAAGTTCATTTTCCAGCTCGGGCCCTCGCTCGAGCCTGAAGAGCAAGGGCGTCGCAAGGCGGGTGCAGCCCCCACTCACCTTTTTTAGATTCTGTAAAATTTTGGGCTTGAGGCCCAAACTTTTCCTTACCTAAAATTGTTCGGTATTTTTTCGATATCAGAACTATTCGCCAGATTTATTCGGTTCGGTAGGAGATTCGGCAGTTAGGCTATACAGAATCCCGAATAGGCTATCGTTCCAAAATTATTCGGTATCGTGATTGGGATTCCGTATAATTTTCAGGATTCGGTAGTTACCACGTATCCCGGCTTTTGTTCTAGTTTCGACGAAATTATACCGAATACGAAGGTATAGGTTTTCGAAACCAAAACTATTAGGTAAGAGCCGGGATTCGGTAGCTATACAGAATCCCTAATAGGCTATCGGTCTAAACTTGTTCGGTATTGTTACTGGGATTCTGGTTTATTCGGTCGAATTCTCAGGATTCGGTAGTTACCACGAAAGTCGAAGAGGTCGAGTGAAGCACTGGTCGCCGACAAAAGGACTGACAGGTGATTTCATCAATAGTCCTTTCTTTTATTCTGGATCCCAAAAAGACGCTCGAATCAACAATGTTTCGAAAATTCCGACTGCGGCGCGTTTTGTGATATTCCGTCATTTAATTGGAGTTTTAAGCTAAGTTTTAAGATTGGTGGCGAAACATTAAAAAGCTAGAATCTGCATGGAAAAAGTAATTTGGCAGGAAAAAACGAACTTAAAAAAAAATCTTGCCTGCGGCGCTCACTTTATTTTATCATGGGTAGTAGGCTACTCACTAGCCTACAGTAGCAGTTAAATTGTAACCTAAACGAAAAACAGAAATGTGATTTATAAAAAATTTCTAAGACTTTTAACTTAAAACGAATTTTCAGGTTTTGGCCGGATTCCGGGCGAACTAGTGGTTCGGCGAGAAAATAATTTACATAATGGATTCAGCATGCTTCCTTACTACTACATCGAACCTCTAATCAACTTCAGAAAATATTTTTACTTAGCCTATACCAAATTTTCCGGTTTCAGCCGGATTCCGGGCGAACTATATGTCCGAGTAGAAAATGATTGTCATATACTGATTCATCATGTCTTTTTTACCCTGAATCGAAAATCTAATCAAGTTCAAATAAAACTTTTACTTTAAACAAATTTTCCGGTTTTGGCCGGAATTCGGGCTAACTATTTGTCCGGTAAAAAAATAATTTTCACATACGCGTTCAGCATGTCTCCATACCCTTACATTGAACCTCTAATCTTAAGATTAAACTTTTATTTTTCACAAATTTTGCGGTTTTAGCTGGATACCGGGTGAACTACTTGTCCGGCGAGAAAATAATTTTCATACTCGGGTTCAGCATGTCTCCTTCCCCCTAAATCGATTATCTCATTAGCTTTAAAAATATTTTTTTTTTGTCCCTTAATTTATTCCCCTCCCCCACCCTTAAATATAGGGCTACAGAGCCCATCTTCGAACTTGACCTGTACTTTGGCCCAAAGAGTCCTCGTGCCGAGTCTGAACCAGGTTTGAACGAAATACCTCAACCCCTTTGAGAGTTATCGTGCTAACAGACGGACAGACGGACAACTTTTGCGATGTCATAGGTATCCCTCCACTTACGTTTTGGGATCCCAAAAGCCAGAAAAGACATAGCAGAATAAGCAATTTCAACATGCCGGGGTTTAGTAGCCGAGCTTCGTTGTCGAAAACTATGACGATTTTAATTTTGATTTGGAATAGTCGTACATTTCGCAGAGGTTCCATTTTTGTTTGAGCACAATGCTGCGGCAGGATGAATACCAACATGTGACTTAAATATATAAAAAAGGTGAAGAAACACCGTCCCAAATCTTCCTCTGCCAAAATTCAAGTCTGTCTTTCGATGAAGAAGTCAATGAGCTATCTGTCGCGCCCATATATACGGGTATAATAAAGACATGGGTATAGGTGTAGCGCGAAAATAAGATAAACTGATACTTCTTGCTGATACTTGGCGGCACATAGGCGTCAAAAGATGGCATGCCCCGACGGATTAAGTGCAAGTAAAGAAACGGCAGGAGCTTGGAGGAGAACAAGAATATGTGTCATGCGAATTCCAACTGTAAGACAAGATCGCCGATACCAGAGTAAAAGTAAACAACCAAAATGTCATACGATGGTACAATCAACTTCTGACGCGAGAGGAGGTCATTGAGCGACCGTGCTTGGAGGCGCCGACTCCCTCTCCACCAGCAAACTTGACAAGAACGAAGTTAAGTATTTGGTCTCGAAATAAATAGCTGCCTTAATGTTCTCCCTATAAACTATTCCAAGCTGTTGCGAGCAGAAGGTTTTGCTCCTGGTTTAAGTGTCAAATGTCGACTGATCTGTCTAAACTAAAGCCTTCAGATCGGTGAACTAGCTCACAACGGCGACAATCGTCAATACCACTTTAGAGGCGAAAGCTTTTTCTGACGCTTTATATTATTATTGTTTGTCAACGCGCACCCTCTTGAACCCAAGTGAAACCAGCCTCCACTTCAGCTGCGCATTATTACCTTATGTATGTAGCAATTAGATCTTACTTTCAGTTCCGGTAAAAATCATCCAGCATTCATGTCATCATCAGGAATAGCCAACACTGCCAAACGTGGTGCCAATAACTTTGGGTGCGTAACGTACTCTTTCTATGCAGCAATGACCGGCAATTTCTCTGACGATGCTGTTGTTTAATGTCTGTCATAAATCCCGTCTTATGATCGACAACAGTTGCTTGTAATGACACTAATTGCAAATATCATCACTTCCGCCAGTACAGTCCTAAGAATAGCAATCATTAGAACTACTTTCGTTTCGTCCGTGCAAGCAAGTTCTTCCGTGCCCCAGACATGTGAAACATGCGCTGGACTGTATTTATTTCTGGTGAATAAGAGGTTACTCACTAGCCTATATTTCGTGACGAACAAGTCGATAAAAAAAGCTACGAGCTCATATGGCGCTGGTTACGTAGGTGATACAAGGAAGTAAATGAGGATCTAAAAAAATACCCCCCTTCCATCTTCCCCACCATCAGTGGATGTGGTTCGGACACAGAAATGGGACATACTATCTAGGGCATCTGGCCGTACTACCCCTAAAGTTTCACTCGCAATCTGAGCATATCCAGCAAACGTCCAGCGCCCTCAATCCAAATCCCCCCCCCCCCACTGAGGTCGGATCCGGCCGGGACCCAAAAGTGTATAATCTAGCTATGGTCGCTTTGTACCAAGAACAAATAACGAGCCAGAACTGCTGTCTCCCTATCGAGGTCATACAAACATGCTGAGTCGAGTAAAATACGACCGACTCCCGATGCAAACGAGCGGCTTCGCGCCAGATCACGTTTCGTTACCTCTCTACAAATAGCTAGATCGCCGGTAAGTTGCTAAAGAGGAAATCTAGAAGTCAACGCTGATTGGTTCTATGGAGGCGCTCGAGAGAGGATCAGCGCGCGGAGTACGCCTCCTGCTCGTCTCTTTCGATATTTCTTGTGCGATAGGCAACGGTGAAGACGGAAGAGAAGTAAACGGGTATCAGCATCAGCTCCAAGCTAGAGTAAATACCTCCAGCTCCGCTCAGATTTGTCGGGGTTTTCATAGTCGCTGCATGTGACTAAGACAGACGTTCTTACTGATTATTTGTTCTTGTTTGTACCCAATCACATTACTCGATTAGCCACTAGACGAGGAACCATCTCCAGATCTTCCCACCGTGACCGGATTCGGTTCCTACACACAATTGGCAGGAATCTTGCCAAGATAGGGCAGAAAAATCGCTAGAATATAATTCAGCTGACTTTAACGCAGTCAACTACGATTCGCAGTCAGTTTCGGCTAAAGTAATATTTATCCCTCACCCCTCTGAATGAATGGATGATTTATGACGCACTGCCCAAGGGCATAAGTGCAGTAGAAAAGGACACAGAAATATAAAATAATCACATAATACGAATATTTACCAGAAAGATTACTCACTAATTTCAAGTCAAATAGATGGTCGTGGACAGGTAAGTTTCCAATCGGAGAACACAAATTAGAAGAGAGTTTTTCAAGCGTCAACAATGGGTCGGAAATTGACAGACGACGGATCAGATAGCGGTTCCGCGTGCGCCGTGGCAAGTAAAGCAGAAAAATCAGATATTTTGAGCGTATGCCTCGAAGGTCCTTTCTTCTGAGTATAGAATATAGTCCAGCAAGGGAGTTTACATACGGTGCGCAAAAGGCAGTATATAACTTTCCAAGCCCAGGTCTTCTACACCTCGAACGGTTCGCACAATTTTGCAGTAACCAATTATAATCCCATTAGCGGTTGATTTGACCTGGGATTTGACTGCTTCCTCGGATCGTAGATCTTCCGCATGGTTTGCGCAATCGTTATCCCGAGCCATCGAATTTCCTCTCCAACTCCTCCCACCGTGGCCGAATCCGGTTCGGACACATAATGGATCATCTTCTCGTACCAACAATTTTGCAGTAACAATTCTAATTCCATTAGCGGCTGATTTGACTGCTTCCTCACAGATATTTCGCATTGTTTGCGCAATCGTTATCCTAAGCCATCGGATTTTCTCTCCAACTCCTCCCACCACGGACGAATCCGGTTCGTACAGATAATGAATCCTCTTCTCTTACCACCCATGAAGTTTCACTTGAATCTGAGCACTTCCGGGAAATGTTCGGTATCCCCCCGCTCTAACTCTCACCGAGATCGGGTCCGGTCGAGACCCCAGAATGATTGTCAAGGGCTTATTACCTTTGTACCACCCAAATTTCCTCCCAATAGCTCAACTCGTTTGATCCCTAGGCGTGCGCAAGCGCTCAGACGTGGAGTGTAAAAGAACGAATTGAACTGACTTAGATTTCTCCCTTCCCGTAACGCTTAATATTCGTATTGCATAGTTATCCGCAAGAATTGCAACAAGCTCTCAAAGAATCTCCAAACACGGCTCAGGCCATCTCTCATACAATCAGTTATGCTCGCTATGAGCACTGTAGGTTTGTTCCAGTACAGTTTTTTTTTACTACCTTGCTTGAACACCCTAATGTCAAAGTCATAAATTTTCAATGTGTCTCATCTGACACCTTCCACGCGAGAACACATGTTAGTTCACTTAGAAACGCAATCCCTTCGGGTAAATCGTGATTCGGTGATTGTCCATCTTTGTCATTCCAGTTGCTTCGTATAACACTCATCCCACGACTCAAAATGCCCACGACTCATAACGCCCATCGTTCAAAATCCCACGACGACATTTTGCACGATTTCGTTTCGGGGTCGTCGACCTGACTTTGTGATGGGCATTTGAGTCGTGGGCATTTTGAACCGTGGGCCTTTTGAGCCTTGGACATTTTGATCGTTGGCATTTTGTACACTGTGCAGCGGCCGCTGCATGAAATCGAAGTCTAATAGAGTCGCAGATCACCCTTACAAAGACCCTTACGAAGTTTACAACAAACTTTAGAACAATATTACCACTGATGCACACTTTTTTTTCTTCTAAATCATGAAACAGGAAACTGATCCAACCTGTGCCCCCGACATGCCCAATCAGCATTCGCAAAGAAAGTGAAAATATAAATCAGAGAAGCAATAAACAATGGGAAAGACCTTGGAGAGAGGACGTTCCCGTTTTATCTTAAAACACATCTCTTTCAGACATCTTTTTGC
Organism: Branchinecta lindahli; assembly: GCA_023053555.1. NCBI lineage: Eukaryota > Metazoa > Arthropoda > Branchiopoda > Anostraca > Branchinectidae > Branchinecta > Branchinecta lindahli. Next base: position 10,189,770 of record JAKZAO010000001.1, read on the forward strand.
TATCCAAAATTTAAAGATTCTTTGTCTACTGAGATGATAGTCGTTTCTCGGCTTTTTGCGAAGCATCATAGTAGCTTTCAATCATAATGACTGTGAAGGATTTTAGCCAGTAGGCAAGGCCAGGGTACTTTTTCTTCGGAGGAAAGCAATTTAAAGAACCTGCAATTGTGCAAAACGTATGTCGTAGCATATGGTTATGTCGGCGTATCACTACCGTACTTTCGCAGACTGCTAGTCCTATCTGAAAGGCAAGTCGGCAAGTAATTTGGCAACGGAAACCAGTGAAGGTGCACGTAGTGCACAAAGTCGTACAAATATCTTCTGTGTGTGCCTGTTGTCAATTCAACCTGTTGAATTGTAATGACCATTTCTTTTTCAAACACATTGAGAGATCCCAACGTATGAAAATAACGATGCTCATCCGTCGTGGCATACCATAGCGTTGGAGCACCATGATCTAAAACTGAGGATTTGCGTAGGCCTGTGCTGATCCCTGCTTCACTGCCCTCGGCCAGGAGTAGGACGGCGAGTAGTGCAATGCTTGGATATTCGATATTTTGCCCCTTGGTCTTTCTCACGCGGCTCAGAAACTTCTGAGACTAAAGTAGACATGCTAGAGCCTAAGTCCTGCCCCATGTTATTTTTCATGCGTACACGCTCGAGAATTAAAGAAGGCACGCCAGAACAAGGGTCCAGTTCGACAACTCCGGATCTTAGGAGAAGGTACAGACACGCGAGCCTCCTGGTGCAAGCATGCCTTTTCTTGGTGTGTCGTGCTTCTTTTTCGTATCGTACTCGTGCCCTCCGCACCATGCTGTGCCTTAATTTAGTCGATTTCAATAACACGTCGACGACTGATCGGCTCGACGAGAGTTCGAACTATCAGGCCCCACACACATCTTAGTCCACAGTGCAAGGCCTTAATCCATCACGCAATCGATGACTTCATCCTCATTCTCCGACGATTTTCCAGGGACTTTTTGGAGCCGTCCTAGAGATTGTTGAGCCACTCTTAGAAAGAATGGGTGCATCCCTCTTACAATAGAAAATAATCTGCAAGCATAATAGGAACTGTGAAGACGGTCAGATGCGAACTCAGCTGCCCGATAGGTGAAGTATGTTCACGCTGATTCCATGACAACTCGCCACAGCGAAAACTGGGAACCAATAAGTTGCCACACGGACATGTCGCCACTGATAACTAGCCGCGCACCGACAACTCGCCTCACCGATAACTTGCCACAGTGTCAGTTCGCCATATGGACGACTCGCCATAGTGACATTTCGCCCATGGATCAGTCGACACAGAAATAATATTTTAGGTAAACAAATACCTGCAACAAATATGATAAAAATTTCATTCCATATGACGCAAGGGAATTTGGCTCCTTTCAGTTTCTCAACCGTATAATCCTTTGTAACCGTTCGATATTATTATATAGCGGTCATTAGCTCAGTGTAGTGTTAACATGGAGACTATGGGAAAGAAATCTGATACGAGGGGCATACCGGTCTTGAAATTCGACTATATCAGAAAAGGTAGCTAATATGGCGATAAGTTATTCATGTATTTCTCTACTGCTTTATTTATTGTATTCGAAATCCTTATTTTTGTTTGCAAAACAAACCACAGTAGCTCCAAACTAACTGGAGAATCGAAAGAGTTGTCAGTATACTGAAACTATAGTTATAGCGCAGCAGCGATTGATTTGTTGAGAGGCATCGCCCATAATTATTCGCTTCATTAACTTTTCTTTAATAGTAACGGAATAAATTACTTTACGCTGTAAGTGCGGCGAGATCTCACATTATGGCAAGTTGTCTGTGTGTCAGCTTGTCACTGTGGCAGGCTATCACTGTCGCAAGTTGTCGGTGTGGTGTGACAGGCTGTCGGTGTGTTAGTCGGTTAGTCGCTGTGGCGAGTTGTCTCATGGCTGGATGTCATGACAAGGTACACGCATACTGAACTTAGAGAACCAACATAAACAAAAACAAGATAACAATAAAACTGAGAATCATCCCAAAAGCAACGTTTCCGCTAACAAACGTTGCTTTTTTATTACCTAGAGTAAAACTGGAACTGGTAACCACACCCCCGAAGAAATACGTTTTTCCAACCCCACGTTCTTTGCGTAGTTCTGAGAGAAACTGCGCGTAAAATCAAATGTTTGTTTTTTATCTTCACGTTCAAATGTTACATCAGTCAACTATGACAGGCTTGATTGCAAAAACAACAGCACGGACTGACACAGCGTGACTCTGAACTCGTGGAAATGATGAAACCTGAAGAAGGGGTGACTTGCATTCCATCTACTATCAATCAGTAACAAAAAAGTACGGTATCGACTTGGAACATGTTTGTCAACATGAATTTCGGTCAACTTTCTTTTCCAAAACCGATGTTTATGATTGGCGATTATAGCAGCTAAGGGATGGAATGCTACCAGTTTATGACGGCTGGGTGCTGGAGCCGTCAATTATCCAAACTTACGATCACACAACTTGGTCATAATCATGGGGGAAGCAAAAAGCGAGAATAAAACTTTTGGCACAGGTCAAACAATTTTCACAAAGAAACCTACCATTAGGTGACCTTGAAATTCAATTTCCATAACATGCGGATTTTAGCCCAATACAGCACGACGTAAGCAATTTCTGCTAAGATAAGCAATAAAATTAATTCAGCATGGATGGATTTTTAGCAATAATGGTGTGATTACAGCACACAGCTCGGCTAAATGATCTGACAAAGCCAGTGAAGTGTGACTGTGCAATAAAGGACACCGTGATTGTGCATTGATTTCTTGGTGAGATGAAATCATGGATGACGTAGGAAACATATTATAATGGAACGATATGGGACAATTCATCCTGGAGTCTTAATGATACGCCTGACATGACGAATGAGAAGCAAATACTAGAAAACTGGCGAAAACTTAACTGGTATTGTATTGGACCACGGCAGCTGTAGCTCGAATTATGACAAGACAAAATTCAGATATGAAACGTAATATTTACCGGCCTATACTGTAAGAAATTAACAGATGACCCATGTTTCCGCATCCTTGTGTTAAAAGTTATAACAATTTGCCTGTTATTAAAGGTTCCGAGATCGAGGTTGATACGGGATTATAACAACGAGACAGCCGTTGAAAATAACTGTCCGAGCCAAAAATATTTGCCGAGCACAGCGAGGTTGATCTTTTTAAATGGCCTTCGAGATTGTTATTCCGATATCAACTGAGATGGAGTTTTTTTTCGAACACAACTTCTGTTTAGGTAGCGGCTAGCGGCCTACCCAATCTTCTCTGGTAGTACTTATTTGCTACTTTTGTAGGGAATTTTTGTTTAGTGAAATGGGAACCCTAGCCTACTGCTGACATGTGAAAACGACTACTGTTGCGACCCGGGCACTTCTGTTTCTAACAATTCAATCTTTAGCCAACCACCCAGCTTTTACATTTGTACAAGGCAGATGCCATCTAGCGGCGGGCTTTTAGAGAGGTAGAATTGTTCAGCTTCGATCAGTGTTGCCACGGGTCGCAGAATTCTGCGAGACGTACATTTTCGTTTCTTCGACAAAGCGAGCCAGAATTCTGCGACCGGTTCCTTACCAGTAAATGCAAAACTGAACGATAAAAGTTGAGGCGTAAAACTACAAAGATGACAAAGCGAGATTTCTCGTTAGTAGTTGGTGAAAAGAACTTAGTTTCACAGAAGCCAGAATGTCACTGGTTTTTGCAGCCGAAAGTCACAGGTTCCGTCAGAGAAAATTGGCAACCAGGCGGCAACACTTTTGAACTGAAAGAAAACACTTAAACTGTTGAAAAATTAGAGCAAAATCAAGAAAAAAGACAGTGATGATTGCTCAATAGCTACCTTTTGAAAAGCAAAGGAAAGTATGATGTTGATTCAGTTGAAGTTGTGTTTTCAGTGGAAATGTGATTGTGACAAGGTAGCTAGGAAAGCAAAATTCTTTCAGTTTTGGATTTTTTTTTATTTCTGTAACAGGCTCTACTTTTCAGTAGTTGAGGAAAAAGTGCCCGATGAACTTCTGCGGAGGTTGATACGGTTTCATATCATCCTCTCTGGAGGCTGATACAATATGGTATCAACCTTCACAAAAGTAGTTGTCATAATATAACTAGCTGCTGGATATAGGAAGATATGCATTACATATACCTGTTCGAGAAAAGTTATTATGCTTCTAAGTGTAATGTTTCGTTAAAAAAATAATAAAAAGATATGAATTTCACTGATGTTATTACGTAAACAGCAAAATTTCACGAACTTTATTGCACGAATAGGGAACTCCTCTGTCTTGCGTATCTGTTAGAGCCGATAACAGAGGTGACAACGCCAGTTTGAGTGTTCCGCTCGGCAGTTCGTTCGGCCAGATTCCCCGGTCTGAAATTTCGACCGAGTCTTGTAACCCACGAATCTTTGCGGGAATCAGAGTCGGAAATATGAGGGAAACTTCCGGATCCGAAACAATGTTGGATTCCTCATATCCGGAATCTGGGTGATAGGCGGGATAGTGCACGGCTCTATCCCAACTTATCTTTTCTTAACGAAATCGTTTCCGTCCAGCAGACTCGAAACTGACCGCCCGAGAGCAAACTCGTCGTAACGATAACGTCGCAATCGTCGGAAGACCCTATTTGGCGCTGGGGACGAAAAGAGAGAAAGGACTCTTTTCCACGGCTCAAACTAACCTGGAAAGAAAAGCCGTTAAGCACGGGGTTCTTTTCTGTGAGGAAAAGGTCCTTCAAAGATAAACCTGGACTCCCTCGCTGCCTAGCACCAACTAGAAACTGGGATATTTGGACGAAGCTATCTCCCTTCCAGAAATTCTTAATTTTCATCAATAACCAATACGCCTCTCTGAGTAGACAAATTTCGACAGCTAGTTCTCAAATGTGCGCGCAGATGCAGGGAAACGTAGGAACGGTTGTTGTTGTTCTTCGAAAGGGTCATTTGTCCGTGGGTTGCAAGATGGCAAGTGGATTCTAAACAACTACAGCTGGAGCATTACTTTTTCAAAATGACATCCGGGCTACCACCAACACTGACAACGTGCTATAATCTCTGGAAATCTGACCTACCTCTTTTAACGGATCAGGTAGCAGTATCTCTGAAGAACTGGGAAACAGAGCCACTCTGAACGTAACTTCTCCTTCTGTAATGTTTGTCAGATGAACGACCAAGACGATAGTACCGCTCTTGCTGGCAAAAAGCTGCAAATTAAAAAGACGAGTTTTGATCTATTAAGAATTCCCGAATTGTTTTCCGGACAAAAATGTGAAAAATGATTGACGAGTTCTGTACCCGGTGGTCGGCGGTGGTTATCATAAGTCATCACGGGTTAAGAGTTATTTTATTAATACAGGGTAGCCCTAGACATTACGCACAGTTGTCTATAGGAGCTCAAATTTATATTTATTTCTGCTTATTTTATATGTATTTCCTACTGCTTTTGGTTCTTGGGTTAGCTCTATCTTATATATCTAATCATCGGGCAACGGTAGTCACAAATCGTCTGCTTCTTAATTCAGTTCCAGGGTTGTTTTACCCCCCCCCCCAATCACGGTGTGCCCCCGTCCTTGAGTATCAAGAACTTATAAGCAGTTATCGTTATCAGCAACCCAGAGTAGACGGTCAAAAAGTATTTGTAACTGGGACACCGTCGTCCACCCGGAATCCGGTCACAAAACCGTAAGAGGAATTTGATGTGTATTTTCAACTGTGGAGCGTTATGGGGACTTAGTTGAAGCAATGTGACTGAATTCCAAACAAGATTCTGAGTCTGATATTTTTCTGGCTCCGTGTCCCGTCGGAAAACAATATAGGCTATAATCCCAGAATCCAAATATCCGATCGGATGTGACCGGGGAAGAAAAAAATTCTTTAAATAAGTACTTACGGCAGAACTGGAATTATTATTACAATAGCGCAATTATCGCCTACTGAATGCACAAACAGCTTATAACCGTGTTTACGAACACGACAACTGGAGCACTACAACGAAACAACACAAGAAAATAAGCTCACTAAAGGGTAGAGCGGTCCTTACTTCTGTCATATGTGTGTTAGTGACTGTGCCAGTGTGAGACTGTCGAGTGCACGGATAAGAGAGGTATTTTTAGAGCATGAACTATGGCTTGCAAAGATGATAAGATGATTGTTTTCTAAGTGCGAAAATTTCACCCTATTTGGCGTGTCCACGATTTCAGTACTGATACAAAAAAAAGTATTCTAGTCTATTCTATAGTCAGTCTATAGTATATGAACGAATGATTTATTTTGAATGAATGATTTATTTGCACATTAAAGCCATCAGGCCATCATGCAACAAAACAAAACAAAAAATCAACAATCTGACATACGTATCCTCACACAAACACATGCTTAATATTTTTTAAATTACACTAAATACTTTATAAACACTATAAACACAACTTCCTTATCAAAAGAAATCTTTCCGGTGTTTCAAAGCTAACTTGAGGAACTTCCCTACATTTCTTATTTTTTTTTAAATCTTTACTTCCCATCATTTTAATAATCCATTTCTTATCATTTCCCCCCACCCCGAAAATCTCCTCCCTTAGTATACGGTACGTTACTTGAGGTTTGCGATGGATCATAAAACAAGGTTCTTAGGTCAGTGTACATTAGAATCGACAATTAGTCTTCATTTAGTATTTTTTTATGTCATTGCCATCGGGGGTTTCGTGCATTAAACTGATTCATGCGTAATAGGCAAGCTGGCAGGAATAGATCCCGCTTACGACTATTCGACAATGATCGAAAGCGTTTGTACGTCCTAGGAGCTGACAACGCTGGTTCTAAAGCACTGCATGTTCTTGATAGACGAATTCTCCTTACTTTGCAACGCACGCGAAGCCCATTATCCGTCATTCCATCAAGCTTTGGTAAATCTTCTATTGTCGACAGGCCTCTCCTCAAGGTTCTCGCTTGAGACGGGTCAACCGCCGTGCAGAATGACTGTCTTTTGTCGGGTATTTTGATGCTGATGATGCCATCTGTAAAACACACGGTCTGGATGATACTCATCGAGCCGATGCTATTAATTCTAGCAGAACGAACTGATATGGTAAGCTTAGAGGACCGTATTCAGAACTCAGTACTGGAAAAACAATAACATGAAAAATTACACGAAATAACATACGGTACTTTACAATGGTCAAAATTGATGACGATGAAATTTTATTTACGCGCTTGAGAAGAGGAAAGTAGCGCAGTACAGACAAAGAAAAGGAAAAAAAATACACTGAGCTTTCAATAATGTAGTAAATGTACAAGATCAAAAATAAACATTAAAAAAAAGAGACTAGTAGGGTCTAAAAAATCTTCTTCCTAGACGGAATGCGGAGAAATGGCCAAGGGCAGAAACGTGAAGGTCCTGGGCAATTGAAGATAACTTTGCACAAGGGTCAGAGGGCAAAAAAGTTGCAGTTATACGGGAATTCCTATAACGTCGAGGAAGGTATACGAGAAATTTACAATATTTGAAATCATAAGTCCTGATACATTTTAAATCTTTTCGTCTTAGAATACCAAAAATTCCGGAAAAGTTGCAGACAGAGGGAGAACAGAAACAATTATATAAACTACCAAGGGCTTTTCTGTTATACCTTCCTCTATTGGAACTATTTTTCCATATCCAGCACGAATGAAATCGTGAACAGCCGAAACAGCGTTATCGCAGATTTTTTTTTAGAGATTGTGCTATGATCATGCCAAGCCATTTTACGGTAGGGAAGTTGGGGAGTCTTTCATTTTGAAAAGAAATACCGGAATCTTTTGGGCTGTTAAATTTAAGATACTGACATTCAGAAATGTTAACAGAAAGGCCGATTTGAGAAAGACTCTGACAAATCGTTTTTGGGATCCCAAAACGTTAGTGACGGATACCTGTGACATCGCAAAAGTTGTCCGTCTGTCCGTCTGTTAGCACGATAACTCTCGAAGGGATTGAGATATTTTGATGAAACTTGGTGGGAGGATCCTTCGGGTCAAAGTACAAGTCAAGTTCGAAGATGGGCTCTGTAGTTCTATATTTGAGGGTGGGGAAGGGGTTTCAAATTAAAGGGCAAGAAAAATATTTTTGGAAGCTGTTTAGATAGTGGATTTAGGGGTAAGGAGACACGCTGAATCCGAATATGAAAGTAATTTTCTCGCCGGACAAGTAGTTCGCCCGGAATCCGGCCAAAACCGGAAAGTTTGTTAAAAGTAAAAGTTTTATTTGAAGTTGATTAGATGTTTGATTTAGGGGTAAGAAAACATGCTGAATACGATGGTGAAAACCATTTTCTTGCCTGACAAGTAGTTCGCCCGGAATCCGGCGCAAACCGGAAAATTTGATGAGAGCAAAATTTGTATTTGAAGTTGATTAGATATTCGATTTAGGGGTAAGAAAACGTGCTGAACACGATGGTGAAAACCATTTTCTTGCCGGACAAATATTTCGTCCGGAATCCGGCCAAAACCGGAAAATTTGTTAAAAGCAAAATTTATATTTGAAGTTGATTAGATGATAGATTTAAGGGTAAGAAAAAACGCTGAATCTATATATGACAATCATTTTTTAACCGGACATATAGTTGGTCCGGAATCCGGTTGAACCGAATTTTTTTTTTAGAAGTAAAAGTTTTATTTGAAGTTGATTAGATGTTCTTTATAGGGATAAGGAGATACGCTGAACTCGTTTCCGAACTATCTTTTGTTTTTGCTGGGCAAGTAGTTTGCTCGGAATTCGGCCGAAACCGGAAATTTGGCAGAAGTACACCAGGAAGTTTCGATCAGTATCGTCAAAATAGATATGGCTTATACAGGTATATCTGAACTTGGTTTTCTCAGATGATTAGCCTGGCGAAGACTGGATTTGGCGAAGACAAGACGTAGTTAATATTAAATTTTTGGGATCCCATCGAAAACTTTGGTCTTGTTATGTTAGATTCTAACCCACTTTTAGTTCGACTTATTAATGGAATGTCTGTATTAGTTCACGATGTACTCATGCAATCACGGCTCCATAAGCTAGTAAATTTGGATAGAGTGCTCATTCTGTTTCAACTGTTTGCCCATTTGACAGATTACGGTGTATGCTAGGAATCGTTCTTCTTTATTCTCTTCTTCGATGCTTCCATCTCTTCTCAGGAATTCTGCTCGAGAGATACGAATCGCTGGGATCCGTTATATATTCAATCAAAGTTTCTGCGCTTCATAAGAAAGTGTCATGCCATCTAGTATTCTGGATTAAATTAAAGTATCACTGAGTACCCAACTGTACCGTCAGTTTTAGTCAGAGCAAAATTATGAAGGGGTAAATCGGGTCAAAACGAAAACTAAAATTAAAATCAGAATTGCGGAAAGCTATATATACACAGCCGAGCGGCGAGCGAGGCGCCGGACGTGTTTACACTTATAAACCGTTCTAGGGACAATCATTTTAATTTTAATTTTCGTTTTGACCCGATTTACCCCTTCCTACAAAATAACACTAGTGAGTAGCGCAAAGACTGGAAAAAAGTGACATGCAGTCAAATAGCAGTGAGACTAGCACCACTAGCGATAAAGAACGCCCCTACTGAAACTTAATCAGTGATGGACCAGCGCTGGCTCCCATAACTTCATATTCCGAATAAAAAAAATAGAAAAAATACAACCTCCCCTGTTTCCCTGATGTTTGCGGACCGAATTTTAGCTTTACTAGAAAATCTCTAAGCCCGCAAGTTTGTCTCGCTTTAAATGCCGCAGGCGAAGTGGGTGGCGTTACGAGCATGGCCCATCTACTAAGCATGGAAAGCATAGGCCTTGGCACTACTCCCTAGTGTTATTTTGCTCTGGTCCGTTTTAGTTGCCTGACAGTGATCGACAAGATCAGTCGCATAACATATTTCAAATGGTTGCCGTTGGAGATTGAAGGGTTCCTGAATTCTAGTTTATTTCTGCGTTTGTACACCAAATTTTTCCGAACGCTGAAATAAGCTAGGGTCTTTTCAAACAGTGGATTTGCTCATCTAACAGATCACGATAGATGGATCTACTGAAATATACACATAAAATGTTAACTGGAATTTAACCATACTGGGTGATGACGGCTCAAGGGCAGAGTCTTTCCAAGCTAAAAGTGGAGACTGACTTACCTGACAAGGCTACGCCCAAGCAAGCATCAGTTTTGCCAGAGCGACCAGACGCCACAAGCCGAGGAGAAGTGGAGAAATGCAGAACCGAAACTAGCAAACCGTCTCGGTACACGTGCAGGAAACCGTCGGCAAGGGAAACTGCCAAGACAGGGGCGCTAGACGTCGTCAGCTCTGCACAACAGACGTTCAAGACGGTCGTCCAAAGCGGGATAGTCCAAAGGCGTCGTCCCTAAGAATGAAATATAAACTGTTAGGTTGTCTGGAGCAAGCAAAACTTAAACCATGGCTCTTACTAGAAACGTCTTTTCACGATAAAATATATATTGCTATATTGGATACAGGGCCGTATCCAGGAATTTATTTCGGGGGGGGGGTTTGCTGGCTGAATTTATTTCGGGGGGGGGTTTTGTCCACGAGTCGGACCAAAAAGTACAAAAAATACATAGATCAGAGGTTAAAACCTGCAAAAAACTATTACTTTTGTGGGTTTCGGGGGGGGGTTTGAACCCCCTAACCCCCCCCCTGGATACGGCCTTGATTGGATATATACTGCTTTGGAAAATACCAAAACTTGCCTAGGGAAATTAGGGATTCTCTTGTAGGCGCGTTCCAACTCTGGCAAGGCTTCGCGAAAATGCCCGGTTTTTCTCCGCAAAAGTTTGAAACAAATGCGCGCGGTGGTTAAATGCTGAGAAATCGGGGCAGAAAACTGGATTCTGAATCTGTCAGAAAACTACTATTTTCACAAGTGCAAAGCTATAATTTGGAAGTTCCCATTTACCTGATAGTTTATACGGCCCACCCAAATGTTTGCAGTAGACTGTAGCCTAACAGGAGCAGTTTGTTAAACTAGTGGAAAAACCTTTTACGGGTAAGTTACCAGATACATTACAGGCTACAATAAGTTTGTTCACCGTCCCATAAACACACTTATAACAGCAATTGTATGCTGGACAAGTGAGTATGACTGAGTGATCCACATTCTTGAATGGAAGCGCATAACAAGAAAGTCGTTCATAAGAACAGCACAACAGGTGTATGTCAAGTATCACAAAGTGTTCTCGACATAAGTGTTTTTGCTTCGACGGTGATACTTAGGCGTCCGGTCTATGGTAGTAAAGAGGAGGGCGATTAAGTGGAGTAGCAGAGAGTGGAGTGCTATCCATACCTAATCATAACTGCTCGCTACCAAGATTACGCGCAATCCGCCAGCAGCGAGCAGAGACCAGTCCGGGACTGAACGATGATAAGTATTAAGTAGAGAAGCAAAGGAGAGAGTACCTATAGCCTAAGGGGCTATAGGAATTGGCTACCTAAACTGGAATTGGCTACCTATAGCCGAAACTGGAATATGGAAAAAAATGGACAACTGGTAGCCAATTCCAGTTCTCTCTAAGAAAGAACTACTTGACCGGGTAAGCAGTCGATGAAAAAAAGAAGAAGGAAGAGGAAGAGTAGAAAAATTCAAGTACCTAATCATAACTGCTCGCTGCCAGGATTGCGCGGCATACAGTAATATGGTTTGCTTCCGAAAGCTTTTTTTTGTACTCGGATGTTTCTGAAAAGCGTCTTTGAAGGTTGGTATGATCCCAACTTATGGCGATAACCAACATGTTCCGTGTCACCAAACTAGATGAAACGAAAGCGTTTGCAGACTCGAGTTCAAATTTGGTTTGCCCGATACTTGGACACATTTCGTGAGGAGGGTTTTCACGAGCTGTCGCGCAAGGTCGGAATCACTTTTCAATGGTTTTCGTGCTGCTTCAGAAAAATGCCAAACTTTCCACGTTTTTCGCGATTTGGAAACCGAAGCAACTTTCCGGAAAGTGATTGCACAAGGTCAGTGCAAAGCTCCACGGAAAGGTGAATGTTTCGGCGGGAATTTTGTAAGTGCGGAAAAACAGTGCAGGTGTCACTAATAAATAAATAAAAAATGGCAAGCGTTATAAACGATGACTTCGATGGAATATATTAGAAACGAAGAAACTTCAACTGAATCAAATTTATTCTAAAAGGTTTGTAATTCAACGTTTTTCCGGCGAGATCAGCTTTCCATCCGTTTTCGCTATCAGTCCAGCAGGAAAGTGGAAAGTGATTCCACGAATCGAACAGTTTTCGTGATGCGACCGCCGAAAAGTGATTCCGAAATTTCGCGAAAACCCTCCTTCAGTCCGAGGCCGAGGATATTTAGCCGAAATACAGCTAGTTCTGCCTTGACCCAGAAATACCAACTCTTTGGTACTAGAAAGGAATAAACTCTTTTGCCGCCGTAAACGTGCAACTGGTGCATGGCTAAAGTTTTAAACGATGGGAAAGTCACATTTATCTAGTTAGGGCTTGAAGTTTAATTAACGTAACAACAGGATAGTGCGGTAAAGAAGCATGATTTTATTTCCGCCTCGATCATAATCATAATCATTTTTATTTACCCAATATCTTTACACAAGGGAAAAAATAACCTGGGAGGTCAACAATTTATACGCGTCATGAAATACATATAGCATAGGATGCCAAGCTGCGCAGGCGTACTCGGTGGTAGGTCTAATGTATGTTTTGTAGCACGTTACCATTGTGTCCTTGGGGATGGCGAACCTTCGTAGTTTTGCGAAAAACTTAAGTAGGTACGATGTTTTCGAGACTATTTTCGACACATGCGTCTCCATGCTTAGATTCTCGTCTAGATAAAGTCCCAGGATTTTGATGGTTTTGCTCGAACCATTAGGCAGCGAAGACGGCCGGACAATTGCTGCTGGTAAGTTATTTGGAATGCAATCCCAGCTGGCATTCGGGAGGCTGAACACATTGGGTCATTTAAAGTAAAACTTAAAAAACATTTATTGGGAGAGGGGAGATAATTTTCCTTTTTTTTCTTTTTTAGATTTTGGTATTAAAGGTTAATTGAGTGAGAGTGTTCTTGTCCTTTTTTTTTTTTTAAGTGAAATTTGTTAAAGGTTGAGAATCAGAGGATTGCAGCCGTCCATTGGAAAGGACATGAGATGTCAATACTTCTTCCAGGAAGGAAGATAAATTTGCTACTCACCCTGCTACTCATTCCATGGACTGCCTTCGTAGTGGCGATGACCAGCACCTTATCCACAAAAACTGTCGAAACAATACCGTCTGCAATCCATGAGATAATACTTGATTCCAGATCCCGCTGCAGGACCCAGACAGGTCCACGTTCCCCAGCGGTGACGATTCTGTAGTCGCTTTCAAAGTGCCCTCGACAGGCCATATGTAACGTTGCACCAGGCAATACAAACTGAGGAGAAAACAGAGACTATGAATGGAACTGGCTTAGACTGCGTCGATCACGTTATTTTGCAAAGATGCTACGTCGCTAGCATATATATCGTAACACAAAGGGACAGCATCGAGAAGTAAACGTTTGGGGCGTAAGGCGCAATGCTTTAACGCAGGAACGTAACGTTTTAATGCGATGTTCTAATACTAATCCATGCTAAAAGTAGTGAACTCCGTCGGGCGGGATTTGAACCTGCGACCTTCGTCATCAATTGTCAATACTCTAACCATCTGCTACCGAGACTCGAGAGACTTGTCAACAGAGTTCGCAAATCACTGCAATCGCCACATAGAAGCAGGCTACAGGAACGGTCATCCAGACTGAGGCAAGTTCGTCGAAACAGTTCACGTCCCCAGTCACGGTACTGAGAAGTTTGTTACCCGAAGACGAAATTTGTAAAAGGTACTTTTAACCGTGACAAATAAACCTGAAATAATTTTGCATTAGATCTAGAAGTTTTCTAGACTTTCCTTTTTTCTTCTTCTTTTATTTTCAAAACCGCTTGTTTGCATATAAACTTCATTCACTCACTCAGCAGTTAATAAATAGACAAATACCGCCGATTGCAAATACCGATACTCAATACTCTCTGGAGACGAGTTTTGCCCTGATCTGATGTCTCACGATCTGAACATATATATATATCATGGAGTCCCGATACTTGACGAGGTCAGCAAGGCCGATCGAATCGCGCAAGGCTCGTGCAAAGCCCAGCTTAAGTGCACACTAAAAATCGGGAGTCGAGGGCCCCTCGGTTTGAGACAAGTAAAAACCAACAGCAAGGCCGATCGAATCCTGCAAGGCTCGTGCAAAGCCCAGCTAAGTGCACACTACAAATCGGGAGTCGAGGGCCCCTCGGTTTGAGACAAGTAAAAAACAAAGTGAGTAACAACAAAAACTGACTAACCGAGTCGATTACAGAGAAGCTTTCGCAATCGATAACTATTAGCCTTTTTGCAGAAGTAGCAACCACAAGACACGATTGAGTTCGGTTCTTACGCATTATATTCAACACCACCACCTTATCCTGGAACAAAAGAATATCTCACGTTCAATCACTCATCTTCACTTATTCGCTATACGGAAGGCATATGATCTAAGGTAAGGTACAATTATTAAATAAAATGGTAATCACTCCAATGGCATAAAAGCGACAGACATGCCAGTGGCATAGAAAAATTACGCTTTGTTATAATCGATTTATAAAACGAAATAACAAAACCCTAGCAAGACATCAACAATTAAAAAGGCAACAAACAGCAGCACGAGAAGTTTAAAGGACACCTGAACAATGAAACCATACTTGAACACACACTGGAGAATGCATTTACAGACATGGCCACGGAGAGCATTCTTCTCCCGAGCGTGACGTTTTCAAAATAGGGATGTTCGTTTCTGGAGGTTTGCACATGCAGACTCCAAGACAAAAAGCGCAATTCATTCAAATCTTGTACAGCGCTGGCCGGATCGTATTAGAATTTCTTCTAGATATACGTTTGGGCTTAACTGGTTAAAAAATATTCCAGAAGAAGGGTTGATTGGAGACATTTGTTCATTACTAAAATTGTTCGGTACTTAAATAAGGACAGATGCAAAACGGAGCAAAAATCATAGCTTGGAAACACTATTTCGTATTTGGATTGGATTTCTGGAGGCAACGTTAACGGAAGTCATACAGATAGAGATAGGGATGATACTTGGTACTCTTCATTCAGGTGTCCTTTAACAAAAATTTATGATAGAACAAACACAAACATCAGCACGAACCGCTCACCGTCAGATGACGCGCAACTATAATTAACGGAGACCAAAGTTCTCGATGGAATCCCAAAGGGGAACATCAAATTTGAGTTCCTCACCCAGACAATTGGGTCTTGTAAATTTCAGGTCTTCGCTACTTCCCGTGACCATGGTGTTTGTCCCCAAGAACATCTTAATCAAATCCGTCAGGTAATTCCTTTCTGTCTTAAATTATGGAGCCCGGGTTACAACGATCTGATATAAGTCAAAACACATCGAATATCCTGACCCAATCTGTTTTTTGGGGGATCTCAAAACGTAGTGACGCGATACCTATGACTTTGTGAAGTTTGTCCGCCCGTATGCTAGGACGATAATACTCGAAAAAGAGGGCGTGGAGGAAGGGGGGCGGGTGCTGCTGAACTTCAGGGACAACAACAACGTTGGGGACTGGAAGAAATGAACCTGCAATCCTTCCAGTCTCCAATGTTGTTCCTGATGTTCAACACCCTGACTACAACCTTGCCAAGAAGGGCCTAAAAATCGCGGCCAAAGGATCGTAGCTGAAGTATCCGCTTTTAGCCATTGTTTGAATATACTTTTCGCAGTCAGCTTGGGCTCAAGGACTATTTACATCAAAATATACTACTGTCCGATGCCCGGCAAGGTTCAGGAGTTGGACCGGTTAGAAACGAATACAAGAAACACAGCAGGAAAACTGTACGAATTTCTAGAAACATTAGCTCAAATTTTCATAACGTAAAGGTAAAGGTCACTCGTAAACAACACGAATTCGCTGGACAACGAAGCCTCCTCAGCAGCTTGTAACGACTGTACCCAGATAAAACGAAATTTTTTTGAAATCTGTCTTTGTACTGGCAAAACTCATTTCTACTTCCCGTAGATATTCTGGATTTCACTAGTTGCGTTTTTGCAGATACCATGGTATCTGATATACGGTCAAAATGCGTTTTTGCAGTTATCTTGGTATCTGATATTCAGATACCACGGTCTATCTGAAAAAATCATTTCACTTTCATCAATTTTTGTCAAATTGGTGGGAAAGAAGTTTAGCACTTAGTGATGTGAATGGATATCAGTTTTTCTTTTGGGATGACTTCCAAAAGCGCAATTTCGGCAATTGTCGTTTTTGCAGAGCAACGGTATATCATGTACGTATCACGGTAACTGCAAAAAACGAATAATTGCAGATCAAAGTACCGTGGTAATAGATACCATGGTATCTGCAAAAACGCAACTAATGTGGCTCGAAATAATGATCAGAGCGTCTTCCTCGATCCCAAATGAAAGTAAGGATGAATGTAAGAGATCCAAGCCTAATTATGTTGGATCGATCATCTGATTTGTATTCCTGCTTGGTTGATACTATGGACGGAATATGGAGAAGAAAAAACGGAAAGGAGAAGAGAGAAAACGGAAATTCGTTCGGTTTAATTTCTTCCCTTAATTTAAAAAAAGCCTTCCCACTCATAAATATAGGGCTATTAGGCCCATCTATGACTGTGCTCTGACCCAAAGAGTCCTCACACCAACCCTGAACAAAATGTCTGAACTCCTTCTTGGAGTATCGTTATTAACGTTTAACTGAAAAGCCAACTTATTTTTGTATCATTTAACTGAGTACACTGATGAACTATTTGGATTGTGTTAAGGGATGTTTTTTATTTGGTGAATTTTAAGCTTGGTGAAGACTGCTCACTTTCTAACACACATTTTTTGTGAATCTTTTTTGGTCAAGCAAACAACACAGGTACAAGCGCATAGAGGTACCACAAATCCGACAGGGAAAGTACACTATCCGAAAATCTATTATTCGTGAATAGCGGAGCAACGAAGTAACGTATTATCATCGGGTCTATAAGCCTATTTAAGATAATAAGTGATGGGTAACTAAATTGTCCTATCTCAGCCCTTTTCGGTTAAACTTCAACATACAAACCGACGGACGGACATCCCGTCACAACGTTTAAGAACCCAATAAAGCAGAAAGTATTGGCTTCCCCGCACTGCCAGTGTGAATTCGGAACAGCATACCGTATGTATCCTACCTCATAGACAGTCGCGTCCGACATTCCAAGAAGAAACTCCTCACGCTCCTCCTTCGCAGTCCGAATGAAAGACTGAGACATCGGAGACAGCGAGTCAAATCCATTTTCTTTTGCAAGATGTCGCAGGCCATCAATCAGAGCTTCCGCCTTCCCCTTCTTTTCCTGAAACGAAACGGTAATTTAAACCAAGCATATATAAGTCCACTCAAGTGGGAAAAAACATGGCGGCTGCACAAGGCTAACACAGTGCAGGCACATACCCGATGAAAAATTTCCGAGGATTAGCAGTATGGAGTAGTACGAAAAAGTAGCGTGCAGTAGTACTCATGCTTCTAGTAGCAAACTGGATGCTATCGGATACTACTACATAAGATTAACCCAGTCGGAGGCATGTTTATCAAAGTATTCCATACTACTACATATCACTAATCAAACTATTCCATACTACTACATATCATTCCATGCAACTTTTTCGTACAACTAGTTGTACGAAAACAACTAGTTACAACTAGTTGTACGAAAAAGTTGCATGGAACCAGTACAACTAGTTGTACGAAAAAGTTGCATGGAATGATATGTAGTAGTATGGAATAGTTTGATTAACCATACTACTACACAGTCAAAGAATTTTCATCGGGTAATGCTTCGGGCAGCAGCGTTGTTTTCCCGGGTGAACAATTAGAACCACAGAATACCGGGATAAGGAGGATCCGCCACCGCCTAAAGATTAACAGAAAAGGCAGCTTATTTTTACATCTGACTCATCGAAGGGATTTTGATTCATTCACCCCGGGCTCCAGTAATAACGTTCAGAGTGTGACGACAACTCAAAATTCATCCAGAAGCGGACAATTTGAATTTCAACAAAGGCCTGCATTTCCAAGGTTAAAGTGCTAAGCTCGGAAAAGTTACGCCTGTAGAACGTAGGAAAATGATGTTAAGATATGTCTTGCAGGGAAATGGACATTTTAAGTTTATGTTTCGACAATGGCTTACATATGTAGTTGGTAATATTTCAAGCGTAGAAGGATACATATAGGTACCACAAATCCGAAAGAATAAGTTCATTCGATGAAATCGATTTTCCGTGTATAGCGGGTAAACGAAGTGACGCATTTGTATCTGGTTTTCAGGCCTAGTTAAGTGAATAAGTGATGTGTTACTAGACTGTTGGATCTCGGCCCTATTCGGTTAAACTTTAACGTTTTGCTGGAACCAGAAATCGTGGCTGCACTAATAACATAACGTTTAATTGCCGTGCACTATCTTTACAGATAAACTGAACAGCTTTTACAGTTATTCTTATATGAATAAATAAGCGCAGGGGGAAGCTGACCATGCAGTTTCTGGCTGAATGAAGGGAATTTCCCCTTTCAGTTGGAACCGGCAGTGGCCTAAGGCCCCGACCTCGAAATGGGCCCCCGGCATCTATAAATGTAAAAATTATATTGTAAAAAGTATAATTAGTACTTGCCCATCTAATTTATCCCCAGATGAGCTCCCATTCCCCCCTCCCATCCCGTCGTTCGTGCGTCGGTCCGAGAGGAACACTGGCAATCAGTTTTTGTCGTATCCTGCCGATTCGTAGGCACAGTTTTTAGAAAGGTTTGTTCCGACATTTATTTCTGGTCAGTTCTCGTAAAGTGTGTTAGTTAATCTGTTTTCGTTTTAATGTGTTTTGTAAATATTTCGCATGTTTAGCTAATAGCCTCGTCTAGCTAATAGATATTTGGTATCAAAGTTGTTGATTAATGTCAAAGTCTGCTGGTCTATTTTCCAATTTTTTTTCTAAATTACCAAAAAGGGAACCCTGACTCTGTTGACTCCCAAGGGGCCCTGGACCTCCAAGTCCGGGCCTGGGAACTGGGTTATGATCGGGGATACGAAAATGGAGTTCCTCAAGCATCATCACCACTGGTCGCGGAATTACTGCACGATTCGTATCTGAAGGGACATATTTTTCTCGCGAAACCTCAGCGCATTTTGGCTCAGTTCCAAATATACTCCCGTCCGATAACTCGGCATTTTCTCTGTCTAGTAAAAAGGTGCAATACGAACTGAACGGGCTTACCGATGAACACACAAGGACCGTGTTAAGTCAACCAGGTCAAACTCACATTTTTCCACAGCTCCTCTTCCTGCTGACTGACAGGAACCGGAGGAATCTTGAATTTGAAGAAAGGCTTCATCGCCTTGTACATATACAGTACTCCCGAACATCCTACTGCAATAACGCCTGAGAAAAAAAAATTACATTACAAACGGAACTGAAGAGAGAAAGAACACTGTTTAACATAAAAATGGAGGCCACACCAACCTGTTACAGCTAGAACAAAACACCCGAGCTCGTGGTAACTTCAATTTTTTTTCCCCCGGAGAAGAACTAGATACCAAAACCAATTTTTCAAGAATCCAGTGGTACCTCTATGGAACTCCTAGTCAAAACACTGTGGATGCATTCAAGTCATCGGTCTGACAAAGATTGGGCTCAGAAGCCTTGGAAAACTGTGTGTGATTCCGCGGCCTTCTCCATCATTAACTGAGCCAGCACACAACAGGGTCCCTTCGCTGGCAAGCGCCATTTAAGGTGAATTAAGGCAAAGTCCCATGCGGGATGAGAGTATTACTCTATATGACTAAGTCATAAACACGCCAGAGACCCTCAGGAAGAAGGAGTAAACGTGTCTGTAGCGACTCTGACTCAACGACTCAAATCCTGGATCCAACAATCACGGCGATCTCCGGGGAGCAGCTGTGACACCTTTTCTTGTTTTCTTCCGCTGCTGCCCGGAGATTTTGCATCGGCAAGGAGATATAGTCATGAAGAGTATACTTACAGGGCGAGTCCGGTGTGCCGGGATTGAAGCATACCATGCCAACAGGACTTCCAGGAATTTTGACAGAGGATTCGTTTTGTCCGTTCGTCACCTAAAACACAATATCCAACCGAGAAGAACGTGAACATACAAGCATATCTGCTTTTAGACCTGCATAAGAGCGCATACCTTGCCGAAATATCGTTCACTTGTTGCGCGTTCGTGAATCTTTTTTCGTGTGTTCAATGACTGTTGTCGTGCAAAGTTTAGTGTTGTAAACAATAGATTATGAGTAGGGAGAGAAGCGTCGGCTTAGCCTCATTTTTTCTTTTACCAAATAAACACACAATATAGCCCAGGAATAAAGTTAAATAAGTTCGAAACCACCGGCTTTTCTGCGCTCTTGCTTGTCCAAGTCCCTTTCACATTCGCTCGGCTTTTAACTCAGCTTTCACATGTTATATTCTTCTACTTATTACGAAAATTAACCCAATGAATAATAATGATAATTCATCTAATATGCCTACTCCAAAGCAATGACAGAATCCCTCAATACAACTTCAGACGGAAAGGCGTTTTAGCGTAACTAACTTGAAGGCGGAAACAGCCATACTCACAACTAGTGTCACTTCATTTCCTTCGGACGTCACGAGCACACAGCTCTGTAATCCATCGCCCCACACATCAGCAAAGCAAAATATCTTTGGAACTCCTTTGGATTTTAACCGAATTTCAGTGCTACACCAATGCTCTTCCATGGCTCAGTGGAAGTGTTGGCTTTGGTTTGTTGGAGTAAAAAAGCTTCTTGTTTGTAGCTAGGCGACCAAGACAAACAATAAAGAGAAGCATGTACTTACAAGGAAGAATGTGTTGGCAAAAGTTCCCAATTTCGCCGCCCTAGCCCGCACGTGACAATCCGCTCATCAGCGGCACGAATAACTGTCTCCACGAAAAGACTACGGATGAGTAAATTGCCTGAGATGTCAGTAGCCTACTCGGAAATTAGTTCTCCGAGACAGATGTTCGACAACACAACAGCGTCTAACTTCATAGTGGAAGGAGGGTGGGCATACCATTCGGGGTAGGCGCTCTGCATAAGTAGCCAACTCCTTCAGCCCAAGCTGACTGCTTACTTTGCGCATTCGCCTCGTTAGCGAAAGGTCAGGGTAACTGTGTTCTTTTTCTCTCTTTATACTGAATTACTTCCTACATCATTGTTCATTGTGTAATAAAATTCATCATCATTATCTCGCCTTTCTCACAGTACAACCTTGCTCCGCATTGGATTTCGCCATGTTCCAATTCAAAAGTCCCTCATTGTCTCATTATCAACACTTCTGACAGATATAGTGAAAAAGATCCACAAGTTTATTAGAAAATCTGCAACCTGCTTCCCGAGCCGGAGCAATGGGGTCTAGGCTAAAAACCCCCCCGGCGAAACCCCCCCCGGACAAACCCCCCCCGGCTAAACCCCCCCCGACCAAAACCCCCCGGTACCAAAACCCCCCCGACCAAAACCCCCCCGTACCAAAACCCCCCCGACCAAAACCCCCCCAGTACCAAACCCCCCCCCGACCAAACCCCCCCCCGCATAAAAAAGACGGGTATAAGTAGAGTAACTGGTAGTTAGACAGTAAGAGTAAATAAACTTCTTTCACAAACTTGACTCTACAATAATGTCTGAAGTACAGTGGGTATCAGAACAATGATAAACAAAGAGAGTGTAAGGCGAAGGTGAAGGTTGATGGTTTTGCTGAAGTCACGAAACACCCGCAATCATTAACTGAAGCTGTTGTCAGTGAGGTGTTAAATGTGAATGATCAAATCAAAGCCAGTTCCACTCTGTGTATCGATCCCCCCAACAAATCCTTTCCCAATGCCTCCTCCTTCTTGGCAAGGAAGCTGCAGTTAGGATGCCACCCATTGGTGCAATGTGAAACTCCCTTTGCCTGATTGCTCTTTAGTTATCCCTGATTCATACCAGAAACTCAAAGATGGGCAGTAAGCGGAGGAAAACCTATGACACCGCAAAAGTTGTCCTACGTTCCGTCTGTGAGCAGGATAACTTTCGAAGGGAATGAGATATTTTGATGAGACTTAATGGGAGGATCCTTTGGGTCAAGGGAAATGTTGAGCTCGTTTTGTGATAGCACTTTCAAGATAGTCCCAGAAATATTCTATCAGCGCTTCACCTTCGTGCTTGTCAATGGTAAAACTGTCACATGGTTGTTCGTTTTGTTGCCCAGTAAATCCCAGTCTAAATATGTGTGAGTGTCTAAGGATTCGGGGGGGGGGGGGGGTACCGGGGGGGGTCTATTCTTCTCTTACTCTCTACCTAACAGTTACTTTACTCATACATACCCGTCTTTTTTTATGCGGGGGGGTTTTGGTACCGGGGGGGTTTTGGTCGGGGGGTTTTGGTCGGGGGGTTTTGGTACCGGGGGGGTTTTGGTCGGGGGGGGGGCTTGGTCACGGGGGGGGGGGTTTGGCGGGGGGGGGTTTGTCCGGGGGGTTTTTCGCCGGGGGGGGTTTAGCCGGAACCCGGAGCAATGGATGTTTTGAACAGCACAGCATCTAGCAGTTCTGCAAGTTATTTTGGGACACAGTGGCACGGGAGCAACAACCATGCGACACGAGCGGCAGGAGTAAGAACTTTGCTGTAGTCGGAGCAAGTGCAGTGACGTCGTGAATAGATTGTTAAGCTGAAGCAGCCAAACAAAATTGCGTTCCCGCCTATGGTGTATGAGGAGATCTACGCGTAGGAGCACGGGTTCGGAGGAGGCGACAGGTTCAGAGCTGTGTACCAAAAGCTTCTCATGGGGAAGATAGGAGCTTGCAGAACTGCTAGATGATTAAGCTGTGCTCTGGAGTAAAAGTGAAAGCTATTAGCTTCTGCTCGTTACCTTGTGGATCCATATTTTACTATCTCTTTGTCACAAGTGATTTTGGCCTTATTACAGTTCAGCGTTCCAAGCGGACTAATTTCTTGTTAGTCCCCCATTTTCTCACAATCAACACTTGTGTAGACATAGTAAAAAGTCGAATCCATAGGGTAGTGGGTGACTTTCACTTTCTGCTGCTGAGACGTATGCAAAACCTCAATTACATGGGACGCAGATGACAGGTTTTCCACTTACTAACCTGTGGATCTGTTTTACATGTCTGATGGTGAGGCATAGGGGGATTAACAGAAACTAGTCCGCTTGGAAGCGCTGTACGGGAATATGGCCAATACGACAAGTGTGACTTTCAGAAACCGACCCAAATGAGCACTATACTGTATCCTGAATTTTGCTGCACAAACTTCGAAAGCTAAGCTAGAGCGCTACACTTGCATAAACCTTCATCTTATAACGCTCTGCAAATTCTCCGCAGAAAGCAACGATTTTACTTCGCGTAAGGGTTTACGAGAGGATATGGAAGACTCGGGCACAACTGCTTATCGTTAGAAAGCCCGGGAATGGCGCACCTCGACTATCATCCGACTATTATCCGTTCTTCGTTACTACAGGCAGTGGCGCTAATACTCTTGATGACTAACGCTTCGTCCCGACGAAGAATCGCCGCGTGCCCAGCGAAGAGCCAGAAGCATCACGACGACAAACGTTGTTTGCTTTTACACAGGATTTGAATCAATTTTGAGGGGTCATTTGAGCGACGTTTCTTGTTCTTCCTGAGGTTCACTGGCGTGTTTCAGACTTAGAAATACACAGTGTTGTTGAAAAAAGGACGCGCTTTTAAAACAGCAAATATTCGCTTCGATTTGTGATTTTACCAAATAATACCCGTAGGTTGATTTTTTCTTTTTTCATACCTTTTGCCGACTTTTAACAATAAAAATGATACAATACAAAAAAATAGGCCATTGGCCTCCACAAAAGAGTTTACGAAAGCCTCAGGTTACTATATAAAGTCTATATGAATATTCCCTCCTCCCGGGTTCTGCCATTTTCGCCACGACTTCTTTGGGAATTTTTGTCATCCACTCCTTAATAGCTTACACAAAATTCAAAGCGTCAACTCAGTCATGTTCAGTTTCTAAAGCCTTTAATTTAGAATACAACCACGCAGTTGCTAAAAGCGTCGACGAAAAAAGCAACTGACACTTTCATAACACAGATATGGAAACTCACAGAAGTTCAGCACGCATGCTCTCATTCAGGTCACTCTACTCTATGGTGCGCCAGCATGGAGCACCCTTCATCTCGTTGTAAACACAATCTCCAGAGCTCAACGGGGAAAGTGCACCGAGGTTACTATCATTACTACGACGGAAAAACTTCAGTAAAAGGAGGCAGAAATGAACTAAAACTCGAGAACGTAAGGAGAGGAAAAATTTCCCCCCAGAAAACAAGCAGTCCCCCTGCGGCCATTTCCGTGCCCCGCCTCAATCGCGAGCGCCTGGAATTTAAAAGGGTTTCTGACAACCAAGAAAGGAAGAGCGGCGAGGAATGAAGTTAATCTTACTGCTACGGAGTATGCATATTACGGAGAAAAAAGAAAGCCTCTTGGGGGAAAGAGTATCTACATATCCTCCGACAAAGACCTTCGCAATTTCTGAACTGGGGCAGTATAACCGAACTTGTTCTTATATCATTAACATGCATAACTAGTTATTGGATAAGAAAAAAACTGCACTAACAGCTCTACGGCCATCCGGGCTGTTTTTTTTCCAGGAACGTATGGGCGCTAGGATAAGACTCCACTCGACAAAGCTCTGCCATATTCTCCTCGTGAATGAAAAAGAAAGAGCCCGTTAAACCAAATAGCCGGTTATATTGAGTCCCCTCCAATGCTTATGTTTTGAGAGAGGGTCTAAGATCTAAAGATGCGCCAAAACTATAACGCGACTTGATCAGTCAATTTTGTCCGTTCTTAATCCCACTCAGAGTCAGAGCAGAACCGTAATCTCCCCTTATTAGTTTTTGACACTTCCAGCGAAGTGAAGCTGTCGATGCAGAACATTTTCACTTGAGCACGCATCCCATGTTTTGAAATCCTAACGGTACCCCCAGGGGTATTTAACCATCATCGCCTATATTCTCACCGAGTGCCGATCGGCCTTATGTTCAATCGGCACAATATTAATAGGACTAGTTGAAGTAAAACAGAAACACAGGCTTCAGTGGGATGACGCAGCCAACCAAACCTGAGCGTATCACTCCCACTCTGTGGTGCCAGGCGGCTTGGCAGTCAGATCGTACAACACTCTTGAAACACCTTGGACAGTAGCAATCTCGGCTGCCATTTGGTTCACTACCTAAAACAAAGGACAACCCATTTAAACTACGTAGGAGAGAAATCATGCAGCTAGGGAAAACCACTGAGTTGACACACGTTAGTTGCGTTTTTGCAGACACCATGGTATCTGATATACGGCCTAAAGTCGTTTTTGGGATCCCAAAACGTTAGTGACGGATACCTATGACATCGCAAAAAGTTGTCCGTCTGTCCGTCTGTCTGTCTGTACGGTCTGTAACTTTCGAAGGGAATGAGATATTTTGATGAAACTTGGTGTGAGGATTCTTTGGATCAAGAGTAAGGTCAAGTTCGTAGATGGGCTCTGTAGCCCTATATTTAGGGGTGGGGGAGGGGGTTTAAATTAAGGGGCAAACAAAATATTTTTAAACAGCTAATGTGATAGTCGATTATGGTGTAAGAAGACATGCTGAACACGATGGTGAAAACATTTTCTCACCGGACGATTAGTTCGCCCGGAATCCGGCCAAAACCGGAAAGTCTGTTAAAAGTAAAAGTTTTATTTGAAGTTGATTAGATGTTCGATTTAGGGGTAAGATGACATGCTGAACACGATGGTGAAAACCATTTTCTCGCCGGGCAAGTAGTTCGCCCAGAATCCGGTCAAAACCGGAAATTTGACAGTGCGAAACGGGTAAGTCAGCGGAAATTTATTGGAGCTATATTTCGGCCCTTCTTGGCAAGGGTCCTCTTCAGGCTTAAAGCCGCTCAAGGTTGAAAAACCGAAACTTGTGATAACCTTGTGAAACTTGTGAATATGATTCGCAGTCAGCTTGGGCTGAAGGAATATTTATCTTCAAAACCGGAAAGTTTGTTAAAAGTAACAGTTTTATTGGAAGTTGATTAGACGTTCGATTTAGGGACAAGAAGAACACATTTTCTACCCGGACAACTTGTTCGCCCGAAATCCGTCCAAAACCGGAAATTTGGCAGAAGTAAAGCAGGAAGTTTCGATCAGTAGCCTATCGTCAAAATAGATATGGCTTAAAGCGGTATATCTGAACTTGGTTTTCTCAGATGTTTAGCCTGGCGAAGACTGGATCTGGCGAAGACAAGACCCGATTGTCTGGATCAAACATTAAATTTTTGGGATCCCATCGAAACCTTTGGTCTTGTTGCAGTTATCGTGGTATCTGGCCAGTTACCGTGGTAACTGATATTCAGATATCACGGTCCGACCGTGGTATCTAGTCGTGGTATCTGAAAAGTCATCTCACTTTCATCGAATTTTGTCAAATTTGCTTGAGAAAGAAGTTCAGCACTTAGTGATGTAACTAGACATCAGTTTTTCTTTTGGGATGACTTCGAAAAGTGCAATTTCGGCAATAGTCGTTTTTGCAGTGGACCGTATATCAGATACCACGGTAACTGCAAAAACGACTAATTGCAGATCCAGTTATCGTGGCAACAGATACCATGGTATCTGCAAAAACACAACGAGTATTTCTATCGACTTCCGCGCCGTTCTAACGCCTCAGCTATGGGCATGTTCCACCCTCCTAACAATAGTAACTATTTCCGTTCCAACCTTCTCGAAATAGTAAGCAATAGTAGCTATTTGCTTACCACGCTCGGGAACGTAATTCGCGTAGTAACTATGATCTCTGTGACATGATTGGCCCGATCAGCCCGCGGCACGGTATTTTGCCGAAAATATAAAACTGTTTTCCAGCACTTCCAGCCTTGACGCCAAGAAGCCAGGATCCGTGAAGTCATGCGTAGTAACTATGGTAGGTAGAGTGGAACACGCTCTACATTTGAAAACAATTACATGCATTCTTTTTAGAGCTATTACGAAAAGCAGTTTTCACTTAAAGGTCACCTTATGAGGTCGGAAAATAATCTCATTCAGACTATCTCTTCTCCAATTTTCCAACTTTCCCTTCCTCTATGGAGACAATGGAAAGATGCACTTGTGGTTCATTAATTTGACTTTCAAATGTTTACTCCTGTGTGTATTTTTAGCGATTGGTGTATGTCAATCGGACTTTTGCTGAATTAGAGAAAAGAAAAACGAAAGGCAGTTTTGTTTACTGTATTTATCTGAAAAAAAAACGAAATTTCGTTGACAAAGAATGCCTCAGTTACCTTGTATTGTTTTTTTTTTCTGATTGACAATACGTTCTATCTTAATGCATTTATCTGACAACGAAATAGCGTAAAATCTGGGCGTAATAACTCCTATTCCTGTTTTCGAAAAGAAAAGAACTGAATATAACCGTTTGAACGCCAGCTGACTTCCCATAACCTCTCGCGCTTAATTATCTGAAACCTCCGAACTAATCACAATTCAGTTTGTTCCCTTTTCTCTTGCGAGTTACACCGCAGCCGGCAGCCATTTCGCCCCTTAATCCGAAACCCCCTCCCCCACCCCTAAATATAGGGCTAGAAAGCCACTTAACCTACAAACTGACCCAAAGAATCCTCATACAAAGTTTGAATAAATGTCTCAATCCCTTCGACAGTTTTCGTGCTAACAGACGGAAGGACGGACGGACAAGCCTTACGAACTCATAGGTTTCCTGTCACCAACGTTTTGGGATCCCGTCAAAATACTTCACCCCATTTTATGAGGTGCTGTTGTTAGTGGAATTCATTCCGGATCGATTTGCTCGATGCCTGGCCTCCGAGTCCAGTCCAAATCCACAGTTTCCTCGACCCAACGGAGTGTGCCGACTCATCATCTGGAACTATCAGCAAAATACTAAACGAAATGGTATAATTTTCTAAGAAGATGGTGGGAAACAAATTCAAAGCTTACCTCTATGGGTATATCTCTTCCAGGAACAGCAGGAACACCGGTCATAAAATCGTTGGTAATGAAAGTCCTAATGACCACAGAGCGCTGACACGACGGCAGACGCGCCACAGGATCGCGATCGAAGTGGATAGGAATGAGTACGATAGGCATCTGAGCAATTCGATGCATACAGCCGCTCTCAAGCAGAATCTGAAATTGCGATAAATTAATAATTTACAGAATGAAAAGTTACTTGTATTTTTCACTAGCTAAATGCATGATGCGACAGCGAAACGGAGAAAAACAACATATGCTTTTCTAGTCGGCACACAACTACAAATGTGCAAAAAGAAACATTGCAGACAAAGGGAATTGTAAAAAAACAATCAGATAGATACACAGATGAAAAATTACCCTAGCGCGAAACCCTAACCTATATAGTTACTGTACGGATTACAGCCGAAATGACTCGAAGGGGGAGGATCCTAGAGCTGGCCATCACCAGTAGATGCAATTAATACGTTAAACGTAATATCTAGAACCAAGACAACCAAAAAGCAGTCCCGTAGAAACGGGGGGAGCTATTTAGCTGCAATCTAAGCGGAACGTGTCAAACTCATTCGGATTTTAATATGGAGGCTTTGTGCAAACGAATAAAATTACCGATTAAAATACAATTACATCTAAACGGTTCAGGAGCTACTCCTGACTCAGGGCAATCCAAGACATTGCTTACCTCATTAGCTTTATGATCCGCTTCTCTAATGGTTGACAGAACTACTGGCGTCAAATGAGTCGGTGTCACATCACTGATTGGGTCTTTGATAGCATCTCCGAATATGTAACAAACCCTATTGATACTGTGGCAAAGCCGAGGTATCAGTCTGGCAACCGACACGAGGTCAGCCCAGTTGGGCTTATTACGGGATGAGATGCCCAAAACGTAGCTGTACGTCCTACCATCACCCTAAAAAATTGAACAAGTAAACAGTAATGCCTCAGATGGGCCACACATGCCCTACCAAACCGATAAAAAGACAAACAGATTATTATGATTATACTTTTCTCGAACAGGTATGCAATGGATATCTTCCTATGTCCCACAGGAAGTTATATTATGACAATTATTTCTGTGGAGGTTGTTACGAACTCGTACCATCCTCCAGAGAGGCTGATACGAAGCCGTACAGCCTCCGCAGATGTTCATTGAGCACTTTACCTCAAATACTGAATTCATCGAGCACTTTTCCTCACTTACTTTCTTAGACAACCACACTATGGCCTAGGTCATACCTCGTCGCAATCAGATTTCCACTGAAAATACAGCTTGTCAACTGAAACAACATCCTCTATCCCTTGATTTCCAAAAGCTGGTTATTCAGCATTGAAAAAAATGACAGAACATCTTACTCTCTTAGACAACCAGCCTATGCCCTAGGTCATACCTTGTCACAATCAGATTTCCACTTAAAATACAGCTTGTCAACTGAAACAACATCCTACTTTCCAAAAAGGTAGTTAATGAGCACTTGACACTAGTTGCATTTTTTGCCTTCATCCAGTTAACCGACCTACAAGAATTCCCACTATAAGTCAACCCTTCGGTTAACCGACCTAAGTTCTTATAAGCCGTTTTTTGGCTCCGTTCGCCGGTCGGTTAACCGACCTGTGGACTGAGGCGGGAGGTCCATCCAACCGACCTACGCTCTTGGCACGGCGCGAAATTCAAAATTCTTATTGGGGAGATAGGCACCGGCGACGGGATGACGCAATGTTTTCTTATAAGCCGTTTTTTAGAGCTGAGTCGAACCGACCGGCGAGACGAAAAAACGGTCAATAGTGGCAAATAGGTCGGTTAACCGACCTACGGAGAAAAGGCAAAAAACGCAACTACTGTCTTTGATTGAGGAAAGACCTATTATAAATTTCAAAGACCACGTGATCCACACGTTCTCGCTCGATTTCAAATTTCTTGGGCAAAGCGATCAAATTTCTGCAAAGATGCCTGCTATCAAATATACTAAACGCGTGTGATCATACTAAAAGCATAGACAGCACAGTCAGAATGTATTCATACGCTGGTCACACTAGGCTAGGACGTTGTGCGGTCGCCCGTGAGGATTTAAAAGAACAATATTCATTATTTTTTTAGCAGCCCCGAAAGCTCCTTTTTTGGAGTGGTCTACAGACAGTTCGGTGCCGAATTCTGCGCAGAAAAAAGCCTATTGTAGTTTGACCAAGCTCTTAGAATATTGCATAAGTTAGAATAGAAAAAATATGGCTTTCTGTTCGAAAAAGTTATAAAGCAGACTGTAACTGTCAATACCTGTTCGAAAAAGTTATAATAGTTAACATACCTCCATCTCGGTTAACATCGGAATAACAATCTCGACGGTCATTCAAAAATATCAACCCCGCTGCGCTCGGCTGATATTTTTCATAACCTGCCTCGCCTTCGGCTCGGACAGGTTAGTTTCAATGGCCGTCTCGTTGTTATTTTCCGTATCAACCTCGATGTCTGAAGTTAACCTTTAGTATCAATTATTACTAGTAAAAAAAGGCACAAGCCTCTACACGGAATTTGCAAAAATTATGGATTAACAAACTCTGTTGCTCTATTATACTTATCCTGTCGATCTCCAAAGCACTTTCTTACCCCTAAATCGAACTTCTAATCAACTTCAAATAAAACTTTCGCTTTTAACAAATTTTCCGGTTTCGGCCGGATTCCGGGAGAACTACTTGTCCGGCGAGAAAATGGTTTTCACCATCGTGTTCAACATGTCTTCTTACCCCTAAATCGAACATCTAATCAGCTTCAAATAGAACTTTTGCTTTTAACAAATTTTACGGTTTTGGCCGGATTCCGGGCGAACTACTTGTCCGGCGAGAAAATGGTTTTCACCATCGTGTTCAGCATGTCTTCTTACCCCTAAATCGAACATCTAATCAACTTCAAATAAAACTTTTACTTTTAACAAACTTTCCGGTTTTGGCCGGATTCCGGGCGAACTACTTGCCCGGCGACAAAATGGTTTTCACCATCGTGTTCAGCATGTGTTCTTACCCCATAATCGACTATCACATTGGAGCTGTTTCAAAATATTTTATTTGCCCCTTAATTTGAACCCCCTCCCCCACCCCTAAATGTAAGGCTACAAAGCCCATCTACGAACTCGACCTTACTCTTGACCATAGAATCCTCACACCAAGTTTCATCAAAATATCTCACTCCCTTCGTGAGTTATCGTGCTTACAGACGGACGGACAGACGGACAGACGCACAGACGGACAACTTTTGCGATGTCATAGGTATCCGTCACTAACGTTTTGGGATCCCAAAAAGGGATACATTGGTGATTTAATGAGTCTTAGGATTTGCCTTGTATTTTTCAAATAAATTTTCTCCAATCGCTGGTCCGACGCATCACTTATGTAACGGAACTGTGCTTTTTGTTCTAATTTGTTACGTTTCCAACCACAAAGCATTTAGCCTAACCTCAAGCAGAAAGCACTTTGGTGTTCCTCATAGAGGCTTGGAAAAGATGGAATGATTTTACGCTAATGATTTAATGATGCAAGTTAGGGGACAGCTTGAGTGGCATGTCCAAACCGAATGCTGGACAAGTTTTACATAACCGAAGGAACATGGAACAAGCTGTTGTGAAAGGAAAAGGAAACTAACAGGAAATAGGCTAGGCAACTAGAAGGAATATGACATTAAGATCATGGATGCTGTCAGCACAGATCAGTCAGCAAGACAAGCGTAATTCCGATCTGACACCTGGACATGGCTGATTTCAAATAATGTCTTTAAAAAGTTGCTACTTACCTGCACTCCAACACTTCGAATGGGAAGAACTGTGGCCGTCAACTGATTCCTAGATGTAATTTCTAGCAAATTTTTCCTCTCCAATTCTGAAACTGCACTATCCACTCGACCAAGGTGAGAATGACGCTGAAACAGAAAACACAAATAAGAATAAAATCTAGGAAACTCAAGCACACATTTATTATTATTACTCTTATACCAAGTTGCTAAAGACCCTCTGCATTAATTTGCCCCTATGTACCAGAACCTCCTTTTCGACCCAAAAATTCAAAGTGGTTCAACGTGATACAATCATCGATAAGAGCGAAGGATTTAATAACAATAACTTATTTCTAACCCACAAATCATACAAGACGAGAATATTGGAGTACAAAGGAAAATAAAGAAACATAATTAGGGAAAACGCAACACGTACGAGAAAACTACTCAAGCATCATACAGGCGAAGAAGCCCATGCAAGGGCAACAGACGCGTATTTTCGCATATTTTCGGATAGCTTTCTGTGAAGAAAAAACAATTTCTGCGTAATACCTAGCAGCGAATCCTTACCAATAATTTCAGAATGTGATGCTTCATAAGCTTCACAGCTGACCAATCCGTTTTATTTATTTATTCATTTGTTTCCCTCAAAACTGAGGAGTACAATATATAAATTATAAAACAAAACCATTCCTAAATCAACTATAATCCTTTCAATAAAATATTGTGAGATACTATAAAAATACACATTATTTCAGCAACTATAAACTTACAATTACTTACGTATCACATTAATCACTTGTTAAAGAATGGGTACAGGTTGTGGGTTATGAGGGCTTCCGATGCTTTTTTATAAAAGTTTGTCAACTTTTTCTTCAAAATTAAAACTGGGTCTTTTACTTTAAAATCAGAAACTAACTGCGAATTACTAAAAAAAATCGGGAACCCAAGGAGAAATTTGGAAAATTTGAAATGGGATATTTTTTATAGCAGAAATGTGCAAATTCGAAAATTTTCTACAATTGTTGCAGCAAAAAGAACGTGAGGTAAAGCCACGGCAGTAAACAATGACCCGAGGATATCTTTCCTGTATCGCCCACGAAAACGAATTAAGAGGCCAAATGCCTTACGAATTCTATCTTGAATATGACTGACAATTATAGACTGAGATGCCTTGGCACAGTTGGCAGACGATGCATATGGGATCCCCAAGTACGTCACTATACCACATGCTGGAAACCTAATCCCGTTACCACAATCAAGACAATCACTTCCATCCACGGTACCATTTACAACAAAAAACTGGCATTTATCAGCACTAACGGAAAGACCCTTTGCTGACAGAGAAGTGGCAAGACGGTTAAAATTCTCAACCAACGCAACGAGGTTAGGGTTTAAAATCCAGTTTTTTTGCTGGACTTGTCCCTGACCTACCTCCCAGAAGAAAAGAGTAAAGAGGGAAACAATTTCTATGCATAGAACTATCTGAAATCCAGTACATCGCCCACCGCACTCGAATTCATAAATTGTAAACACTAGTTTAGTTTTTTGCGCAAATGGGGAGTACCAAAGGCAAAACTCATCCATAGGCCAGCATGTGGCTAGCCTGGAATTACAAAGAACGTATCAACAACTGGTGCTCGGTTCAACTCAAGTCGTTTGGCCCTGCAACTGATCCACGGCCGTCCGTCGAGGATCCCAGCCCAGAACCCGTGATGCAAGGACCTGATCTTCGAACGAGCTTGCACACTAGTTCATTCTTCAAGGCCATGAGAGAACGAAGAGGAAACCAGGCAGAAGGAAACTCGGGAGAGCATCCAGATGGAAGCCTCAGGAAGGTGACGGCAGAAGGTCCCCAAATGAAACGCAGACTTGCTAATGACATGCAGCACAGCAAAATAAAGGAATTGGTTGCAATCACATCGGCGGGAAGACGTGAGGATGGAAAAGGCATCACCAAAACCAAGGAAGCAGAACTGAGAGGCGTCAAACATCAGAAATTCATGAGAAAAGAGAGTGGAAAAGGCTTGAAATTACAGGAATCGAAAGAACAAGTCAACAAAATCCAGAAGTTAACAGATCGCATAAGTCACATTGTTTTTCCCAGTTTTAATGACAGGCGGCAAAGAGATCCCACATCACGTGATAAAGCTTCAACAGGCAGACCGTGCAGCTTCCAGACCGTGAAAGGACAAAGCTCAAATCAGAAAGTCAACAAAACCAAGAATTTAACGGAAAGCAAAATAACGGAGATGGAACACATTGTAATAACGATTGATGAGGACGAAGAACCAACAGCTGTGACAAGTTCATTCAAACGTGAGGCTACCAAGCTTAAATTGCCAACGCAAGAATCTATGAGCTGGCGTATGGCTGGCAAACCGAGGGAAAGAAGAAACCCGAAGTTCAGATCATACAAAACTGAAGACAGTACAAGCGATGACGAAGAGTAAAGCAAAAATCTGATGTACCAGTACCTAGTCGTTGAAAAACTACTGCTTTATAATATTTTTAAAATTCATGTGAATAAAATTCTAAATGCAAGATATCATGACTATTTCTTCATTTTTCAAAGCTTAAAGTTAAAGTGAAAATCATTCACCCGGAATCCGGCCAAAACCGGAAAGTTTGTTAAAAGTAAAAGTTTTATTTGAAGTTGATTAGATGTTCGATTTAGAGGTAAGAAGTCATGCTGAACACTTCTCAGTAATTGTCTTGATTGTCTCATACGTGACACGTATATGACAATCATTTTTTAGCCGGACATATAGTTCGGCCCGAATCCGGCTGAAACCGGAAAATTTGTTATAAGTAAAATTTTTATTTGAAGTTGATTAGATGTTGGATATAGGGGTAAGGAGATACGCTGGATTCGTTTGTGAATATGAAATGGTTTTCATATTCGTGCTCTGCATGTCTTCTTACCCCATAATCTCATTAGCTGTTTAAAAATATTTTGTTTGTCCCTTAATTTGATGTAGGGCTACAGAGCCCATCTACGAACTCGACCTTTACTTTGACCAAAAGGATGTTTCATCAAAATGTTCCAATCCCTTCGAGAGTCCGGACAGACGGACAACTTTTGCGATGTCATAGGTGACCCTCCACTTAGTACGTTTTGGGATCCCAAAAACGAAAGTAAGAAGACCGCATAGCTTTGATGTCCTTGTTCTTTAAACAGGATAAACTCCAGATAGAAAAGGAATCGGGGTGGTCACAGAAAGCAGAGTATAACACTAGCAGTTCATTACACTAAAGCCTTGCGGCCATGGTAAATTACCAAACGACAGAACACAAATTAACATATGGTACAATGAGACAATTCAAACCGGAAACCGGGCAAAACTATAAAAAGTGCTTCCTCTTTGACATTCCCATCCAGACGAACCTTCCAAAATTTCAAATTCATAGAAAAGATTTTTCTCACAACCTCTGTATCAACCACTCTTTCCGCCCCGCCTGAATTCCATTACAAGAACCTCCATCCCTAACCGGTTCTTTACAGACATTCACCAACAGCTTTCCGATTGTATTTCACCCCAAAAACCTCCATCCTTAAATCTTTTGGTTCTTCGCAGACACTCACCAAGAGCTTTCTGATTGTATTTCACCCTATTAGCAAAAATTTTCAATAACCCAATTGATTGTTTAATCTACTATCTTTTATTTTGAATGTTCGGCGAGTGAACTTGATCACGACTGTCATCCCTGTTCATGTGATTACGTACATTGTTTATTTGGTGTTCACTGTGCAGTTTTTATGGCACTTGCAGCTTCATATACCGATTACTTTTCCGCCGGTCTGTCGGTCGGTCGGTCCGCTGATCGCGGGTTATGGTACTTGCAGATGTGCTAGGACGATGAAACTTGGTCATTTGCCCGATCCGACCATCGTGGGGGGAGGGGGAGACGGCGGAATCCAGATTTAGGGGCACGCATAACTTTCAAACACGTGATCAGATCTTAATGAAACTTGATATCTAGAAAGACGTCGTGTCACAGATGTCCCATTTCAAATCCGGACCGGATCTGGTGAATGTGGGGGGGGGGGGGTCGGTGGGGGGAACCGGAAATCTTTTGTCACGCTTAGAGTGGAGCGATC
Source organism: Branchinecta lindahli (assembly GCA_023053555.1). NCBI lineage: Eukaryota > Metazoa > Arthropoda > Branchiopoda > Anostraca > Branchinectidae > Branchinecta > Branchinecta lindahli. The sequence goes on from JAKZAO010000001.1 coordinate 10,225,780, forward strand.
GGGATGAAACTTCGTGGGAAGAACAAGCACAAGCCCTAAGTACATCATTGACAGAACTAGACCGGATTCGTGCACTGTGGGGGGAGTTGGAGGGGGGGTCCGAAATTCCGGTGATCCGGAGTTAAATTACTTCCAGGTGGGCTAGGATAATGAAACTTGACAGGCAAATCAGGGACCCGACCTTATTAACCTGGAAATCGTCAATTTCCCGATCCGACTATCGTGGGGGGAGTGGAGGAGGCGGAATCCGTAATCTTGAGGTATGTATAACTTCCAAACGGGTGATCGGATCATAATGAAACTTGATATTTAGAAAGACCACATGTCTCGGATGTCCCGTTTCAAGTCGGACCGGATCCGACGAGTGTGGGGGGAGGTCGGGGCGACCGGAAACCTTGGAGTGGAGCGATCGGAATGAAACTTGGTGGGAAGAACAAGCACAAGCCCTATGTACATCAGTGACAAAACCGGACTGGATTCGGGCACTGTGGGGGAGTTAGAGGGGGGGGGGGGGATCCGTAATTCCGGTGATCCAGACATGCTAGGACGATGAAACTTGGCCTGAACATCAGAGATTTGATATGATTGGCATAGAAATAGTCAGTTGCCTGATCAGGCCATCGTGGGAGTGAGTGGAGGGAGGGGGAATTCTGAATCTTGAGGTTATGTATAACTTTTGAACGGGTAATCGGATCTTAATGAAACTTGATATTTGGAAAGACCTCATGTCTCATGTACTATTTAAAGTCCGGATGTAATCCGGTGAATGTTGGAGGGGGCGAAGGGGAGTACCGGAAATCTTGTGGCACGCTTAGAGTGGAGCGATTGGGATGAAACTCGGTTGGACGAACAAGTACAAGCCCTAGATATATCAGTGACAGAACCGGACCGGGTTCGGGCACTGTGGGGAGAGTTGGAGTGAGGGGTCCGGAATTCCGGTGATCGCGAATTAGGGTACTTCCAGATGTGCTAGGACGATGAAACTTGACTTGGAAATTAGACACTTGACAAGATTGGCTTAGAAATTGTCAGTTCCCAGATCCGACCATCCCTGAAAGTACTAATCCTGACCACAAAGTACAAAAATACTTTTGAGCAAAATATACATTTTCGTGATCCCTATGAGCCCATGATCATTTTTGCCTCAAGGGTTTTGCTTACTTCTGAATTCCTAATCCTGATCACAAAGTACAAAAAACACTTTTGAGCAAAATATACATTTTCGTGATCCCTATGAGCCCATGATCATTTATGCCTCAAGGGTTTTGCTTACTTCTGAATTCCTTAAAGTACAAACAATACTTCTGAGTAAAATATACATTTTCGTGCTCCTGATGAGCTCATCGTCATTTCTGCTTGAAGAGTATTGATTACAGATGGATTTCTAGCGCCCTTAAAGTGCGCATCATCACAACCAAATGCATTACCAAACGATACATTCTCGTGATTTCCATGGACCCATGATCATTCTTATCTCAAGGCTTTTGCTTACAAATTATCACAACAAACCCACGACCTTCATACTCTGACCCAGCCATGCAAGTGCCATATGAGCTCCCAGCTCTTGTTATATATACTCCACGGTAGGAGGGGGACGAAGCGGGAACCGGAAATTTGCAGATATGCTCCGACTCGGGTTAAACTTGATGGACAGGAAGAGGTGGTAGAGATTCGAAGTTTATGCGTCCGAGTCTTATTCAGCCACAGTTGGGGGGGGGGGATGGAAGGGGAGTCCCGGAAATTGTGTGTATCGCAAAGGAGTAAAACGAGTAGAGTGATTTAAGTGAAACTTGGAGAATAGAGAGATCGTATGCCCTGGATGACATATTTTAGGGTCCGGACCGGATCCGAGCACGGTGGGGAGGGGTACCGGAATTTCCGTAAAAATGCTCAGATTCGAGTGATAGGTGGTAAAAGAATATGCTTTAGATGATCCGTTGATGTGTCCGAATCAGATTCAGCCACGGTAGGGGTAGTTGGAGGGGGGTTTACCGGAAACAATGAGGTCACGTCTATAGGGATCAAACGAGTAGATCTAAACTTGGAAGGTAGTCATTTGCCCTAGACGATCCGATGCGATGCCAGAAATGCTCGGACTCGACTCCTATTTCTAGGTCAGACCCGGGGTATTTTGTAAGGGGTATTGTGTGACGTTCTCACCTACTTTACCGCACCATCTACGCGTAACAAGTACCATATGAGCTCGTAGCTCTTGTTCTATTTGTGTTGTTACTATTCTTTCTTTTTTTTGTTGTACTCTGTCATGAACGGCTCACGCGCGGTATCTTTTTTTGACAGGTTTTAAGTAAACTGAATTTTTTTTTTTTTATAAAGTTCATGCGTGAATGAGCGCAATGCAGTTTCAGGAACATATCCACAAACGTCGAGCTCCTTTAGAAGGCACAATGCTCAGTATTTCCTACTCTTCCTGTTGTTCTGTTGCGTAATAGGACTAATCGACACAGTCTAGGACGCTTGTTCCGACGTATCCTGCAAGTTGAGCGAAAAAATTACGTGGAACCACACTCACCTTCTGTACCATGGTAGAGTATTCGGTAATTAATTTAGCAATTAACTGGGTCTCCACTAAATCCCTCTCTACATATGGGTCTTCGGCGCATAGTACTCGAATGGCAAGTCCTGGACCAGGGAAAGGGTGGCGCATCACGAACTCTTCAGCGAGACCCAGGTCGCGACCTAGCTTCCTGACCTGTTGAACAGAATAGAAGTAAGAGCTGTAATTACTGAAGCTAACACGACAGTGTTCTGCCAAACACACAACCTCTTCATCATACAACACCCAAGGCATGTTTTCATTTTTGAACCTGAAGGTTCATCACGACTTGCTGTTAAGGATCGTAAGACTATAGTTACAAGAACGTCCGCGCAATTAACCCTCAGTTTTCCACTACACGTCAGAACTATGTCGTTATTTATCATATCCCTTGTCTTTTCAGACCGGACAGAGAAAGATCGAAGCAACTGAATAAACCTGCTGCAGAAGAGAGAGGCTATCCTCGCATACCTGCCACAATCTTCATCGTCCGAACTCCGAAGGCAGGCTACCTCTTTGAATCCTTTTTCTGTTCTTATGTCGTTTCTGTGTTGTTATATTTTTTGGCCGGAATTCGTCACACCAAAATAGCGGCCTACAAAGGTTTTAAGGAACTTACAGACCCGGCAGTTTAAATTTATCTCTCCTACAGCTGTTCCATCACACAAGTCTTATCCTAGCGGGGATGGGAAGTCAAGGACGGGAAGTCTCGATTAGAGGAATGCGAGCTTGCTCCACCCCAATTTTCACCCAGTGCTTTGTAAAGTTCCGTAACCATGGCATTCAAGTTGGGACGATTTGGTGTTACTCTCACAAAGTTTCATCCAGAAAGTATGAAAAAGGCCTTCCCTTACAAAATAATGCAATGACGCCAAAACTAAATCAAGGAGAAGTCTGACAAGAAAACCGCTGCTTCACGCTGAAAAGAATAAGGACGATGGCAGAATGCCATTCAATCTTACCTCTTCGTCTTAACTTTTGATCTTAGTCTCTTTAAACCCTGACTTCTTTTACCCGAATGGCAACACGAATCAGAAACAGACGTTGACGTTAAGACCAGTTTCCAGCTTGTAAAATCTGATCTGGCAATGCGGGGCAAGAATCTACAAAACGACAGTTTGAAACAGGTTTTTGCCTCTCCTTGACAGATAGTAGGTGCAGCCTACAGATTTGATGATACAGATTGATTAGTGAAAATGAACTGAATTAGTGAAATGACCAATAAAGATAAAATCGAAGCTTTGACGAGGAAAGGCAGGACTTACAATCGGGCTGTAATTCGTTTGATGTTAAAGTCCGACACATGTTAGACAGAATCTGATATAAACTAAATCTCACCTCATCCTTGTGGAAATCTTTTAAAGGCTCGACCACCCTTCCTTGCAAACGCAATTCCCTCACAAGCTCTGAATCATTATGATGAGTCTTTATGGCATCCGCATGCCCTGAGGCAAGAGCAGAAGCACTCTCAATAAGATCGGGTCTCAGGGTCCCTTGAGCAAGAAGCACATCTTCAGGTCGCAGGTTCAAGTCGGCCATAACGTCGTTCGCTATCTGCAAAGAAAAGTCTCCGATCAAAGACACGTATCCAAATGAACCTATTCCCTAATGAAGACACAGCCATGACTGACGCCCTCGAATCGGCACTTCTCGAGAATACAGTTACGGCAAAATAAGGAAAAGCTTCCGCACCAATCCCTACCCTTAATCCAATTTTTTTTGCCGACATATAAGATCTAGTAGGTAGAAATTAGGAATTAGTAGGTTATAGTTTTACACCCCGTTGTCTGTTACCCCAATTTTTGCAGATGGTTTGTCTTCATGGTTTTTTATGTCATTCGATCACGGTTCTACTTCTATACTGATTATTTTGGTCACAGTCTTTGACATTACCACCTGCTATTCGGCCCGTCCGTAATGGGTGTTGCCATAAAATCTGAATTAAGACGGAAGAATATCATCTGCTTTCCACGTTTCATGGTGATTAATAACCTTCGATCAAGTCTTCTTCACTGACATCCACGTAGGGAAATAACCGTATCAAGTTTAGTTCTTAGCCTAGGAACTTAGTGAAGCAACTGTGGTTCGATGATTAGCTTACCCTTATAAAAGTATCACCAATGATTTTCCTCTTTTCTTCAGGATTGACAGTCTGGTTCAATGAGCGCGTGAGGACTTTTCGTGGCCTAGCATCGCGGCTGTGAACTAGGATCTCGGTGACGCCTTCATAGAACGCTGGAGCTGCTCTGATCACTAAACAAAAATATACTCAATAGAAGGCTGCTCGAACGAACTCGGATACACCATCTTCGAATGAACTACAGTAATTATCGAGACAAAAACACTCAGCACCAGCCTCTTGAATAAAAATAATTTGATAATACAAGTTTGCCATAAGCTGTGTCTTTCTCAGACACTGGAAATTACTATCTGGGCAAGAAGGAAAAAACAAACTGGCAGGCACGGCAGGAACTACTGTCGCACTGGATTTAACCGCGAACGCGACTGTGCACTTGGGGGGCATTTAAGCTTTGCAGAGGGTAAGACCGTAGAGGATAATTAGGAGGACCCATGTTCTGAAGCCCTACCCAGTCAGGTTGAGAGCCCATATGCTAAAATAGGAGTATGCTGGAAAATAAAATGAACTCGCAACCTTCGCCTTGGTGTACAGTTGCAACCAACCACGCTAACGAGCGATTGTTCGCAAACCACTACAATCGCCAGTCAGTAATGCTTAACAAGAACAGTGATCTGTCTCGATCCAATTTTATCTAAACAGTTCACATCCCCATTCATCGATTCCGCGTCAAGGGCTGTTTCACCTTTAAATGAAGTTTCCTCCGTTTCTCCATCAGGCACCACCATGTGGGCCCTGGACCGTCTAAACACCGTCTAAACACTGTACTGTCAGAAGTTTCACAACAGACAACTCAAGGATGCGCAGTTGCAACAGACAATACTACACTTGGGATGTAATCTGTTGTGATTCTGAAAACGTTACGCATTAATTTTAAGCATAACAAGCATTGCCAGGAAGAGCCGAGAAACCGCCGAAAAAGCATCTGCTGACTTTTTTGTTTGTCATTATGATGCCGGAAAAGTCAAGAGATGCTTTTTCGGCTCTTCCTGGCAACGCTAGGACACGTAGTCCTAAACCTCCAAATGCAAAAAAAACTTATTTCAAATCCACATGCTCAAAACAAATCCTTACCTTTCAACTTTAATCCAAGTTTGGTTAAGCTTTTCTCCACTTGGTTGACCTCTCCTTTCCGAAGAAATCCGTTATCAATATGAATAGCTATCAGCTGGTCCGGGTTCAAAGCTCGAGTAAGAAGGGCAGCGCATACGGTTGAATCTACTCCTCCGCTAACAAGAACCTAAAATGAGAGCATAGCACAGCTGAATTAAAAATAATAATATAGACTAAATTAATTGGGGGGGACATTACTCGGGTTTCTGAAAAAATACGTGGTCAATATATGTTTTCGAGTTCGCTGATCAATGTGGTCTTTTACGTAAATGAAACGAATGGCCGTAATGATTAACAAAATCATTATATATATATATAGTCTTTATTACCCATCAAAAACAGGACAGATGGAGTAAAGCAAAAACAACAAAAAAGAAAAGTAAAAAAAAAGAAAAGTCACAGTAACTTTGGGCGGTCAAAACGAATCGTTCGACTAAATACAAATAGGCTACTTCATGGTCCATGGCGGGAGGGGGAGATATGCTAAATTACAAAAAAGCAATTCTTCAAGATTGAAATTGGTTTTCTGAGCCGACTCTCGTTTCTGAAAGTAGGTAGAACGAAAACAGAGGTAGGCCCTAGAAATTTGCTTCTTCTCGTCCACCCACTTCGACGCCTGGGGCAGCAAACTGATTCCTGAGACAATGCAATTTATTGCCAACAGCTGTATCGTCGGACTATAAACAGAGAAGGCTCAATTGCCTTCCTCGCAATTTACAGTAAATATTTCCCTGTATAGGAAAAAAAAATCTTTACAGGAATCTCCCGGCTTTTTGGTCATCTGCAATTCTGCATTAAACAATCGGCAGGCCATAAAGTAGCATACAAAAAAGCCAAGTGAGTATGAATACTTACGAGGACTTTCTGATTTCCGACTATCTTTCTTATTTCTTCGATGCAATGTTCCTCTCTGTTCCGCATTGTGTATACCGGATTCACACCACTAATATCATGTAGGAAGTTTTTCAGCATCTGGCGGCCACATTCTGACAGGTCAACCTAAAACGAATGGCCAATTAGATTCACAGACCACAGTCGGCAGTCCAAGAAATCCCCGTATTTCGACTGTTTATTTTACACCTTTCATTATCGCCCTCCAGAAAAAGCATCTCATATTCGCAGGTCCATATCCAGGAATTTATTTCGGGGGGGGGGGGGGGGTGCCCGCGGGAAGGACCAAAAAGTACACTAAAGTTATAGATCAGATGTTAAAGCCTATAACAAACGATTATTTGTGTGGGTTTCGGAGGGGTCAAACCCCATATCCCCCCCCGGATACGGCCCTGCCTATTCGGATTCAATCGTGACTCGCTTGTGTAGGTGATAGCGGATTCGCGTGAGACAAAATGAAGAATTACGCGTTACAACCGTATTCCTCTCCTGAAACTTTTTTCGATGAGGCGGGTGGGGGGTGTTTACGGGTCTCTCTCCCAGGCCGCCGAAATCTCACGAAATAAAGAGGAAACTAGAGATACGAAGACTATGGACATTTTGTAATTGCAAATAACCAGTCTCATCCCTTCTTGAACGTCTTTCGTAAAACAAAGATGCCAAAACCGAAAGTGCTCACAGAAGTTTAGCATCGCAACTTCTTTTTGTTACTCAGGAAATGGATAGCCTACTGGGAAATGGCCGTAACCTGTGATTGTTTAGTCTTAGTCGAAAGAAGAGTCACAAATCACACAAAATACTGCTAAATATTCGGCCTTGGCGCCAAATTACGGTCAATCTACCATCTGAGCACAGATACGGCCAATCAAGTAGGGAGGCCAGACGCCACGACGGACTGATCTTGTTATCGTGTCTTACTACCTCCAGGAGCAGCCGTACAAATTACTTACTAGCCGTAATACTAATATACTAAACTATATCACTTACCGTGTGTCCAAACCGGAAGGGTGGGGAGGGGAGACGTAAAATGAAAAATATAGACCCCAGGGACTACAAGTGTTTCAAATACTATTACCCTATCTCTGATGGTTCTCAAATTGTGAGCTTAGAAAAAGTCGAAAGTGTCCTTTCAAACATCTCAGAAACTCCAACTCAAGAAGAAAAGGCGCTATAAGGGAGCGACCGGAACACAAAATTAACAGTAAGAATTCTGAGGCGTGTATGTGGGAGGGGGGGGGGCGTCGAAGAGAGGAAAAAATTCCTTCAAATCTGAAAAATGAGATTCAGTTTCGTGTTTCTTTTCATTATTTTAAGTTTATATGACCAACATTTTAACTATTTACGTCGTTTGAGTGTTCAACACTTAGGCCCAAGCAACAATTTGTGTTGTTTTGACCTGAACAAACAAAGAAACAAAACGGACCCAGCGATCCAGCGCGGTTACGGTCCGTCAAAGCCTTGACCGGAAAAGCACAGCACAGCATCAGCACTTTCAGATTTTCGCACGACTGCGAACTCAATGCAAAATGTCAAATTCCAACGGAAATCCCCATCGTAAAATATCTCCTTACCTCTGGATGAAACTGAAAACCGTAGATCTTTGTCTTTTCGTTTGCAATGCCAGCGATAATAGAGCCAGACCGGGCAATGACAGAGAAGGAGTCTGCTACTTTTTCGACACTATCGCCGTGTGTCAGGAGAACGTTCTGCGTGCTGCTAAGACCCCTGAGAAAATAAATGTGTGGATAATCCATTACCTCTAGAACAAGAGCTGAAAGCTCATATGGCACTTGCAAGCTTTTTAGCTTGTATTCGAGTTATCGTAGTACGATGTGAATGGATAGTAGTGCTCCCCTCCCCCCCCCCACGATGGTCGGATCGGGCAAGTGACTATTTCCAAGTTATAGAAAATCATCTGTAATCAAAACTCTTGAAGCAAAAAAGATGATCATCAGGAGTACGAAAATGTATTTTGCTCAAAAGTACTGTTTGTACTTTAAGGAATTTTTTTGTAAGCAAAACCCTTGAGGCAAAAATGATCATGGGCTCATAGGGATCACGAAATGTATATTTTCCTTAAAGTATTTTTGTGCACTTTGCGGTTAGCATTAGTACTTTAAAGGATGGTCGGATCTGGGAACTAACTATTTCTAAGTCAATCATGTCAAGTCTTTAATTTTCAAGCCAAGTTTCATCGTCCTAGCATGTCTGGAAGTACCTTAACTTGCGATCACCGGAATTCCAGACCCCCCCTATAATCCCCCACAATGCCCGAATCCGGTCCGGTTCTGTCACTGATCTACATAGGGCTTGCGCTTGTTCTTCCCACCAAGTTTCATTCCGATCGCTCCACTCCAAGCACGTCAAAAGGTTTCCGGACCCCCCCCCCCCCCCCCCCCCAGCTTCATCGGATCCGGTCCGGACTTGAAATGGGACATCTGAGACACGTTGTCTTTCTACATATCAACTTTCATTATGATTCGATCACCCGTTCGGAAGTTATACATACCTCAAGATTCAGGGTCCCCCCTCCCTCCACTCCCCCGACGATGGTCGGATCGGGAAGTTGACTATTTCCAGGTTAATCTGGTCGCGTCCCTGATTTACCTGTCGAGTTTCATTGTCCTAGCCCACCCGGAAGTAACTTAACTCCGTATCACCGGAATTCCGGAACCCCACTCCAACTCCCCCCACAGTGCACGAATCCAGTCCGGTTCTGGCAATGAGGTACGTAGGGGTTGTGCTTGTTTCTCCCACCAACTTTCATCCCGATCACTCCACTCTAAGCGTTTAATATGATTTCCGGTTCCCCCCTCCGACTCCCCCCCCCCACATACATCGGATTCGGTCCGAACTTGATATGGGACATCTGAAGCATGACGTCTTTCCAAATATCAAGTTTCATTAAGATCCGATCACCCGTTCGAAAGTTATGCATGCCACTAATTTCCGAATTCCGGCTCCCCTCCCTCCCCCCACGATGGTCGGATCGTGCAAGTGACTATTTCCAAGTTAGTTTGGTCGGGTCCCTAATATGCCTGCCAAGTTTCATCGTCCTAGCACATCTGGAAGTACCCTAACTCGCAAACAGCGGACTGACCGACAGACCGACACACAGACAGACAGACCGACGGAAAAGTGATCGGTATATGGCACTTGGCCGGTAGGCAAGTGCCATAACAAAAACTACACCAAACTATCCTCCGGCGAGTTCACAGAACATGGTACAAGGGAGATGACAATGACCCTGAAAAGACCCATTGCTAGCTCATCCACTCAATGAAAACTGTAGCCTACCTACTAGGTGGAAGTTTCGCATCTTCCCGCTCCAATAAATAGTCTTCCGGATGGGACCAGAAAATTCGGCTGGAAACTTCCATTTTGAATGCTCGCGCCCGAGAGTCTTGCTTATTATTATTTCTGTCACACACGCATTAATATGACCCACAACGACCGAGGAGGAAGAAAACGCAAGGAGACCTTTCACGCTACGTAAGACTACTCAACAAATATTTTCCGTTCTACCTGAAAATTTGAGACTTCGTGTCAATATCAATGGTAAACTGGCCATCCTCCCTGACACTTTTCTTCAAGACTGTTCCTCCAAATTCCTTGTTGATTAACTGCATTCCATAGCAAATACCTACAAAGAACAAGTCACCATAGAGAATATTCATATTATTATCTAATGAAATCCCGTGTCCGTAAAAGTTTACGGTAATGTAAATCGACGTATACTCGCCCCACACATTTCCGTAAATACGGTACTACACATTAACCGTATAGCAGAAGTGCGCAACAGTATGCTTTCTATTAGGAGCAATCTTGACTGTATTTTTGGGATCCCAAAACGTAAGTGGCGGGATACCTATGACATCGCAAAAGTTGTCCGTCTGTGCGCACGATAACTCTCGAAGGCATTGAGATATTTTGATGAAAATTGGTGGGAGGATCCTTCGGGTCAAAGTACAAGTCAAGTTCGAAGATGGGCTCTGTAGCCTTATATTTGAGGGTGGGGGAGGGGTTTCAAATTAAGGGGCAAAAAAATAATTTTTTAAAGCCATTTAGATAGTTGATTTAGGGGTAAGGAGGCACGCTGAATCCGAATATGAAAGTTATTTTCTCGCCGGGCAAGTAGTTCGCCCGGAATCCGGCTAAACCGGAAAGTTTGTTAAAAGTAGAAGTTTTATTTGAAGTTGATTAGATGTTTGATTTAGGGGTAAGAAGAAATGCTGAACACGATGGTGAGAACCATTTTCTTGCCGGACAAGTTGTTCGTCCAGAATCCGGCCAAAACCGGAAAATTTGTTAAAAGCAAAATTTGTATTTGAAGTTGATTAGATGATAGATTTAAGGGTAAGAAAAGACGCTGAATCTGTATATGACAATCATTTTTTAACCGGACATATATAGTTCGTCCGGAATCCGGTTGAAACCGGATTTTTAGAAGTTGAAGTTTTATTTGAAGTTGATTAGATGTTCTTTATAGGGACAAGGAGATACGCTGAATTCGTTTCTGGACTATGTTTTGTTTTTGCTGGGCAAGTAGTTTGCTTGGAATTCGGCCGAAACCGGAAATTTGGCAGAAGTAAACCAGGAAGTTTCGATCAGTATTGTCAAAATAGATATGGCTTATACCGGTATACCTGAACTTGGTTTTCTTAGATGATTAGCCTGGCGAAGACAACACCTAGTTGTCTGGTAAAATATTAATTTTGGGATCCCATCGAAAACTTTGGTCTTGTTTCTATCAGGCTTCGTGGTCCGCACGACCGACACGGCACTGCAAAAACATCCAAATAACCACTGAATTGAGCTATACAGAGTGACAGCACGAGAACGCGACCGAGAGAAATTAATAATGGAACAGAGCAGAAACTCAGTACTGTTATGTGTCACCTACACATGTAGCACCCGGAATAAACGGAGGTTCTAGAAGTTCGACTTCATAGAATTTGTTCGGGAAACCCTTTTTGTTCTTAGGTGTGGTCTTATTATTATTTTCACTAGAATGCACCACAGACGCGGGATGAACCCAAACGGGTGACGGACACTGTACAAGCTATGTAGCACACAGAAAGAATGCAATGAGCAATATCTGACTCACCCAGCACAGGTATTCCCAAGCGGAAGATATTTGGGTCATAGGCAGGAGCATCAGGCGAGTTCACAGAACATGGTCCTCCAGAGATGACAATGGCCCTACAAATTAAATATTCAGGCTCCACTCAAACATTAACTGCAAGCTGAACTTTACGGTTTTAAACGTAGCCAACCATATCACTTTCAAATGCTCGATTCGGAATTCGTAGCTCAGTTAAGAATGAACAGAACCTAGTGCACGAAACTTTTCCGCGATCTTTTTTTTTCCAATCCTACTCAAGTAGGTGCAATCTGTAAGAGAAGTAAATCTGGGCACGAAAGTTGACAAAGACGAAGAAGACACGCAAGGCTTCAAATCGGAAGCCACCATTCAGCCTCGTGCTCGTTCATAGCCTATTCGGACACTAGATTACACTCGATTGGGCCAGTATTTAGTTGTTATAGCCGACTTGAATCCGCGTGCCATTATTCTTTCCAGGCATCCTCTAAACTTGTCCATCAGAAGCATCGGGTGACCATAACAATCACAACATCATGTACCCTAAGCCTAAAAGTGCAGTGACCAGCACTCTGCTAAGCGGTTAGGCTGAAACTTACTTGTATTTTCCTTCTTTAAGTATTTGGGCATTGATTCCAAGTGGAAAAACAACTGACTCATATGACAGTTCTCTGATCTTTCGATCAATGACCTAGAAGAAGCATATTTAGGAAAACTGTAACTTCTATTAAAAGTTACTACTATGGTGACAGGGAGGATAGAGGCGTCATTTCGCAAAAACGTGGGGGGGGGGGCAATGGCGTAATTCCGGATCATTAGCTCGGTCTGACAAGGTCAAAGTGTGGTGAAAGACCTTATTAAAATCCACTTTACGCAACTGCCTATCATAATGATGTCAATCACTTTTTTCCTAAAGATTTTATGTGCAGCTGCCACCCCCCCCCCCTTTGGGGAGGTCAAATGACGAAAAATCGAGACGGGAGACATCATATCTATCTCATCTAGCTTCTGCTTCTCCTCATCCACAGAAGTTTCAGCAAGGTTCTTGCCTACGGTTTCTTTTTATTCTTATCGTCTAAGAGTTACACTAAAATAGAACAATGGAATGAAGTGATAAAAAATAATGGTCCCGAAAACTTGACTTGATTTATGTCTCCTGTCGGGCGTCGCTGAGCATAGAAAGTGCTGTCAATCTCCTAAAAACCGATCACCAGCTAGCGCTGGTGCTACCGAAAAGGCTGGGGAAAACGAGGTTAGTTTGAAGTGGGAACACAAATAAATACAAATTCTATGGGCCCTCTTTATCACAAAAACCATGGATGACCACTCTCTGCTAAAGTACAAGCATGACGAAATTACAGGCTACCTTTCCATATTGTGCTCCAGCATCTAGCAAGGCCACTCTTTCTGGTGTTACAGGCTTATCCACTATCCCATTCTTCGACATGATTTGTCAGGAAAACTGAAACAGAGAGTTTAAACAGCAACACATACCAAGTCACAATGTATCTCATCAACTGTATCTTGTATCCAATAAACCAAGTCTGTATTATATAAAGATGAAGAGTGTGATCACGTCAGTATAAGGGGAGATGGTTATGCAATCACCACAGAAAATGACATATATCAATGACTTGACGTGCCCGCCATCCCGAAGAAAAACCAAAAGGATAAAGTGATTTTAATATCTGTCCGTTAACGTTCGCCAATTCGGGCACTTCAATATAAGCTAGGCCAACAAGCATATAAAGGGCCCAACACAATGCTATAGGAAACCTTCCCTTCCCGGATCCAGTCATCCATAGGGTGTGGAGGGAGGGGAATGAGGGATCTTTTGACATGTCTTAGTTGCAAAAATCGAAACGAGTGAAACTTTATGGATGACCCGACCAGATGCCCTAGACGCGCCATTTATGTCTCCGAACCGTACCTGACCACGCTGGGGGAGGGGGGAGGCCCAACAATTTTTGTGACGCACACAGGGACCAAATAGGTGGGTCGATTGAGTCTTGGTCGGTAGAAAGGTGATCTGCCCAGGGTTTGGGATGCAACTACGATGATACAAAGGTCATGTCATGACCTTTGGTCATGTCCCAGACTCCTAAGTCTGTCACTTTTCGGTCTGGCCCGGATCCGACATCAATGGGAACTGGAGGGATTGAAACGGAAATTGATAGGTGAGAGGCGCAAAACTTTAGGAGCAGATGCCCTAGATTTGTCATTTGTGTGTCCGAGATCAGATGTACCACGTTGGGGTCCGCCTGGACACGAAGTGGGCGGAGGAGTAGGAGTTGGTACTGAACATTTCCAAAAATGCAAGTGAAACTTGATGGTTGATAAAATGAAACTTGATGGTTGGATGGTACTTGGGTGGTACAAAGATCATGTGCCCCTAAGACACAACATAGGTGCATGAAGTTGAAGTCTATAGTGAAAATCTGATAGGTGGTACAAGCAAACCCATTTGACATAGCCTACCAGGTAGACCAGGTTGATGTCGTGAAACTTGGACACAGATCCAGTCTAGTACACAAAGTCCTTCTTTTATAACCATGCTCAAATGCTGCAACAATTTTTTTTTTGGGGGGGGGGGGGACAGGCCAGAAACTCTGGCCAAATCTCATGCCACCAATTGCAAACTGTCTCAATCCCCGAAATTACAACTCATGGCGATCCATCACTCTATATACAACTGATGAATATACCACCAATGCTGGGGCTGAGCCTGTGTTCATATGTGAGTACCTTAAGTCTCCAACTTGCATGCTATGCATCTCCCAGCATGCTATTTTGAGAAAGTGTTATAATGAGTGATAGGTGGTGTTTTCATCAATCGTGCATACAGTGATGGCTTGCATCAATTATGTTTTTTAGGGGGAACGAGACAGTCACACACAAAGTCTAAATTTTTGGGCATGGTGCTGCAACATCAACTACGTCGGTGCTGATACATTGGGGCTTGTGCCCTTGGTACAGGACATGCGCATGCACTGAAGTTGGAGAACCATGCCCAAAATTGAGGACTTGTGTATGACTTGATTGACACAACAATGTATGACTTGATTGACACAACAGACCATTTCTGGCCTGACTTTACCTACCTCACCAAGGCATAAATAAACAACACGAGGACCTTCTTTCGCAAAGGGTACCAGTTTACAACACTTCTTAAATCAAAGTATAACATAAATTATCTATGTGTCAGGCTGGTCTAATAATTACAGCATATGTAGGCCTGACTGAGCTTAAGACAATTATATTGTTGTTTTAGTTTCTGGATTTCACTTAACATTTACTTAGCAGCCACTAGATATGACATGACTACCTTTTGGATACCAAACTTCGCTTTGACAACACAAAGCCTGCACAAGAAATACAAAGGATCAAAGGGCAACACATTTGTACAATTAAGCTATCAAATTTCTTTCAAAGTACAGGAGGGGTATCCAACCTCAAATTTATATGACCTCGAACTTGGCCTGAAAACCTTACAATGACATTTCAGTCTAGTACAAAACAGGTCCTAGGTCGCTCTCCTTCTTGACAGTTAGGACCTTGTTAGGACTGCACTGAAATATACTTTCAACCTTTTTAGGCCAGGTTTGAGGTTGTGTAAATTCGAGGTTGGATACCCCTCCTGTACAGTAGAGGTATGCTTATGTGAACGTTTGTTGACTTCGGACTTTGACATTTTCATGCAATCGCTATGTCTAAAGTTAACTACCAGTTAGCTAAAGTAGGTAAGAAGGGCACTTCGTTTTGATAAGAAAGACTTATCTGTTTTGCTTCGTCAAATATGACTCGCTGTCAGATTGGGCTGAAGGACTATCTAAGAAGGGCAGCTAAAAACACCTGTACAGGTAGTTTGGATCTTCAGCCTACCATTCAGCCCAAAACTGTAATGTTCACACCAAAGTAACTGTTCACATAAGAAGCATACCTCTACTGTACTCGATAAGGTAAAACATTGAAATTTGGAAAGACATTTCTGTTACTTTTCTTCTTTGACAAGGTAACACCAGGGGCAAGGGAAATTGGGTCCCAACATGCCCAACACTGTGCCAGTCTACCACAAATTCCTGATTTTGGGAAAGCCTATGCCAAACGCTGGGTATATCTAGCGTTAGGTATACCCTATGCCAAACGCTGGATACACTACGCCAAATGCTGGATACTGGGGCCCAATCAATGTAGTGAGGTGGGTCAGGGTTAAGGTGCCAGCAGCTATCCGGCGTTTGGCATAGGGTGTCCAGGGTTAAGCATAGGCTATGCCAAACGCCGGATAGGTTAAGCATAGGCTATGCCAAACGCTGGGCCAATCCAGCGTTTGGTATAGTGTATCCAAAAATCAGGGGTTTGTGGTTGACTGCACTGTGCAGTCTAGTACACTAGCCCCTTTTCAGGCACGGTGCTCAAACGTCTAGCACCATGCCTGGGTGCTGGACGTTCAAGCACTGTACCTTGGATTTCATGTATGGTGCATGGATTTCAGTACACAGTGCATGCATGAAAAACACAGTTTCTGTCATCACAATTGTGAACCAGCTCGGACAGGGCTGAAATTACCACCATGAATTAGAGAATTCAAAGACAATCCTATCATACTTTTCATAACAAAAACAAAAAAAGGTGACTGATGATGGAGATGAAAAATCTGACAGCACACTATCTATTTTCCATGTAGTCTGCCCCAGGCAGGCCCCAGGAGCCAATATTCTGGTTGGCTGCTAGGTAGAAAAAACTGAGGCACAGGACACTCTACATGAAAAACCCTTGACTATGTAGAAAAGGAAATGAGGTTTTTCATCTCCATCACATCATCAGTCGCAATCTTTTGTTTTTGTTATGAAAAAAATGATAGGATTGTCTTTGATTTCTCTAATTCATGGTAGTAATTTCAGCCCTGTCCGAGCCGGTTCTCAGTTGTGATGACAGAAACTGTGTTTTTCATGCATGCACTGTATACTGAAATCCATGCACCCTAAATGAAATCCAAGGTACAGTGATTGAATGTCTAGCACCCAGGCACAGTCATGGACACTAGCTCAATTTTGGGGTACTGATACCCCATATGAGGGGTACTACCAATTTGGGGAGTACTACCCAAATATGGGGGAGTACTCCCCACATGCGGGGTATCACTACCCCCTATATGGGGTACCAGCCTAACTTTCCACTAAGTTTCTCACTTTTGGCACTTGCCTTGGCTAAACGACAAGCAGCCGTGATTCCTCACTTCCACAGGGTATAGGTATGAATCTTACCTATCTTTTGGTATACTATTGTCCAAATCGTGACGTGGTTTTGGAAGACAGGGTCCAGTCATGCACAAATCCTCAATTTTTGGGCATGGTGCCCCAACGTCAGGGCATGCCCCAAGGTATGAGCATGGTGCCCATACCTTGGGGCACCATGCCCTGGAGCATGGGCATGGAACTAGCATGGCACCCCCATGATATTTGGTTGAACTGAGATTGATTACATGCCTAAATAGGGCCTTCTTCCTCTCCTAGACCACAAGATACTTGATCTTATGTTCTATCTAACCTCTTTTTCCAATTTTAAAAATGTTAGAGAACTTCCAAGAAATTTAGCCATGAATGAATTCCCCTTTTTCCCTGGAAATGGATAGGTAAACCAATAAGAACAAGACCAAAGGTTTCGATGGGATCCCAAAAATTTAATATTTGACACAACTACGTCTTCTCTACGCCAGACCCAGTCTTCGCCAGGCTAATCATCTGAGAAAATTAAGTTCAGATATACAGATATATTTGTATAAGCCATATTTCTTTTGACGATACTGATCGAAACTTCCTGCTTTACTTCTGCCGAATTTCCGTTTTCGGCCGAATTCCGAGCGAACTACTTGTCCAGCCAAAAAAAGATAGTTCAGAAACGAATTCAGCGCATCTCCTTATCCCTATAAGGAACCTCTAATCAACTTTAAATAAAAATTTAACTTATAAAAAAAAATCCGGTTTCAACCGGATGGACGAACTATATGTCCGGGTAAACAAGTTCAGATATACCTCAGATATACCAGTCTTCGCCATCTCCTTATCCCTATAAAGAACACCTAATCAACTTCAAATAAAACTTTAACTTGTAAAAAAAAATCAGGTTTCAATCGGATTCCGGACGAACTATATGTCCGAGTAAAAAATGATTGTCATATACAGATTCAGCGTCTCTTCTTACCCATAAATCTGTCATCTAATCAACTTCAAATACAAATTTTACTTTTAACAAATTTTCCGGTTTCGGCCGGATTCTGGGCGAACTACTTATCCGGCGAGAAAATGGTTTTCACCATCGCGTTCAGCATGTCTTCTTACCCCTAAATCGAACATCTAATCAACTTCAAGTAAAATATTTGCTTTTAAAGGTCATCTGAATGAAGTCTAACACCCTAAATTGCCACTTTTACATACTGCTTACCATTTATCTCGCGAAAACCGGACTAAAATCTGATGAAGTTTCACCGTGCTATAATTTTCAGCCTTTTTTCTGACTTGTCTTGATCTTAACGCTCGCCGTAACAGTTGTAACAGTCCATGCGTAACAGTTCATGCTGTAACAGTCCACGCCGTAACAGTCCATGCGTTTATCCATCCATGCGCTGTTTATCCATCCATGCGTTATCAACGTACGTTTATCCATGTGATAATGACAGTTTAAATATTGGCGCCAAATTTGTCTTGGGAGGTGGTAACGAATCTCCATAGGGAGACTTAGAACTTCAAGAGTGGATAGCGCCGAAATCACGGAGCGAAAAAATTCGTCTTCTCTGTACCGGTACTGTGAAGGACGATCTGAGGGGTTCATGGAAGTATGGTAGGATCGTTCAGGTGTCCTTTAACAAATTTTCCGATTTCGGCCAGATTCCGGGCTAACTACTTGTCTGGCGAGGAAATGGTTTTCAGCATCGTGTTCAGCATGTCTTCTTACCCCTAAATCGAACATCTAATCAACTTCAAATACAAATTTTGCTTTTAACAAATTTTCCGAATTTCGCCGGATTCCGGGCGAACTACTTGTCCGGCGAGAAAATAACTTTCATATTCGGATTCACCGTGTCTCCTTACCCCTAAATCAACTATCTAAAAAGCTTTCAAAAAATATTTTTTTTGCCCCTTAATTTGAAACCCCTCCCCCACCCTCAAATATAGGGCTACAGAGCCCATCTTCGAACTTGACCTGTACTTTGACCCAACCAATCTTCCCGCCAAGTTTCATCAAAATATCTCAATCCCTTCGAGAGTTATCGTGCTTACAGACAGACGGACAGACTGACAGACGGACAACTTTTGCGATGTCATAGGTATCCGTCACTAACGTTTTGGGATCCCAAAAAGTGGTCTTCATTAAATGCTAAATTTCTTGGAAGTTCTCTAATATTTTTAAAGTTGGAAAAAGAGGTTAGATAGAACATAAGATCAAGTATCTTGTGGTCTAGCTAGGAGAGGAAGAAGGCCCTATTTAGGTATGTAATCAATCTCAGTTCAACCAAATATCATGGGGGTGCCATGCTAGTATCATGCCCATGCTCCAGGGCATGGTTGGGGCATGGTGCCCCAACGTATGGGCACCATGCCCAAAAATTGAGGATCTGTGCTTGAATGACAGTGAATGACAGGGTCTTCCAAAACATTTTTTTTTTAAGTATTTTTTGTATTTTGAGTATTTGAAGTATTTTTGGTATTTTTGTTTTGGACATTTCGTGACAGGGTCTGCCTTTTTGGCAAAAGCTTCCAAAACTGCACGGTTCTAAACAGGTTCTAACAAGCCAACAAGGTCTTATCCATAAAGAAAGAAACCCTGAGTGACTTAGGACCTGTTTTAGACTGCACAGAAGTTTCCTTGTAAGGTTTTCAGGCCAAATTCGAGGTTGGATACACCAGTGTTTTCCTGTCAAACTAACTTAGTTTTTTTTTGTCAAAATTAAGAACTGAGAGTAGAAAAAAATGTTAATTTGTATGAAACCAAAGAGAGGAAAAGCAAGAATTCAAATCAAAAACGCAACTTTGATAAAT
Source organism: Branchinecta lindahli (assembly GCA_023053555.1). Lineage (NCBI taxonomy): Eukaryota > Metazoa > Arthropoda > Branchiopoda > Anostraca > Branchinectidae > Branchinecta > Branchinecta lindahli. The sequence goes on from JAKZAO010000001.1 coordinate 10,245,612, forward strand.
TCAACTTACCTCTCACTCTGGCAAATAAATAATAGCCTAAAAACTTCTGAAACACAAAAAGTCAACTCAGCTCTAGCAAAGCATGGTCTACAGAGGATGAGCTACGCTCAGTCTGGGAGTTCCGTCAGGTGGCCGGTGAAGAACCGATTCCAACAGGACCATGTTCAAACTCCCCTTTTGATGTTGTTTTGTTTTGAAGCTGAGTCACAAAACAATTCTCCTTGTCCAGAAAGAATCATTTAAGGATCTCACTGTCATTTAGTAAAACTGTTGAAGGTATAATATAGTTCAGAAATTAAATACCAGCAAATACTCATGGAGCCCAAGCTGACTGGGAACTTCAAACAATGCATAAAATGGATAGGCATACTCAAAGTCAAAACATTGAATAATGCTTTGGCTGCAATATTTCGGTCCTTCTTGGCAAGGGTCCTCTTCATGCTGTTGACCATCAGATTCAGGGTCAACGTTGGGGAAGGAACAAACATACAATAAATTAACTGAAGCTTCTACCGACTATAAATAAATGGGGCAAAGCAAATTTTGTTCTTTTAAGTTTTACATTTTTACATTTTAAGATTTGTTTAATTTTAAGTTTTACATTTTAAGTTTTGTTCTTAGTTTTACATTTTTTGATAATACAGCCTACAGCTCTGTAAGTGTAGATTAAATGCCAAAGCATTAGACTAGTTGCATTTTTGCCATCATCCAGTTAACCGACCTACAAGATTTCGCACTAGGTTATAAGTGGTTTTCTTCCTTTGCCTTTGGTTAACGGACCTAACTCTAAGTTTACAGGAGGGGTATCCAACCTCAGACAAGATTTCAAATTTCCAGAGAAGGCTTTCCTTCAGAATAATCCATCTGGCTTAAAAAGGAACCAAGAAATATGCCAAAAGCACTAGATTGAAGCAGGATTGAAGCTAATTGAATGGTTTACATATTGGATACATAAATATTGCTTCAATACTTCTAGTTAAACATATTTTTATTTTCAAACAAGATTGCTTCATTCTAACCTAACCTCGATTTACGTAAAAATGATGAAAAATGAACAGTTAGCAAGGTCAACAGGCAGAAAACAGCTTTTAAAACAGCTACTAAATGGACAAAAGGTACAGAATTTAGTATTTTTTTGGACACATGACTTTGAAGAAGGTGATATTTTGCCTATTGATTGCCAGCGTAACTTCTATCTTTCATTTCAACATTTTAGCGGGCCACGGTCGAGGTTGTGTAAAACAAGGTTGGATACCCCTCCTGTATATTAGCTGTTTTCTTGGCTTGTTTGCTGGTCGGTTAACCAACCTGTGGACTGAGGTGGCTTTTTTACCTTTTGGCTTAGTTCTGGCTAAGTGGCTTAATTCTATGTAATTACAAATGGTGGGAGCAAATTCCTCCCAACAAATGGTGGGAGTTCATGCGCGAAATTCAAAATTCTCATTGGAGAGGTAGGCTCGGGCAACAGGAAGATGCCATTTTTTCTTATAAGCCGTTTTTTGGAGCTCAGTCGAACCGACCGGCAAGACAAAAAAATGGTCAATAGTGGCAAATAGGTAGGTTATCCGACCTATGGAGAAAAGGTAAAAAATGCAACTATTGTAGGATAGCTGACGTTTCCATTTCTATCCACCAGATGAATATATGTTTCCAAGTCAGCTGGGGTTCAAGGAGTATAGTGGAGGTATGCTTATGTGAACGTTTGTTGACTTTGGACTTATTCCATGCACTTGCTGTGTCTAAAGCTAACCACCAATTAGCCAAAGTAGGTAAGAAGGGCAGCTGAAGACACCTGTACAGATATTTTGGATCTTCAGTCTACCATTTAGACCAAAACTGCAGTATTCAGATTGAAGTAACTGTTCACATAAGCATACCTCTAGGCTTACTGTATTTGTGCTTTGTTTCTTTCTTCTGAGCTGCTTCTGAGGTGTAATCTCGCTGTTCTGAGGACTCCCTCACCCAATGTGGTCTTGCAAGTCCACATGGATGGATAATGCTCCGGTCATCAGCACCATCATAAAAAAGGGACTCACTTTCAGATTCGTTGGGGAGTTGACTTTGGCGTTTGGGAGTTGGTGGTGTTGGTGTTGTTGTTTTGGAAAACAGTTGTTAGGGATGGTCAGTAAGAATCTCTGAGATCAGTATTGAGGTTGGTTACGGGATAAGGCTAGCCTTCAGAAAAATACATCTGTTTTATTGTAGTTATTATTTTTTTTGGCAAACAATAAAACTGTAAATTTAAGTAAAAACAGTCAGAATAAAAGGAAAAATAAAGCTGCTCATGGCTCATATCTTTTATAGACTTAATTCCATCACCTGAATAAAATCTTTTGAACAAAATCCGTTTTCAGGGCATTTCCAGTGTTCTCGCTCTTTTCCATCCTTGGACTCAGTGGAGAGGGACTCAGTCTATTCTGGCTGTTCTCCACCGATCCCTGAGGAGTCCCCCGGAGAATAGCCAGATACAACTCCGGTGTTATTGTACTGATGTTAGTTTAACTCAAGAACAGACTGCACTATAGACACACCTGTTTGTAAATCAGTTTTTAGATGTTTTTGTGACTGGGCTTAGCAGTTTTTAAATATTCCTCCCACGACAGTTCAGAAAATCAGGGGATAGAAAAATGCATCTCCAATTCTTAATTTGCTGTGCGCAACCTTCAAGAGAGGAACATCTTAAAAATTGGTCTTAAAAAATTCTGAAAAACAGGTGTAACCATAGTTGGGCCAGGGTATCAACCTTGAATCCCAGACAGATTGGTTGAGGTGAAATAAGTATTTTCTTGCTGTATGATTATATAGACATTTTTCTGTGACTCAGCTGTGTACCACAAATTCGAGCCACACTTATGGAAAAGCCATTTCTCTTGTTTTTTTTTTTTTAAATATCAGCAACTAGAACTTTGGGCTTTTTAACTTTCTGCAAGAAAGAAGAAGAAATTAAGGACCAAATTGTGTTCACATGCAAAGGCGTATTCAGTAGTTTGCACTCATATTTGATTTGAAATTAGATGCAGCAATCAACATTGCACTCGAGCTAATCATGAAGATGAATCTGTCAAAGACAGATCTAGTCATATATTCAGACTCAAAATCTGCCCTGTCCCTAATTGAACGCCCTACCTTCCCATCTGAAGACATAGATCTGCACCACACAGCAAGCCTCCTCAAGCACGTTCATGAACAAGGAAACAAAACCATTTTCCAGTATATTCCAAGCCACATGGGGATTCCTGGAAACGAACTTGTTGACACAGCAGCAAAAAAGGCGCTGACGAACCCGGTGGAAAGTGGAAGACTACTCCCTATCAGAGATGTAATGAGAAGTAGAATAAACAGAATTCGGGGACCCCATCAAGAACCTCACCTGTCACCTTTCCGATCTCGACATCTGACAGCATTCTACCACCGTATAAGAGCAAACACCAACAACCTCAACCACCAAGCGCACCACTACAAAATCCCCAATGCAGATGGAACTGTACCAACATCCCCACTATGCCGTCTCTGCTCGAGAAAGGACGAGACCATTGACCACCTGCTCTTCGAATGTACCAACCTACCTAGAAGAAACGAGAGACAACAGCTCGAAAGAATATTTGCATCCCTCCGACTTGAGAAAACCACCTCCTCCCTCATCAAACACCCACCACCACCAAAAGACGCAGAAAAGCATGCCATACTAGCAATCCATTCATTCCTCCGATGCATGGAACTCGACCACCTAGTATAACCAAAATCCAAAGTCAATGAAGATTACTGCAATTACCCCAGCAATCTCCACAACAGAAGAAGAAAACCATTGCAGTCCTGAGCAGTCATACTGCGAGGCCGCAAAAGGGAAGAGGCCTAAATGGAGCGTCACGCCGTCCAAAGAGGCCTAACATAAAGAAGAAGAAGAAGATTACTCTGTAGAATAAGATTGGAAAATTATAATACAACAGCTCAGGCTCAAGTGAAACTCATAGTCTTCCAGCGAGCCATACTCAAAGAATACAAAGAGTATAGTTCAGAAATCATTCTATCAGAATATTTTTATAGTTGGGGAGTTCAGGGTTATTGTGACCACAGGTACTAGTGTTTGGTGTAGAGTATCCGGCCTTAGGCATAGGGTATGCCAAATACTACATATACCCAGTATTCGGCATCGGGTGTCTCATAATTCAGAGATTTGTGGTAGACCGAACCAGTGTTATTTATTTTTTATATCCCGACTTATGTAAGGTAATAATGATTCTAAGCAATTACTGCCTCATTTCTCATTAATATCAAAATTGCCAGTTATGATTAGTTGTCTAATGTGTCAGATTGTAATCTGTCTGCTGGTCGTACAAGTTGTTAGAATGCTGGTTATGGCTTATAGTAAACTTGGTTCTAACTATATCTTTTTTAAAAAGCATGCCGGATTTTTACCCACCCCTCCCCACTCAGGGGCGTCACTATGGGGGGGGAGGGGGGGACTCCCCCCCCCCCAAAGGTCCTGAGAAAGTACTTTCGTCGGGCGAAGCCCGGCGAAAGTTCACTTGTTTGTCGGCGCGGAGCGCCGGCAAACCCAGAAGAAATAAAATTTTGCATGCTTTTTGTCGGACGTCGGTCGACTCGTCGGAACATCGGGTTCTTTTTCTACATAAGAAATCCAATTTTGTACGCTTTCGTCGCTCGTCAGTAGAATCGTCGGCACATCGGGTTATTTTTACACACACGAAATCAAATTCGGCAAACATTTGTCGGGCAAAATACAGAAGAAATTAACTTCTGTATGCTTTTGTCGGGCGTCGGTCGACTCGTCGGCACATCAGGTTGTGTTGATCTGTGATAAATCAATTTCAGCAAACATTTTTCGTGCGCGCCGGGGAAGAACCGGGAATTTTAAGTATCGTCGGCACATCGGGTTCTTCTTATACGTAAGAAACCAAATTCCGTAAACGTTTATCAGGCGCATCCCGAAAGTTCAAGTTTTGTCGGCACATCGGCTTCAATTATACGTAAGAAATAAAGCCCTTTACAGTCTTGTAGGGGAAATAAATAAGAATTTGAATTCTGAATGCTTTAGTCGGGTCAGTCGGGTGTCGGTATTCTTGTCGTCCCATCGGGATATTGTTATTCGCAAGAAATCGAATTCTTCCAACATATGTCGGGCGCACCCGGAAAGTTTAATTCCGTTCGGAAGATCGGAACCTCATTACATGTAATAGATCAAATCCGTAAACTTTTTTCCAATCCCGAAAGTTATGTCTCGTCGGCAAAACGAGAATTTTCTACACACAAGAATCAACTTTCTGCATACTTTCTTATGGATGGCCACTACTTCTTTGGCGGAAAGATCTGTGATTTCACTTTTATTTGGGATCGCTCATCAGCGTTTCCACGAAATTTCGCCTGCGGCGCATTTCGTAGTATTTTCTGTTTGGAAGAATGGTGTTTCATTTAGTTGGCGTTTTAGGATTTAAGTTCTTGGGGGTTGGAAACACGTTAAAAGCTAGAACCTGTAAAGTATAGGTATAGAATAGCCTAAAATTTTACGAAAAAAAAAGACAAGTTAAAAAAATTTCGCCTGCGACGATTGATTTCACTTGTTCTGGATTCGGTCGTTGGAAAGCTTCGCATTTTAGCGACAGGTGAAAAGAAAAGCCGAATATGTTAGTTCGAATATTCGAATTTATATTAAAGGAATAATCTCAACTAACACATTACCGTCAGTTTTACACAAAATCTTGCCTGCGGCGCAGTTCGCAATATTCTTTATTTGGAAGAACGGTGTTTCATTTAGTTTGTCGTTTAAGATTGAAATTCTTTCGGTTTGAAACACCTTAAAAGCTAGAACTTGTAAGCTAAATTTTTCCAGAAAAAAGGCAGTTTTAGAAACTTTGCCTGCGGCGATTGATTTAACATGTTCTGGGTCAGCCGTTGGAAGCCTCGAAAAAGTTTCCAGACAAAAAGCATTTTTTTTTTTAATATTTCGCCTGCGGCGAATACTTTCTTCTGCGTACAGTCGTTGGAAGCTTCATTTTTTTTGCGAAAGCTGCAATGAACACTTGAATATGTGAATTTAAATTTACGAATTTACGTTAAAGATCTAATATACGCCGTTGCCGCTTAGCGCAACGGCGTTTTTTTGTCGGCACATTTTTGAGTCCGTCGGCACAAACTGGACGTCCCCCCCCCCCAAAGGTAAAAGGCTAGTGACGCCCCTGTCCCCACTGCCTAGTGTGTGAAACACATAAAGTCACTGGGAATCCATATTACCCATGATTTGAAATTATTATTATTATTATTATAATTTTATTGCCCATCATAATGTATAAATACACAAAAAATGGAGTAGGAAAAAATAAGGAAAATGACACAGTGCACAACACTGCGTAATCAACAACAAATCATCAACTATTTCAGGAGTCTATACATATCGCTTGTCGAATCAAGATCTTGCCTGTACCGCAATAGACGCTTCTGTACGGCAATTACGGGCTGGGCTATCCCATACTTACTTGAAATGCTACTGTTGCTTGACCAAGGCGGAAGTTTTCAATAGATATTTTGCTATTTTGCGAACTTATAAAAACACTTACATAATGCTTTAATATCAGCCTCAGTAAAAATACACCAAAACCGTGCTAATGCAAGGAAGTGGGGAATAACAAACGCATTATCCACTTTACCTGGAATGCATCTACAAAACTTATAATTTAAAGCAAAAGGCCATAAGCTTGGGGGTCAAACAAGTGGACAGCATGCTTAAAAACGGTAACATGGCAGTCCGATCCCTAAAATTATTATCCCGTTACGGCGTCCTTACCGAGCATCTTTTAAAAATTTTTGTGTCTTTTATCCGCCCCACTTTAGAATATTGTTGTCAGGTATGGCACTTCGGTTTGACACGGGATCAGTCGAATTCGCTGGAGAGGTTGCAATTTCGAGCCCTCCTTGTTACTTCCAAATCGCCAAAGGTGCCATACATTGAGCTTCTTCGGAGTTTCAAGCTGGAATCTTTGGCCCAACTTCGGGAAAAAATGTGCCTTAAATTTGGAGTGTAGACGCTTGAAAATCCTCGTCTGCGAGACATGTTCCCGCCCGTGTTCGAACCCGTTAAACCTAGACCTGCGCGAATGGTTTCACAGCCCATTCCTAAATTACATCCTGTTTCTGCATCTCATGAACGATACAAAGAAAGCTTCGTACCGTCATTCGTCGAAATGTATAACTCATCATAACTCTTGTTTATTTTATAATTGTTTGACTCCTAGTTTTGATGTATGTGTAATGTGACGTCATTCGGTCGAAAATGTATAATTCGTCGTAACTCTTGTTTTTGTTATAGTTATTTGATTTTTAGTTATGATATAAATCTAATTGTAAATGATTTCTTACAGTGATTCGAATTGTATATAAGTTTATTATTTACGACAAAAGTATGACAAAGATGCTGATGTTATCATATTTACGACGAAAAATCCATTGTTCATCTTGCCCGTGAAGGAATTTTGAAAATAAATTGAAACTGATTGAATTGAAATGTGGGGAACTGATTTTATGTTTGGGGGAAAGCAAGAGAGCAGTAGGGAGGTTGAGCTCCATCAGTCACTCACTGTAGGGCTTGTTTTGGATGCCGGCGATTAGTTTTTTGGCCCTTTGCTGGACGGTTTTGTCCTTTTTGAAGTGGTGGAGAGTCCAAAACAAATTCCGAAACATAGTGCTGGTATAAGCAAGTAGTGTAAGGTAAGATTTCCCATCCCTTTTTTCTTTAACCTGAAAACGAAGCTGCTGAAATATCTGCCAAAAAGATCTGATCCATGCTAAAAAAATAATAAAAGTAGTTGATTTGAGCGATTAGCCTGAAAAGGTAAACAGAATATTCTTATTAGGTCTTTAAGTATTAACAACTATCTAAATTAACCTAGCGTACCTCTGTTGTACTGAGTAACAAACCTCTAATTTAGCCGACACATGTACCCTCAGTCATGGAGACCATTTTCTGGATACATCCCCCGGAACTAAAAATGGATTTCCGCGTCACCTTGGCTGTTCATAAAAGCTGCTTTGCTCTCCTTTTAAAACTCCCTCCAACACTTCAGAAATATTGCTTCCCTGATGGCTGGTCTTTAGTTAGCTAACTATTATTAATTTGCCGTTTTTTTGCAGATTATTAGTCGAAGCTTCAAATCATGGAGGGAATAACTGAAAGCACCAAGATGGAGGTGGATTACAGTTCCACAATCAGTACGAAGATTCCTGAAGCGGAAAAGCAAGCAAAGGATGGCCAGTTTTTTGAAGCTTTGGAAGCTCTCCTCTCGCTTGAAAAACAAACCAGAACAGTATGTTATATCTTCCAGTACCTCAATACTTTAGTTTTACCTTTCGACTTCCTACCAATCAAACCTGCTTGAGAGATAGAGGCTACTCGTCATTTCGGAAGCCTACAAAGTCCCCTGCGTCCATCTCTTAAAACATTTGAATTTTAAACAGTATGAAACCTAGAACAAAGGCTTTGCAAGAACTCGGAGAGTCTATCCTAGCCCACTCCACCCTCTGATGTATCCTCCCTAGCGAACCTTAAGCCAAATCCGCCGACTCCCCCAAGAAGCATGCAGAAGACAGCCTCTGAAATTAGTTCATTCCAGCGGAGTATGACCAGATTGTTAACCCAACCCAATCCTTGTTAACCCGGGCTCGTAATAGTTTGTAATTTCATGATTCAGGCTGCCCAACATGGATCCAGAAGTGAACGATGTCTTCATTGCTGGTTAACCAGGCTTAGTGGTAGAGTGCCAAGTAGAGGCGTTATTTCGCGAAATTTTGGGGAGGGGGGCGGTGTCGTTCTGTGTCATTAGCTCGGCTTAAAAGGTCAAAGTTTGGTGAGAGGCCTTCTCAAGATCCACGATATGAATTTGCCTGTCATAATACTGTCAAGTCACTTTGTTTCTGGCAGATTTTTATCATTATTCATGGTTAGCTTTTTTTTCCCTTGAACAGCCAAGGGCGGCGCCTGCCTCGGCACCCAAAAAGTGCATCTGATGCCAAATAACCACATGGTGAGTGTATTCCCAACACTGCCTTTATTAATTGAGTAAAAAACGTAATATTTTTCAGGGTGCAGATGCCATTTCAACTGGAAAAGTTTTAGAGGCCATTGTCCGGATCTGTTTCGAGGCCAAAAGATGGGACACTTTATGTGAGCAGCTTCTGTCACTCACGAAGAGAAGAAGTCAGCTAAAGGCAGCTGTCACGAAAATGGTACAGGAGTCAGTAAGGTTACTGGAAGCAGTGACAGACCGAGAAACCCTACTGAAGATCATCGAAACACTTAGGACTATTACTGCAGGAAAGGTAAGAATTTACAGTTAGGCCCACAAGGCCACAACCCTTTTTCCCTTTCCTGGATCATTAGCCATTGAAATGCACGCTTTTGTTGAAATTCAAATTTTCCGCGTCTCGACGAATTTTGTCTTGTCGTGCAAGCATGTGTACATTCCGAACGTCACTACCAGCGCCAAAGATGAAAAAATTGAAAATACCTTAGCAGAGTCAAATTAATTAAGTTTATTCAAATCCAAGGTATAAAGATAAGCTGGCTTTTCAGGTAAACATATCATGAATAATAATTGTGTTAAGTTTGGCTTTAGGCCTGAGCATAGTACGATCCATTATCTCGCGCTACTGCTCGATGACAGAGCTGCTGCGAGTTCTGCATGTTCCAGTCCGAGACGGAAATCACACTCATAGATCGAGTCACGCGCCGAGTCCGAACAATAATTTTGTTCTTCAAATACTGAACTGTATTCTTCGTATACCGAGAATTTATATGAAAATGAGCCAGGCGAAGTGAATCAACCGAATATTTTAAGGAAAAATTTTTGAAATAGAAGAGCAGACCACCATTTTGGATCAGGTTCTGAGCTAAAAAAAAATGTGCTATTTAAAAGAGAATAGAATAGAGACCAAGAGAAAAGCAATGTGACACAGCTGACCCATACGACACGGCTGAAAGTTTGTTGGTGACCTTATACCTCCTCTTCTGCTTAAAATCCAGGCAGAGAAGATTGGATGATGCATGCTGTGAGCGGTGATCTTCATCAATGATGCTTGAAAGCCATATGAGTTCAGCAAATCTGAAAGTCGCGTCGCGAGAATTAACTTTACGAAGTAGGTACCGACAATTGAATTAGAATCTTCAGTGAAAACTCTAGAGTATGTGAACATTCTCGGTGTCATTTTGGACGAAAACTCTCACTGGGACTCGAATAGAAACAAAAAGTGAACGATAGCTGTGCAACCTCCGTTTTCATATCTGAGAAGGTTTGGCATTCCACGTCCAGAACTAAATAGTCGCCCATTTCCGGGTACGGGAATTTGGCAACGGAGATTGAGCTCAGGGTGCCGAAATTAGGCGAACTAAAAAGGGAACTTGTAGGTTATTATTTGGGCACCACTACTCCTATACAGCTAAACCATTGAACTTCTCAACTAAAGGCCCATTCACAACGGGTTTTAGCTAATACTCGGTACCAGCTAGTTCTGATAATCGCTCCGGAGACCGAAGCTTTGCCAGGTTTCTGCCGTTCGCAATGGATACAGGTGCAGTTTTGGTTATCAGCTAGTCTTGGACCCAAGTTGAAATCAGTTCAAGTTTTGAGGGTACTAGCCAATCAGATTATTCGGGGGAATATTGAGGAATATTCTGATTGGCTAGTTTCGAACCAAGCCCAACAGATTAAAATCACATCCACTCCTTGCTGTCTTGAAAACCGAAAGTGAATTTAGGTCATTGTTATTCGGTCTGACGCGGTTCAGCATTAGCCAATCAGAATATTGCTCAGTATTCCCCTAAGTAAACTGATTGGCTAGTACCCTCAAAAGTTGAACTGATTTCAAATTGGGTTTGAGACTAGCTGGTATCCGAAATTGGCACCGTTTTTATCGAAATTTTGTTCGCCGTTGGCTTGGCCGGTTGCTTATTTTCCGTTTCAAACGCCGTCGAAGTTCACCGTTCGCTTAAAGTTTAACTGAAAGGCCAACTTATTTTTGTGTCATTTAGTTGAATACACTGAGTTATTTCGATTCTGCAAAGGGATTTTTTTGTTTTCCACTATCTGCACTAGTTATGACGTTCAGAATGTCTGCGAGCGGCTGTCCCCACAGCGAAAATTCTACTATGACGCTGGAAATGTTTATCTAAACACAAACAAGGCTTTTCAGTGGGCAGTGGCGATATTGGTGAAGATTGCTTAGTGCCTGAACAAAAAAAAAGTCATAAAATCTTTCTTGTAAGGCATACAACAAATTAGAGGTACCAAAAATCACACGGAAATTCCACTATTTGAAAATCGATTATTCCTGAATAGCGGAACGTCCAAGTAACGCATTTTTAGCGGGTCTTCAAGAAAATTTAAGTGAATAAGTGATGGGTAACTAGATTGTCCTATCCCAGTCCTTTTCGGTTAAACTTTAATTAGCGTTTTTTCAACTCCGGCGATCCTTCCCCGATCGACGATTCGAGCAAACTTCGAACTTGCAAGCTCACGAAGTTCGACGGTCGGAGTTTGAAGGACAAAGGAACTGTGACCGGTGACCAAAAACGGTATTTAAATAGAGACCTTTGAGTTTGAAGGTAACTTCAAACTTCGATCAAAAACGCAACCGATATCAATTACGAACGGCAGAAACCCAGCTAATTCTCGGTCTCGGAGCGATTTCCGGAACTGGCTGGTACCGCCTATTAGCTAAAACCCGTTGTGAACGGGCCTTAAGAAAAACTGTCAGAAAGAAAATATAATCTTCCCAGGCGTTTCTGCCACCAGATTTTAAATTCTCGAAATCACACGGGGTACTCCTTGCAGGCTACTCTACACATTCTCTAGGCTGTAGCGTGAGAAGCAAGAATGACCGTAATTTCAACTTCTTCCTCCGCCAGTAAAATCTTCGGAGCGGTAGGCTATCTGAGCTCATTCGTCCCATATTTTGTCAATCATTTTACTCTCTTAATCTTACGTATTTTCATTTCGCATTCTGTGTTTGTTCTCAAGGATTTCTCCAGTTTTTACCCATGTTACCCCAGTGCTATTACGTTTGAAATGAAATTGGTTGGAAAAAGCTAAGAACTAAAATGACACTTGAGAAAACCCGGGAACCCGGGAAGGTCCGAGAAACGTAGAAAATTTCATTTTTAAAAGGATTTTCTGTTTCTGTGCTTAAAGTCGTGGATTTCCTCCCCCCCCCATCCCCCCCCCCCAGGCTACTCTACACATTCTCTAGGCTCTAGCACGAGAAGCAAGAATGACCATAACTTCTTCTTCCGTCAACAAAATCTTCGGAGCGGTTTTTAAGGTCATTCGTCCCATACTTTTGTCAAGCATTTTAACTCTTCTTGATGGGTCCAAGTGAATCAGGTGTCATCCTCAATTTAAATTATTATTATTGCTGTCATTATTAATAACAGAAAAAGGCGCAAGCCTCTACAAAATTCTACGAAAATCATCAACACAATATTTGGTGGTTGCAACATGTTCATCCAGCGCATTTTTGAAAGCATCGACTGATGGGCTGGCAACGACGTGGGATGGAAGTTGGTTCCAAGCCAATGCCAATTTTTCCAAAATCCTTCAAGGAAGATTTACGACCCACGCTGCCTCTCCAACCCCGTATACCTACTTTATATGTGTCGTAAGCACCATATGACTCATGGTCTTTCCGCCTAACAAGTGCCACGCTTTTGGTCCCTACACTCGTAACAGGATATCCTGGACATAGTGGCCGGATCCTGCTCGGACCATCAAGTTTCATGTGAGTCGGATTATTAGTCCTCGCCAAAGTGTATCACAATGTTACATGTACAGCCTCACTGCGTTTCAGTCAGCCAATCCATTAAACTAAACGAGTCCTTCTACAAGCCATGTACAGGATAACGCAGTAGAATGTGAACTCAGTCGGTCAGTTCAAATCCGTGAGGGCTGGTCTTGGCTTCGCCCACGCCATCTCGAACACTCGGCGCAACACGTATCACAAGTTTGTACTGCTAACTTCTGAACGTGTCCGAAAGCTTTTAGTGCCGTAAATGCTGCGTTTAATGCCGCATATCTTTAGTCGTTTTTGTCCGAAAGCTGTTACCTTTATTTCTTCTCTGAAACTTCTAGAGTACCAAAATTCAAGTCAGGAACAAGAAGCTAAAAGAAAAAGAATAAGCTAAAGTTCGTAAAGTTTTTCGCGTCAGACAAGAATTCGACCTAAATTTGCATTACGAGAATTTTGTGTCGCAATTTGTTCTAGAAGGAAAATTATTGTAGGAGATACTAGGAGAATTGCCGTGCTCCCCAGTTTCTTCTTGAAAATTCAGCATAAAATTTAGCATCTTTGCTTAATTTTCCGATGAGTTTTATGCTGAATTAATGCTGCATGAATTGAGCGAAAATTTAAGTTCGAAAGCGAAATGCTGCGTAAAATGCTGAATCAGTTCAGCATTTTCGTTCGTTTCGGAGCTTTCGGGACACGTTCTTTGTTAGATTACATACACGGTTTCGTTAGCTCCGCACGAGGCTTAGCTCAGTTTTGTATATCTCTTCTTCCTTCTTCCAGATTTACGTCGAAGTGGAGAGGGCACGCCTTACTCATAAGCTGGCCAAGATGTTAGAGGAAGAGGGCAAAGTTGCAGAAGCTGCAACTACAATGCAAGAACTTCAGATTGAGACATATGGCAGCATGGACAAACGAGAGAAAGTAAGCTTTGGGATCCGAGTCCGAATCCAGCCTGACAAGCAGAAGATTCGAATCCGGCCTAAAGGACGAATCCTGGATTCGGATCCGAATCCGGATTCGCCCATCTCTGATTTCATAGCTGTTTTTTTTTTTTTTCTCCTATTAGCTTTTAACTGATTTTTGCGTTTGCCGTGTTTGTTCTCTTGACGAGATCGATCAGGCCCCGGATCGTTATTTTCCAGTAGGTAAGACAAGAGGCCTGGCGAGTGGCTATAAACAGCCGCAGTGCGAGGTGTCCTTTAAGGCTGCTGCCGGGAACAACCTCCAGCGTAGAGAGAAATAAAGTGTAGCATCGTCAGCCCCGTGCTACAAAAATGGCCTGTGTAGGCGTGATTTTATGGTGAGTGATTTCCAGTCCACTGAGAATGTTGGAAGAACGTCCGAGAACTTAAACGTAAACGTAAAGAGAACTCGGACAATGATCTAAAGAACGCAGTGGTTTACGACCACTCAACCAGCCGTTTATAGGCCTCTCCCACGCATGGTTTTTGTGTTTATTAGTAGAACAATTGGTTACTCTAAACCTTGTTTCACTTCTTTTCGTCTCACTCTTCACTCACTATATTATCATGATTGGATGGAAATCCAAAGCATTGTGAGTTGTGAGTTGAATTGCAGCCATCGAGGGTCCAAGCATCTTATCCACCCAACACAGTCAGGGGTTCGGACTGCCGTTCGCCCGTTGATTAATAACGCATCTCCTCAGGTTGAATTGATCCTCGAGCAGATGCGGTTGTGCCTCTTAAGAAAAGACTTCATCCGAACGCAGATTATCTCTAAGAAAATTAGTATCCGCTTCTTCGAAGACCTGGAGTACCAAGATCTCAAGCTCAAGTATTACAAGTAAGTCGTCTGCCCTATAGTTATTTTTTTTTTTTTTTTTTTTTTTTTTTTTTTTTTTTTATTATAACCTTGGTGACTTTTAATTGAAAACTCAATGTTCAACGATATATAGTACACTATATACAATCTCTCCCGATAATAATGTCGTTAATTTGCTGAACTTAATACAAAAACCGTCAAGAATATAGTTATGATGATAGTTTGAATCCGTCCCAGCCAGTCAGCTTGCATAAAAAGATGGGAGAGTAGTAGAATTAGAGTAGAGGAGTGTGGAAGTGTCACCAAGTGCTTTGGATTGTTGAAGTGACAAGGAGAAAGAAATACATGCCGTGGGTTAGGACGATATTCCCCATCGCCCGAAAACGCCAAACCTTCAAGGAAGAAGAAGAAGAGGATTAGAATTATGAAACACTCAGGGATTTTAACTCAAAGTCATGACTTCAGACTTCACCCTAAAGGCTGTCTTTCTCTTCGTGCTGTTACTCTGCTTGACTGTGGTGACAGCTTTAGCCAGTGATAAAAATAAGGAAATTCTAATGTAAATTTTGTTAAAATCCGGATTGATTCTTCGGGGTGTGAATGGAACCTCAGTCGATTTCCGGTAAACCTTTCAACTTCAAAGTTAGCTCTTTGAACTAACTCTCAGCAACGTTCTTTATGAACCTGACAATCAGCACCTTTTGAATTTGGGAGGGAGGGGGAGAACCGAGGTTCCGGAAAGGAGAAAAGAAATGCCTCTGATCTGATCTGATTCACCCTACTAGAAGTCTGCAACAACTATTACAGTTACAGTTTTACTTTTACAGGTTGATGATTGACCTCGATGAGAATGAGGGAAAGTACCTATCCGTTTGCAAGCACTACCGAGCCATCCTCAACACTCCTAAGATCGCGGAAGTTGAAGCCGAGAAGAATACCGTTATGAAGCACGTAGTTATGTACCTGCTTCTGAGCCCGTTTGAGAATGAACAGTCGGACCTTACTCATCGAATTTCAACGGAGAAGCAACTAGAAGCGCTGCCCATTTACAAGTAAGATTAAATTCTGCTTGACTGTATGTTCCAGCAAGAAAATTACTGGCGAGTGAAACCTCCCACGCATTCTAACCGTCTGTGAGGCTGTCTACCCTAGATACTCTCCATTTTGGGATACTTTACCAGCCTTATGACAATAATGGTCGAGAGCTCTCTGCTTCCCCTCGTTTCAGTGTTGTACAGGTTACAAGTACTGCGAGCTTGAACTAAGTCTCAATGCTGTCCATCGTTAGTTCGAGTTACCACTCACCTTTAGGGGCATATTCGCAGTATCTCAAACAACTTTCTCTCAAGCTCAAGTTCAAGTTTTGTTTTCACATTCACAAATAAATAAAACTAAAAAATAACACTTTCGCGCTGGAGGAAAAACCTATGAGGGTTTCTCTCTACAGCAACCGCATTAACCATCTTCTGGCACACCAGCAACACTCCGATGAAGTTACATGTAAAGACAAATTCTTAGTGGAATGAAAATTACACCATAGGTTTCGTTATTACTAAACAGTGTTTTGGACAGAGCTAAGGATTGCGCGTGAGACAGAGTTGCAGAAGTATCCGACCGTCTACACCTTTTTCACACTAAGTAACCGTGATGAACTGGAAAATAGGTGAGAAACAGACGTCGTCCTCGTTGAACCTAACTAAATCTTATATTTTCTTTTCAACCAGGGAGCTTGTTCAGACCTTCATCCGTAGTGAGCTGATCCATTGGGGGGAACTGACCTCTTTGTATGAACAAGAGCTGAGGAACTCGTCAGACGCCTCTCGCGTCTTCACGCCAACAACTGAAGATGGAAACAAAAGGTGGAAGGAGCTCAAGAACAGAGTTGTAGAACACGTAAGTATCTGCGTGTCTTTGTAGGGCCCTAGTCACGCTGCTCGAGCGTGTCTGAATTCGGGCTGGTAATACTCTTATGCTTCGCTGCGTACCAGCATTCTACGAAGAACACGGTTATGCATCGTATCCAAAGGCTGTTCGAGAAAATCCCTTCCATCGTCATGTCGAAGTAATGACGTAGGCTACAACATATACAATATATAAATGAAGGAACTATACTAGTTCTTCAGTATCAACTATGATTCGCAGTCAGCTTGGCTGAAAGAATAATTACAGTATATTATAATGACTAAGCCTACATATTAAAATACAAGTCAAGTCTGAGTGTTTTAACGTAAAAACAAGAAATGCAAAATGTACGGTTTCAGTTATGCCGTATCCATCGGTGGTCCAGTGACCAAAGTCTGATCTTCATTACAGACCTAGCACTGTTTATTCTAAGAACTCATTTCTTTGAAAAGGCAGAGCCACAACTTACTGCAAAAGTTATCAAAAGAATAAACACTAATTAAATGAGAGTAGAAACCGGAACATTATGGAGGGGTATTACTCTATGAAGGGAAGAGTTACAGCCTTTTTTCATCCCGAAGGAGTTAACACTATGGCAAATGGTAAAATAAATGTTGTGACCAATCTGAAAGTTTAACGGACGTATTTGTCACGACTTCCAGTGTGCTAGGTTTCCGTACCTAGCTGAGCGATCAAAATGTGTTCTGGTCTTTTGACAATAATCAAACCAGAAAATCCTAATTCATCGTCCTTGGCAAAAAAAAATACTAAGTAGCAACTGTGTAGAATGGATGAATATCGGATCATGCCGTTTGATTCTTGCACAACAAATGGGATCAGTTTTTTTCTCTCATTCGCCGCCAGATTTATTCTCGGTAACCTGAAAGATAACCGGCGGAACGATGTGATTAAAATTCGTAATATGAAATTCTGTTGGTGTTGACAAGTACGTGACTTTTTTTTAGCGACTTATCTTTGTAGCAACGGATAAGACCGATTGGCACATGCAGTTTGTTTTTTGGGGTTTGTAAACAACATAATGCTTATGTAGCACTCCAAGAGATACAGTCTTAAAATAATATAATTGATCGGCAGGGGAAACGTGGAAACTTAAAAATTGTTGTGTACTACCAAAAAGAAAAGAGACAGTATACCCGAGTTTTTGTCGTGACCCAGTCTCGGAAAAGTTTAAGCTACCGTTGGCAATTTGGTGTGGGGTGTCCAAAAGAAATTAATATATATTATGTGTGTTAGTGATGAAAGTACTTGAGACCGTTTTTTTTTCCTGTTACCCACTTACCCGTCACCTGTCTGGATCTGTGTATGAATGAATTAATGAATTTATTCCCAATAAAGCCCAAGGGTCATGGCGGGAAACATAACACAATAACAAAAAAACAATATATCATACACTCCGAAATCAAACCAAAAATCAACTTCTATAAAAATAGTTCACGGTGGGTCCTCTAACTGTATGACCTTACTAAGAGTAACCGCCTGCATAAGGTGCTGTGGTCAATCATGCCCGAAATGTTACCTGCTCTTGGACTCAGTGATCATGTCACTATTATCTGGGAGCCAAATGGTTGGCATGCTTTGAGGAAAAAGAAAACGGTTAGCTACAGACCCCTGAACGACGACAAGGTTCGATCCTTTAAGGAGTGGTTAAAAACTAAGAACTGGTCCGACGTTCTCACCTCTGATGATGGTAACTTCATGATGGAATCAGTGACCAAGGAGCTCTATCAAAAGTATATGGAGATATTCCCGGTAAAGTCAATAGTGCTTAAACCTCACAACAAACCGTGGATCTCTAGTGAAATCAAGTGCCTCATTACAAAGAGAGATAACCTTTACAAAATGGGTAATAGATCCGAAGCAAATAAGCTTCGCAATCGTGTCGTGAAACTGATAAAGAAGTCCCGCAGGCAGTATGGTGTTAAAACAGGGTTAGAGCTCAAGAAAATAAATCCTAGCAAATTTCATGTGAAAGCCCGGGAAATGATGGGGAAGGAGAAAAAGCCCTTAAATGTAAACGATGATGAGGGAAACCCAATAACATCAACTCAGATAAACGAATATTTTGCATCAGTTTGCAGGATCCATCCACCCTTAGTTGCGTTTCCAGAAAAGGGAGATCCTGCCGAAATCCCCGTAATTGAACCGTATAGCGTGTGTGAAAAGCTAAGTAGGCTAGACACAAGCAAGAGTAATTATCCTGGAGAAATACCAATAAAGCTTGTTGTTGAGTGTGCCGAAGAATTGAGCCTTATTTTAGCTGCGATTTTTAACCAGTGTTTTTTGGATGGAATTTTTCCCGATTGTTTTAAAAATGCTTTTATTACACCTATACCCAAATGTAAAAACGTTAAATCTGTTAGTGATCTTCGACCGATTTCAAAAACGCCTGTTCTGTCTAAAGTTTTTGAGAGTTTTATTTTTGAGCATTTATTTGAAGATATTGAAGCAAGGCTATAGACCCCAGACAATTTGGATTTAGACCTGGTTGCAGTACCACCCATTATTTGATTAGGCTAGTTGACGATGTTATGAGGCATTTAGAAGGGGATAGTGCGTACGCGGAAATATTGTTGAGCGACATTGTGAAAGCTTTTGATAGTCTAGATCACCAGGTGGCAATCAATGAAGCTAAAGAAATGGGAGCCCGTCAGTTTTTGGTCCGATTGCTAGCTAGTTTTTTAACAGGACGTAAACAGTGTGTAATGCTAAGTCAAAGTGATATTTCAGATTTTCTAGATATTTTCTGTGGTAGTCCCCAGGGGACAAAGCTTGGACCTTTAACATTTTTAATTGTTATGGCACTTGCAGCCTCTGGCTCAAGTGCCATATACCGATCGCAATTCCGTCCGTCGGTCGGTCTGTCCGAATTTTTTTGTCCCACATGTTCGAGTTAGGGTACTTCCAGATGTGTTAGGACGATGAAACTTGGCAGGAAAATCAGGGACCCGACCAAACTAACCTGGAAATAATCAGTTTCCCGATCCGACCATCTGGGGGGGAGTGGTGGGCCGGGGAATTCTGAAAATTAAGTAGTTTTTCTCACACTTTTTCGAGTTGGGGTACTTCCAGATGTGCTAGGACGATGAAACTTGGCAGGAGCATCAGGGACCCGACCGGACTAACTTAGAAATAATCAGTTTCCCAATCCGACCACCTGGGGGGGGAGTGGAGGGCTGGGGAATCCGGAAAACTGGAGTAGTGTGTAACTTTCGAATGGGTGGTCGGATTGGAATGAAACTTAATAACTGAATAAATGGCACACCTCTGATGTCCCATTTGAAGTCCGGACCGGATTCGACAGCTATGGGGGAGTTGGGGGGGGGGAGACCGGAAATCTCGAGAAACGGTTAGGATGGAGGGATCGGAGTGAAACTTGCTGGGAAGAACAAGCGTCTGCTCCAGATAACTAGGGGGGGGGAGGGGAATTTCCCGGAATTCCGGTAATGGCGGTTTTAGGGATTTTCACGACGAAACTTGGGAGGCGAATCAGGGACCCGATCAAAATGACTTATAAGTAAAAATTTACATGATCCGATAGTCGTGGGGGGAGTAGCGGGAGGGGGAATCCGGAATATTGAGTCATGCGTAACTTTGGAACGGTTGATCGGATTTGAGTGAAATTTGACAACTGATCAGAGGACATGTCTCTGGTGATCTTTGTCATGTCCGGACCGGATTCGACAACAACTGGGGGGGGGGAATACGTGACCGGCTCAGACTGGGGAGATCGGGATGGAACTTTGTGGGAATAATAAAGAGATGCTCTGGATAAATCACTTACAGAACCGGATTGGCTCGGGCGACTGTGGGGGAGTTTTAGGGGGGGTCAGGAATTCCGGTGATCGCGATTTAAGGTACTTCCAGATGTGCTAGGACGATGGAACTGGGCTGGAATATTAGAGATTCAACAAGATTGGCTCAGAAATCGCCACTTTCCAAATCCGACATTCCTTAAAGTAGCCTACCAATTTTGACCATAAATTTAGAAAAATACTTTTAAGCAAATTATACATCTTCATGATCCCCACGAGTCCATCATCATTTTTGCCTCAAGGGTTTTGCTTACAAATGAAGTTCTAGCTCCCTTAAAGTGCGAATCTGAACCGCAAGGTCGAAAACTACTTTTTTTTATCAAACGATACATCTCAACCCATGATCATTTGTGCCACAAGGGTTTTGCTTGAAAATTTATTTTATCACCCTTACAGTGCACATTTTAACCGAAAACTGAAAAAAAAAACTTTTTACCAAACGGTAGGCTATATATCAGTGATCCCTAAGGGCCTGTGATCGTTTTGTCTCAATAGTTTTTCTTACAGATGAATTTCTAGTGCATATGAAGTGCGTATCATTACAGCCAAGTTCTAAAACAAAATACGTTCTCTCTAGCTCCCTTAAAGTGCGCATCTGAACCGCAAAGGTAACCTTAAAAGTACTTTTGATCAGACACTACATCTCAACCCATGCAAGTGCCATATGAGCTTACAGCTCTTGTTTTTAACGAAGTTTTGCTAGCTGTTTCTAATCGTTTCAAATTCGCTGACGATCTGTCGTCTTTGTCACTTCGAACTATCCCTCCAATCCAGACCGAGCAAACACTTTCGACTATATTTGATATAATGAAGAAGGACCTGGCTGATGTTAAATTGTCAGTCAGTTTTACCAAGAGTTTTGTGTTAAGAGTTTCTTTCCTTAAGAGAGATCTTCCAGTTATGGAGAACATTGGTCTGGAATGTAGAGATAGCTTAAAACTTCTTGGCATTATTTTAGATAATGATTTGAAGTGGAATTCCCACGTTGATATGATACTCCAGAAGGCAGCTCCACTCCTTAGGTCGTATTCTATCCTTCGTAGGTTTGGTCTTTCGCCAAGAGTTATGCGGTCATTGTATTGTACGTACATCCGTCCGTGTGTAGAATATTCTTGTGCAGTGTGGCATCCGGGACTTAATGATGGTCAGAGGGACAGACTTGAAGGGATTCAGAAGAGAGCGGTGAAGATCATGCTTGGCCCGACCTACACTTCGTATGAAGCGGGTCTAGAGGGGCTTGGTCTCTCCACTCTGTCTGAAAGACGACACAAGTTGACAATGGATTTTGGACGTAAATGTTTGTCCTCTGATCTTCATAGATCCCTCCTACCGGATTACGAAGCCCCAAACCCGACTCGACCTGAAACAAGGCTTCGCGCTGCAACCCGTAATTGTACCAGACTTGTTTGCCCCGACATCCGCTCTACTGACCGGTATCTTTCGTCATTTGTACCATATTTCGTGAAGTATTTCAATTCTGAACTGTGATATATTCGTTATTAATTGTACATACATATAAATATTTTAAGGCAATTATTGAAAAGTGATTATTAAGTTTTAGCCGTGTTAATAATTGTGTGACGATCCGATGCTAGCGAGTAATTATATGAGCTATTCAGGAAATAAACGTTATTATTTATTTATTTAAATTTTAGAAGATTTGACGCATGGATGCACCTCCTTTTATTAATGTTATGGTAGATGCCGAGGATATTTATTGTACCTTTTAAGTGTTTTCTTTTCGCGAAACATAAAAGAGGGTCGTAACATAACTGTCCTCGTCATCCGTCATAATATTCAGCACAGGATGCGCATCCAAGTGTTAAATGTTACAAAACGTCTTGCAGTGTAACCACCTACGTGCTTGAGCCAACAAGAGCATCCCACATGTCTGGATATACTTTAAGAGGAGTTCTTTTTCTTCCAGAATATAAGAGTCATGTCCAAGTACTATACGCGGATAACCTTGACTCGAATGGCAGAGCTCCTCAACCTTTCTGTCGAGGTAAGTCCACATTTCCTTTTCCTCGAAGGAAGATTTAGAACGTGTCCGAAAGCTTTTTAGTGCTGTAAACGCTGCATTCAATGGTGCATTTTATTTATTTTTTTGTCCCAAAGCTGTTATCTTTATTTCTTCTTTGACACTTCTGTATAGAATACTGAAATTTAGCCTTAATCGCCTGCTCCCCAGTTTCTTCTTGAAAATTCAGCATCTTTGCTGAATTTTTCAATGAATTTCATGCTGAATTAATGCTGCATTAATTGAGCGAAAATTCAAGTGAACTCCCGACATCGAAATATCAGTTTTCGAGGGTTAAAGCGCTCGTAGAAGTTCTCAGTCTTAGGGTACGTGCACACATAGTCCGATTTTCGCAGTCGGATGCAAATTTCCTCATTCGCTCCGAAGTTATGTTTTTCTATCATTTCTGCTTAAAACTTCTTCATATATCCTGTAAAGGTTTGTCAACTAAACTCGTTGAACATCATGAAGCTTACTAAATGGTGGATACTAATTAAGTTGCTTCAGTACTCCATAATTAGCATCTGATCCAAAGGGTAACTAGTTACGAAAATTGGTTGTATTAATCCACTTACTTGCCAACTTTACTTCTCAAATGGTTTAATAACTTGTTTCACCTCGGTCAAGACTACACTGAATAATAACTAGCCGACGCGATGCGGATTTTACTTTAAAGAGTTGATTCGGTTTGATATTTGTGAATGATATTGGCTTGCGGTAATATTAAGTGCTTTATTGAGTGAAAAGTATTTAAGCTGTCTCAGTTTTGTCAGGCAACATATAAATTCTGTCCTGTATTTCTTGGGAAATCCCTTCTTTTACTCAGTTTTACCTTATTTTACCAAATTTACTTGCGAAGATTTATTTTACGGTAGTTTTACAACACTAGTGGGGGCCAGAAATTCCCAGTATAAGGCCAAAGTTTAACAGCGAGCGATTTTTCGCTTCACTGCATGAGAAAAGTGGTGCCCTTTTCATGCAGTTTATTGCTAAGTTAGATTTTCAGAGGTGGTTATCTCCGCCGGGAACCTGTCGTTGGGAATCCGACAGGGACTTAATACCTCCTTGTCTGGAAGTCTACCCTGGGCGAAGTAAAATCCGCTGGACCAAGTGAAATCGTTCAAGTGATTCTGTCTTCTAGGAAAGCGAAGCATTCCTGTCCAACCTTGTTGTTGCCAAGACTGTTTTCGCCAAAGTCGATCGTCTTGAGGGCATTGTGTCCTTCACTAGCAACGCTGACCCTGCTGGAACCCTGAACGCTTGGGCCGAAAACCTCGCTTCTCTCATGAAACTCGTCGGGCGTACAACCCACCTTATCAACAAAGAGGAGATGGTCTTCAGGCATCTGTTGCAAGCTAAAGAGTGATAAGTATTGTGTTCACTTTTCGTATGTTATATTAATTTTGATAAATTATAAAAATGGGAAAACATCCGATGAACCTCATTGGGTCTGGTTTCTCATTTTCGAGCCCATTTTTGGACTGCCGAGTTTCTCAGATGTTTCTGGGCGGGATTCTCCTTGGGTACACGCAACCAGGTGCAAGCCCGTAACCTAAAAGGACCCAAGAGAAAAAAGTGTTTTCTGGAAAACTTTGAATGTTTTTGTTACCCCAGATCAAAGGTGCTTTTTTCACCTTTTTCACCACATAAGTTATCTTACAAGATAGGTTGAAAGGTAAGATCGACAACAAGCCATTCGGATAAAATTTCTGTGAATACGCAAATCTGATAAAAAAAAAAAAAAAAATGTTCTAGGCAAATTTACCGCTGTAACCTGAACGAGGGATTGACGGAAAGGATACACTGGCGGATGTGAAACCCATTTTATAGCGGGCTCCTGTGTTTAAAAGTTTAGAGGTTGAAACCAAAGTATGCCACTATCTGGTTTACTATCCTGTGAATGAATCAATCGGATAAGGATCTTGAAGTGAGGATCTGAGACGGAAGAAGAGCCGTCACTGGAGCCGGTTGAAGATCAGTCCAGTTCGAATGGATTCGAGTCCGCCCGCCCGTGTGGAGCTTTCACTGGGGATTCGCGAGGCTTAGAAGGTTACAAATAAGTGGCAGTGGTATCACAGTTCACATGTGGCAAGCAAATAGCACTTCAGGCTGACAAATCAGCAATTACACGACTGTCTCGTTCTACTGGAAAACTTTTCCAGTAAAAATAAACTGCTCGCTCATTCCACAATCCATATACATTGAGGACAGGTTCAGTGTCATAGAGACTGGAAGGTGATCCGTAAGGCCACTGAGTGAAGATGAAAATCCATATCCGATCGCGTTGGGCAAACCTCCCCTTATTAGGAGGCGGTCGATGCGCCTCATCCCTCCGCTAGGTGTGGCTGGGAGCGTTCCGTCTTCTTTGGCTTCGGGGAGGATCGAAGCGAGGTCTTGGGTTTGTATCTGAAAAGAGCCAATTATTTTGGGATCTGACCTCATTGTCGGTAATTACTCAAATACACTGTAAAAAGTCTCTCCTATCGGACTTTAGTAATTGTACATCACCGAATTCGGAGTTTTTTTTATTCCGAGTTTGGAGAGTTAAAATCTGATTGAGGATTAAAATGCTAAAATGCAAAATACTGCAGATTAAGTTATCTGAAAGCGAAGATTTTTACGGTGTACCCACTAAAATAATTGCAACAAAAGCTAAACTTTTTGGGATTACACTGACGAGTGATTTGGAATGCGAGGCTCATGTTTGTTCTGTTATTAAGCAGGCTAGTGCGTCTCTGTCTCTCCTCAAACTGTTTTCATATTTGCTTGCCCAAGCACATATGCTCCGCCTCTACATATATTATATCCGTCCACTGCTTGAGTACACGTTTCCAGTACGGCACTTTGTCCTACCTGGTTGTAAGTCAGTCTCATAGGCTAGAAACCATCCAGAAGAGAGACCTGAGAATTGTCTACTGTCAGGGCAAAGTGCCATACATTTTCCTCCAAAAGGAGTTCCGCCTTCCAGCCTTAAACTGTCAGAAGTTTCATAACAGATAACACAAGGATGCGCGGTTTCAACAGAAAACGCTCAATAGACAATACTTGGGATGTAATCTGTTGTCGCGACAAACGTTATGCATAACAAGCATTGCCAGGAAGAGCCGAAAAACTGCCAAAAAAGCATCTGCTGACTTTTTTGTTTGTCGTCATGATACAGGAAAATTCAGCAGATGTTTTTTTGGTGGTTTTTCGGCTCTTCCTGGCAATACTTGGTATGCATAACATTTCATACTTAACGTTTGTCGCGACAACAGATTACATCCCAAGTGTTGTTTGTTGAAACCGCGCATCCTTGTATTGTCCTTTATGACAGTGTAGCAGCCTGACCTGTTGGTCTTAGTACTTAGTTCTGGAATATTCTGCTTTCTCACCCACGTTTCCATTTTCTTAATCTAAAGCACAAAATCTGTCGGTTCTTAGTCTCATCAGTGCAGAACCCAGCGATGGAGAAGAGCTTTGTACCAGTAATCGTTGAAATTTTGCATAAATGACAAACGTAATCCCTGTGATGTTTTGGCCTTCTTTTTTTTTAGGGGTCATTTCCTCACACTTGGCCTTGTTATGTAATTTGTAATGTACCTGACAAAAACGACCAGTTCGGCAGTTTAATGCTGTGAAGTTCGTTTTGTAATTGAGTATCGTAGTAAGTTTAAAGTATTGAATAGTCCCATAATCGTTCGGCAAAGCGATATTCGATAATGTGCTTCAGTAATAAACATATGTGGCATTGTGGCGATTGGACTGTTCTGTACCGCACCGTGCACCCCCTACAGTAAAATCTGCAACCATTACATTACCTCGACGTCTGCGTCCAGCACGTACTTTCTTCTCTCGGAAACATCTTTCAGCTTTTCTGCGAAGTATTTCGGCTCCTGAATCTCTTTGTCGTGAATATTCCGTTGTCTAAGCTCAGTTCCAAGCGCCCAAGCTTTGTCCTTTCCAGGCCGAATGGACGCTGGGTCTTTGTAGAGATTGAGCAATGCATGTTTGTTCAGTCTGACGTCACCTATTTTAAAGATTGGTTCAAAATATGCTATGTTTCTGCATAAAACTAACTTGTAGTCTCTGTTACTTGGTTCCTGTAAATTTTTCCTCCCGTTGAAGTATCATAAGGAATGAAAAGGCATCTTGACTCAAACTTGACTCGGGGAGCTAGCTGACATATCAAGAATGTACCCTGAGTCGATATTGAGAGTAAAAAAAAAATTCGTTACGACCATTGCTGTTTCCGGGCAGTTTCCGAGAATTCGACTTTTGAGTTAGTAGAAAAAAAAAGCAAAAGGTTTGTGTGCCGGGAGTAGGAATCGAACGCACGACCTCTTGACTACTATCCCGATATACGGCAAAAGGCGAACTTTTACAGTCCATAAGTGCAAAATTACAGTGCACAAGTGGCAAGGGCCTGCCAGGTAGCTTTGGGAACACTAAGGAGGGGGTTCGATATAACAAAGAAGGGTGGTCGTGTCGACAATCAAGTCCCTGTATATTTATCCAAGCCCCCCACTCCCCAGGTCGATTTGATGGCCGAAAGTTGCGTAGTCAAGTTTTCTGTGCCTTTAAATACTGTCTGAACATGCCAGCGAACCTCGGGAAGGACAAGGAACGTCACCCAAACCAACCCTCTAAATGTATTCAAATCCTGTGTAAAGCAATCGACAACGTTTGTTATCGTGACGACGTTTATAATAAACAACAAAATTTGTTGTCGTGAAGAATCTCTCTGAATCACTCAGTTTCTTTGAGCATTGCCTGTCACCAGAATTCCCAGAACGTCACCTAAAGTCCTTGCGAGTATTTTAAATCTCTTATTTTCTTGTTCCGCGAAACTTGGAGGAAGGCTGTGGTGCATGAAATCTCTCTTGTCTTCACGGTGGGCCAGAACAGAAGGAAGGTTTGTATGAAGCAGAAGCAGAAAATTGGATCAGGAATAAAAATACTCCGGGTTTGGATAGGGCCTTTAAGTTAAATAACTATAGGTCAGAATTGTTTGTTAACCACTAGGACTTGCATTGCAAAAGTCTGCGAACTGGATTATCGAGGCAGAGCTTATTTTAGTTTGCAGTTATTTCTTATCCAGGGAAATTGCTATCTGGTGAGATTCTAAAATAGAACTTAGTCAAAGTCCATGTGCAAGATAAGAGGCGAGTCCCCCCCCCCCCTCACGACAATAATCCGGATTCATCTGGATACTAACGGGAAACTGTATCACTTCTGACGCCTGTGGTTGACTGTTCTAACCGAATAATCTGTCGCTGTGGAAAAAAAAAATAAGCCAATAGAACCTCCGTCTTGGTCCCATGCACCGACTATGGACTGTAGCCGGCGTGTATCTCTGCAGAGCCCCACACGTGACGTCACAATGCTAAACAACCAATAGTCTGTTTACTCTCGACTTTTCTTCTCTGGGGTTCTACTGCAATGAGCTGAAGAGGTAACGAATTGTAATGTTCCGCGTAGCTCCTAACCTCCGCTCGTTTGCATTGGGCAGGCCATCGGGAATCAGTTCAACTCCGAATTGGCGTATTACAGAGATCGGGAGACGGAGGTTCTTTTGCTTATTTGTTCTTGGTGGTAGTAGGCGTGTGAAGTAGGGAACAAGTATCGGGATTCATCCGATTCTTTTCTTGCAACACAGGCAAAGGCTCTGCTAAAAGCCGTGACAGGCCTTGTTCTCCTCCTGTGGTTGAAGTCAGGGGGGAGAACTGTCACCACACGAACTGCCAGTACGCGAAAATGTTTTATTTGCGTAGTGACTGTAAACCATCAGTCTGGTATATGACTTACGAGCACTACATTGAATGATAGAAAAAAAAATACCTGGAGACATATTATCGAAGTTGAAGTCCCCACAGATAACATCGAAGGCAACGATGTCTGCGGGCTTCTTCGTCCTCTCTTGAAAGCGCCTTACGAAACACAGTGTTTCTGTGAGTTGGCTGTATAGCACCGGGTCAGTTTCTTGGTAAGCTTGTAAATGTAAGTTAGCCACATATCCAACTCGTCGAAGCTGATCGCGGCCTCGATACAGTTCAACGGAAAAACACAAGACACCATAAGAAACGACTTTGGCAAATGCAGTCCGATAAGAAAAAACATGAAAATCGGCAGCGAGGATACGGTAGCGACTCGCTACAAAGAGTCCACTTCCCATCATGCACTTATTCGTGTTCCATGAAAATTTACCGACATCGAAGAGGAAATATTCGTATTTTGATGATAAGGTTTCGACGAGAGTTCCGGCGTGGTACCGCTCCCATACTTCCTGGAGGCATAGTATATCTGACTGTGGGAATTTCTCAAAAATGGCATCGGATGTCTGATCACTCAGGTTCACAATTGCATGAGGCATTTGATCCACGATACGCTCTCCAATAGTGCTTGCGCGTTGCCACGTGTCTTTACAGTTGTTGTATCGCGATATGATCTCGGGGGCTAGGAGAACGTTCGAGGAAGTAATTGTGATTATTTTTGGTCTGGAAGGGGACCTTGACAGCAGGTCAGCTTTGTACCGTAAAAAGGAGTATGGCTTTTGGTCGAAAAAGGTGCAAGCGAATATCCAAGTCAATAGCCCTCCTATTCCTATGGGTGTACACCAGACCAACAAGACACCATATAGAGCTGCTTTGAAATATTTTATATCATTATTTGGTTTTCTTTCACTTGTTATAGTATAGAAGCAGGCAACGAATGAATTGAACATGTACCACCACAAGTTAAGAGATGCAAATCCAATCTGGAAGAGTCCAGCGAGTAAGCTGTTACTGTAACGCGGCGTCGACACTTGGAAGTTATCCTTCCTCATCTTTCACTGAATTTATCACACAGTATCGGAACTACAGGTTCTTCACGTAATGCTATTTATGTGTGGCTTAAGTCACTGTGTCTGTATGATTTATCTTGTTTCCATGGGTCCTATTCGAAGTTGGACTTCGTCCTTGAAAAAGGTTACGTCATTAACACGAAAAGAGTCGGCCGTTTCTTTTTTTTGCCTACATAAATTACGCAGCGATAGGCTGTCCACCGGAGATTTTTGTCCGTGCTGTCAGGAGCGGTATGAAGAGCTTGGACATGGGGGTGGAGCGACAACCACAATATAGGACTGGCGGATGCCCGACAGGCCTCAAGATTTATACCGGTTAAAAACACTAGACAAGAAACCCAGCAGCGTTTCCACTTTGACGGATTTATCCGTCAAAAACGGATTTCTTGGGTCTTTGACGGATGAGAATTTGATTTGACGGATTTCCGGATTTTTGACGGATTTTTGAAGATCATGAAAAGTCTGAAGTTCTACTTCAACGTTTCCACTTTGACGGATTTTTCTTCAAAATCGGACTTCTTGGGTGCTTGACGGATGAGAATTCGATTCGTGGGATTTACGGATTTTTGAAGATCGTGCCTAAAATCTTAAATTCTGCTGTTTTCTGAATCTTTCACCATTTGAGGAAGAGGGAATTTCATGAACAGTTTATCATCAAATACTAATCTTTGATGAATTAATCTCGTCATTCAGACACCGAACTGATTCCTCCACAATTAACAGAAAATCGTTAAAACGACACTGGCGACCAAAGCTTAATTTTCGCCTTGTGACTCACAGTCTGAACACAGCGTATATAGTGCAAAGTTCTGTATTTTAGCAGAAAACTGGTTTTCGACATTTTCACCTGCGGTGCAGAGTTTCCCAGTATTTTAGCACAAAAGAGGTTTACTTTCATAGGCATGTATTTTGGGATTCGAGCCACATTAAAGGCAAGACTTTGAATGGGAAGTAGTTAAATTTGGCCAAAAATAAGTGGACTTTAAAAATTTTGCCTGCGGCGCTCAGTTATTTTGTTCAGTGAGGTAAGCCTGCCTTTAGGAGCTGCATCCGGGGCTTCGCTCTATTCACTGAAAGCCTAAATGAAGGGGATGTTACAATACATAGTAGGCTATTACGATCGACCGTTTGCCTAACTTTATAAAAATCAGTTTTAATAGGTCTTGAAATCTCTAAAAAAAAAAATCATTGTGGTGTTGCGTTTCGTGTCTATTCTTTCTAGCCGGTATAATTCTTTAGCTTTTCCGGCCATGAACCAATCAAATGTCTTGATACGGCCCCCCTTCCCCCATACTCACGCAATTATTTAATTATTTTGTTATCTTGAGTCTTTTCTGATATCAAGAATTTCAAAATGAGCACGTCATTGTGTCCCTAACAACTTCCTTCTACTGCTGCTTACCGTAGGATTTTTTTTTGACGGATTTCTGACCGGTTTTTTTACGGAAAATTTGACGGATTTCTCGTTCTTGGTCGTCGGGATTTTTGCGGATTTTTTGACTACCAGAACGGAAAACCTGCCATCACGAAGTGGAAACACTGAAAGAAGCTTAACCACATTTTGTATCAAGGCACAGCTTTCACAGTTGACATGGACAGAAAAGGGGGCAATACTGTCTTCTCCGTATCGTTTATTTTGCACTAGAATGCCAACTCTGGCCATACTTTCATCTCATTAACAAGACCAAAGGTTTCGATGGGATCCCACAAATTTAATGTTTGATCCAGACAATTGGGTCTTATCTTCGCCAGGCTAATCATCTGAGAAAACCAAGTTCAGATATACCTCTATCAGCCATATCTATTTTGACGATACTGATCTAAACTTCCTGCTTTACTTCTGCCAAATTGCCGGTTTCGGCCGAATTCTTACTTACTTGTACTTGTATCAGGACACAGGCTGCGAGCCTTCCCTGGCATCCAAGAGTTGTTCCACAGTAGAGTACCATCCTTGGCGGTCTTGGGTCCATTCCTGATTAAGATCAAGCCAGTTTGCGTCCCATCTCCTTCCAAAACGGCGGAATCCTCCTATGGGTTCTAGATCGGCCTTGACGCAGGCGAGCCACGTTTTGCGCTGTCCTCCTTGGCGTTTCTTCCACCCGGGAAGAGGCTGGCAGTGGAGGGCCTTTCTTCGGGTGGGCGGCGTTGGACGTGCCCATACCAGCGTAACCGGCGTCTCTTGATGATCGACCCGATGTCAAGGCGTTGGGAGCATGATCGGCGGAGATCCGCGTTGCTCATACGGTCGGACAGTCTGACACCAAGGATCCTCCGGAGGCAAGAGTGGTCGAAGACGTTGAGGTCGTGTACTTCAGAAGCTTTAAGTGTCCAGGACTCGCAGCCATATAAGAGAACCGATCTGACAAGGGCCTGGTAGATCCGGATTTTGGTACGCAGCCGGATTTGGCGTTTCCGCCATAGGCAGATGTTAAGCTGCGCGAAGACTCTTGCTGCAGAAGCGATTCGTGTTTGAATTTCTGTCGAGCTGCTCCCGTTGGCGTCAATCAGAGATCCAAGATACTTGAACTCGTCAACCACCTCGATTACTTCTTGTTGAAGGTAGATAGACTGAACCTGGTTGGGCGAGTCGGACCTGAGGATCTTTGTCTTCGGAATGCTGATTTTGAGGCCCATTGGTTGAGCTGTGAATGCAACTTCGGAGAGCATGTCTTGGGCTTCTGTGGCAGTTCCAGACAGGAGGCCAATGTCGTCTGCGTAGTCAAGGTCGCTCAGGTTGAAGCCAGGACTGACCTGTACTCCAGCAAAACCAGACATGGCCTTGGACATAATCCAGTCAATAACGAAATTGAAGAGTACAGGCGACAGAACGCAGCCCTGTCTTACCCCGTGTTCTATGAGGAACATTGCAGAGAGCTCTCCATTGACCTGGATCTGGGCACGAGTGTTAGCGTAGTACGCTTTGATCAGACGTATCAGCTTGTCAGGAACTCCATCTTCAGTCATAGCTAACCAGATGCCGTCTCTAAGGACCGAGTCGAATGCTCTAATGAAATCTATGAAGACGCCGATCGTGAACTGCTGGTGTTTCGCTCTGTGCTCCAGGATTTGCCTTAGAGTGAACAGTTGGTCAATGCACCCCATGCCCGGTCGGAAACCAGCTTGATTCGGTCTGGTTCTTGAGTTGCGGTGGGAGCTAAACCGGCTGAGGAGGATGATCGTGAAGATTTTAGCTGCGATGCAGATTAGCGATATTCCTCTGTAATTCTTGCATTGGGTGGCATCTCCCTTTTTGAAAACAGGCAGGATTTTTGAATCACGCCACTCTTGGGGGAACTGTTCTTCATTCCAGATTTTAACAACCAGGCCGTGCAACTTCTCTGTTAACAGAGGACCTCCCTCTATTAAAGAGCTCAGCAGATATGGCATCAGGTCCAGGTGCCTTGTGCCTTTTGAGTTTTTTTTATAGCTGACTGGGTCTCGAGGAGGTCAGGTGGTTCAATATTAACAGAGCGATACGCGTCAGGTGGCGAGTAGGGGGGCTGCGGGGATGGAGGTGGCGCAGGGGGTGGTGAGACGGGGTTGAGAAGGCTCTGGACGTGTTCTTTCCAGCGGTCTACCACTCTGTCTTTCACCGTGATGATTTTGCCGTCTTCATCCTGCACTGATGTGGTGATGACGTTTTTCCCAGAACCTTTGGCTTCCTTAAGCAATTGGAAGAGCTTTCGCGTGTCGGATCTTGATGCGGCGTCTTCCATGTCTTTAGCAACGTTCTCCCAGTACTGCTGTTTGTCTTTTCGTGCTGACCGATGGCATTCTCTCCGAAGTTTTTTAAATTCTTCGGTTTTCGAGTAGCCCATTGTTTGTTTCGCCTCTGCGAGCTTTATCGTTTTCTCAGAAATCCACCTCTTCCTATGCCGCTTTTGGTGGCCCAGGGTGGCTTCGGCGGAAGATTTAACAACATCTCGAAGGCTTAGCCAATCTTCTTCAATGCCCGAAGGCTCTTCCACCTCGAGTGCTGAGAATCGGTTATAAAGCTCGGTTCTAAAGGCTTCCTTCACGGCTGGGTCCGGCCGAATTCCAAGCGAACTATATACTTGTCCAGCAAAAAAAAAAGATAGTTCAGAAACGAATTCAGTGTTTCTCCGTATCCCTGTAAAGAACATCTAATCAACTTCGAACAAGACCAAAGGTTTCGATGGGATCCCAAAAATTCAATATTTGATCCAGACAATTAAGTTTTGTCTCCGCCAGATTCCTTGAACATGTTTACTCTTAAAATTTAGAAACAGATTAAGGCGAAATAGCTAATCATCTGAGACAAGATCAAAGATTTCGATGGGATCCCAAAAACTTAATATTTGATCCAGACAATTGGGTCTTGTAGATATCCAGTCTTCGCCAGACTACATGAACATTTTTAATATTAAAACTTAGAAACAGATTAAGGTCAATGGTGTTGACGAAATTGATCAAAATTTCCTGCCTCAGGCTATACTACTGTCAAATTTCTGGTTTCAGCCGGATTCCGGTCGAAGGATATGTCCAGGTAGAAAATGATTGTCATATACGGACTCAGCAGGTCTGCCTACCCCTAAATCGACTATCTCATTAGCTTTCAAAACCAGATCCAGTCTTCGCCAGGCTAATCATCTGAGAAAATCAAGTTCAGATATACCTTTATAAGCCATATCTATTTTGACGATACTGATCGAAACTTCCTGCTTTACTTCCGCTTTACTTCCTGCTTTACTTCCGCCGAATTCCGAGCGAACTACTTGTCCAGCCAAGAAAAGATAGTTCAGAAACGAATTCAGCGCATCTCCTTATCCCTATACAGAACATCTAATCAACTTCAAATAAAACTTTAACTTATAAAAAAATCCGGTTTCAACCGGATTCCGGACGAGCTATATGTCCGGGTAAAAAATGATCATATACAGATCATATACAGATTCACCGTCTCTTCTTACCCTCAGATCTGTCATCTAATCAACTTCGAATACAAATTTTACTTTTACAAATTTTTCCGGTTTCGGCCGGATTCCGGGCGAACTACTTGTAGGGCGAGAAAATGGTTTTCACCATCGTGTTCAGCATGTCTTCTTACCCCTAAATCGAACATCTAATCAACTTCAAGTAAAACTTTTGCTTTTAACAAATTTTCCGATTTCGGCCGGATTCCGGGCTAACTACTTGTCCGGCGAGAAAATGGTTGTCACCATCGTGTTCAGCATGTCTTCTTACCCATAAATGAACATCTAATCAACTTCAAACACAAATTTTGCTTTTATCAAATTTTCCGGTTTTCGCCGGATTCCGGGCGAACTACTTGTCCGGCAAGAAAATGGTTTTCACCATCTTGTTCAGCATGCCTTCTTACCCCTATATCGAACATCTAATCAACTTTAAATAAGACTTCTACTTTTAACAAACTTTCCGGTTCTGGCCGGATTCCGGGCGAACTAAATGTCCGGCGAGAAAATGGTTTTCATATTCGTGTTCAGCGTGTTTTCTTACCCCATAATCAACTATCACATTAGCTGTTTAAAAATATTTCACTTGCCCCTTAATTTGAACCCCCTCCCCCACCCCTAAATGTAGAGCTAGAGGGCCCATCTACGAACTCGACCTTACTCTTGACCCAAAGAATGCTCACACCAAGTTTCATCAAAATATCTCATTCCCTTCGAGAGTTATCGTGCTTACAGACGGACGGACGGACGGACGGACGGACAGACGGACGGACAGACGGACGGACAGACGGACGGACGGACGGACGGACGGACAGACGGACGGACGGACGGACGGACGGACAACTTTTGCGATGTCATAGGTATCCGTCACTAACGTTTTGGGATCCCAAAAACCAAGTTCAGATATGGATTCATCATGTGTGTTTGTTTACCCCTAAAAGTCATATCTGTTTTGACGAAACCGATCGAAACGATCCTGCCTTACTTCTACCAATTTACCGGTTTCGGCTAAATTCCGGAACTACTTGCCCGGCGAAAAAATAAAGCTCACAAACGAATTCAGCATATCTCCTTACCGGCCTATATCCAACATCTAATCAACTTCAAATAAAAATTTAACTTATAGCAAACTTTCCGGTTTCAGCCGGATTCCGGACGAACTATATCAGTCAAGCACAAATCCTCAATTTTTGGGCATGGTGCCCCAACGTCAGGGCATGCCCCAAGGTATGGGCATGGTGCCCATACGTTGGGGCACCATGCCCTGGAGCATGGGCATGGTACTAGCATGGCACCCCCATGATATTTGGTTGAACTGAGATTGATTAGATACCTAAATAGGGCTGTCTTCCTGTCCTAGACCACAAGATTTAGATACCTGATCTTATGTTCTATCCAACCTCTTTTTCCAATTTTAAAAATATTAGAGAACTTCCAAGAAATTTAGCCATGAATGAATTCCACTTGTTCCCTGGAAATGGATAGGTAAACCAATAGGAACAAGACCAAAGGTTTCGGTGGGATCCCAAAAATTTAATATTTGACACAACTACGTCTTCTCTACGCCAGACCCAGTCTTCGCCAGGCTAATCATCTGAGAAAATTAAGTTCAGATATACAGATATACCTGTATAAGCCATATTTATTTTGACGATACTGATCGAAACTTCCTGCTTTACTTCTGCCGAATTTCCGTTTTCGGCCGAATTCCGAGCGAACTACTTGTCCAGCCAAAAAAAGATAGTGCAGAAACGAATTCAGTGCATCTCCTTATCCTTATAAGGAACCTCTAATCAACTTCAAATAAAAATTTAACTTATAAAAAAAAATCCGGTTTCAACCGGATGGACGAACTATATGTCCGGGTAAACAAGTTCACATATACCTCAGATATACCAGTCTTCGCCATCTCCTTATCCCTATAAAGAACACCTAATCAACTTCAAATAAAACCTTAACTTGTAAAAAAAAATCAGGTTTCAACCGGATTCCGGACGCACTATATGTCCGAGTAAAAAACGATTGTCATATACAGATCCAGCGTCTCTTCTTACCCATAAATCTGTCATCTAATCAACTTCAAATACAAATTTTACTTTTAACAAATTTTCCGGTTTCGGCCGGATTCTGGGCGAACTACTTATCCGGCGAGAAAATGGTTTTCACCATGGCGTTCAGCATGTCTTCTTACCCCTAAATCGAACATCTAATCAACTTCAAGTAAAATATTTGCTTTTAACAAATTTTCCGATTTCGGCCGGATTCCGGGCTAACTACTTGTCGGGCGAGGAAATGGTTTTCACCATCGTGTTCAGCATGTCTTCTTACCCCTAAATCGAACATCTAATCAACTTCAAATACAAATTTTGCTTTTAACAAATTTTCCGGATTTCGCCGGATTCCGGGCGAACTACTTGTCCGGCGAGAAAATAACTTTCATATTCGGATTCAGCGTGTCTCCTTACCCCTAAATCAACTATCTAAAAAGCTTTCAAAAAATATTTTTTTTGCCCCTTAATTTGAAACCCCTCCCCCACCCTCAAATATAGGGCTACAGAGCCCATCTTCGAACTTGACCTGTACTTTGACCCAACCAATCCTCCCGCCAAGTTTCATCAAAATATCTCAATCCCTTCGAGAGTTATCGTGCTTACAGACAGACGGACAGACGGACAGACGGACAGACGGACAGACGGACAACTTTTGCGATGTCATAGGTATCCGTCACTAACGTTTTGGGATCCCAAAAAGTGGCCTTCATTAAAAAAAAACTCGACCTTGCTCTTGACCCAAAGAATCCTCACACCAAGTTTCATCAAAATATCTCATTCCTTTCAAGAGTTATCGTGCTTACAGTCGGACAGACGGACAACTTTGCGATGTCATAGGTATCCCTCTACTTACGTTTTGGGATCCCAAAAAGCAGACTAAGCTATCTTATAGAAATAAAGAGAAATCTAAAAAGCCTGCGTCCGATGCCACGTCCGATTAAACCTTTTTGTCTTCTGGGAAAAGTTGAAGATGACAGTAGCCTACTGTAGGTCGATATTTTTCACTTTGGATAAAACGATATCGAAATTTCAGGAAAGTTCGACCTAAAATACTAAAAAAAAATGGAGAACGAAAATTTTGGTCAAAGAGCCGTTTGCATCACGTTTCGTAACACAAACTTCAATTAATAAAAAAATCAGATGCTCCAGCTTCAGGGGTTGCAAACAGTTCATCTTCTGACATTCAACTATAGAGGGCGAGAATAAACTGAACGTGTCGAAATACCATTTGGTCCGATACGTTGATATACAAAATCACCCAACACCAGATCTGCACCAGAAGTCTTTGACCAATCTTTGACCAGAGTGACCAGGTGACAGATATGAGGCGGGACTCCTGCGATATGTCGAGAGTGACACAGAGCAAAATAACACTAGGGAGTAGCGCCAAGACCTATCCTTTCCATGCTCCGCAAACGGGCCATAGTCGTAGGTCTGTACACATCTTGGAAACTGGGGAGGTTGTATCTTTTTTGCTGTATTCAGAATATGAAGTTATTGGAGCCAGCGCTGGTGCACGACTGATTGAATTTGAGTAGGGACGTTCAGTATCGCTAGATTCGCTAGTGGTGCTAATGTCGCTGCTATTCGAGTGTGTGTCAATTCTTTCAAGTCTTGGCGCGACTCCCTACACTGTAAAAAGTTTTACGACACTTTCTCTAGAAAACGTCGCCATCACAACACTTTCAAGAAAATCTGTTGAAAATCTCACTGTTGTCCCAACAAAGTGTCTGCGAAGCAACATTTTCATAAAAAATGTCTTGCTTTCAACACTTTCCCCACGAAAATGTTGGGTTCTGAAAAAGCGTCTGTAGAGCGAGAGAACACATACTACAGAAAATGTTGAAAATAAGAAAACGTCGTGGTAGGGTTAAGAAAGAGGAGTTGAACCTTGGAAAGTGTCTTAAAATGTAAGAAAGTGTTACACACAAATTTTGTGTCGTTACTTCAATCTGCGGAAAATGTCTGCAGCTTAGAAAAGTGTTGTGACTGTACATTCGTCGATACAAGATCTTTTTGGAAAGTGTTAGCAGTTCCGAAGAATGGTGTCGTCCGACGAAAATGTCAGCGCCTTCGGAAATGTTGAGCCATTCGAGTCTGAAAACTGATTGCGTCCAAGAAAGCGTTGCACTTCTAACAATTGTTTGAATTGTTTAGCTTGTTGCTATGCTGATTAAGGGGTTCGCAACTATGATCTTTAAAGCGTGAGCGCCATTCACTGCTCCACAAATGGAACTGAGTACCGTTTCAACATGGCACAAGCGCCTGGCACGGATTCTGGAACTGCCAGGTGCACGATTGCTCATACTCCACAAAACTAATTTCAGGGAATTGACCCTCACTTTAGAATTCCGAGCCATACAATGTTCGACAAAAAGGTCCATCAAGGTTTCCTATGCACATGATAGGGTCTCAAGTCCCATCTCAACTCGAAGTCGAATGGATTTTAGAGATTTTGTGCGGTTGGGCCTGACGTCACTCCAGTGCAGGAAATCCAACGCTAAAAGTGTAAAGGTTAAACGCTCGCATTTATCTTGAATTCTTTCGTTTATGTCAGGCTTATTGTAACAGCCTATGCATCATGTTAAACTTATTGCTGCAGTTCTTTGTCATCTTGAAGCTTGTACTCTGCGAGGGGTTGCCCACTCTCGATTTTAGTGTACAGCAAGTGCCCGGTGCCGCGATGCCTGGTCGGTGCCGGCACCGGCTGAAACAAGCCGGCACCGGCTGTCACGTGTTAAAACATCAAAATAAGCATTTTTAGAAGCGTTTGAAAGATGAATCGCCTAATTTATTGTCGGCACCGGTGCCGGCACCGCCTATATCGCTGGTGCCGGCCGGTGCCGCGAAAGGCTGTACAGCAGGTGCCGGGGAGTGGGCAACCCCTCGGTACTCTGTCGCATTCTTCGAAAGAATAGGCATTAACTCGTTTTCTTGAGTTCATGTTTGCTATTTTTTTAAACTGAAAATTTGAAATGAAGTTTCGTTCGTTCAAGTGTCTTCCAAAATTCAAATCGAGTTCTAGACGAGGGGTTTGTCCATTCTTGGTTTTAGTGTACAGCAAATGCACGGTAGCCGATCGGTGCTGGAACCCGGCTGACAACAGTCGGCACCGGTTGCCACGTGGCAAAATCAGCATTTCTAGGAGTGACGTATCCGTTTTGCACTGTCAAATATGATTCGCAGTCAGCTTGGGCTGACGGAATATCTGAACCCGAAGTACGGAACTTCAAATCGCCCAGACAAGTACCCGAAGAAAAGACATGGGACTGCAAAAGCAAAATGCAAAAGAATCTCTACCCTTTCGGCGACCGAATGGAGCAGCAAAAGCAGCAGCCGCGTCCAAAATGAAATCACAGAACCAGCTTTAACTCCAAGCGGTTTTCAGGGAAGAAGTTCACAATATTTAAGGAGGAATCTTAAATTGTGTTTTTCACAGGCTCATTTTCCAGCTTGAGCCTGAAGAGGACCCTTGCCAAGAAGAGCCGAAATATAGCTTTAATGAAAGGCGTATTCTCGCCGTTCCCCGGGGACTCCTCGGGGAATCGAAGGGAACGGCGAGAAAAGAGGGAGTCACTCCACGCGGACTCTGCATACGGAAAACAGCGAAATTACGGAGAATGCTTCTAAAATGGATTTTGTTCGAAAGAAAATATGCACTTGATGACATTTATCTGAATCCAATTTATTTTTTATTTTGTTTACCTTGATTGTTTTTAATTATTTTACATTGCGCCAGCACCAGCAAAAATTGAGTCCCCTCCGAATCTGAAACGTAGTCCTTTTTGATGATGGTAATGATAATCGGAGCATTCCCCGTCCGTGGGGACTCGCGAGAATACAGGGAGTGAGTCCCGGAGACAAACAAAAACGCGGGGACTCCTCAAGTGGAGTCCTCGGGGAACGGCGAGAATACGCCTATGTAGCTAACGTAACCGTTTTGCACTGTCAAAGATGATTCGCACTTCGCAGTCAGCTTGGGCTGAAGGAATATCTATCATAAATTCTGGAATTTCAGAATCGCCTTTTATCTGATTAGTTTAGCTTTGGCTGGAAGCTCAGATCAAGAAAACTATAAGAAGGAACTCACTGCTGTGTTCTCTGGCTATTCTGCGTGACCTGATGTTATTTCGGTTGTATTTTCTGTGGATTCGTGCTGTACAAAGGTGTAAAAAAATCTACGATATCAGCCAAAAATTAAACAAAAATACTTAAATTTTCTCTTTTATTTCATAATAATTTTGGCCTTATTTGGATGAAAAGATGATACTTTTCGAAGATTTTTCAGTAGCAGAAAGAGAACATTAGGGAATTTTCAAGAAAAAGAAAGTCGCAGCACAGCCCGCATAGAATTCAATTAATTCGAAAAAAGTTCGAAAGGAAGGAGTCAGAGGACGAAAGGGTTGGAGCCCAAGTGCCAGAAGTTATTTGGATTAGAATCTGAGTGTTCTGTGTTCTGCTTCTCTAAAGGTATTCAAGATTGTGAATACCAAAGGTGAATACTGCCAAGGAGCCATTAAAAGGCAATTGTTCCAAACAATCCCAAGTGGGATTGTTTTTGGATTTCATTAATTTCTCATGCCAGTGACCCATTGTGGCCATGGACCTTCTTTTGACAGGCAAAGATGCTGGTGCCTGGATGGTTGGTGCTCCAAAAAGTAGGTAATTTATAAGTATTGCAGTAGTGGTTTGCTTAGGCCAGGGCTAGGCTATTTTTTGAACACTTGGAAATGTCGGACCGGTGTCGGACCACCTTCTGTTAGACTTTGAATTTGATTAGACCACCTTTGATGCTTAGGCAAAAAAAGATTTGGCGGAAAAGCGATGCTAAGCCGATGATTTGGGCTAAGCCTTAGCATCGCTCAGGCATCGCTTCAGCAGTTCAGTTCAGCATCGCTTTGCCCAAATCTTGAGCTGTCGATTTTTGCCAAGTGTGAACAGGTGAGTGGTACCTAAATTAACCTAAGTAAATCGATATTATCTAAGAGGCAAGTGTTTCAGCTCAACTTGTTCTTTATTTTAATTTGGTGTGCCTTGTTTACCTTCTTATATGACTATGAGACTTAAGAGTTAAGGTACACATCGGGGCAGCATCGGGGTACCGTGTAGGAGAGGTCAGGGACAGGTATCCAACCTCAGACAAGATTTCAAATTTCCAGAGAAACCTTTCTTTAGTGAAATCTGTCTGGCTTAAAAAGGAACCAATATATGACAAACATACTAGATTGAAGCTAGGCTAATAGAATGGTTTACATATTGGGGAAATAAATTTCAATATTTCTATGTAGGCTAGTTAAACATAATTTTACCTGAGGTCAGATTGCTTGCAAAGTATCGTAATGAATGATAGTTACTAAAGTTAATAACCAGAAAATCCCTTTTTAAACCAGGTTCAAAACAAAGGAAATAAAATAATTCTAAGATTTTGGGGCATAAATGTTGAAAAAAAATTCAGATTTTGCTTCTTGACTAGCCTACATGTATCAGGACAGCATGGAAATTTCATTTTAAACATTTTTGCAGCAGAATTCGAGGTTGTGTAAAAACGAGGTCACTTACCCCATTCTACCACAAATCCCTCATTTTTGGATAGGCCTACTATATGCCAAATGCTGGGTAGCCTATATCTAGCATTTGGCATAGCCTATGCCTAATGCTGGATACCCTATGCCAAATGATGGATGCATGTTGGTAACCCGACCCTGACCTACCTCAACATAAAGGAGTTGTGAAGGCTGAATTTTAACTTCACTCAGATCATCAATATTTTTCTGGCTTACAGTACACATCACCTGACATAGTGTATCCAGTGTTAGGCATAGGGTATCCAAAAATCAGGGATTTGTGGTTGACTGAGTTACCCCTCCTGTAATTAGCTGCGTTTTTTGCCATCATCCAGTTAACCGACCTACAAGATTTCCCACAATGTCACATGCCTCTAGACCTGCTCTAGATCCAGTCCAGACCTGGTCGAGGCTACCTACTGTTCCTAACCTTTTTGGCTACTGTATGCACCAGTGCACGATTCCAATCAAGTTTGACTAGGCTGGCCTAGGATGAGTTCTTTCTGGACTGATAATGGCAGTTTCGTAGCCTACTCTGATAATCATGTAAGCACGGTCATAGAGTTAGAAACAGATATGAAACAGGAGATAGATCCATAACAGGATGAAATAGTTAGGTCAAAACATTCAGTCTAAAGTCTCTGATCCTGCTCCAGTCTTGTCGACAGGTTCAGATTGTGTGAGGCCTCCAAAAAGAGGAGTTTGAAACAATCTAGTACACTAAGCCCCTTTTTGGTACTCATGCTGAAACCCTTGTGAGCATGGTACTAATACCTATCTTCAGTTCAATTCAGCTTACTTCAAAAACGGGAAGCGGACAAGCCAAATATTCGTTCAGTTGTCAGTAAATATATATATACAATTTATACTCAACACTTACGAATTAAAATAAAAGTAAAGATCTAATCAATATCAGGTACATAATGACTGACTATGTGTACCGCTTATTGGCTAGATGCGTATCCTACTAGTATACGCTACAGTCCTTTTGTAACTAAACAA
The DNA here is from genome assembly GCA_023053555.1 of Branchinecta lindahli. NCBI lineage: Eukaryota > Metazoa > Arthropoda > Branchiopoda > Anostraca > Branchinectidae > Branchinecta > Branchinecta lindahli. The sequence goes on from JAKZAO010000001.1 coordinate 10,288,312, forward strand.
ACCAAGTCTTCATTTCTATCTTGAAATTCATATACTAGTAGCCTACCCTTCTGGTGTATGAGGGTTTCAAATAGGCTATGTGTGAGTACCATGGTCACACCTGCGAGCATGCCCCAGGGTTTGAGCATGGGTATCAAAAAAGGGCCTTGTGTACTTGATTGGTTCAGAATGATCTGATTTCTAATGCACATTATGCAATGCTTTTTTGTAGGCTACAGGAGGAGTATCCAACCTTGAATAAAATTTTTAATTTCCATAAAAGTTTTCCTTTAAGAGAGATCTGTCTAGTTTATAAAAAAAAAAACTAAAGAATTAGGCCTACAGAAATACTAGTTTGAAGCTATAACAATGCTGAATTCCATACAGGACCATCCCATTCTCTTCTCAGCTCAAATTCCATAGTGTACTAATTTATAAAATGATGAAAAAGAAAGAGTTGACAACAGAAATACACCTCTTAAGAAGGTTTAAAGCGATGACAAAAGGCAAATAATTGGAACAGACTGGGAGTAAATTGCATTGTGAGAATGCTGCTGGAGAGTTGAGAGCAATGAAATATTTTTCTTGGAGACTAGCCAATCACAAGTAGGCTAGATGAAACATTAATAACATTCAGATTCAGACATGCGACTTATTAACCCTTGTGTAAATGTTCCTATTTTTTTTAAAGGAAGAATATCTCACTGCATGGAGCCTGTATAAGTAACAGTTGGACCTTTCCTGGATGCTGCAAAAGTATGGGTAGCCTACGTAAGTTTATTAATTTTTTAGAGAATTTTCACTTCAGTTAGCAATAGCAACAAGCCTTGTATTTTTTCTGTTACGAAACCTGTTGCCCCAGTCTACCAGAAACCCCTGATTTTCGGATTCCCTTTTGCCAAATGCTAGGTACATCTGGCGTTACTAACCCAATCAGATATTGATGATTTGAACGAAGCTCAGAAATCAACCTATCAAAACCCCTTTATATTGGATCAGGCCAGGGTTAGGGTACCAACAGGCAACAGGTATACAGCCTTAGGCAGAGGCCAAGCCAAACCCTAGATATAGCCAGCATTGGGCATAAGGGTGTCCACAATTCAGGGTTTTTTGCGGTAGACTGTACTAGCCTATAGGCTATATTAAACAATCAACAATGGCAAAAAATGGAAAGTCAGCTGTAATGTTTATGGGCTCTTTCTGGACTTGAAGAAACGAGTCTGCAATAATTATCCTTACATATATTTGTTTCCCAGCCAGCTTAGGTTCAAGGAGTATTTATGCTGTTGCTATTAGTTACCATCAGTTTCAAATAATTGGACAATATCAATTTTGCTCCATTGAGTGGCTGATAATAGGAAATACCTTTCTTCAGAAAAAAAGAGTGCAGTAACACCCAGGCACGTACGCAGGGGGGGGGGCCTCCGTGCCCGGGCCCCCCCCCCGAAACTCCGCATTTTCTGTGTCATGCCTACTTCTACAGCATGTGTTGAGAGGTCATTTTCCTCAATGAAAAGGCTAAAAACCTATCTCCGCAGCCGAATGGGAGAAGGTCGATTAAATGGCTTGGCACTTTTTGAACGTCCATCGAGATGTTTCTGTATCAGTGGATGAGGTTCTGGAAAAGTTTGCTCTTAGCTCTGCTCGTCGGTTGCTTTTGGTTTTTGTAGATGTTACATAATATAATGCGCCTTTTATATACTGTTTTGAAGGATTGGGCCCCCACCGAAAAAAATTCCTGCGTACGTGCCTGGTAACACCCTTCACCCTGGGGTACCACCGTGGTACCCCCCCCCCCCCAGGAAACATGTCTGACAAAACTCTAGAAATAAAAATACATTTTGTGAAACTCTATACAGAGATGGGCGGCCAGCGAGCCTATCTTTGTTTGTCACGCGTTCCTTTAGGGCTATTCCTTCCCTCGCGGTCAAAACTGCAGTTTCAATTCCTATTTCCTATATGTTTTCGCTCGGGGGGGATTGGTTGGGGGGGTCGCAAGGTTGAAAGAAATTTTTCAATCAGTGGCGCGAAACACACTCACATGGAGATCGGAAAATTTCTTAGAGGGGAAGAGGGGAGAGGAAAAGAAAATTCACAGTCAGTGGCGCGAAATACACTCACATGGCGACCGGAAAAATCCTTAAAAGGAAGGGGTGGGAAAAAGAAAATTTGCAGTCAGTGGCGCGACACACACTCGCATTTCGGGAGAGGGTGGTACCGGCAGGGGGGGGGGGGAGGTCGCCTAGACCCGTCGAGTGAACGAACCGGTAGCCACAGGAAACCTTTTCAAGTTTATTAATCTTCCCTCTCTTTCTAGATCGGAAACATCGTGCCGGAATGTCCGGAGGTCGGTGTCGCAGGCCATGCAGACACCGACGCTGAAACTAATGAATTCGTAAATGGAGTGACGCGTATGCGAGTTAAATTACAAAACACAAAGCTTTCATCTTTCACGACTGACCTGGGAGGCCGAATCGGAGGAGAGGTAAAGATAAGAATATTGTTTCTTAAAGCACAACTCTTACTAGAAAGTTTCTTTTCATGATGAAATGGCTCAGAAATAATATTTGCTTTTTTGCAGATATAGATATCTGAAAAAGTCGTCTCACTTTCATCAGTTTTGTCAAATTGGTGGGAAAGAAGTTTGGCACTTAGTGATGTGACTGGATATCAGTTTTTCTTTTGGGATGACTTCGAAAAGCGCAGTTTTGGCAATTGTCGTTTTTGCAGAGCAAACGTATATCAGATACCATGGTAACTGCAAAAACGACTAATTTCAGAACTTGTTACCGTGGTATCTGCAAAAACGCAACTATTGTTTTTCGAAAATGCCATCACGTCCCACATTGAATCCGCGTTAAATTAGCCCTTGTCGACTCTATTCATCCTTGCCGCACTTTGACTCGGATGCCGGACATAAAATAATTAAAAACTGAACGTGTCATGGTTTAAAAGTGGGGAAACCAAGCAAAATAAAAGAAGTTCAAAACAGACGATAGACTTGACGGTGTAACGTGTCTTCCAAAGTGAAAAACAACATTTTGAAGTTTCTCGTGACTACGGCACGACCGAAAAAACGCTAAAAATGCGTAGGTAGCCCACAAACGGAAACAATGGTGAAAGGTGGAGTTTTCAGAAGCTTTTATTTTCAAAAGGGATCTAGATATAATAGAAAAGACAGAATAAGCAAGAGTGGTCCTTTAAGTTAAATATTGCGTCATATGATGGTAGTGCCTGAATGATGAAGAAATGACGTTAATTGACTAAAGTAAGCCAGATCTAGACTTGCTGTTAAAACAGTTCACATAAATCGTGCTGAAATAGTTCTTTAAAGCATCCGTGCCAGTATCTACGTCCATTCATTCTTTGTCCCCATGCCCGTTGTGTATTTCAGTCGCTGAATTCTCTTTACATATTTTTTTTTTCGCGGAATAACATGATGACGACGTGCACGGTAATAGGAAATACTATAGTCTGACCTATTACCTTTTTTGGGCATAGGCTATGTTTTGTCCTGATCAGGATTCGAACGCTCGAAGTTAGAGAGTCAGTAAGCCAGTTTAGCCAAAAGTCTCAGAATTTCCCAATGTTATTTCTTGGTTTTCAGGCTTTGAAAATGCGAAGAAAATAGGTGCAAAACTATTCAGACCTTTCTATCTCCAGTTTTAGAAAGAATAGGCTACACGCCGTTACTGGCTTCTCCAGCAAATCTTTCGCCATCTAAGCACAAATGACCATGTTTTGGTCAGCTGTTTATTATCACCCCGAAGAACGACCATAATTCCTCTACGTGGTTGCGTTACGAACAGACGGCCAGGGTCGGGTGGTCGGGGAATTCCTGCCAGGATTCTCCGCACCATCATCACTTCCATACGGAAAAGTTGAGATTTTTCAACCTTATGATGAAAGTGAAGAAGATCTGGCCGGGAACTCCGGATCGTGTGTTCGCACTATTGCTAGGAAAAGATTTTTGTGCAGTAATCAATTACTCACGTGGAAAGACAAGTTAAAGACTAAGTGTAAATCCACTGAAATAAAATTAGGTATTGTGTACTTTAACGTTGGATATAGTGGGGGCAAGATCCGGAGTCCAATCTTTCAACTGTATTTTTAGGCAGCCGGGTGGGGGGTTAAAAGGTGATGGAATTTTTCTTTTGATAAGGGCAGAACAAAATAAATGTAATTAGCTGTATCCTTGGAAAAAAAAAATAACTTTGGGTCAAATGGATTTTTTTTTTGTCTAGGTAACCCTCTTGAGATCGGAAGCTGCTTTGGTGGAAGGGATGCAACCGTTTGAAATTGATGCAAAGCAGCATACAAAGAGAATTCAGTTTTCGTGTTTGGAGACCGGCTGAACTTCAAAACCCTGATGGAGGCAGTTTCAGCAACAATTGGTATCGACATGAATATTCCTATGTTCCCGTCTTACCTTTGCAATTCAAGTTTTCACGTTGTGAGCCCTTTTATCTTTAGACTTGATCAACGCTTTATCTTTAATCGTAGGCCTACCCTTGAAGCGAAGATATGATTTTTTGGGATATAGGCTACTGCCACTTAATTTTTAAAAGTTGACATCTAGGCCTATCTTATAAACGTATCTATATTCGAAGTGCAATTTCAATTTTTCGACACATATAATCGAAGTGTTTTTTGCCGACTATAACTTTTGTGTTAATTTATTTCTCTGTCAGTTGTTTGATCTAAACCAATAAATCAAAATTAATTCTTACACGTGTGTGCAAGGACTCCCGTTAATGTTATAGCTCGGTTATAGGCTATGGTTGCGGCTGACAAGGACGCTAGACTTTATTGGGACCATTGGGGCTCTGAACTGGTCCATTTAAATTCCTTTTAACGAGGCGTTAGAAAAGTTGCTTATTTAAAATTTATTTTTAAAATTTCAAATTAATAAAAAAAATATTATATAAAACTGATATTATCGGTATAATACTTCCATTTTTGCAGCTGTAACTCCGCTGCAGCATGCATCAGTCTTGGAATCATACCGGTAAAAAATGTTGACAGAAAGTGCTGGCGAGGTTGAAAACGACTAATCAGGAAGCGTTGAAACCAAGATATGTTGAATTGCCACGGAAATAAAGTGTTATACACTTTTCCTAAAACTTCCTAAAACTGTCGTACAACAGAAAACGCTGGGGAACCTTGACAGAAAGTGTCGGCATGGTTGAAAACGACTAATCAGGAAGCGTTAAAACCAAGATATGTTGAATTGCCACGGAAATAAAGTGTTATACACTTTTCCTAAAACTTCCTAAAACTGTCGTACAACAGAAAACGCTGGGGAACCTGGGAAAACGTTAATAGAAACTGTTGAATGAGCAAAGACTGTTATGCCAACTCTGTTGATTCGCAGAAACGTTGAGTTGCCACGGAAATAAAGTGTTGTACGCCTTCTAAAACTGTCGGAAGATTAAAAAACTGCTAGGGGCCGAGGGAAAACGTTAACGGAAAATGTTGAATGAGCGAGAACTGCTTTGCCACAACTGTTGAAACGTAGAAACGTTTATTTACCACGGAAATAAAGTGTCTGCGCCATATGGAGATTGGAAATGGGAAAAAAGTGTCGAATTTAGAGGAAAGTGTCGTAAAACTTTTTACAGTGTAGTGTTATTTTGCTCTGGAGTGACAAGACGCCACGCATCTACTAATCCGAGAAAAGTGAGCCTTTGAAGCCACTACTTAAATTGTACTGGTCGAAAAATTTGTAAAAACAGTGTCCTGTTGTTTTGTTGTTTTCCTGTTCCCTAGTACTCGTCGAGGGAGAGGGCTGCGCGCGCCATCTCATTGTCTTGTCTAACATTTCACCAGAGACGCCGCAAAGGTAAGATGACGGTTTTCCAACACCAGTCCAACACAACAACGAATTAGCACTAATTTTGGGAAGAAGTAACAGAAAATTCAGTTATTTTTGTTATTCATTGAATTTTTCTCTTAGCTGATCTTTGGCCTTTCGTGATTATAAATCGATATGGTAAGAACATTTTCTTTATTTATTACCATTCTACTAGTGGAGGAGCTTGGACTATAAGATGACATGCCTCTCTATGACTCATAGAGGTAGACCCCGAAGCCGCGCCGAATTTTTTTTCAGCAGCGGCGCTGGAAACCCTCTGGCGGCATGCCGTGAAATTTTTTTTAGCGGCGCTCCGAAAATTTTTGGCGCCGTTTTCCGGACTCTTTAAGCTAAAATTTTGGAACTTTGCGGCCATGATTTGGAGCAATTTCGTGCCTGATTGGCTGTAGGTGTAAATAATTAGTACGGAATAAAGTATCGGTTGACTGGCCAGCCAGGTAGCCTATCAAGTTTATAGACTACCTCGCTGGTATCAACATAATTTCAGCTATTCTTGTACAAGGCTGTCAAGGCGTCATCTCCCTGTTCCAGACGGATTTCCACTGCGAGTCCCGGATTTTTTGAAGTACTAGCAACTCCCTTCCCCCCATTCTCGCGGGTCCCCGTAGTAAGCCATTGCTTCAATTAGAATAACTAGAGAATAACTCCTTTCGGATTCGATGTGGAGCTTATTTGAGGAGTTGCTGGTGTCAGTGGTTTAACTAACGCTTAGAAAATAATAAAACTCTGTTTTACTGATTTTTTTTTTAAACTGTGCAGTTATAAAACTAAGTAAGCAAATCAAATCAAAGAAAAGTGAAATAACGTGGACCATTAGACAGACTTATTTTGTTTCGTCAACCAAATGAGTTTGGCAAGGAAATAGATCAGCAAATTTTCGAACCAACTTGATACAGACATTACATCTGTTCTCATTGTTTCCAGTCTCGATAGTCCCCAGAAAGTGACTCCTTCTTTTCTCGTGGCTCCCGTTGACTCGTCAAAGAATACCCGGGAAACAGCGAAATATGGCAAATAAAAATTAGGCGACGACTTTTAAACAAAACAGTTATTCTCAAATTCAGTTACTACCTGAAACAACAAATAACACAAAAGATACGACCCCCCCCCCAACAGACGATGGGATGCTGTGATGAAATGTAAGCATTTTTTCTGGGTCCTTTCTTCGCACGCCAACTATCGTGGTCTAGCTTATCTGGAAGTGCCCGGATTAGTGGAAGTCCGACTGCAGACAGCAAGACAGACGTTATGGTACTTGAGCAAACCAATGTAAGTCCCAGACAAGCTTAATTAACATAAAAAAACATCATGGTCGGACAGTGTGTGTGGACGTGCTCAAAGAAACATCAGTGGTATATGACGGTCTTTCGATTACTTTTTGGGATCCCAAAACATAAGTGGAGGGATACCTATGACATCGCAAAAGTTGTCCGTCTGTCCGTCCGTCTGTCTGTCTGTCTGTCTGTAAGCACGATAACTCTCGAAGGCAGTGAGATATTTTGATGAAACTTGGTGTGGGGATTCTTTGGGTCAAGAGTAAGGTCGAGTTCGTAGATGGGCCCTGTAGCTTTACATTTAGGGGTGGGGGAGGGGGTTTAAATTAAGGGGCAAGCAACATTTTTTTAAACAGCTAATGTGATAGTCGATTATGGGGTATGAAGATACGCTGAACACGAATATGAAAACCATTTTCTCGCCGGACAAGTAGTTCGTCCGGAATCCGGCCAAAACCGGAAAGTTTATTAAAAGTAAAAGTTTTATTTGAGGTTGATTATATGTTTGATTTTGGGGTAAGAAGCCATGCTGAACACGAATATCAAAACTATTTTCTCGCCGGACAAGCAGTTCGCCCGGAATCCGGCCAAAACCGGAAAGTTTGTTAGAAGTTAAAGTTTTATCTGAAGTTGATTAGATGTTTGATGTAGGGGTAAGAAGGCATGCTGAACAAGAATACGAAAACCATTTTATCGCCAGACAAGTAATCCGGCCAAAACCGGAAAATTTGTTAAAAGTAAAAGTTTTATTTGAAGTTGATTAGATGATAGATTTAGGTAGGTAAGAAGAGATGCAGAATCCGTATATTACAATTATCAGTCTTTAGCCGGACATATAGTTCGTCCGGAATCCAGCTGAAACCGGAAAATTTGTTAGAAGTTAAATTTTTATTTGAAGTTGATTAGATGTTGGATATAGGGGAAAGGAGAATCTGAATCCGTTTTTGAGCTTTAGCTTTTCGCCGGACAAGTAGTTCTTGAATTTCGCCAAAACCGCAAAATTCACAAAAGTAAGCTAGGATCGTTTCGATCGGCTTATAGAGGTAAACGCACATGCTGAATCCATATCTGAGCTTGGATTTCTTAATGAGTAGCTGTTTCGCCCGGCGAAGACTGGATCTGGCTAAGACAAAACCTAATTGTCTGCATCAAATATTGAATTTTTGGGATCCCATCGGAACCTTTGGTCTTGTTCATTGTCAAAAGACACGGAGGGCAACAATGAAAAGTATTTCCGCCAAAAAAGCTATGGCGCGCCATCTGAAAAACGGCGGCGGCGCGCCGATAAACGGCGTGGCTTCGGGGTCTACATAGAGGTACATAGTCTATGTCATAGAGGCATCACAGTCAAGGACAGGGGACATTTTAGCATGGATGGTTCCATTGGATGTTATGTCCCATCACCATGATTACCTTGATTCCTTGAATTAAGACAAGGATGTGTAGCCTGTTAGCATCGCATCAGGATTATATCTTAGATTGCTGTTCTACGGTAAGGTAATAGTGGCGTTTTTTATCGCGATGAAATTTCCCCGGTAGACGAAGGAAGTGTGCCGATTTGTGCTTATTTACTGTTTTCGATAGCCGATAGCCGATAGCCGTTGGAGGCAACGTCCATCGCCTATTGGCGAGTCCTAGGCCGATAGGCGATGGACAGGAATTTAGGCGATAGACGTTAGCCGTTGAGCACAAAAACAGAAATTAAAAGAAACAGCTATGGCTATGGGCTTCGGGCGAACATCAAAAACGCCAAAAAGTCAAACGGCTACGCTATCGCTGAACTAATCGGCGATCAAAAACGCCACTAATGTCGCGTATGCTTACGATCTGGAAGTTCACACTGGATCCCTGTAGTTTGTTTTCCAGGTCACCAGTTGCTGTCTACCCTTCTCTTGAGGCACTTGAAGGAATCTGTTCTTTCTGTCATCACTGTTTCCTCGCTAAGAGAGCTCCATAGGGGGATAACCCAGTTTACAAAGAAATTGTACCGCTGCCCTTTCTTGCTAAGAGATTGCTTCAGTTTCTGTCGTCCAGCTCGTGGCCTCGTGTCCTGCTGGGGGCAGGCTGGAGATGTCTTTTGTGATGGGGGTTTTGAGCCGTCAAGCTCAATCAGAGCTCAATAGTCATTCTTGCATGAATAGCTCGATGGCTGATGTCAGCTTAAAGTGTCTTTCTGTCAACAACGCTCCTCGAACTTTGTTGAACGGCAGTTGAACGGATAGAGGAAGTTGGCATCTTCCTCTCTCTCAACCCATTTTCATATGGATGGTATCATGCAGTGACATTTTGAGTGGATAGTATCTTCTATCGAGCTCAACAGCCATCCACACGAAAATGTCCCCTTGCCCTTAGGCTAATAATAACTCATGGTCGGCATTTCATGATAGGCTATACCTTTATGAGCTCATTTACTACTGAGGATCCATGGTCACATGTCATGGGTGTACTGACAGTAGAGGTATGCGTCTGTTAACTTTGAAGGGTCTTATTTTCATCCGCTTGCTGTAATAAAAGTCAACTACCAATCAGCCAAAGTAGCTAATAAAGGGCTCCTAAGAATGCCTGAATGGTTGTTTTGGGCTATTGGTGAACCATTTATCCCAAAACTGCTCTGTTTTAAGTTAGCTAATGTTCAAATATGCATAGGTTACTTTACTGCAACTCCATGGAAGACATGTGACTCGAAGTGTTTCAAAAGAGAGCGTGCAAAATAATCCTTGGATCCAACTACATCGACTACAAAAATAGCCTCACAACACTTCAGTTGGTCGCCTTGTCCGAAAGACGCCACCAGTTAGTAATGAACTTCGGGATGAAGTGCCTAGCAAGTGAGCATCACCGCGATATTCTACCTGCTTTCGTTACTCCAAGAACTGGCAACCCAGCTACCCGGACATTCCAAAAAAACACAGGGAAACAAAAATGAATTGCCCCACCAACTCACTCATCCGACCGATACCTTAAATCATTTGTGCCATACTTCGTGAAATTTTATAATCAGCTGCAGTGACATTTTGTAAATGTATCATTTAACTGTACATATAATTGAGTGTCTAAATTTGTTGACAATCCTATGCTATTTTTGTGATTGATTGATTGATTGATTGATTAACAGATGACGTAATCAAATGTAATAGTGTCTAATGAGTCCAGACTGTTTGTTACATTACAAGTTGACTACAAATGGGTGTTTCAGGTTATTATTTTGTTGTTCAGCAAAAATGCACTATCTTTAGCCTACTGAGTTTCCTGAATCACACTTTTCAGCTTTTCCAAGTCCCAAACAAAAGGGGAAGAATTGGAGTACAGTTGTAATTACAAATGACAATCTTTTGCATTCAAGCTGATTAGCACAATCATGATCCACATATGTTGCTTTGTCTCAACCTAAGCTCAGTTTTCAGTGGTATTACTGATTTCACCACATTTGAGCTGTTACTTTTTCCTTCTAGAATTTGCAAGCTGTAATTGAGCTTGGTCACAAATCATTGCTGAGGTCAGAGAAGACAGCAAATGGCATGACCCATGATTGGGAGGTGTTTGTTAGAGGAAAAGATGATTCACCTATGGAGCGTTTTGTTGACAGGGTTGTGTTCACCTTGTACAAAGACTTCCCTAACCCTGTTAGAGGTAAGTAGCCCAAACAGCAACATTCCTCTTTGTGTTGCATGCATACTTCCAAAGGAAGTTAGGTTATGTTCAGCACAAATAATTTTGTTGTTAGGATATTGTTATGGTCAGCTCAGATAGATTTGTATGTAGATATTCAGGAAATTAGGTAGAATCTTTTATCAGGCTTACAGCATGTTTCATTTGTTTCTTGGAGGGAACAATACACTACCGTAGTTGGTGCTGACATCAACCACACTTTATGCTAGTTGACAATTAGAGGAACTGTACGAAAACATTCATACTTAGTACCAAACGTAGGGCAAAGCCAGAGTTTGGCGGACACTGTACCAAACACTGGCAAGTGAAGCCTGTGCCAAGCATCAATGCACACTGACCCTACAAAATGTTGGAAGATTAGTCACGACGTTCGAATGATTGGTTGCTTTGGTCTAACACTGCACAAAAAGAAGTGCTGACAATGAACCCTCAGATTTTAAATTGGGGAGGACAAATAATACTAATCAGACCGTTAATAAAATATCTGAGCCTCCCAGTCGATACCTCAGAGAAGACCCAACTTCGGTGGATCTTGGCCCATCTGTCTTGGCGTTTGTGCCATCAAATCACGGTGTGCCTGACTCTGCTAGGAGTCTAGGACAGCCACATAGCTCGGTAGCCCTTCCACATCCTCTTTACCGCTCACACCTTTAGAGCTTTTTCACTTTACAAGACCTTTTAAAATCCAATCTCAGTAGTCTACCTTTGGTATGGTAATTTTCTGCTGCACTTACCACTGTCGATGCACAATACAAACCTGCTCGAAAATTAAAGCTTGACTGACTTTTAGTATTCAAGAACAAGTTTGCAGTCTCCTGTGGCACAACCTGCTTTTGCACCCCATCCCCTCGACTCATAATTTACGTGTTAATTCTTTGTGTGTAATCAGTTGCTTTTGTCTTTAGTTTACTTCCTTGATGGTCAGGCATTCGGTTACGGTAATATTTTAAGTAATATAGTAATTATATATATTTTTCAGTCGTAAAGAAGCCTCCCTTCGTCATAAAAGAATCCGGTTACGGCTGCTTTCAGTTCCCAATTGAGATCTACTACAAAAATCCGGAGAGGAAAGCCGACCGTTTTGACTACGACCTGGTTCTTAAAGCAAATTGCAACTATGGTCATTCCAAATTCCAGACCCTGAATTTTGAGAAGACAAGTGGAGAGTGGAAGAAAAGGCTATTGGATGGAGGAGCGGTGAGCACGCCCTTTTTGTATATGTTTATTTTTGTTGTTTTATTGTTGTCTGTTAGTAGTTACCAGAGACAGGGAGGACAAATCCGTCTGAGAAATAAGGCAAAACACAACAAACAAGAAGAAGCTCTTACCATTTTTGCCTGCTTTTTTCCTACAGGAGTTTTGTTAAGTGTTCAGAAAGTGTCAAGTTTCCAGAAGTCAAAACAAGAGAGTAGTGGGAGCTGAATTCTGAATGTTTTTTCTAGGTCAGATTGGCTTATATTACCTTAAATGGCACTTGGTAACAACTAAGCGTTGTCGCCTATCCATGTCGCCAGTGCCCACGGTTTGGAATTTAGCCCGGGATTCCTGTTGCTGGTTTCTTGTGGACCTCTGTTTTGGAAGCAGTTGAATCTCACCAGAAGGGTTCCGCAGAGGGACAGCAAGGTTAAAGAAGAAGTTATAACTCCCCCGCTTTATACTCAAAGACTGCTTGAGCTTATGAGAATAGCCTTCACGGAAGCAGACATTCTAGTATAGGGAGCCGGTTCTTCGAAGAATAAACTTCTACTTGCAGGCTTCTGAATTGTTTTTATGTGATTTTCCAGGTTCCCGTGGCTGGCTCTTCATCAAAATTACATCGTGAGGAGAAAGCAAGATCGGAAAAGTATGTACCAGCACCAGTGGAGGCGAAACCAACAGCACCAACAAACTTGCCTACCCCCAGCCCCAAAAACAAGATCAAACCCCCAAAGGTATGTCTCTCTCCACAATACCTTCCCCTCAGGGCTATGCCAGCTGGCTTTGTACATACGACCAATGCTAATCGCAATAATAAGTATTGCTATTTGGGGGTTGGAGCGACGTTGGGATGAAAGAGGGAATCTAACCATGTGGATTCGTCCATTTTAAATCCTTTGCTGGCTTTGATAAGTCTCGTAGTTTTATAGCATGAGGTTTGGAGAGAAGTTCCCGAACTGATGCATTGCGGCGTCTTTCCGACGCTGGCAACTATCAGACGTCGACCGGGCACTGTATCAACTGTAATGTCCGGGCCTACAGGGTTAACTGGAGGGTTCACAGCTTGTACCATCTTTTGTTGAAGTTTTAAACAATTGATCAAATATTTCCCTGTAATGTTTTAATTGTCTAGTTTTTTTTATTCTGTTTGATCATTTTTTGACTATTGCTTTATTATGTACAACCACCTTAGTTTTGTAATTATGATGTACCTGACGAAAACGACAAGTTCGGCAATCCAATGCTGTGAAAGTTTCGTTTTACAATAAAGTATCAGTATCGTTAGCGTTAACGTACGCCGGGGTTTGTGTAAGCAAGTCAACTGCATAGTTCGTTAGTTGTGGCAGGGAGGGATGCTGAGACCTCCGCACACCATTTTATTTGTGTTCTTTATTATCTTCTTCTCCGGACATTTGAACCAAGATCTTTCGTAATAAGATTTATATCATATGTTTCGTATATCTTCTAGGAAGTCAAAGAAGTGACAAAACCGAAGTTACTCAACTCCTTTGCTGACATTTTTGGTGAGCCAGACATTCAGCCAGAAAAAAAGAAAAAAGACAAAACAGAAACAAAGAAGAATGACAAACCCACTAGCCAGGAAAAAGATAAGGGGAAATCGAAAGAGCCGAGCAAAGACAAGGACAAGGAGAAAGTAAGACCTGATAAAAAGCACAAAGAAGAAAGCCAGAAGAAGGCCCCAGATAAAGAAATACCAAAATCCATTAAGAAAGAGGTAAAAAGTGAAACTGGAACAACCAAAAAAGACGAGGTTAGATCCAGTAGCGAAAAACCTAAGGGTGAAAGTAGCAAGAGCAAAGGAAAAGAGGGAGAAAGGGACAGGTCAAAAGACAGCAGGAGTGATAAGAAAGATAAGAGCAAAGACAAAAAGAAAGAAAAGTCTGACAAAACTTCGAAGGACGCGAGAGAAAGTGTTTCCAAACCCTCAGAAAAAGAAGACTCTAAACGCAGTGAAAAAAAGAAAGACGGGATTAAGAAGGAGAAAAGTGATTTGCGAAAAGAGGAACTCAAAGTAAAGACAGAAATTGGAAAGGTCAGTAGCAAAACTGACTTGGATAAGAAAATTGTTAAAAAAGATAGTGAGCACAAAAATAGAGATCAAGAGACCAGCAAGACTGACTCCCCTCGTTCCTCCAAAGAATTGAAATTGCACAAGAGCAAAGAAAAAGGTAGCCATGAAAAGATCAAGCAAGAACCTGCACTGAAAGATGTCGGAAAGTCAAAAGAACGACCTAAGGAGAGAAAACCCGATCTCCCGAAAGAAAGTGTTAAAGCCCCAGATGTTGTGAAACCGGCTGTTCGCGACGGCGTTGCGAAGAAAACTATGCCAGTTGCTAAAGATCAAGCGAAACAAAGTCCAGAATCGGTCAAGTCCGAGAATGAAAAGTCACCGGTCAAGAAGCTTGAGGAGAGTATGAATGAGAGCAAGCTAAAGAAACGAGCCATATCCAATAGCTCTCTGTCATCATCTTCTACTTCTGTCAGTTCGCCTTCGCACATGTCCAGCTCTAGCGATAGCTCTCGATCGCCCTCCCCAGAGCCTAAAAAAGACGCACCTCCCGCTAAATCAACCCTTCCGTTACAGCAGTTGATGAAAAAACTGTCAGAGTCATCCAGGAGCTCTCCATCCCCTGAGCCTAAAAAAGATGCTCCACCGGCTAGACCAAGCCATCCGTTACAAAAAATGATTCAAAGCTTTTCAGAATCATCAAACAGTGAGTCAGAGCTTGAGCAGTCACAACCGGAGGTCAAGAAAGGAAAGAGGCTGGATGATCAGGCCCCCGTTCTTACCTCGTTTAAAGCGGATGATGACGATAAAATGCCAAGGGGGAAGGGGCCTCCAAAGCTATCCCTACAGGTGAAACAGAGGAGCCGAAGTTCTAGTTCGTGCCAAGAAGAAGAACCACCAAAGCGCGAGGCCACGCCTAGTGGCAAGGATAGTGTGAAGAAACAGCCATCACAGAACAAATTCCCCTCTACTTTCCTGAAGCGTGCCATACAGAATAAAGAACGCGAGAATGAAATTCTTCAGAAGGAAAAGGAAACGGCTGAATTGAAAGCTCGTGAAGAACAGACGCTTGAGGAAAACGCGAAAATGTTGAAGAAAGTGTTCAGAACAGCAACCGTGGTTCCTACCGAGCGCCCGGTTAAAGAAGAACATCCTCGCCCCAAAGTCAAGGTCGAAAGTCCAAGTACCAGTTCGTCCAGTGATTCGGAGGCGGATATCTCACAGCAAGCTTCGCGGCTTGCTCCGTCGCGGGAAGGACTAAACAAGTCCCGCTCATCTTCAACAGTACCTGAGCCTCCAAGTCGACCAAGATCGAGCTCGTCCCTGAAACCGAGCTCATCGGAAGAGACACTCTCCAAAGGCCGCCAGCCCCGCAGTCCCGCAATGGCACCGAAAGAGATAAAACGATCGACTTCGTCTCTTTTAGGAGAACAACAAGAAATAGTGAAAAAAGTTGCCCAGGGCAGAAATTCATCTCCTTCTCTAGATGCGCCCAAGGTTTCAAGACCTCTGCCTGCCGCTGCGAAACGAGAACCGAGAAAATCGACGTCAGCGTCGTCTTCCGATGAAGGTACATTTCAGCCAACGAAACAGAAATCGGAATTGCCGAAAAATGTTGCGGTGTCCGTGCCAACTAGACCGTCCCCACAAAGCAAGCAGCTCAAGTCACCAAGCCCCGTGCCGAATAAACGCCCTGTTTCACCTGATTCTTCTTCTGATGACGAACCTCCTCGACTTTCTGTCCCTAAAGTTTTCCCTGCTTCCCCGGTTAAACCCATGAAGAAAGTCGGCCCCGTGTCAGCAGCTTTTTCTCCGCCCAAGGCAAAGGTGGAAGAACGGCTGTCGATCTCATCGTCTTCTTCTGAGGAAGATGTCGAGAGTGTCAGCAAAGCTGTAAAGCCCAGCTCGCCCTCCAAATTGCAAAAGGTCAAGTCTGAGGGAGCAAAGAATACTCTAGTTCCTGTAGAGAAAAAGAGGGAAAACAGCAGCGATCGGACAAAAATCAATGTCGCGAGTCGGCAGAAGGCACATTCGTCATCTTCTTCCTCAGATTCACTATCGGAGGGTGAAGTATCAGACAGCCCTGAACCATTCCCGGTTAAACCTGCACCGATGAACACAGCATCACCAAAAAAGCCAGTACCTAATTTAAGTCGAAAATCTGATTCGTCTTTATCCGAATCTTCGTCTGATGAGGAAGCGAAGCCAAACAAATCACCGATGAAGCCCCTGTTAAAACCAGAGGTGACTCCCACACAGCAGGTAATGCCACCTGTGAAAGCGAAAGGTGATATATCTTCTGCGTTTGGTCAAGATAGGCGGCTACAAAGTGCAAATTTCAGTGCACGGCTCCAACCTGCTGAGAAGCCCACTCCACTAGTGTCAAATGGGAAGACCGTATCGGCTGTTTCTGGAGAATCATCAGAAGAATCAGCTAGTCGCACGCCTAGAGCAAAGGCCGAGCTCAAACGCGCGTCTTCTAGCTCAAGCTCATCTGACTCGGACAGTGAACCTGTGAGGCCGAAATCAGTGCAGCAAGTCTTGAGCAAGTCAACTCTCGTCCGTAAAAGAAACCGTAGCAGCTCCTCTGAAGGCGAACAGGCTCGCACACGAGCAAAAAAGTCACAAACCCGATCTCCGCGAGTTGTTGCGTCCCTACCCCAAGTAGAACAATCAAGGTCCCCTGTAGTGACAACTCTCCCTTCGACTTTGTCTCCTCTGCCTCAGCAAGTGGAACCTAAGCAACCCCCCTTTATTGGGCTAGAACCGGAGGGGATAAAATGGGTGCCTGCGGATTCAAATAACGCTGATAGTCTTTCCAAGTTTACAAACGAATATTTGGCGGACATGCTGGAACTTCAGAGGCGGGTATGTAACCTATCTGACCCTGTCCTCGCACAGAAAGTGGTGGACATTATTGAACAGACGGGCCAATATGATGTAAGTGAGGACACGTTTGATTTCGATGCATGCAAATTGGATGTTGGTACAATTCATAAGCTACGGAGTGTGTTAAGTTTATAAGCATTGATCATTTTGATAGGAGTTTAATTAAATTGTTAGATGCGCATCCTTTTTCTTCTTTTTTTTTACTAGTAAACCGCGTTTGTTTCAAAGTTCTCCTTCCAGACACAGTTCCTTGTAGTCCGTCCCGGAAACTGGATCAGCTCGAGAAGATAATCCCCGTGAGCTGCCACCCGTGATACACAAACCGTTAGGCAACGCGGAAAAAAGATTTTATTCATCGAAAGTTGGAATTGATACACGTATCATAATGTAGAATTCTTGCTGGTAATTTAGGACGAGGTCAAAGGCTTCGGTGGCATCAGACGGATATGTGTATGTTTGATTTGCGTGCTGCAGAAGAGGGAGGCTCAACTTTTTCTTCTTGTTCATTCTTTACTGGTTTCCCTCGGGCAAGTTGGTCCTCACTATAATTTCCTTTTTTTTCCGGAGTATGGCGGGTTTTGTCCGCCCGAGCGGATTCGATTTTGGGTGGGGCAATTGACTGATTTTGAATCTATTTGACTATGATTTATTTTTGTAAGTAACACAAATGTGAAATTTCAGAGCTAAAAAAAAAAAAATCAAAATAAACAAAATGAAACAAACCGGGCGTCAATTGCGTCACCTGATTACATTTGTTGTTCGGACAAACTTTATGCGAAGGCATCACTCGTGTTCTCACTGATTTCCGTCCGGGGCCCAGGAGGCCAGGCGAGACTACGCCTTAAAGTTACGTGCACACACAGTCCGAGGAGATATCGCATCACTATGGGGAAACCTGAATGTGATGCGTCTAAATTTCGGAGCGAAGAAGGAAGTCGATTCGGCGGCGAGTCGATTTGAGTAGTGTTGGGCTATATTCGATATCGACGTTGATATATCCATATATCGGACCAAGTATCCATATCGAAACGTAAATATCGATATCGAAAGTGATATTTGTAAATTTAATAGGCCTACTTATTATTAATAATCAAGGTTCAAGGTGTTTTATTCTTAACTCAAACTGATACATAAACACTAAAAATACGATACTCTGCACTTACAATTATTTCAGGGTTTGAACCGGAGAGAAGAAAAACATCGAATGGTTCAAACCCTTACATAACAAGAGCTGTAAGCTCATATGGCACTTGCAAGGGTTGAGATGTATTATTTGATCAAAAGTAATTTTCGACTGTGCGGTTCAGATGCGCACTTTAAGAGAGCTAGAGAAAAAGTATTTTATCGTTGAACTTGGCTGTAATGATGCGCACTTTAAAGGCACTAGAAATTCATCTGTAAGGAAGACCCTCGAGGCAAAAATGATAGCAGGCTCTTAGGGATCATTGATATATACGTATGATCAAAAGTTTTTTTTTTTCACTAATGCGGGTAAAATACGCACTTTAAGGGTGCAAGAATTTTTTTTTTTTTTGCATAACCCTTCTGGGACAACTGATCATGGGTTGAGATGTATCGTTTGATAAAAAGTACTTTTCGACCTTGTGGTTAAGATGCACACTTTAAGGGAGCTAGAACTTCATTTGTAAGCAAAACCCTTGAGGCAAAAATGATCATGAGCTCATGGGGATGATGGAAATGCATATTTTGCTTAAAAGTATTTTTCTTAATTTGCGGTCATGATTGGTACTTTAAGGAATGGTCGGATTTGAAAAGTGGCGATTTCTAGGCCAATCTTGTCGAATTTCTAATATTCCAGTCAAATTTCATCGTCCTAGCACATCTGGAAGTACCTTAACTCGCGATCACCGGAATTCCGGACCCGCCCCTCAAACTCCCCCCACAGTCGCCGGAGCCAATCCGGTTCAGTTTTGGACTTGTTTGTTATTCCCACAAAGTTCCATCCCGATCTCTTCAGTCCAATCCGGTCACGTATTCCCCCCCCCCCCCAATTGTTGTCGGATCCGGTCCGGACATGAAAAAGATCCCCACATGCACGCCCTCTGTTCAGTTATTAAATTTCACTCGAATCCGATCACCCGTTCCAAAGTTACGCATGGTTAAATATTCCGGATTCCCCCCCCTCCGATCCCCCCACGACTATCGGATCGAGTGAATTTTTATTTACAAGTCAGTTTGATCGGGTCCCTGATACGCCTCCCAAGTTTCGTCGTGAAAATCCCAAAAACCATCATCACCAGAATTCCGGGAAACTCCCCTCCACCTCCCCCCCCCAAGTGTCCGGGTCCAGTCCAAACGTGTAAACGATTTATCTGGAGCAGATTCTTGTTCTTCCCAGCAAGTTTTACTCCGATCCCTCCATTATAACCGTTTCTCGAGATTTCCGGTCTTCCCCCACCCCAACTCCCCCATAGCTGTCGAATCCGGTTCGGACTTCAAATGGAACATCAGAGATATCTCATTAATTCAGGTATTAAGTTTCGTCCCAATCCGATCACCCGTTCGAAAGTTACACAACACTCAATTTTCCATATTCCCCCGCACTGCACCACATATACAAACCCCTTTGACCCTCGAATGCACTAGCTCTTTCCAATGTTAACAGGGTGATCCGATGCAAAGAGTGACGTCACGCCGCGCGCAGACCTACTAGTGTGTAGAAAGGGGTAGGGGTTTTACAAAAACTACTAAATTCTCAGGATTCCCCCGCCCTCTACTCCCTCCACGGTGGTCGGATCAGGGAATTGACTATTTGCAAGTTAGTTTGGTCGGGTCCCTGATATGCCTGCCAAGTTTCATCGTCCTAGCACATCTGGAAGTACCCTAACTCGCGATCACCGGACTGACCGACCGACCGACAGACCGACCGACGGAAAAGTGATCGGTATATGGCACTTGAGCGAAGCTGCAAGTGCCATAAAAATCAATAAAACAAAACCGACCCAACGCTGAGTAGAACGATCACCGCACGACACTGCCAACACGAAGCGAAATCAATCCAAACAAAAACAACAACAACAAGAGCTGGAAGCTCATATGGCACTTGCAAGGCTGGGTCAGAGGATGAAATTCGTCAATTTGTGGTTTTGTTGTGATCATTTGTAATCAAAACTCTTGAAGTAAAAAACATGATGAACTCATCAGGAGCACGAAAATGTATATTTTACTCAAAAGTATTGTTTGTACTTTAAGGAAATCACTTGTGAGCAAAACCCTTAAGGCAAAAATGATCACGGGCTCATAGGGATCACGAAAATGTGTATTTTGCTAAAAAGTATTTTTTGTACGTTGTGGTTGCGATTAGTACTTTAAGGGATGGTCGGATCTGGGAACTGACAATTTCTAAGCCAATCTTGTCAAGTGTCTGATTTCCAGGCCAAGTTTCATCGTCCTAGCACATCTGGAAGTACCTTGATTCGCGATCACCGGAATTCCGGACCCCCCTCCAACTCCCCCCACAGTGCCCGAACCCGGTCCGGTTCTGTCACTGATGTATCTAGAGCTTCTGCTTCTTCTTCCAACCAAGTTTCGTCCCAATAACTCCCCTCTAAGCGTGTCACAAGATTTCGGGTTCTCCCCTCCACCTCCCCCCCCCCAACATTCATCGGATTACATCCGGACTTTAAACAGGACATTTGAGACATGAGGTCTTTCCAAATATCAAGTTTCATTAAGATCCGATCACCCGTTCAAAAGTTATACATACCTCAGGATTCTCCCTCCCTCCACTCCCCCCACGATGGTCGGATAAGGGAACTGACTGTTTGTAAGCCAATCAAGTCAAGTCTCTAATTTTCAAGCCAAGTTTTATCGTCCTAGCACGTCTGGAAGTACCTTAACTTGCGATCATCGGAATTCCGGACCCCCCTCCCTCTAACTCCCCCACAGTGCCCGAATCTTGTCCGGTTCTGTCACTTACGTACATAGGGCTTGTGCTTGTTCTTTCCACTAAGTTTCATTCCGATCGCTCCACTCCAAGCGTGTCACAAGTTTTCCGGTTCCCCCCTCCGATCCCCCCCCACCTTTATCGGATCTGGTCCGGACTTGAAACTGGGCATCCAGACATGTGATCTTTCTACGTATCACCCGTTCGGAAGTTATACATACCTCAAGATTCCGGATTCCCCCTCCCGTCAATCCCCCCACGATGGTCGGATCGGGAAGTTGACTATTTTCAGGTTAATCTAGTCGAGTCCCTGATTTGCCTGCCAAATTTCATTGTCCTAGCACACCTGGAAGTAACTTAACTCCGTATCACCGGAATTCCGGAACCCCCCTCCAACTCCCCCCACAGTGCACGAATCCGGTCCGGGTCTGTCAATGACGTACCTAGGGTATGTGCTTGTTCCTCGCACCAAGTTTCATCCCGATCGCTCCAGTCTAAGCGTGTCACATGATTTCCGGTTCCCCCCTCCGACTCCCCCCCCCCACATTAATCGGATTCGATCCGGACCTGAATCAGGACATCTGAGAAATGATGTCTTTCCAAATATCAAGTTTCATTAAGATCCGATCACCCGTTTGAAAGTTATGCATGCCCCTAAATTCCGGATTCCGGCTCCCATCCCTCCCCCCACGATGGTCGGATCGGGGAAGTGACTATTTCTAAATTAGTTTGGTCGGGTCCCTGATATGCCTGCCAAGTTTCATCGTCCTAGCACATCTGGAACTTCTGGAAGTACCCTAACTCGCGATCACCGGACTGACCGACCGACAGACCGACCGACGGAAAAGTGATCGGTATATGGCACTTGGCCGGAAGGCAAGTGCCATAAAAATGAGGGAAGGGTAACTGTAAACCAGCATCACCAGAGGAAAACAAAATAAAAAAATAAACAGGAAATACAACCAATCTCTAACTGTTAATTATTAATTCTTAAAATTATTAATGAAAATTTGAGAAAGCTGTTTTTTTATATTTTGAAGGGATTTTGTAGAATCAATGTTAGGAAATAAGATTTGCCATGAATTCAAAACAGAATAAGATGGAGAAAAACGAGACCTCTCTGAAGGTACTCTTTGACTTCGGATTTTCCATTTATGACGGTTATCGTACTGGTGCTTTAGTGGGCAAGGAAAGAAATCATTTGAATGGAAATATGATGGAAGCTGGCAACGGTCATACTTTGTTTTAAATAGGAACGAAGCAAAATTAAATAGTTCAGAAACGGGCAAAATATTAATCAGAATATAGAGGGTTTCCGTTTTACTTACTCCAGGAAGTGATGACGGTGATGGTAAAAAAGTTCGCAAAATATTTAAAGCACGGTTCTGTAAAATCTGTAATGGTTTAAGATGAGCTTTAAATGTAGCCAAATATATTAAAGGGCAATAAGTGAGATGCGAATGAACAAGAGCAAAATAAATTAGCCGAAGAATTTCATAAGGAAAAAAATTCTTGAGTCTATTCATAACTCCCACACCCTGAGCCAATTTAATTCTTAACCTGTTGGAATGTTCTTTAAATGATAAATGTTCATCAATATAAATTCCAAGATAACGAACTGAACTCATTCGATGTATTACAGTATCAATAATCATTTGTATATCGGAAATGGAGCAATATGGTTTCGTAATTTAGTTTTTTCTTATTCGAAGTTTGAGATGATGCAAGATGCTTTCTTATGACATTTGTCTTAAATTTCGATGATCGAATATTGAAAGTGATATATCGATAAATCCAAGTATCGCCCAACATTAGAGGTGTATTCTCGCCGTTCCCCGAGGACTCCTCGGGGAATCGAAGGGAACAGCGAGAATAGAGGGAGTCACTCCGCGTAAGGAGAACAGCGAGAACTCGGGGAATGCTTTTAAAATGGATTTTGTTCGAAGAAAAATATGCGGTTGATGAAATTTCACTGGATCCACTTCATTCTTGGTTTTGCTTATCATGAATGTTTTTAATTAATTTTACATTGCACCAACACCAGCAAAAATTGATTCCCGTCCGAATCTGAAAGGGAGTGCTTTTTGATGGTGGTGATGATAATCGAAGCATTTCCCCTGTGTGGGGACTCGCGAGAATATGGGGAGTGAGTCCCCGGGACAAACTAAAACGCGGGGACTCCTCAAGTGGAGTCCTCGGGGAACGGCGAGAATACGCCTTAGATTTGAGGAGTTTCAAGTGCGGTTGAGTTTTTGAAAAACAGATGTGGGGATGGTTAAAACGAATATTAAATGTAATAGTGATGAACGCTGTAATGCTAAATGTAATATTGCTGATTGCCAAATGTAGTGATAAATTTTACTACGAATAGGATTTTTTTATTTTTTTTATTAATACAAGTGCATAGAATCTGAGGCATCTGTCAGTCCCGTATTCTCGTTATTTTCCGGACGGGAAGTCCCAAGGACTGTGGCGTCGCAAGTGCATTTTCGGTGGGTGGGGGGGGGGGTGCAGAAGCCAAAATTTTACCGAATCTTCACAAATTTTACTGAATCATAGAAACTGAGAATTCGCTTTGAATTATGGAACAGAAAGGATTGCGTAGGAAGAGGAACATTAAAGGGCAGCATGAAAGACGATAAGCCAACTATCAAGCAGTTTTTTGGCGAAGGCCACTTGGAGAATATATTATCGTGCACGATTGCAGTAACAGCTTCTATCTATTATACCCAAGAGAAAAATAAATCGAGCGTCACAGGCGAATTTTTAAAATCCGCTTTTTTCCTGTAGGCTAAAATTTAACTGCTTACCTTACAAATTCTATCATTTACCGTGGATTAAATACCGATGCTCTAAGAAGTTCTAGAAACCGGATGGAGCGACGTTCCGACAGCAGCAGCTACTGCAGTCGAGTCGGTACTACCCATGATCACATATAGTGAGCGCCGCAGGCGAGATTTTTTTTTAAAGTTAGCTTTTGCCTTCCAAATTTGACTATTTCCAGCCAGATCCAAATCCCAATCTTAACATTGTCTTACAACCCCAGTCAAATGACGCGCCCTTCCCTGAGCAAACTAATTATTTTGCTCTGGCCCTTCCACAACATAGAGAATATTACGAAAAGCGCCGCAGGCGGAATTTTCTAAATATTAGATCTTGTTTTTGGGATTCAAAATAAAAGTAAGGACTATCGATGATCAGTCCTTTTGTCTAAAACCAGTGCTTCACTCGACCTCTTCCGAGGTTCGTGGTAACTCCCGAATCCTGGCCATTATACCGAATCCCAGTTATTATACCAAATAAGTTCAGACCGATAGCATGTTCGCGATTCTGTATAACTACCGTATCTCGGTTATTGTACCGAATTGTTTTGATATCGAAAGACTATCGAATAATAGTCCTATTCGGTATAATTTCGTCGAAAGTGGAACAAAAAGTCGGGATCCGTGGTAACTACCGAATCCTGAAAATTATACCGTATAAATTACCAAATCCCAATTATGATACCGAATAATTTTGGACCGATACCTTATTCGGGAGTCTATGTAACTACCGAATCTTCATAATATCGGACGAATATCGAACAGTTCTGGCATCAAAAATTACAAAATAATTTCTGTAAATTATCTCCTTGGATTAGTGAAAACTACCGAATACTGGCAATTATACCGAATCCCGATCAGTAAACCGAACAGATTTGTACGGATAGCCTATTTGGGGTTCGGTATAACTACCGAATCTCCGTAAATATACCAAATAGTTCTGCTATAAAAAAAATACCGAAAATAACTAAAAAATAACTCCGGCCCAAATTTTTTACCGAATCTAAAAAAGTTGGGGGGGGGGTGCTGCACCCCCCTTGTGAAGCCCCTGCCCAAAGAAGTGACTCCCTCCATTCTCCGATAATACGCCTATCTTAATATTTGATTATCCGCGTTTATTAATATTCCGATTATAATCCACTCGACGAATACGCGACGAATCGTCCGCGAAATGACGGCCACCTGACGGCCACTGGTTTTGTGGATCAACACGTTTAGTAAGAGCATCGTAACACGTGTCGCATATTTTCTTTTTGTTGCTAACGTTAGCTTTTTTAGCAATTTTATTTTTTCAGCCCAGTTGAAGGTTGAAAAGCTGTGAAGGTAGATATGGTTGATTCAGAGCAAAGTAACAACAGGGAGTAGGGCCAAGACCCTGCTTTCTTTGCATTGGAGAGAAGCCTTACTCATAGTGCTAACCACTGAAGGAGGCAGAATTCTTGAGTGAAATCTATCTGGCTTAAAAAGGAGCCAAAAAACATGACAAAAATACGAGAGTGAAGCTAATAGAATGGTTTACATGTTGGGAAAATAAATTTTTACTTCAGTATTTCTAGTTAAATATATTTTTATTTTCAAACTGTTTCACCCTTTTTTACATGAGGTCAGAGGTGCGTTTTATTTACGATCCGAGAGTCCGCTAATGGGTCACTGTGACATCAGCATTTTGCCATTTTATTTGAGCTTGCGACCGTAAATAAAACGACATTTTTGTTGATCAGCTTATTTTCTGGCGGAGAATTCAAATGTGTCAAGGCATGGCAATGAAAGTCAATTCCGCACCCAGTGGCCCGCAGTTTGGATCATCTTTAAAAAAAAAAAGAAAAAAAAAGTTGTTAAAAAGTTGTTAAAAAGTTGTTAAAGTTGCCGGCAAGTTTCTCACAACTACAAAAATTTCCAGGTGTGAAACAAAATTGGCTGGTTATACCCTGTTTTCAGGTGGATTCCCATTTTCAGGAGTACCGTACTCCTGAAACCAAGAGCTCATGACCCATTTTCAGGTGTTACGGCTCTATTAGAATCGCCATGATGTTTAGAGGAAAAGATTTGCCGAGGTATCTGAAAAGTTTCAGATTTGAAAAATTCAAACCGAAAGAAGATTGATGATTTGACTGAAGTTCAGGATCCAAAATATTTTATAGCAAAGCAGTTCAGGGTTAGGTGCAGTAGAAGTATGCTACTTATATGCCACTTCACTTAGAATGGAGCCAAAGAATATGATGAAATTAAATGTTAGCCTAGCTAACACCAGGCTAACACCAATAAGTAGTTTGGAACACAGAAAGTAAGTTAAATAAGACAAAGGTGGTTAAAAGCAACAAGCAGAAAAATTACTTTTTAAATACTTCGGGAACATGTTTCATTAGGCTATTGTTCAAAGTATCCCAACAGAAGAAACAGAACAGTAAAATCTAATCGTTAGACAAAATTAAACCAGTTTGATTTCATTTGTTGTGTCAAAAGAAAGCGGAAACACTTATCTTATAGCAGATATTAAGTCCTTGATTTATCAATCCCATTTTATTAGCAAAAATTAAAACCTGGGTAGTCCAAAATTTAGAAGTGTTCAAAGAAACATACCTCTGTTGCACCCACAGGTATCCAACATTCTGGGCCAACATTCCCGTACTTCCTTTTCCACCTCTGTCCCTGCTAAAATGCATAAGAAAAGGATGGATGGAAAGTCTAGAGTAGAAATTGCAAGCTGTGAGTAGATGAAAAGGGGAATATTAGGTCCAGGCTTAAGAAAAGGACAGTAAGAGAATCCACCATTTTACCCTTCCTGGGAACCAGAAGCTGCTGCTAATCCAATATCATCTTAAAACTATAATTCTCTTATTATACTAGACCGAAGTCAGGACTGAGGTAATTTCAGATGAAACTTCAAGTGTTCAGAGAAATATCTTTTAGTGATAACTTTGCTATGGTTGTGTTTGTCGAACCCAACCATACAGAAACAAAGAACAACTTTTACATGATATACAACAAAATGACTTCATCATGGTATAATAATAGACCCAATTCAACTATAGTCTCCAAAACACCCATTGTCTGGAATGGTTTCTCATATCTGTATCTTTACTTTAACTGTTGGAAAATACCTGTTCCTTTAGATTTCTGATGTTTATCTGGCTGTTGATAGGAAACTATCCTTGCACAGTTGTTATTCCTCACCATTTGTCCATCCGCAGTATCTAGTAACAAATATGCACTGGCAGTTGTAGCCTATGCTCATTTTGTTGTGACGACTCAGTTCCACCAGACTAGACCCAGGGAAATTCAACCATTGGTCATTCCGTAAAACAAGACCAGCACAGTTTTGTAGAAATCGAGTCTTCTTTTAGTGTCTGAAACCAGAAGATTCATCCAATGGACAGTTCAGGGACAAGAAACTTCAGGGACTTCTTGGCACTTTACAATAAGATCTCAGAGACCTGCTTTACAAAGTGTATTTATACAGTTCAAGAGAGAGATTTAAGTGCTGAGGAATCAGACTGTGTTGTCAACTGTGTTGGGAAAATGGTAAACTCTAATAACAAAATGATGCAAGTGTACATGGAAGTCCAGCCACAAATCATTCAGCGACGGATGGAGGAAATGGAAAAACAGGCTCAGGAAGCTCAAAGCTCTGTTACTAATGTCTCTCAGTAGTGAAATACCTATGATGGAATCAGCCAAGAACCCTTGTTTGATTTTGGTTGGTGGTATTCCAGGGTCTGGGAAGACAGTATTTGCCACAAGTTTAAAGGAGAAACTGAGGGATTCCACCTCTTTGTGCCTGCTTCTGTCCTATGATGACATTTTACCTGTTCACAAGCAAAAGCAACTGGCAGAATCTGAGGAGGAATGGATGAAAGTGTTCAGAAAAGACACACTAAGGTTTGTTGAATGTATACTGACAAAGACTAAGTTCGTACCTCAAAGTAGTCTGGCATTAGTTTTCCCTGAACCGCCAGCACTAGATCCTGCATTTGTGATTTTAGATGACAACTTTTACTATAAAAGCATGCGTTATGAGTTCTACCAGCTAGCCAAGAAGTATGAGCTCGGTTTCTGTCAGTTTCTGCTGCAGTGTCCCTCTGATGTAGCACTGAAACGTAATGAAAAAAGACCTTCAGAAGAACGTGTTCCTGAAAAAGTTGTTCTTGAAATGGCTTCGAAGTTTGAGACACCGGATCCAATGAAAAATAGATGGGAACAGTTTTCGTTTGTGCTACCACTGGCAGGAGACAAGCAAACCCTACCCCTTGAGATGGTTGTAGAGCTAGCCAAAATGGCCAGAAGCAATCCAGTTACAATGGAAGACCTATCAGAGAAGAAGGAAAATAGTGACAAAGACAGAGAACTTTGTAATGCTAGTGTAGTCCATCAATCGGATAAAATGCTCCGAAAAATAGTGGGAGACAAGGTCAAAGAGTTTATCGAAAATCCTCATGATCAGGGCGGTAGTGTCAAAGCTTACTCAGGGAAAGTGAATGAAGTCCGGGTGAAAATCCTTGACGATATGAAGTGCGGTCTCCTTTTTATATGCAGGAATTTGATGGCTAAGCTCAAGGCTCGGGAGGACGAAGCCTTGAACGAACTTCACAAGTGGTTAGTGGATGTGTTTGAGAACGAGAAAAAGACTTTGTTTGATGAAGCTAGGCCTGTAACTTGATTTTGTGTTGTTTTTCAAAAATAAAACTCTCAAACATAGGGTTTCAAAGGATTCAGCGACATAATGATTAAGTTTGTGAAGGCTCTGGAAATACCCGACCATCTGGAGGGTTTAGAGCTCAACCCTCTTTCACCAAAAACAAAGCTTAATATGCCACTTTCGTCCTGATGCACAAGTATATGCCAATATGTCAGCATTGTCCATTTCAAATGAGGAATTTAGATAAGGCTACGATAATCTTGAGTGGAAAAACAGTTGAGCGGAAAATTGATCGAGTGAAAAATTAATAGTATCCTCAATCTAATAGAGGCTCACTAGGCTTACACTTGGGGAGCGTTTGATATTTGCGTGTTTTTGCCTTGTGAACTTTGGCTGTGTGGGTTGTAGCCTATTCAATTTTTTTTTTTTTTTTACTGAACGGTACTCAGAAAGTCAACATTTCTGTATCAGGCCAAGTCACCTCTAAAAATGGTTGGATCATGTTTAAGTAACAAGTCGAAACTATTGCTGATTCGAGCTTGAGGCTGACACTTCTAAATGTGACGTACTGAAAAAGCACCCGAGAAACCGCCGGAATATTGTGCAGTATCTGTCAGCTGGATAACCATCTCCCTTGTCTGGCCATGGCTGCTTAGATTTTCCACCCTAGATCTTATGCCTCAACATTTCACATGTGAGTCAGGAAGCGATAACTCGGTGGGAGGACTGGGGTTGACTAGACCTATAGGTCGGTCTTGAACAGTAGCGTATATTAGGGGGGGGGGGGGGGGCGACAGGGGCGATCGCTCCCCCCGAAATTCTTGAAAAAGGGATTTTTAGTGGGAAAAACGTGTGCGAAACTCGGGCGACAGGGGCGATCCTCACCCGAAATTCTGGGAAAAGGAGTTTTTTACGGTAGAAACGTACGCTAAAATACAAACTGAGAAGATCAATCGAAATTATTTACAGCACGGTTCAGTAATAGATCTCAGAAACTGGTTTGGAGTCGTAATGTGAGTGATTACAAGATTAAAAGATGTTGTTTGCACCTCGTTTTTAACAAAATCGTCATATGGAGTCGAATTTTAGTCTGGCTAGAGGTGTTTTTAGTGTTGAAAACGGTCAAAAAATGAAAAAAATCGCCGAAAATTTTCGGACACATATTTTCACTGAGCTGTCGCCCCTCCCGAAACAAATCGGAATATACGCTACTGGTCTTGAACGGGTGCTGTCCTGGGATAGCTCCTACTCGAAGCGCTTGCGCGGAAGTATTGTTCTTGGACGTTGCGCATCCGGAAGGTTGTTGGAGTTTAAGGTATCGATAGTAGTTAACTGAAATGCAAAAGTGCTCCCGAGGCGGAATTTAAACCCGTGACATATTTAAAAAAGCGATGTTCCACCAACTGAATCACCGAGAGCTATGCGAAAATAGTTCAAAAAGAGTCTCTCGTCTTTATGTAAAAGTCAATCTAGGTTACAACACTGGCTCTCAAGGTATTCGGGTCATTGCCAAGGCCTGGACGTTATA
Organism: Branchinecta lindahli; assembly: GCA_023053555.1. Taxonomy (NCBI): domain Eukaryota; kingdom Metazoa; phylum Arthropoda; class Branchiopoda; order Anostraca; family Branchinectidae; genus Branchinecta; species Branchinecta lindahli. The sequence continues at coordinate 10,318,117 of JAKZAO010000001.1, forward strand.
GTAAGAGAAACGAAAGATGACGGTTCCTGTTTGTGAGCCTGTCTCGGTTAATTTTTATTCCTGACTTTTGTTCTAGACCCTCAATGTTGAAAACGGGTGCCACCTTTCTGCGGGCTGCAGTCCGCTCTGCGAATGCCCCTGTAGTGTACACTGCCCAGTTTCGAGCTGCATCGACCACAACAGGTAGGTGTCTTCAGGGTTCAAAGCTCATTGTGCCGACAAAACTTGAGTATGTGCCGACAGAAAATTACTTTGTTGAAAATGTAACGGCTTCAAAGTAGTTTTTTAGTAAAGAACGGAAAGATGTTTTGACGATAAATAGATGTAATTCCATATTCCGTTTCTTACGTCTCTAAATATTTTTTTTTGACAGAATAAACCATCGGAGGCCAAATTTTAAACTAAATAACAGAGTTATCTTTCAACACATAATAGATGACCGGATCGGGTTTGCTAAATGCAATTGGACACAATTGCTATGTGTTGAACAGAATTGGCGAGAGACCCTTACTTGCTTACGAAACAAAAATAACTAAAAAATAAGTGGTACGGCCATCGAGCTTGGAGCCCCCTCCCCGCTTTATTTTCGTTTTTTCATCCTACCTCGCTACTATAATAGCAGAGGTATCTTATGATGGTGAGCAGCCTTGGTTAGTTTGAATCTGGTGGAATGATATGAGAGGGAAACGACGTAACCTTGAATACCCGTTCGTTAATAATTGATCAGAATTGGAAGGCAGAATTAAGTTATCGGTTTGAAATGAAATTTCGGTTTTGTAATGGATCTCTCGTTTCAGGGAGCTTCCAACAGATCCGGAATATTCGTCGACCGCGGATAACTTATGAACATGTTCGACCCCGTGAGGTCACCCCCATCTGCGAAGTTCCATCTCATATCGTTCGACCGGAGTACGCTGATGGGTCCATGCCCTACTCCCCCTCAGATATTGAAATCAAGAGCGAGGAGCAGGTCCTGGGCATAGTGGCTTCGTGTAAACTTGCTCGAAAAGTGCTCGATCGAGCCGTGCGCCACGCTAAAGAGGGCGTCACTACAGACATGATAGATAAGCTGGTGCATAATGAAATAATCCTGAATGGCGCATACCCCTCCCCTCTTAACTACAAAGGATTTCCCAAGTCGGTATGCACCTCAGTTAATAATGTCATCTGTCACGGCATTCCTGACAATAGACCACTTAGAAATGGTGACATATTAAACATAGATGTCACTGTATTTCATCAAGGATACCATGGCGATTGCTCTGAGACAATGTGCATTGGAAAAGTCGACCCCTTGGGTAAAAGGCTGGTGGAAGTCACAGAAAAATGCATGTACGTCGGCATTGGAGTTTGTAGACCTGGCCAGGCCTTTCGGAAGATAGGCGAGGCAATTGAGACTTGTGCAAAGCAGTACGGGCTCAAAGTAGTGCCCGCGTTCACGGGGCATGGAATAGGCTCCTACTTCCATGAAGCCCCTGATATTTACCATTTTAAGAATAATAGGTATCCGGGTGAGATGCTCCCTGGAATGGTATTCACAATAGAGCCAGCCTTAACGGACGGCAGCGGCGAAGCGATAATTTTAGAAGATGGTTGGACAGCTGTAACGGCAGATGGCTCTCGCGCGGCGCAGTTCGAACATACTGTTCTTATAACGAATGTCGGTGTTGAGATCTTAACTATATGACTTGTCTTCGTGATATTTTTTACTATTACATATCTTATTTGATTAACATCTTTGATCTTGACACTGTGCTGTTAGGACTGTAACGCAGAGCTCTCGTGCAGTAGAATTTTGCTTATGATGCCGTACTGGGTGGCATTGGTTGCCCTTTTCCGTGTCTCTGGGCCAGGAAGTTAGTGCGTCGTTGAGGGCAAGCCATCTGAAGCTTCCCGCCGCCTCCCCGCGGAATTTTCCTTGCAACCGTTTGACGCGATATTATGGCTTAACCCCCTTATGTCCTCTTTCTATGTTGCTGGTAAGCCCCTTTTGCAGCTCCTTTTAATGCAACAACGTCCCAAGTTTTTATAACAGTCTTGTTTTTGTTTTGACTTTTTTCGAACAAAACACTGAACTATGCACACAACATCTCAACCTCTCAGGAGGTTGATAAAACACTGTAACGTCATATCAACCTCTCTGGAAGCCGATGTGACTTCATATCAACTTCTCTGGAGGATGATATGACTTCATATCAACCTCCTGAAAGGTTGAGACGTTGTGTGCATGGTTAATTAGTAATGGTTATGTGTGAAGCTGAACGTAATATAACTGACCGTGAGTCATGGGATTATTTGCATTACATACCTGTGCGACAAAAGTTATACCACGTTTAAAATTCCAGTTTTCAGAGGAGTGCGAGCTAAAAACTACTAGCGCGTGGTGTTAGAATTGAAGTATAATTTCTACGTGCAGGAACTCGTTCCGATACGTAGGGGTTAAGAAAGTGGTTTCTTGTTTCAGGATATGAGTATATCATTGTTGAAAAGAAAGGTGAAAAGAGCAATGTTGGAGTAATCACCCTGAACAGGCCCAAGGCTTTCAATGCCCTTTGCGATGGTCTGATGCGGGAAGTCAGCAAAGCTCTGGACGCTTTGGAGCACGACAAAGAAGTTGGAGCTGTGGTCATTACCGGGAGTGAAAGAGCCTTTGCAGCAGGTAGTCAAGTTCAACTTCTTTTCTAAAACAAATCTGATCAAAACACACAGAGCCGATTCGGCAGACAGAGGGCTCAATGTAAAATGCATTAGCTCATTTTTATTCATTTTTTTTATTATTTTCTTTTAACTTGCACAATGTCAGAAGTTTCATAACAGATAGCGCATAACACTTTCAAGAATAACACCTTTTCACTTAGAAATAAAGTGTTATGACCAATTAAGTTTACACTATGTCGTGCCTAGATCTCTAACAACGCCTTCAATTGGTAAAAATACTAACGGGAACGAAAGAAACATAGATAACATCCCAAAGTGTTATCTGTTGAAACCGGGCATCCTTCTGTTGTCGTTATGTAACTTCTGACAGTGTAGTATTCTTACCAGTTGAAGGTGTTGTTGGAGATCTAGGCACGAAATTGTGTAAACTTAACTGGTCATAACACTTTATTTCTAAGTGAAACGGTGTTATTCCTGAAAGTGTTATGCGCAATCTGTTATGAAACTTCTGACAGTGCAAGAATAGAAAATATACGTATTGGTGTTCTGTCGTGAACGTCCTTAAACTTCCGAGTGGCTTAGTTCACAACATAAAAACAAACACGCTTTTATTCACTGTTCTTCCAAAATAATGAATCAACAAAACTCTTAGTGATCGGGGTCTCCGTCTACTTGCTACTGAAATCAAAATACACTGCTTTCACCCATTTCACGTCCGACGCCCGAGGGCGCGACATGACTTACTGAGAACCTGATTACAAATGCAATGATAACAACAACACGTGAATGGGATTCACGACATTCCTCCCCTTCTAACGAGGATGAAACCTATGGTTTTCATCCCTTAATTCACTAGTTCTTTAACTTCACAACATATCCCGCAAATTATTTCCCGGCAAGAACACTGGTTGATAAAACTTTTGATGTCCTTATATATGTCAGGCCAGAAGAAATACGTCATGACGATCTTGGCAGTAGAATTGCGTCCTCTGTGAGATTGATTTCCCATCTTGTCCGGAAGGGTGTGGGAGTTCTGAAGGATCCTTTGTCGGTAACTATTTGGGACTACTAGCTGATAGTGTGTGGTACCATCTCGTCGTTTGGACCTTCTATACAAGAGGTCATCTCGAAGCTCGAACGTAATGCCATCAGCGTCAGCAGTATTAGCTGCGAGGAGGTTGAAAAACCTCGCCAATTCTGGGTCCTCCCGCTGTGAGGCTCGAAACGAGGCAAATGGGGTTCTTCTGCTGGAGGGTCTATTTGATTCTAAGATCCTCTTGAGGAACGGAGGAAGGGACTTGGCACTCATCTGAAAAATGAAAATACACTGTACTCTATTTACATTTTGACTGTCCTTCCTAAAACAGACGTGAAAGCGCGTCGGCGTTTCCGTTTTGCGTTCCAGGGCGGCTATTTACAACAAAGTCGAATTCTTGCAGGGCCAGTGACCAGCGTGTGAGGCGAGCGTTATCACTCCGGGAAACGTTGAGCCATCTCAGTGGGTTGTGATCTGTTTCAACCACAAATTTTCGTCCGCGAAGGTAGTACCCAAAGCTTTCTATCCCCCATTTCAAAGCTAAAGCCTCTTTTTCAATTGTCGAATACCGCTGCTCTGCTGGAAGCAGCTTCCGACTCTTGAAGGCGATAGGATGTTCGACTCCGTTTCGCTGAGTGAGAACGGCACCTAATCCAACATTGGAAGCGTCGGTTTGTACGATAAAGTCCTTTTCAAAATTTGCACTTTTCAAGACTGGAGCCTTGGTCAAAGCTAACTTCAGTGTTTCAAATGCTAAGATCGCAGGCCGGTCCAGACTTAGCTTGTTCGGGCTTCCTTTCTTCAACAGAGAAGTCAGGGGTTCAGCAATGGTGGAGAAATCCTTGATGAAGCGTTGGTAGTAGGCGGCCATACCGATGAACGAACGGACTTCTTTCTTGGTGGTGGGAACAGGAAACTCCTGGACGGCTTTGATCTTGTCTTCCAGTGGGGCAATGGCACCATTACCGACCCGGTGTCCCAAGTATTTGACTTCTGATTGAGCCAATCGGATCTTCCTTGGGTGTATTTTCAAACCAGCGTCTGCAATACATTTCAAGACCTGTCTAATGTGGACCAGGTGCTCCTCCCACGAATCGCTAAAAATGATAATATCGTCTAGATATGCCCTCGCAAACCGTCGGCACGGCTTCAAAATGCGATCCATTAGTCTCTGGAAGGTTGCCGGTGCGCCATGCAAACCGAAAGGCATAACCTTAAATTCGTATAGCCCCGAAGCGGTCTGAAAGGCCGTCTTCTCCGCACTCTCGGGGTCGAGTTCAATTTGCCAGTAGCCTCTAACTAGGTCGAACACGGTAAAGACCTTCTTCTTCCCAACCGTTTCAAGCAACTCGTCAATCCGAGGGATTGGATACGAGTCAAAACGGGAGATGCCGTTGAGGGCTCGAAAGTCAAGGCAGAACCGCAGAGATCCGTCTGGTTTCGCCACTACCACGACCGGTGAACACCAGGGACTTGACGAGGGTTGAATGACTCCAAGTTGCAGCATTCGTTCTACCTCTTCTTCGATGGCTTTCTGTCGACTTTGTGGAATGCGGTAAGGTCTTTGCCGCAGGGGTCTTGCGTCTCCAGTGTCTATTCGGTGCCGGGTGACGTTTGTTCGGCCAGGGGCATGTGAAAAGGCGTCTTCAAACTCGTAAAGAACTTCCAGAAGTTCCTTCTTTTTCTTCTCGCTTAGGTCAGTAACAGCATCCCGCAAGCTTTGCTTGACGTCATCTTCTTCACTTGACGGAAAGATGTTGTGGTCAGCCTCAGAAGCTGTCATTACAAGATCTGGTGATCTTCTCTCAAACTTCCGCAACAAATTGATGTGGAGTATTTTCTTCTTCTTTCTCGAGTTCGGAGTCTCGATTTCGTAGTTAACGGGCCCGGTTTTTCTCAAGACTCGGAAAGGACCTTGCCATCGCGTTTCCAGTTTATGTGTTCCACTGGGAAGCAGCACAAGTACTTCGTCGTTCACCTGTAGTTCTCGAGGTTTCGTTCTCTTGTCATACTGCTTCTTCTGCTTCTCTGACGCGTTCGACAGGTTTTCATGAGCCTCCTCCATCATTTTCTGAATGCGACTCTGCACAGTGAACAGGTCGCTCGCTGGTCTCGAACTCCCAAGTACTTCGTCTGTTCCTTCCCACTGTTCCTTCAGGATGTCCAGCGGGCCCCTTGGACGTCTGCCATACAACAGTTCGAAGGGACTGAAACCAGTCGATGCCTGTCGTGTTTCTCGATATGCAAAAAGCACGTATGGAATATAACGATCCCAATCTTTGGTGTTATCCATGACGTACTTTTTCAGAAGGCTAATCAGCGTTCCGTTTAATTTCTCCACTAGACCATCGGTCTGGGGATGGTAGGGAGATGTCCGAATGGGTTTGATCCCCAGAAGCTTGTAAACTTCACGTAGGCTTTTCGAAACAAAATTGGTACCTTGGTCGGTTAGGATCTCGTTTGGGACGCCTACGCGACAGAAGTACTGCTCCATTGCCTCTGCGATTTTTCGTGCATTTGTCGTCCGAAGAGGAATTGCCTCAGGGTACCTGGTTGAGTAATCCGATACTACCAAGAGGAATCGATGCCCGTTCCTGGACGGAGCTAGGGGACCAACTATATCCATAGCGATCCTTCTGAATGGCTCCTCTATGACAGGCTGGCGGACCATTGGTACTTTTTCCTTAGGTTTGTGTTTCGCGACCAGCTGACAAGGCTCACAGCTTCGGATGTAGTCTTTCACATTCTTTCTCAGCCCAGGCCAGAAGAACCTATGAAGAAGTCTTTCGCATGTACGACTGTTGCCCGTGTGACCACTCATTGGAGAGTCATGTGCAATCCGCAGAACCAGGTTTCTACAAGGCTTCGGAACGACTAGTTGAAAGATTTCTTCCCCCGTCGAAAATTGGCTCTTCCGATAGAGAAGTCCGTCCAGAAGCTGATACCCGTTCCCAAGCTGGGCTTGTTTAAAACAATCTGCAATGGTAGGGTCTTCTAACTGCAGTTTTCCTAGCTGGACAGAAGTGAGTTTGTCAGGGTCTACTTCAGATTCATTCACAGGAAGCTGATCCCGCCTAAGCTTTTTCTGTTGACGCTTGGCTCGAACACTCTTCTTGGGCCTTAAACCTTGTTCAAGACTGTCGGAATCGATCGATATTTGGGAAAGATCGTTATCCGGGATAAGTGAATCGTCCAAACCTGCGTCTGGATATTGTCTTTTCCTGGTAGAAAGAAATACAGTGATATTTGGCTTCAACTTCTCAGAACGTTGGTTGCAAAGTTCCATGAACTTCGGGAAAGATGTACCAAGGATTACATCAACAGGTAGGCTGTCGGAAACCGCCACCTGGATGCTTCCTCTGAAGATCTCGCCATCTAGTCCTACTTGAATGTGAGCCTTCTCCGTTGGATACGACTTGCAGTCTCCATGAACGCAGCAAATGTCGGTCATTTCTTCGGTGGCTTCGTCTCTTGTAGGAACGAACTTCTTGTGAATGATGTTCATTGTTGCTCCACTATCTACCAGAAATCTCGCAGGTTGACCCTCGATTTCTCCGTCGTAATAAAATTGGGTTGCAATATTCCTTTCCATACTTGGGCTTCTAGCTAGCAAAGTCTGCTTCTTTGGAGAACGGCAATCCTTGGCACGGTGCCCTTTCTTTCCACAGTTATAGCAAATGAGTGGACCTCTCTCAGCTGGTTTTGACGTTGTAGGTTTCTCGTCTCTATGTTCAGCCTTCGGGTTCCCTGACTCTTCTTCTTTGAATGATTTCCTGTCCTTGAGAGGCTGCTTGGTTGCGGGCTTTTTCAAGTCTCCCCGCTCATCCTTCCTAGCTAAGAAAAAGGAGTCTGCAATACGAGCAAGCTCGGCTACGCTTGGAGTGTCTAACTCCTTTAAGCGTATTCGTAATTCTTCGTTCTTGATGGAGCTGATGAACTGCTCAACAGCCAAGTTGCGCAGTATGTCGGTGATATATGCACGAAGTACATCAGGATCTGACTCCGATGCATAATCTTTGCAGTCTAGCCATTTGATTAGCAACTGCTCCAGACGTTTACCATAATCAGAAAATGATTGTTCTGATTCTTTCTTGCAGTGTCTGAATCTGTGACGATAGGTTTCGTTTGTGATTTGAAACCTTCTTAGGATAGTCTCCTTGACGGTGTCGTAGTCGTTGCTTTCTGCCGCTGGCAACAGAGAAACAGCATCTGCTGCTTTGCCGGAAAGCATGGCTTGTAGACGCACTGCCCAGGTTCCTCTGTTCCAGCCGTTTTGCGCGGCAGCCCGTTCAAAAGTTGTCAGATATGTGTCAATATCTGTATCTTCTGTGTAATTGGCGATCCGAATGGTTGTATTGGTTGATGTTGCTGGGGCATTCTGTAAGACTGACTGCGTAGTTTGTACCGCTTGCACGAGGGGTACAAGCTGTGTGGCCAAGGCCTGTAGCTGTTGATTGCTAGCCTGTCTTTCAGCAGCCATCGTATCTTGCAGTGCCTGCATATTCAACTTCATACTTTCCTGCAGGAGTAGTAGGATTTCGTCTTTGTTCATTTTGTCCTCTTCTTCAGAGAGATCCACAGCTGTTCTGTCTGAAAGGTTGTCTAAATCTTCGTAAGGGGATTCGTCGTCCGACAGGCGGCCAGTCGTCAGATGAAGAGGAAACTGGTTGAAAACTTCTTGTTTTGGTTCCACCAATTGCGACGGTCCCTTGACCTTGTGATCAGCTGCAGTAGATTCCAATGAAGAAGTAGAAGAGATACTTGGACGCGGATCAACCGTTAAGCGATAGAACTCTTCTTGGAATTCGACAGCTTGCCTTTTCGCGAGACTTCTTGTCGTTGCTCCAACGGTTCTCAAAGGTGTTAGATAAACTTCTGAATTGCCCTTTGGACGACTATCCTTGCTCATCTAAAAGCGCCCGTAGCTTAAAGATGAACGCAACTGCTGTAAAACCACGTACTGCGTTAGTACTGATTATTTGCTATTGAAGCAAGAGTGTGTGCTATGAAGCACTACGGTGTGTTATGAAACACTACTTTGTGCTATGAAGCACTACGGTGTGTTATGAAACACTTCTGTGTGCTATGAAGCACCTACGGTTGTGCTATGAAGCACTTCTTTGTGCTATGAAGCACCTACGGTTGTGCTATGAAGCACTTCTGTGTGTTATGAAACACTTCTGTGTGCTATGAAGCACCTACGGTTGTGCTATGAAGCACTTCTGTGTGCTATGAAGCACCTACGGTTGTGCTATGAAGCACTTCTGTGTGCTATGAAGCACCTACGGTTGTGCTATGAAGCACTCCGGTGTGTTATGAAACACTTCTGTGTGCTATGAAGCACCTACGTTTGCGCTAGGAAGCACTGCGGTGGAACTACAGGGAATTCCGACGATGCTGAAAAGCCGTACTGCACGCAAACGTTCGCAAACGCCGAGTTTATTGTCCACGATGTCAATAAAACTGGCTCGATCCACTCTCAGGTGCGATCCACGAGTAACAAAAATTTACTGAGACACCCCCACAATTCTAATTCTTGTCGATTAACTTATTCTACGGTTCTCTTTTATTTTATTTTCCGTTCCATCACAGCCGCGATACCTTCAATATCCTCGATACTCCGTCGGTTGTCCGATACACGTGATGTCTGATCGCGATCCGATACGAAAATCACACGAGGAAATCGAACCAATCCGCGCTCTCGTTACTTTATTCGGTTGACCAATCAGCGAACACTCTTATAAGCGCCGATTTCCGGAGAAAATATTTCGTTAATACTAGTAACGGGAAGTGAAACAACTCGGGAAACGAAAATACGGGTCTAAAATGAGAATCCTTATGAGAAAACAGGTGTCCGTATCCGAAAAGGTATCACTGGGAAATTTTGACGGTGACTGTAGAAAATGATTCCACCAACGTGACTACAACTGCTTCGCAATATAACCGTAGAATCGGTATATGAAAATTGTTCGGTTTACCTCGCTCGTTGAAAGGCAGTTCCGGTAATCCAAACGTCTTATGATCACTGTCTCATTCGAACCAGTTCCGTTTAGGATATTTCATAAATCACCAGATTTCCCAGGTACACTTGCGTCGTGAAACGTATCGCACTTCTTGACACCAAATTATGTCGTGAACGTCCTTAAACTTCCGAGTGGCTTAGTTCACAACATAAAAACAAACACGCTTTTATTCACTGTTCTTCCAAAATAATGAATCAACAAAACTCTTAGTGATCGGGGTTAGTGTTGGGCGATATTCGATACGATAATCGAAATATCGATATTATTGTAAAATATCGATATTTCGATATTGACTTTTCCAATATCGATATTTTCGATACTTACATTACGATCTACATCAGTTCTATTATTAGAGATTTTCGTAATAAAACAATGATTATAGGGATTTCAGACTTGAGCGATTAGGGGGGAGAAAGAGACTGAGAATGGAAAACGTGGACGCTACTCTTTCTTAATGGGAATGTTTGATTTTATTATTTTAGTTCATTTTCGTTCGATTTTTTTTCATGAAAACCTGTTGCAGTATGGACAGTTTCAAGTACACCAAATATCGGTTTCCGATAATCGAAATATCGATTATCGAATTTGAAAATATCGAAATATCGATATTTCGATATTACTCAATATCGCCCAACACTAATCGGGGTCTCCGTCTACTTGCTACTGAAATCAAAATACACTGCTTTCACCCATTTCACGTCCGACGCCCGAGGGCGCGACATGACTTACTGAGAACCTGATTACAAATGCAATGATAACAACAACACGTGAATGGGATTCACGACATGTTCCTTTAGAGTTATGATCTTTTTTTTGAAATCCCGCGTAGCTTCTGTTCAGTTTTCTTCATTTTTACAACTGAACGACACTCAAATTTAAAAGCATTTAAACAAAAAGTAAATCCCTACTTCGGACAGGCCACCATTCAGTACTTGTCCAGGGTATTTGTTCCATTAGCGGAAGTCAGACCAAGTTCTTACACCCCGCATAGATTGAAGTGTTTCTCCTTGCCGTAGCCTACTTCGGAAAGGTTAGCAAGAATTCAAGTGTCAGTCAGCTGTAGTCTTTCGCAGATCTTCCCATACACCTCCGTACTAATAAAAAATAGTCCTCATTTGAACAACATTTTATAAGCCCAGCCCAGTGAAAACGTAGCCTAAAGCGTGGTTTCTTCCGTAGGAGCGGACATTAAAGAAATGACTGACAGAAAGTTCGAGGACGTGTTCGCAGGGAATTTCCTAAATCACTGGAACCGCGTTGCCACTTGCAAGAAGCCAGTAATCGCTGCCGTAAACGGATACGCCGTAAGTCACACTTTTTACAGAACTTCTACGTCGAGAGCTAGACTCAGATATGTGGTCCCTGACTGAACCATATGAGTACCATAATACTCTATATGACAAAGTCCAAAACCCGCCAGTGAACCTCGGGAAGAACGAGAAACGTCACCCGAACGATGATTCAGATCCTATGTCAAACGATCAAAGGCGTTTTTTGGGGACAGCCTTGGTGATGTTTCCTGCTCTTCGCTAGGCACACGGCGATTCTTCATCGGCACGAAGAGTTAGTCATCAAGAGTATAAGGAAGGTAATGAAGGCTGTATATAACAGGCCTATCCACGGGAGTATTTAACGGGGTCTGAACTGAACCCTTGCGAAATGTATATCACTGACTGCGAGATGTTTGATCACTGATATATTTCTGCGACTGGTAATATGGATGATAGGTCAACCCTTCTTCCACGACATGGGCTAAGCACCCCCCCCCCCCCGCTCAGTAATTATGGTCAGTAGGCTAAGTAATACAATCTGGGCATAGCTGACTGTTTGACCTTTCTAGTTGGGAGGTGGCTGTGAGCTTGCCATGATGTGTGACATCATCTACGCCGGAGACAAAGCCAAGTTCGGTCAACCTGAAATCAGCATAGGAACAATTCCAGGGGCTGGTGGTACCCAGAGACTGATCCGTAGCATTGGCAAGTCAAAGGCTATGGAGATGTGCCTTACCGGAAATCAGATTACGTCACAGGAAGCCGAGAAACTAGGTAACCCTTTTCCTCACTCTGTAATGGAAGTTCCGTCTAGACAGCTATTCGGTACAAGAAAAGAGATCTCTTAAATGCTTTGAGCGGACGTCTTGTCTAAAAAACCTTAGTTGCTGGCCTTTTTGTTTTTACGGATTGTTCAGCTCACCTCATTAAAACTTTCAAACACTCGGGAAAAAAATGTTCTTATAATTTTTTTTTTATAATTGCCCCATTACACTTGCATGGTGACTTCTCTGAAAACATGTTATCGTGGCATCACAAGGAGGCTGGTTAGCTTAGCTCCCAATAGCTATTCATACGTGTTCATTCTCTTCCCAGGTCTCGTGAGTAAAGTTCTTCCTGCTGGCGAGGTTGTTGCAGAGGCAGTAAAAACAGCCGAAAAGATCGCGTCACACTCCCAGCTAATCGTGTCAATGTGCAAGGAAGCTGTCAACAATGGTAAGCGATTAGAATGATTGTCCTACCTTTTGTGATCCCAAAACGTTAGTGACGAGAAACCAGTGACTTCGTAACCTTTGTCCGTCCATCTATCTGACAGCACGATAACTCTCGAAAAGGTAGAGATATTTTGTTCAAACTTGGTATGATGATTTTTGGGGTCGAAGTACAGGTCAGATTCGTAGATGGGCTCTGTACCTCTATATTAAGAGGTAGGGAGGGGTTTAAAAGTAAGGGGCGAAACAATATTTTTAGAAGCTAATGATATAGTCGATTTAGGGGTAAGCAGACATGTTGAATCCGAGTATGAAATTTATTTTCTCGCCCGTCAAGTAGTTCACCCCGAGGTTCACCCGCAATCCGGCCGAAACCGGAAAATTTGTTAAAAGTAAAAGTTTTATCTGAATTTGTTTAGAGCTTCTATGTAGGAATTCTAGAGTCATGAATTCGTTTCTGAACTTTATTCTCTGTCCGGACAAGTAGTTCGCCGGGAATCCGGCTGAAACCGGAAATCTGCAAGGAGGTTTAAGACCCAATGCGATAGTCGATATATACTGTAAGGAGACATGTTGAATCCAGACCTGAAACTTATTTTCTCGCCGGACAAGAAGTTTATCTGGAATCCGACCAAACAGGAAATTTGGTGCAAACAAACGTTCATGCTTAATTCGATTAGGGGTTCATATCGGGGGTATAAGAACATTCCATGAATAAATCTCTGGACTTTACTTTCGCCGAAACCCGGAAATTTGGATCGATTGGTTCTTGGTTCGCCCCTCGATGTCAGTGTCACCAGCTCTTTTGCTCTGCATCCAGTTGGCCCGGAATAGCCTACAGCTAAAACGAGGAAATTGGGCAAAGTAAAAGACTTTTCTAAAGTCGATTAGAGGTGAGATATAGGCTGGGGCTAAACATACATGCTGAAGCCATACCTGAACTTCCTTTTTGTCGTCTGATTAGTTGTTTGGCTGTAATTTGTCAAAAACACCAAAACAGTATCATTTCTTGTACAAGTGGTCGATCATGGACAAATAGTAGGCTAAAATGTTAAAGGGGTCCGGCGAAGACCGGAAATCTACAAGACTAGATTTTTTGGATCAAGGAGTCTAATAAATATTCAGTTTTTGAGATCCCATCGGAACCTTTGGTCTTGTTTAATTATGTCTCCTACCGGGTGTCCCTCAGCGTAGAGAGTGATTTCAGCCTCCTCCAGCCAATACGAACATCAACTATTAGCGTTGGCGCGTCGTAGACATTGATGTTTGCCTATCCTGCATGATTGCTGTTGTTAAGATACAAATCGAAATAAAGACACTTTCTGTTTCAGTATTCTATCGTACCTGCTTTGTTTGGAACAGTGACCATGTTCCAAGAAAAAGTTACAGACCCACCCGGCTGTTTTAGCCTCGCGCGGTCCTCTTAGCTTTGATGATAAAAAGGAGAACATTGCATAACTGGTTTTTCTGACGAATGAGCTTCTCGGAAGCAGTAAGCGGGATCCTGCTCCGCCTTGAAAAGAATGAGACATGTTTATAAGCAATGAAGTGAATGACAAAAATGCTCCTCATCCGGAATTTGAACCCAGGACCCTTTGCTATCTCACAATGCCTGGGTTTGAAATTAGTTGCTATTTAGGAAAAGAATAAAGTTTAACTTCTGACATTGTGGTTGATATCAGGAATTGACAGAGAGAGAGCCATTGAAAAGAACCTATCCGAGCCGAAGGCGTAGTAGGTCCATTAGGTCCTGAAAAACACCGAGCTTCGTTCGGTAGATATTTTTCGTAACCTATCTAGGCCTATGTGTAAGAAGCGCCATCTATATATTACATAATGAGACATGGTAGATGCAAAAATCGTTATAATGCCCGTTAGGATGGATAAAAATGACCTATGAAGTTCGCAGTCTCGGAAATGAGAATGGATGGAAAAATAAAGGACGTGGAGTGGATTAGTAATATAGGTACGACATGTCCTTTAAAGAACATTCAACGGTTCAGTTTGCGGCTGTTCCGAAACCTGCCGGTGCAGCATGTTTGCTGTCAGACCATTTGATGATACAATTGTTACTAGATCTTAGGTGATACTTTTTTTTTTTTAAGTTTCATTCCGTTTTAGAGTCACTGGTTGGATAGATTTATGGTCAAGAGGACAACGTGAAGAATCCGATTCAAATACCATTAAACAAATAATTAAAACGAATTAATTTTTTTTCAAGATTTCCACACAGTTTAGCATCACTCTCTGTTTTGATTTGATGTTTTCTGATAGTATTCTATCGTATTTTTGCTTTAAATTCACGTAGTTTAGAAGTAACTGTTTGGACTGTTAGTTTGTCCACATATTTTATCTTTTTAAAGTTCTGACGGGAATAACTTAGTTGGATCGAGTGGAATTGATTTCCAGGGGAACAAGACCAAAGGTTCCGATGGGATCCCAAAAATTCGATATTTGATCCAGACAATTAGGCTAGGTTTTGTCTTCGCCAGATCCAGTCTTCACCAGACTCCCTGAACATTTTTACTCTAATAATTTAGAAACAGTTTAAGGCCAAATAGCTAATCATCTAAGAAAACCAAGTTCAGATATGGGTTCAGCATCTGTGCATATCCCTAGAAGCCGATCGAAATGATCCTGCCTTACTTCTGCGAATTTTCGCCGGTTTTGGCGAAATCCAGAACTATTTGTCCGGCGAAAAAAATAAAGCTCAAAAACGAATTCAGCATATCTCCTTACCACTATATCCAACATCTAATCAACTTCATATCAAAATTTAACTTTTAACAAATTTTCCGGTTTTAGCCGGATTCCGGAAGAACTATATATCCGGCCAAAAAATGATTGTCATATACGGATTCAGCATCTCTTCTTACCCCTAAATCGAACATATAATCAACTTCAAATAAAATTTTTACTTTTAACGAACTTTCCGGTTTTGGCTGGATTCCGGGCGAATTATTTGTCCGGTGAGAAAATGGTTTTCATATTCTTGTTCAGCATGCCTTCTTCCCCCTACACCGAACATCTTATCAACTTCAAATAAAACTTTTAATTTTAACAAGCTTTCCGGTTTTGGCCGGATTCCGGGCGAACTAATTGTCCGGCAAGAAAATGATTTTCATATTCATGTTCAGCATGCCTTCTTAACCCTAGATCGAACATCTAATCAACTTCAAATAAAACTTTTACTTTTAACAAACTTTCCGGTTTTGGCCGGATTCCGGGCGAACTACTTGTCCGGCGACAAAATGAATTTCATATTCGTGATCACCATGTCTTCTTACCTCATAATCGATTATCACATTGGCTGTTTAAAAATATTTTGCTCGTCCCTTAATTTGAACCCCCTCCCCCAACCCTAAATGTAGGGCTACGGAGCCCATCTACGAACTCGACCTTACTCTTGAACCAAAGAATGCTCACACTAAGTTTCATCAAAATATCTCATTCCCTTCGAGAGTTATCGTGCTCACAGACAGACAGACGGACAACTTTTGCGATGTCATAGGTATCCCTCCACTTACGTTTTGGGATCCCAAAAAGCAGTTATCCTGATGGGTTCTTGGAGTTATGCGAAACGCTAAATTTAGGCCCAGAGGAACGTAGCACATCATCTGACGTCAAGGAAGATAGCGATGATACTTACTGGTGCAGGGGTATAAATAGGTGCCACGGTTGCGGTAGGACTTGCACTGCAAAAGATCGATGAGTTTCGACTATTACTCCGTTTCTCCCTTTCAGCTTACGAGACAACCTTGGCCGAGGGACTGCACTTTGAAAAGAGATTGTTCCATACCACTTTTGCAACGGTGAGTCAGTTTTATTCTAACGAAGCCAAATTAGCATACGATCTAACATTTAATGCGACAGCTCTTATATAAACACCAAATAACACAATTATTTTTACAAACTGTAGAAATAAGCCAAAGCTATCCATTCGCACTGATAGATCAGGAGGGGAGGGGGGGTGTGCCCCCCCCACCATTCCGTAGCTGACCTCTGGATCCGCTTTGCCTCTGCATACAAGTTTGAGGTGGTCAGCAACCTTTAGAAGCCTCAGCAGTCTGAGACTGGTAGAATAACAGTTGCAATAGCTCCTACTAGTCCCATGATAAGCTGTCGACCGACCGATAGTAACCCAAAGAGAGACATCGTTGGCTGCATCATTCATATGTTTGGGTTCAAATTAACAGGCTTAGTAAATAATTATTGTAGCTGCCTTGTTCGCTACGTTCCTTACCATATCGTCAACTCCACCTGTGGCTGTAACTACCATTCAAACGATAGGGTGAATAGTTGAATTTACCTGCCAGACACCTATCCCGTTCTTGGTGAAAATGACGTATGGTAAAACAAGTACTATCCATTAACAAATGATAAAAGAAAAGAAGTTCTCTCAAAGACAAGGGATGGACTAAAAAAAGTTCACACGTGCTTCGTGAAGGCTTTTTGCTATTTTAACGTCATTTTGCTGGTCTCCCGAATCTTGGTTTTGCTTGGCTCAATTCTGAAGCTGATTTAACTTCTGAAAGGTAACAGGACAACACACATACACGAGTCTATTTAATACGATGGGGAACAACGAACCTGAGATACCTCCCAGGATAAGCATAAACTCCTTTGATCCTCTTGGTAGCAAAAGCGAAGAGACACTCAGGGCAAAATACTAGCTTAATTTGTGTTTTTGCAAAACAGAATCCGGAAAAGGAAAACTACAAAGTAAAACGAAGAACTTGTTATTATGCTCGACCAGTAACTGCATTTCGCTTAGCACCCGACAAACCCGAAGAGAGCCTCAAAATACTACTTCTTCGACGAAACTGCTATACACACTTACAAAACGCACATACATTCACTTCTTTCATGTTGCTACTCGCAAGTTGCTAATCCTTTTGCTCGCCAGCTGGATATGGTTCGGCGATGTTGTGATTCTCAGTTTCCTTCCGTAAGCATAATGAATCATCATTGGATAATAAGTCAAGTAATATCCGTGAGTTTTAAATATCACTAAATATCAGTGCATCCTTACGAATATTTACAGTGTCTCCGTTCATTTTATTTTTCTTGATCGAAATCGGTTTCTATGTAAGACAAGAATGTTTCGTTAAAGAAATCTTGGCTGGCATTGATTGTGACCCACAACTTGTGGTGTGGGTTTATTGTCAAGCAGAAGCTTAAAGGACACGTCGTACTTAAGATAGTAATTTGTTCTACTTCAGTATTATTTCTACACATTCTCGTTCCCGAGAATCTAAACATTTTAAGTGAATTCTACCTCCTCAATTAGCATTACACTGACTATCACTCTTGCCACGTTTCTTCTCTTCACGTGACGTATCAGGCTTCCGACAATTGTCTCCGCGAAGCTTATTGGTCCGAAGGACCGATTATTCAAGTTTTGCCAAGTAAGCATGTAAGCATAGGGACATAGGAAGAGGCGAAAAAACGAAGACTTGTGAAAATTCCTGTAAGCATAGCTAAGATTTAAAGTGGTGTCCTTTGAGGTTGGATTAGGGTCCAGGTTTTGGAATTTAATGAAAAACCGTTTCTTCGTTGGTGTCTGCTTTTTCTGTAGCACTCCTCAGTTGATAGAATATTACGACGTAGGTGACGACGGCCCCTAAAAGCCCTACCATAAACCGCCGGTTGATTGATATTAATCCAAACAGCGACATGGTTGGATGTGTCATTCTAACATTCAGGTTCAAAGTCACAATCGTATTGCATGGCTTTATCTTTTGGATAAACGAAGTGAGTGAGCTAGCTGCATTCAATGCTGCGTGTCGAACCATATCGGCGGAGATGGTCACCAGCGCTATCTGGAGTATTTGTTGGACGGTTGGGTAGATGTGCTCGAAACCTATTCCCCTTTCTTTGACTATACCATCTTCTATAATAAAACAAGCGCAATTTATGACTGTTATAGACCCGCATAGAAACGAAATGAACAGTGGTAGTTCTAGCTTACTAACGAACCGGGCTGGACTTTGAACCAAGTATACGTAATAGTCGTGGAATTCTTTTGCCCTTAAATGATCTGTTTGGCTGCTTCCTAAGATCTCTTGCAGTTCAGCTTGAATCTTAAGCTGCTTGAGTTTGTAGCGAACAAGGATACAATATGTGTAAACAAGTCCAAATAATACAACCGGAAACAAACCTCCAGAGGCATTGCCGTAATGAATCACATCGTACAGTCGTTCTTTGATTGACGTGACAGTGGTAAATAAGTACATATGGGCCGCATACATTAACAGACTTAGTATCGTCACGCCCCATCCATGAACAGCGAGGTTCCTGCAATCACCGTTATTGAGCTCTGGCTTCGAAGATAGCACTTGGTACAAGTCGGTCATGATAGCCTTCGAATTGAGCACAATGGGGATGCCAGTGCCAGTAACGTACAGACAGTAGTTAATCGAGTCAATCTGAAAGTTGGCTTGTATATCTTTGTAGGCGTCCTGATCGACGACTTTTCCATCTCCGATGAAGATGCTTTTGGTTACAGCGATTGTTGAACCAACGATGTAGCTCAGCAATATTGCAGAGTACACTGCTAAACATATAACCGACCGACGTGTATGCTTTCCCATATACACCGACATACCAGCCACATGAAGAAGGACGATGATGGGTAGGACTGCTCGTTTCTCAGACATGTTGGAACGTATACTGCACTTAGCCGGAACTCTTAGCAAAGTCTGACAATTTTGAGGACCGTCACCATGGACACGGTTTTCGATTCAGTAAACACGGGTTTACTAAGTAAATTGTTTCAACATGCCAGTTGAACACAGCTTGTGTACATTGCTGTTGGTGCCGATTACTTAAGAAAATTGGCGGAACTGTGGCGGTGAACACTTATCTGGAATTCGCAAGAATGCCACCCGTCTGTGGTCGGACTGCTCGGGCTGCACGTTCGCCCCTGCTAGAATCGTTTTAACCCGCTTTTCCTGGCCGAAGGCCGCTTTTGATATGTCCTTTGATACGAAGTAACAGAAAGGACTGCTAGCTGCGTCTCTGCTCTGCTGGGTCTGAGTCCGCTATGGATAATTGGTGATGCTCCTAAATGACACCTCGCACTACGTAGTGTTTCTGCTCATTTGCTCTGAAATAGTTGACCACTTTACAACTAAGCTGTGCTTACAGAAAATTACACACGGCTTCGGGTGTTCTTAGCCTCTTTCCTTCTCCCTTGTCTTGGATGACAATCTTGGCAAAATTTGCATAACCGGTCTCCGGATGAATATTCTCCTCGTAAACAGTGAACGGGCGTAAAGAGAACAAATGTGGCATGCCTGATATTGTAATGGCAATAGAGGAGATAGGATGAAGAATCTCGGGAACGAGAATAGATGGAAATACTACTGAAGATGAATTACTATTAGCCTAATGTCCTTTAAAGCTGATTGAATATATGGGACATGGAAATTGCAGGGAACTGACGGGAGAGCAATACAAGTCTTGGATCGATTGATTTAGTTGTGTTGCGAGAGCAACACTTTGGTTTTGTCGTGTTTTTTTTTTTTGTTCCTAGCACCCCGATTTCAGCTTATTCCTAGAAAGTGGTAAGGGTCTAATCTCTGCGGTTTTTACGGAAAGTGTGGACCTTAGGCCGGATTGATGAATATGACATTACATTTTGGCAAGCTCCGTAGAGCTCTTGCCTGGGGCCAAAAAGGATGGTTTTTGCTTGTCGACGAGCTACAGCCAACGGTCTGTGAAGTGAAGTGGGGTTGTATAGCCTATGTCAGAGAGGGTTATCTGAAGTAGTTCACCACGTCTTTCGTTTCATTAAACCACGTTTCTGCTTTCGAGTGGAAAGCTCTGTTCTAGCAGGCAAGCAGACAGGCACCAGTTTCAAACTGAAGGTGGACTAAAATCTATAAGTGCTAAATATGTGCGGCAGTAACTCGGCCCCACAGCCAACATATCTTCTTTGAGTGACAAATAGAAAAATTTAGAGAAACAAAAAAGTGGCATTTTCCCATGGGTCCGAAAGTGCTGCCATCTATTGTTTCTACACATTTCTGTTCGTGATTTCTGCTCACTTTATCGTTCCATTTCTTACACTTGGGATTGAGGAAGAGAATTGGTATCAGACATGCCTCTTAAACTTTAAAAGTTCTCTCATTGGTAAACATATTAGAGCTTGTCCGTTGCTCCTTTCTAAGTCGTGATATTAGAAAGTTGGCCTACGGCAAAAAAGTCAACTTTTGAACTAATACAGATAGATTTTTTTTTCAACGGCAATCAATAGACCTTGATGAGCTGATCGAAGTATATGTCATCCGTTTTTTGGTAGAAAAATTCCTTCATGAGATACAACAGTTTGAAAGTTTAGAGGGGTTGACAACTTCAGTAGTAAGGTACACACCGAAACCCCAAATAGTCCGACCCCAGTTGTTAGACATGTAGGGGACTTGTAAGCACAATAGGCTGCTAGGCAATAACCATCTTCGGCAATGAGGGGTTAGCAACTTTTGCTAGTTGGTGTACCTATTAATCCTATTATATGTTTCCTGTGTATTTGATCCTGAGAAAAGTTTGGTACCATGTCTATCACGGGGAGATGGACTTGTAAGGAAGAATCGGTTGCTAGAAGGGGTTCATAAGGGGCTAGAAACTTCTGCAAATTGATGCACATTTTATTTGATCTTTATAAATCTGAGGGTAAGACAATTAGTCTCCATGGTCGATCAGTCTAACTTAGAATTAAGTCTTTAAGGGGTAGACAACTTTAGTGGTAGGGTGTATAATGTTCCAAGTTTTCACCAGTCACGATTGAAAAGGATAAAGTTCAGCAGCTGGCTGCACATTTTATTTGATCTCTATAAATCTGAGGGTAACAAAATTAGTTTCCATGGTGTCAGGGGCGGTTCGAAGTGCTTGGGCATGGGGGGGTGACGACCTCCGAAACATACGACTAGGTAATCGGCAATTATGTCGATTAAAAAAAAATGAAAAAGAAAAGCACAGGCTCAAAAAATATAAACATAGATTTTTAAAGGTTTTGAGTTTCAGCATGACGTTCATTTGAACTTTCGCAGGAAACAGCCAATCTTCGGTACCAGCTTCTGACGGATGTGCTCAAGACAACTTAAACTGAGCGCCGCCGGCGAATTTTTTTTTAATCCGAGCAAAATTCAACTGCTTTCCCTACAAATCCTAGCTTTTCATGTATCTCAGATCCCAAAATCTCAAGCTTAAAACTCCACCTAATTGAAACCCTTGAAAAAAAAATGTAATAGGATAGGCCTACTACCTGCCTACTACGAAAGGCGCCGCAGGCGAAATTTTTTTAGATCAGCCTTTTTTCTGGCAAAATTCAACTACTTGCCATTTAAATTCTTCTTGTAACGTGGCTCCGATCCTAAGCAGCAGCCTGTAACGTATTTACTAAAGAAAAACTGAGCGCCGCAGGCGAAAATTTTTGGATCTGACTTTTTACTGGCAAAATTCAACTACTTCCCATCCAATTTATAGTTTTAAATGTTGCTCAAACCCCAAAATCTCAAGCTTAAAACCCACCTGAATGACGCACGCTTCAAGTAAATAGTGAAAGGGTTGCTACGAAAGGCACCGCAGGCGGAACTTTTAAAATCCGCCTTTTTTCTGGGAAAAGTTCAACTACTTCCAGCACAAATTATAGCTTTGAACGTGGTTCAAATATTATGCCTAAAACGGCACCTAAAAGACGAGCCCTGCCACTAGATAGAGAATAGACTAAACATTTATGGGTCTTTTTCGGAACCCAACCAAAATAAAGTGCTACAGATCTGTCCGTAACCCCGTTCACTCTAGAACGGAGTAGGATATCCTGCCGGAAGTTGGTACACAGCAGTGCTTCCATAGTACTTGACCCCATCCGAAAAAAGGGAGTAGCCATCCATAATAAAATAGACACAAAGTAGATTTGGTTTGAATTAACAGTATGGTGCGATCATCAGGCCCGTGACCCGTCCTTGTAATGCGTACATCTC
Source organism: Branchinecta lindahli (assembly GCA_023053555.1). Classification (NCBI taxonomy): domain Eukaryota; kingdom Metazoa; phylum Arthropoda; class Branchiopoda; order Anostraca; family Branchinectidae; genus Branchinecta; species Branchinecta lindahli. The sequence continues at coordinate 10,340,299 of JAKZAO010000001.1, forward strand.
CGGTTTATGGTCAAACCTTACTCCGCAAGCCGAAATCAACCTGTTTTATTCTAGAATAAGGATCTTTTGCACAAAACCAGATAGGCTATACTGTTGAAATTTCAAAAATCAGCTACGTGTTTTCTGCTAAAATACAAAGGTTTTGGTACAAAACCAGTTGTGTTCACACTGTGCACCCCCGGGTGAAAATCAGATTCGGTAACTGTATTTATGTCATTCTGACAGGCTCGAAACATACGACTGTCATCCTAACAAGCTCAGTCAAAACATACGACTGACTCGTGACATGTGAGTTACAGAAAATCTATACGTAACCATACGACCAGAACCAGGTCATCTGCGACTAAAATTCAGGATTATGTGCCTTATCTGGCAAGCTCAAAACTTACGACTGTCTCTAATATACGACTAAAAAATCTGTTCGTAAATGCGACAAGGAACAGGAGATTTGCGTCTGGCGAAATTCACGATCTGGTGTTATTCTGGGACGCTAGAATATACGACTATCATCCTGGCAAACTCAGAATATACAACTGCTGTGAATCTGACAGACCTAAAACATACGACTAGGAAAGATCTTTGTAGCCATCCGACTAGAAATGTCATCTGCGGGCAAAATTCACGTTTTGTAACTGCCTTTATGTGATTCTGGCAAGCTCAAAACATACGACTGTCATTCAGACAAGCTCAAAACATACGACTGAGAGTACGATTCTCTGAAGCATGGGGGGGGTGAGTCACCCCCCCACGCCCCCCCCCTCGAACCGCCCCTGCATGGTGTATCACTGTAGCTTAGGATTAAATTAGTGTTTACGCATTATTTTGATCCTGAAAAGTTACGGATAGCTTTATAATACTAACTAGGTTATATCAGACAATGTTCCAAGTTTTCACCAGGCACGACTTCTACGATTGAAAAGGATAAAGTTCAACTGGCTGCAAAGAATTTAGTCTCTATATCTGATATTCTTTTTTTTCAACGCTGAAAGATATCCGCATGATTACGGATTGTGTCATCAGTCCAGAAATAAAATCTTCTTTAACATAACATTTTGAAAACGTCGATGGGTTGACAACTTCAGGATTTAACCGATAGCGAAGAAACAAAACCAAAGTGTTGCTCTCGCAACACTTAAGTCGGCGAAGCCGAACAAAGATTGCCGCAACACTTCACGTTGCCCAGGCAACGTAGGTCTAGTTATTCTTGTTTTCGTCGACCTCGGCCTTTCTGAACTGATAAAATAGCACAATGTATGTGATGACAACTCCTAAGTATCCGACTACAAGATGTCTGCCTATTGCTACTAGTCCTAAAACAGAAAAATCTGGCTGTGTCCCTCTTACGTTCATGTTCATGATGACAAGGTCGTGAGATCCGTTGAGTTTGGTAATGAAATCTGAGATAGCAGTTGAAGCCTGATTTGCTTTCTGTTTAACCATATCTGCTGCTGTCGCCACTAGCAAGACCTGGATAGCATGCTGAACGACGTTAAAGATTTGCCAGTTTGACAAGTTCCCGTTAAATGCCACGTTGTCGATTATTATGCAGATGCAACTTGTAATCGTGATCGCTGATGTCAAAATATATATGAAAACTGGGAACTCGATCGTTCTCAGAAGTCTTTCTGGCTGTCGCACCAGGTTCACGTATGAGTCGTACAAGCGGCGTGCTGCAACAACATGCGTGCCGTCTCTGGATGTCATATGCGATTGCCTAGCCAGCTGTCCCAGCTTCTGACTTATCAGAACTCCATTGGTGTAAAGAAGTCCGCTAAGCATGATCGGGAACAAGTATCCGGATCCACATCCAATTGCCACTAACAAACGTCCAGACTGGCCTACCGTGTAATACCAAGTTTGAATAATGTGTGCACTAACGCACCATATTGTTATCCCTGCGACGTTAAGTAGCAGCTTCCTCCGGTACCCTTTGTCCAAACGCGGATGTAATTCGGTAGCCTTGTAGATTTCTCGGGTTGTCTTTCTGCAGTTGATGAGTACCGGAATGCTTATGCCAATCGTCGACACAGCAAAATTTGCTGCATCTAGTTTGTACGTCAATAGAGTTGCTGCCCCATATTTTTTCTGGTGTACACCGAACACTGCACCGCAGTCAATTCCCGTAGCAACAACAATGTATGCTACGAGAGGGACGGCATATAGTATCATCGCCAAGGTAACCCACCGGTTGCCTTTCTTTGGAAATACAGTAAGACCGGAAAGGTAGTAGCACACGAGGAAAATCCTCATCACTCTCCCCTCAGACATAGCGAAGCGTGAAAAAGACTGAAGCGTTTCGATGTCGTCGTCTCTAATATCCGGAGTTGATCTTTCGTTAGTTTTGGTGTTGCCCATTTTATAGCAGATCGTTCAGCTTTTCCACCCGAATGACGCATGTTTACCTTTACTGTTGTCAGGCAGTAATTAAACTTTAATTTAATAGAATTAAACTTTTAATATAATAGAAAAGTAACAGCTCTCTACGGGGTTTTCCTATTGTTAATTTAGAAAACCAGTTACTACCAGAATACACTTTTTTCTCCAAATTATATGCGTTTAAAATGTCAATGGTGTCAGAGTATTCCCTCGAACCAAGGTGAGTGCGATTCATGTTTGATGGTGCTAAACGGTTAAGCCAGCTTAGGTGTATTATAATATTTATTTATTTGTTCCATCTAACACTGAGTTGCCAGTTCTGGTAAACATTAAATGACAACAAGATCAGTGAGATGAGATGCTTTTTGGGATCCCAAAACGTAAGTGGCGGGATACCTATGACATCGCAAAAGTTGTCCGTCTGTCCGTCCGTCTGTACGCACGATAACTCTCGAAGGGATTGTGATATTTTGATAAAACTTGGTGGGAGGATCCTTTGGGTCAAAGTACAAGTCAAGTTCGAAGATGGGCTCTGTAGCTCTATAGCTCTGTAGCTATAGCCTATTTGAGGGTGGGGGAGGGGTTTCAAATTAAGGGGCAAACAAATATTTTTTGAAAGCTATTTAGATAGTTGATTAAGGAGTAAAGAGACACGCTGAATCCAAATATGAAAGTTATTTTCTCGCCGGACAAGTAGTTCGCCCGGAATCCGGCCAAAACCGGAAAGTTTGTTAAAAGTAAAAGTTTTATTTGAAGTTGATTAGATGTTTGATTTAGGGGTAAGAAGACACGCTGAACACGACGGTGAAAACTATTTTCTTGCCGGACAAGTAGTTCGCCCGGAATCCGGCGAAAACCGGAAAATTTGATAAAAGCAAAATTTGTATTTGAAGTTGATTAGGTGTTTGATTTAGGGGTAAAAGACATGCTGAACACGATGGTGAAAACCAATTCTCGCCGGACAAGTCGTTCGTCCGGAATCCGGCCGAAACCGGAAAATTTGTTAAGAGCAAAATTTTTATTTGAGGTTGATTAGATGATAGATTTAAGGGTAAGAAAAGACGCTGAATCTGTATATGACAATCATTTTTTACCCGGACATATAGTTCGTCCGGAATCCGGTTGAAACCGGATTTTTTTTTAGAAGTTAAAGTTTTATTTGAAGTTGATTAGATGCGCTTTATAGGGATAAGGAGATACGCTGAATTCGTTTCTGAACTGTCTTTTTTTTTGCTGGGCAAGTAGTTCGCTCGGAATTCGGCCGATACCGGAAATTTGGCAGAAGTAAACCAGGAAGTTTCGATCAGTATCGTCAAAATAGATATGGCTTATACAGGTATATCTGAACTTGGTTTTCTCAGATGACTAGCCTGGCGAAGACTGGATCTGGCGAAGACAAGACCTAGTTGTATGGATCAAATTTTAGATTTTTGGGATCCCATCGAAACCTTGGGTCTTGTTTTCTTTGCAGAAAGATAGAAAGGAGGGAATGACAGCATTCGCCCAGAAGAGGGCACCGGAGTGGACCAACAGCTAAATTTTGACTCGACGTGAGAAATTTTTAGTAAATATTTTCTACAGATTATACGAATGTTCCTGCCAACAAAACATTAACCAGGGTATCTGATAATGTCGTATATTTGTATTCAATAAAGAATTGTCTCCTTCTTCCATAACATCACCAGCTCTGGTAAAAGTTTCATATTCCGTTAGAGATTTCCTTCGAATTTGATGGACTGATTTTGATTTTCTGGCAGGGTTCAGCCAGACATCCCGCGTTAAGTGTTAAGTGAGTCCTGTCTTTTAATCTTTGCTTAGAACTCGCAGCACTGTCTAGGGAACCGGGAGACGTATTTTCTGTCGTACGGACTACGGTTCCAGTAGTTCTCACGGAAATCAAAGCATACGAGCTACGATTCCAGGATCTGGCGTCACTGACTAACGGAAACTTGTATGTGCTTGCTCCTGTTTCGGTAGTAAAGTGGAAATAGATCACGGGAACTCCATCGTATCAGCTTCTCCTCCGGTAGTCTCACGGAATTATGTACTCAGAAGATAGGGAGCCGGTAGGTGATACCAACCAGGAACTATGTAATTGGAGTTTGTGGAATAGTTTTGATGAGAGCTAGGGTTCCGGGATTTTCACTGACTAAGAGAAAATAACATGGGAAAGAATAAACTACCGGAACCCATATATTGAGAGCTAAAGAGCGACAGTAACAACTTTTCGGTTGCAAATGACCAACTCACGGACACAAATATCTATGGGCTAGGGTTCCGGTAGCGCCAAAACTCACGTATACTTGTCAATATGAACTTGTTGTCCGGTAGCAAATATTACTAACTCACGGAACCCAACTCGGGCTAGGGCTCCGGTATAGTGCCAGAAATTAACAATTTTGAACTCACGGGCCAGTGTCAGTGTAGAAGAGTCTGAGAAGAGTCCGGGCGTGGATATTTTTTACTCTCGGAACCAAAATCTTCTGGACTAGGATTCCGGTAGTGCGAAAGATTAAAAAAAAAATTAACTCACGGACTAGGAGTTCGGGAGTGAATATTTTTAACTCACGGAACCAACTCCCATGGGCCATAGTGCCAAAAGCTAAAATTACGAACTCGCGGACACTTGTCAATATGAACTTGGGAGTCCGGTAGCAAATATTATTAACTTACGGAACCCAACTCCGGCTAGGGCTCCGGTAGCGCGACAAATTAAAAATTTTGAACTCAAGGACCCATGTCAGTGTAGGCTATAGGATTCCCGGAGTCTATATTTAACTCGCTAACTATATTTAACTCGCGGAATCCAACTCCCGTGGGTTACGGTTCCGGTAGTGCCAAAAATAAACAAAATTTCAAACTCACGGACACGTGTCAATATTGACTTGGAGTCCGGTAGCAAATATTACCAACTCACGGAGTAATACAGGAGTAATATAATACTATAATCACGCACTACCGGAACCCTAGCCTATGGGAATTGGGTTCCATCAGTTGATAATATTTGCTACCGAATTCTCAAGTCCATATTAACACGTGTCCGTGAGTTCGTATTTTTGTGCATAATTGGAACCGTTAGCTCACGGGAGTTGGGTTCCGTGAGGTAAAAAACACTCTCTCCTGGACTCCTAGTCTACACTGACATGGGGCCGTGAGATAGAACTTTCAAAAATTTTGGCACTACCGGAACCCTAGCCAGTGGGACTTGGGTTCTGTGAGTTGATAATATTTGCTCCGCGAGTTCGTATTTTTTTTTCCCAGGGGAGTTGGGTTCCGCGATGCAAAAATCGCTCTCTCCTGGACTCCTAGTCTACACTGACATGGGGCAGTGAGTTAGAACTTTTTAAGTTTAGGCACTACCGGAACCCTAGCCAGTGGGACAATTCGGTTCCGTGAGTTGGCAAGTTTGCTACCGGACTCCCAAGTCCGTATTGAAAAGTGTTTCTTTTTTCTGCATTACCGGAACCCTAGCCCACGGGAATTGGGTGCCGTGATGGCACGTAAACTTGGACAGACCAACCCTACTTTATTACCACTATTCTCTACAAAGTCTGGATATTAACTAAACTCAAAACTACATGTTATACTAAAGCACGGACACTTATTTTATTTACATTTTGCATATTTAATAAATTCCCCAGACTGAATAATATTACAAATACATAAAGATTGCTTGTGTACTTTGCTGCTGACGCCGATCCCTTTAGAAAATTGGCGGTAAACTGTGCGTTGAACACTTATTTGGAATTCGCAAAAATACCAGCCGTCTGTGGCCGGACTGGTCATGCTGCATTCGCCGACGCTAGTATCGTTCTAACCGGCCTGTCTTGGACGGAGGCCCTTTCGATGTTTCATTTTATGGGAAGCAGCAGAAAGGGCGGCTAGCCGCATCTCTGCTCTGCTGTGTCTGTGGCCTGTATGGATAATTGATGATGCTCCTTAAAGTTTAACCGAAAAGGACTGGGATAGGACAATCTAGTTACCCATCACTTATTCACTTAAATTGGCTTGAAGACCCGGTGAAATTACGTTACTTGGTTGTTCCGCTACTCAGGAATAATCGATTTTCAAATAGTGAAATTTCCGTGTGATTTGTAGTACCTCTAATTTGTTGTATGCCTTACAAGAAAGATTTATGACTTTTTTTGTTCAGGCACTAAGCAATCTTCACCAATATCGCCACTGCCCACTGAAAGGCCTTGTTTGTGTTTAGATAAAAATTTCCCGCGTCATAGTAGAATTTTCGCTGTGGGGACAGCCGCAGATATTCTTAACGTCATAACTAGAGCAGATAGTGGAAAACAAAAAAATCCCTTTGCAGAATCCAAATAATTCAGTGTATTCAACTAAATGACACAAAAATAAGTTGGCTTTTCAGTTAAACTTTAAAGCTGACTGACTGAAAGCTCACTAGTCTTGGATCGATTGATTTAGTTGGGTTTTTTTTCGTCGAACTCGGCCTTTCTGAACTGGTAGAATAGCACAATATATGTGATAACAACCCCCAAGTATCCGACTACAAGATGTCTGCCTATTGCTACTAGTCCTAAAACCGAAAAATCTGGCTGTGTCCCTCTTACGTTCATGTTCAAGAGCACAAGGTCGTGAGAGCCGTTGAGTTTGGCAATGAAATCTGAGATAGCACTTGAAGCCTGGTTTGCGCTCTGTTTAACCATATCGGCTGCGGTCGTCACTAGGACGACCTGCATGGCATGCTGAACGACATTAAAGATTTGCCAACTTGACAAGGTCCCTTTAAATGCCATATTGTCGATTATTATGCAGATGCAGCTTGTAATCGTGATAGCTGATGTCAAAAAATAAATGAACACTGGGAACTCAATTGTTCTGAGAAGTCTTTCTGGCTGTCGCACCAGGTTCACGTATGAGTCGTACAAGCGGCGTGCAGCGACAACATCCGTGCCGTCTCTGGGTATCATTTGCGATTGCCTAGCTAGCTGTCCCAGCTTCAGACTAATCAGAACGCTATTGGTGTAAAGAAGTCCGCTAAGCATGATCGGGAACAAGTATCCGGATCCACATCCAAGTGCCGCTAACATACGTCCATGCTGGGCTGCCGCGTAATACCAGGTTTGAATGATGTGTGCGCTAACGCACCAGATTGTTATCCCAGCGACGTGAAGCAGCAGCTTTATCCGGTACCCTTCGACCAAACGCGGATATAATTCAGTAGCCTTGTAGATTTCTCGAGTTGTCCTTCTGCAGTTGATGAATACCGGAATGCTTATGCCGATCGTCGACACAGCGAAGTTTGCTGTATCTAATTTGTACGTTAATAGAGTTGCTGTCCCGTACTTTTGTTTGTCGATAACTTGTAACACGCTTTCACCGCAGACGATTCCAGTAGAAATAACGATGTATGCTATCAGAGGGACGGCATACATGATCAAGGTCATGGTAACCCACCGGTTGCCTTTCTTTGGAAATACAGTAAGACCGGAAAGGTAGTAGCACGCGAGGAAAATCATCATCACTCTCCCCTCAAACATAGCGAAGCGTGAAAAAGACTGAAGCGTTTGGATATCGTCTTCTCCAATATCCTGAGTAGATCTTTTGTTAGTTTTGGTGTTGCCCATTTTATTGTCTGTCATTCAGCTTTCTCACCCGAATGACGCAGTATTTACCGGTGAGACAGTCCGGGATTGATTACACCTTTAATGGAGTCGTTGTGATAGGCTGATAGCAAGAACAAATAATCTGACCTCCGTCTCTCTATCTCTGTAATATGACTATGGGGAGTCGAATATTCCCCATACCCTGTCCGCTACGAACGAACGGAGGTTACTATTTTCGCGCCACATCACGTTTCATTACCTCTACTAACAGCTAAATCGCTGTTAAGTCGCTGCTGAGGAAAAGTAGGAGTACAAAGCTGATCGGTTCTATGGACGCGCTCCAGAGCGGGTCAGCGCCCGGAGTACGCCTCCTTCACCGTTTCTTGTGCGATAAGCAACGGCGAAGACGGAAGAGTAGTACACGGGTATCAACATCAGCTCAAAGCTAGTGTAAATACCTCTAGGTCCGCTCAGTTTTGTCGGGGTTTTCACAGTCGCTGCTTGCGACTATAGACAGAAGTTCTATCTGATTATTTGTTCTTGGTAATGGGAAAGTAAACTGTAAAGGTCGCTGTAAAGCTTTCCGTTTTCTACAGGTTTTCCTAGCGTCAACATATTATAGGCAACTGCTACTACTGGAACAAACTTTTCTTTCAGTTTAAATGCGTTTAAAATGTCGGTGTTGTAAGAGTATTCCGTCGATCCAAGGTGACTGCAATTCATATTTGATGGTGCTAAACGGTTAAGTCAGCTGAGATATCTTTGAATATTTATTTATTTGTTCCATCAAACACGGAGTTGCCACTTCTGATAAACATTAAATGACGACAGATCAATAAAATGAGATGCTTTTTTTCTTTGCAGAAAGACAGAAAGGAGGGAATGACAGCATTCGCCCAGAAGAGGGCACCGGAGTGGACCAACAGCTAAATTGTGATACGACGTGAGAAATTTTCAGTAAATATTTTCTATATACATATTATACGATTGTAACTGCAAACAAAACATTTAACCAGGGATAATGTCGTATATTTGTATTCACTAAAGGATTGTCTTCTTCTTCCATAGCATCACCAGCTCTGGTAAATGTTTCATATTCTGTTAGAAATAAGCGTTTTCTGATTGCCCTCGGATTTGATAGACTGATTTTGATTTTCTGGCAGGGCTCAGGTCAACTCCTCCTCCAAGGCACCCCGCGTCAAGTGAGTTCTGTCTTTTTATCTTTGCTCGCTGTTCCACCTGGTGGTTGGATTCTAAAGTTCTTTTCGGAGATGCACTGTATGACTCTTTAGGTGGAAATGCTTGCACCATTCGGATTTGCCTGGCTATGGGATCTGTCGTATATTCATTTTCACTGTGCCTTAAATTCTTGAGCCGTGCTGTCTGCGGCGTGGGAGGATACCGACATGGTCGGATTTGGGGGTACGGGCTGACGGTTTTCGGGCGAGTTTGAACCTTGGCCTTCGTGTGTCCTGGCGAGAAATCAGTAAGCGCGGGCGGCCGCGATTTCGGCGTGCCGATGGGAACAGAAATACGCTTTTCTTGCGTATGGTCCACCTGGCTGCCTTCATGGGGTATGATGAAACTTGTTGTTACCGTTTTCGAGCTGCTCTGACTCCCCGAGTTTCGCGCCAGGAAATGATAGGTTGGTCGCCGGCCAGAGATTCTTTCCCAAAGCATCACTAAAATCTTCTTTTTCACATCAAAACCGACAAAGATCGCTGCTCCTTGAAGACTGTTAAATATTATAAAGGGGTACCACAGTGAAGGGACTCCCGCAATTGCAGCTACAAAACCAAAAATCCAGGTAAGGCCCATGATAACTGCGAGTTTGACGTAGAGGTAAAAACGCATCCGATTGCGTTTCCCAAACTCTGAGGATTGCTTCAGAGCTCTTTCAGCTGGGTTCTTTGGGTCGCGTTTCCGCTGTGCGCTTTGCTGTGCGTATTTTGCGGCTTTCTGCTGCGTCCAGATCGAAAAGACGGTGAGAATAAAGAAGGTAAGATTCTCGAGGAGGAGGAATAGAACGGGTACGATGAAAAACGCGGCAAGACCTAGAAAGAAAGAAAGAAAATGGTCAAGGATTTAAGACACCCGACTTGAAGCTTAACGGAGAAACGCGATCGGGAGCATCTGCTACAAAAAGTTTTCGAACGCCCTTGGGCCTGGTTTCCTCTCCGACTTTTTCGTTTTCTGTCCAAACTTTTCAAAGGAAGGGCACTGAAACTGAGCCGTTTTGGATGATGTTTAGGCTTTCTAAGGTGAAGGAGAAATATACTAGGTGAACCCAGAACGTCCCTGTGTCACACTGCCTGCAGACTATATGCTCTACGTACCCCGATTCTAAAGCATTTTAATTCATCGATAAAATTAAACAGTTGTTTAAACTTGTATTCTTTTCATTCTTGTGTTTACAGTAGACCTATGTTCACCAGAGCCGTTCCGATGTTTGGATTTCGGACTTCCCGAAGAAAACGGAAACTGGAAATACAAGTTGAAGATATCCAACCTCCGTAAAAGTGTAGGACAGGCTGTAATGAACCCGTTTTCTGTGTCTTCGTAACATACTACAAATAAATCGTCATTTGCCTGGAAAATTCACAATTTGGTATTTGCTTTTATTTCATTCAGACAAGCTCATAACATACGACTGTCATCTTGGCAAGCTAAACGCTCACGAATGGGGGCAGGACTCTCTGAAGCACGGCGAGGGGCGAGGGGCACCCCTACTCCTTGAACAGCCCCTGCCTACTCTATTTGGTACATACCATATCTAGAGTTAATCCAGCAGAGCGGTGCTCCATATTCAGGTGCGAAATCACTAAGAAACGAAGTGTTGTCCAACAGAAGCCCCACTGCAACCGTTAGGGTTGGGCCTCCCCATCCATATATGCAGTATAGCTGGAACGTACGCTGAAAGAAAGGCCGAACAGTCAAATTATGAGAAACCAAGGAGTATCAGCTCGTCGCCGAAACTACCTAACCTACCACTATTTATTTGATTTCCCTGGAAATAGCACTGGGAACGCTGGACCCCAGAGATGTTCCCTCAATGTGCCACATTCTTTCTTTCCAGTACTGATATCAGGCATCCTTAGCAAGCATATTAGTATGAGCTTAAAAGAAATGTAGTACCCGAAGCATTGCTTCTGTCTAATTGCTCTATCCGTTCTCTCTCCGACGATCAGAATTATCCAATCTGTCCTAATGACATCTGACTGATTTTTGCCCGTACCTCGACCTACCGTTCTCGCCAATTGTTCGAAACAAGGTACATTTTTAAGTTACAGGTAGGCCTAAAGGTCAGATCAGAAACCGAACCCAACGCTGCATTTCCTCTAGCCTGGCAGAGGTGCCAAGGGGCCGAGTCTTCCAGCAGTTCCCTTGGAATCCGACACAAAATTAGTTTGTGAATTTTGTGTTAGGATGCGGCCCACAGTATGTTCATCAATCCGTTTATCCCATTGTGATTTTTTGGACATGACTCAAATGTAAAACGAACAACTGAGATTCTGCGAAAGGAAAAGACTCGCAATTATGCTTTAGTCTCGGCGTAGAAGGTATTTTCCAGCGTAATTCTTGCGTTCAAGGATTTCACACCATCTAACCACACATAGCAGTCGCACTGTAGCTGCGTTCGTTGCACTCCTTGCTGTCTCCGGTTTTTCCACACCGGTGTGCGGTTCCTATTGCGCGTTTTTGGTCTCATCGGTGACGTCATTAGAACCTGCCTCCCGAGCAGGTTTTGGTTAGTCAGCACCGGTGAGGACTAACCAGAAACTGGTTAGTCCAAAAACAGGTTATAAAATAGGGAAGCAGTCACCGGTGTATGCAAAAACGCGTTACAAAAAGCACCGGTGAGCAGTCACCGGACAACGAACGCAGCTTGTATTTCCGAAACCCCGTTCTCGACATTAGCCAATACTAGTTCTTAGGGGTGCAGGATGTCACCGTGACGTGGATTCCTTATTGTAGCAGCTACGTTCTTTAGGTCTATTCACTATAGGTTGTCCATTTAAGCCGTTTTTGGATTCACTGTTTACTGCTCAGTAGTGTTATAAGCCGTTTCCGGAGTCATCGCTGTCTGGTTTCACATCACCAGTGTAGATTCGCCGAAAGGTGGTCGGGAGACAGGTTCTACTGAGAAGTCACCGGAAAATGGGTGACCAAAAAACTCTACATGGAGGAGACACCAGAGTAGTGAGTGAGTAAAAGCTGGAAACTACTACGAGTGTGACAAGGAGTGCCATTTGAAAGGGAGTGTTGTTCTTACCGTATTTCTTTCCGGTCTGTACGTCTTGCTTCGGAAAGTGCGACAGATGTCGAAGCTCATAACGCTCATCCAGAAAAAAGCTGCTAGGTAGAACCAGTGAAGAGAGAATCCGATGACAACGCAAATGCTCTTGACAGAGTTCTTGTCAACCCCTTGAAAGAAAGAAGGGAATTAAGAAACAAATAAAAAAATGAGGTTCACGGCTTCTCTCCTTCTGTGCCTTAACTGACTGACCGAACTAAACAGTCGTTAAGCTAGCTCGATAACACACACTCTGTCCCAGCGAATCTACCATGGGCAGGAGGGTGTATTGCATGGTTCCAGTCATAAAATGATGTACAATACCGTTTCTGGGATCCCAAAACGTAAGTGACGGGATACCTATGATTTGTAAAAGTTGTCCGTCTGGCCGTCCGTCTGTTAGCACGATACCTCTCAAAGGGGTCGAGATATTTTATTCAAACTTGGCAGGTCAAGTTCGAAGAGGGGCTCTGTAGCCCTACATTTTGGTTTGGGAGGGGTTACAAATTAAGGGCAAAACAAATATTTTTAAAAGCTAATGAGATAGTCTATTTAGGGGTAAGGAGACATGCTGAATCCATATTTGAAACTTGTTTCCTCGCCGGACAATCTTGCCGAACTGTCCGCTCGACAGTTCGTCCGGAATCCGGCCGAAACCGGAAAATTTGTGAAAAGTGAAAGCTTTATTTGAAGTTGATTAAATGTTCGATTTAGGCGTCAGGAGACATGCTGGATCCCTATATGACAATCATTTTCTACCCGGACAAGTAGTTCGCCCAGAATCCGATCGAAACCGGAAAATTTGTTAAAAGTAAGTTTAGTTGAAGTTGATTAAATGTTCGATTTATGGGTAAGAAGACATGCTGAATCCGTTTATGAAAATAATTTTCCACTTCGCCCGAAATCCGGCAGAAACCGGAAGATTTGTTATAGGCTAAGTAAAAATTTTATCTGAAGGATCAAATATCAAATTTTTGGGATCCCATCGAAACCTTTTGTCTTGTTTCTTTAAATCATCAAAGCTAGCACCACGATGGGTGGGACCATGATTGCCATTCAGAATCCATATCTTATGTAAATCAACGCGAAAGGAGCTGGGATAAGAAGCATATAAACAAAGAAAAGACTACGACCACTCGGCACCAGGTCGATACACGGCGAATGCTAAGCCACTCGACAGAACGTTCGAAAACAGAACCTAAAATGACCACATAGGACCCTCACCCTAGCGCCACCTATTACGTGCAGCGAATCGTTTTCCAGCGAGAAGGGCGTCAATTTTCTTCAATCAAGAAGGTCGCCAAACAGAAACGGTCTCGTCTGAAAGTTAAAGCAATTTGTGGGACCTTGTTACTGAACAGTTTGTTTTTAATAACCTGAGGCTATTCTGTGGGCTGACCCATCAATTTCTGAAAAAAAGGAAACGAAGTTCAAGCGAAGGAGTTTCCAGTCATCTGTCTATCGAGTGGGTCAAGTCTTAAAAGCTTCTTCAAAACACCCAAGTCTCTTCTGTGTGCTGACTCGACAGATTCAGTAGATAATGCGACGGAGTTAGCAATCATCCATCTATCGATTGAGCCGCGTACGATTATACAAGTAGTTATTATTAAAGACGGATTGAGTCTTCTGACGAGCGACTCCCACAAGCTCCAATGACCTACGAGTTCGGTGCCCATCAATCATTTATCTTCCGAAAATGTCATTATTCCATAGCTGCTTGTCCCCGATTTCGAAACCCAATACAGGCCTGGATTAGATTACTAATGTCGGTTTGATGCTACAACTCGCATCCATCAATTCAAGCAGAGGAGCAATAAGAATAGGTTGCAGACAAGAAATAAGCGACTTAGATTACCAAAGAGTTCTATGCTACTATCTGGTTGTAGTGTTCGGCGATATTTGGACTTTTCGATATATCGACATTTTTACTTTCGATATTCGATAATCGATCTATCGATATTTCGGTAACATGTTTCGCTATAGTGACGCCTCATTTCCCCAAAATTTAAGAACAACATTGTCTTAAAAAAGTATCCTGCATCATCTCGAACTTTGAAGAAACAAAACTGAACTAAGAAAAATTTTGCTCCAGTTTTGGATCTATAAATGTAACTAATGAAGGATTTATTTACAATAATTATAAACGTACAAATAACGTTTTCGATATCGATATTTACGTATCGATATTCGATATCGATATCGTTATCGATATCGAACATCGCCCAACACTTTTGGTTGGGCCCAGTGGAAATGACCGGCAACAGGTCACGACAGAGAATTTTCGAGCCCAACTGCAAAATTGTGGAACGGACTGTTTGAACTTCAACCTTTTTTGTAGGGGGATTTTCGGGCTCACTATAGCGCATGTCTTATTATTTTTGTTGTGAGTTATTTCTACGACATTACTAAAAAAATACGGCATAAGCATTTTTTGGCCAATAAAAATAATTATTTCGAAATTGACATCCGGACGCTTGCCTTTGCTAGCAGCTCCAGTGCCTTGGATTCCAGATTTCCAGGAATCGCAATGCGGGAGGAGAAGAGTTTAAATCAAAGAAGAAAGTTTCTCACCTGTCAAAAACAGAAGCTGTGCCATAAATAACGCGCAGGCAAGCGATAACAGATTTTTTCCAGGCATGTTCCTCAGCTTTGGCAACAGTGTGTAAATAACGATGTGAGCGGCAAGACAAATGAGAGAGATCGCTAATCCCAACTGAGAAACGTAGCTTTGCGCTTCTGAGAATTTAAAGTAATAGTCCAATCCCGGGTTCTCCGCGCACACTTTAGCGCCGCTACCGTTGTTCGCTTCATACTGTCCCACTTCGTACAGCATCGCCGTCTCGTTGACATAAATCGAACCATTTTGGTTCACTATAAACTCATCGGGATATAACAGTATCGTATAACAGTCACTATTCAAAACGGATGATTCGTTCAAGGCTGGCGTATCTTGCATGGCAAGAACGCACTTCCCTTTCTGAATTTCATATAGTGCGCCACACGCCACTGCGTGGCATTTTGCGTGAATGTCGTCCCAGAATTCATTCGTCCCACAGGTCCGTCCCTGTCCCACTTTCCCTCCCCCTCCCCCCACGAAGTCGAAAATCACTGAAAAACTGGGAGTCAGTGAAAAGCCCCCGTCGGAGTATATGCGGAGAGTAGTTCTGTGGCACCGCGGCAACTTGTCCACGAAATTACACTGAGCACAGTGTGGATTCTTGTAGACCACACCGCTCTGATCCACTACATGCAAAGAGTACATGTCACACTTCAGCCGAGTGGCTTTATCGGTCCATAGGGGGTGACATGTTCGCTTGGCGGGTAAACACCGTCGGGCGTGGAAGTTCTCCAAGTAGGAGGGAACATCTTTGAATTCCTGGACGGAAAGGTAGCAGGTGACAGTCTGGTCCCAGCCTCCATGGCTGCGCAGGCCAACTCGTCGTGTCCAAGTCAGGTTCCCCCGGTAGTAGACTGCGCCTTGCATCAATTCTGGCAAACTATAGAGAAAGTCACTCTTATATACTAAAAGAACGTTCTGCGACTAAAATTTCTTTTTTACAACATTTATCTGACCGTCAACGCCATCACCATTTCAGAAAAAGCTGTGTACGGAGAGTTTCTACTCTTTTCCTTCAACACAACTTCTGTTGAAGCCTCCGAGTCGAGAAAAAAGCGTACTTCCCTCGGGGGAGGGGCGGGGGAGGATAAAATGAAGCTTCACTGTATGTCGCTCTAGCAAGGAATTGCACGAAACTATACGAGTTTCCTCCTGCAGGTTGAGGTGAATTTATTTGCAAGTCTCGATTATTTTTCTCTACTTTCGGCGGGGAATAAAAGTCGACGGTAGGAGTGTCCAAAACTAAGCGCCATCTAATGGTGACTGGATATCAATTTGACCCCCAACCCCTTTCTGACGTAAATTAGACAGCACGGAGATGTACGCTTTCGTTACTGTGCTCCAATGATTAGGGCTTGCCTGAATAGCTGCCGCCAGCAACACCTCAGAGTAATAACATTTACACAAACTCAAAATAAACAATGAACCACTCCAATAGCTGCATGTTCCAAAGCGACGTTTTTTCCTGCCAACTACTTCTAATTGTTTCCGTTTGCTTGCATAAGATCACCGACGAAAAAACAAATTTGTTAAGAGTAAGTGAGTAGTAACAAAGTGCAGGACAGGCTCCACGAACTCGTTCTGTAAGGGGAGTCATTGAAAAGGAAACAGTTTGACGCAGCTTGATGATGTGAAGGAACCCACGGACCAGTAACAAAAAGGAGGCATTTTCAGCAGCACAAATTTCCCCGGTACGGAACTAACTGCCTGAAAGGAAGTGTTATATTCAAACGCGAGAGCGCGTGATCGAACGGACTAAACACAAAGTAATGGACCTTTAAGCAAAGGAGCTTGTTGTGCAGATACTATATTATGAATACGTTACAGACGTCACTCAGTAAGGTAAACTCGCCTCCATTTAAGAACAAAAACTAAGCCTTAACGTTTTCGAGTGCATCAGGGTAGGCTATGGACGTACTCTCCCAATTCTTACTAGCGCAGTTCCTGTCCCTAACTTCCGTGTCATTATGCAACAAGATATGACGTCGACTTTGGCCATAATGAATTAAGGAAGCCAATCAGACAGCTTTCTACTATCCGTCAAGATTCTTTCAAAAACTATTTTCTCTAGTCCTTTCAAATCAAAAAATCAAAAACCATTTAATATTCTTTCTTTTTTTTTCTTTCAACAATTTTCGAATATCATAACCATTTATAGTCTATTCTTAAATTTTCTTTCAACATGTAACTTATAAGTTAATGGAAAAAAATCAATATTTACTTCAGATTTATTTAGATTTGTAAATAATATGGGCCTGACATGCACACACCTTAAATAAAGCATGCCGAGAAACAACGAGCTGTTCCGGCAGAAAGAAACAGTGTACCGTAGCAGATTTATCCCACTCTCAGCTCATGGACAATCTGAACTATCCTGTCCACTCACCTGAGGTTTATATCTTTCACATTTGCCGAACATTCCACAGAGGCATTCCACTGCGCCAAATGAAAGTCGCCATTGCATCTGGCACAGTACACATTGGCGTATGTCTTTCTGGAATCCAGGCTGTAAACGGGCAGATCAAGGAGGTAATGGTAGTTTTCGTCAGGGACTTCCCTCTCGCACAGGCGCCGGAGGTCTTCTCGTTGATAGTCTTCCGGGCAGTGAGATACCATAAATACGTAGGTCTGCATCGAAAGAAAACGGAAGAAGTTAAGTACCCAGAGAACGCGAAAATTAGTCAGCAGGCGACACGGGAGACATAGTTGAAGCGGCGCAACTTCCGTCAACGCAGACACAAGGTTCTGTTACTGGCACAGAGCAAGAGACTGAATCAGTGAGAACCAAGCAGGGGCGTCCCGAGGGGGGCAAAAGCGCCGCCGGTGAAATTTTTTGAACCTGCCTTTTTTCTTGCAACATTTTACTGCTTTCGGAGGGGGGCGCAGCCCCACCCCCTACGTTTTGGGCATTCAGTGAAATTTTCGCCGAAGGCCAACATTTCGGTCGAAACATTATAAAATCTATTGTCCCCACATTTCCAAATTGGGTGATGTAATGTGATTATTGGTTCCCATTCTTTATCGAATTTGGTAATTTATCGTAGTCTTCACTGGTGCGTCATTCAATTGCGTTTGAGGCTCGGAATTTTGGAGATTAAAAGCTAGAATTTGGATGGAAAGGAGTGAAATGTTGCAAGAAAAAAAGGCGGGTTCAAAAATTTCGCCGGCGGCGTTTTTTTCCTGGATACAGCCGTTAGCGACGTTGTCACTTGCAGCAACGGTTTTTTTTTTGTCGGCACATTTTCAAGTCCCGTTGGCAAAACTGGACGTCCCCCAAAGGTAAAAGGCTAGTGACGGCGTATCCATGAAAAAACAGAAGTGGAAGAGCGCGAAAACGCGCCAAATTTTCTCTTTAGATTTCACTTTATTTATACTTCGTAACTTTTTACACTTTAGCTTATTGAAGGCAACTCGCTATGTTCTTAGAAGAAAATTAATGAATTCAGTAAAATCAGGTACCGATTCGGTCAATTTTACCAGGTTCGCCCCCCATCGAAGAAAGGCTCAGGACGCCCCTGGACCAAGACATAGCAGAGGAAACAATCGCAGCAAGAACAAGACCAAAGGTTTCGATGGGATCCCAAAAATTTAATGTCTGACCCAGACAACTAGGTCTTGTCTTCGAAGGATCCAGTCTTCGCCAGGCTAGTCATCTGAGAAAATCAAGTTCAGATATACCTGTATAAACCATATCTATTTTGACAATACTTATCGAAACTTCCTGCTTTACTTCTGCCAAATTTCCGGTTTCGGCCGAAATCCGAGCGAACTACTTGTCCAGCCAAAAAAAGATAGTTCAGAAACGACTTCAGCGTATCTCCTTATCCCTATAAAGAACATCTAATCAACTTCAAATAAAACTTTAACTTATACAAAAAATCCGGTTTCAACCGGATTCCGGACGAACTATATGTCCGGGTAAACAATGACTGTCATATACAGATTCAGCGTCTCTTCTTACCGTTAAATCTGCCATCTAATCAACTTCAAATAAAAATTTTGTTTTTAAAAAATTTTCTGGTTTCGGCCGGATTCCGGGCGAACTACTTGTCCGGCGAGAAAATGGTTTTCAACGTCGTGTTCAGCATGTCTTCTCACCCCTAAACCGAATATCTAATCAACTTCAAATTAAACTTTTGCTTTTAACAAATTTTCCGGTTTTGGCCGGATTCCGGGTTAACTATTTGTCCGGCGGAGAAATGGTTTTCACCATCGTGTTCAGCATGTCTTCTTACCCCTAAATCGAACATCTATTCAACTTCAAATCAAACTTTTACTTTTAACAAACTTTCCGGTTTTGGCCGGATTCCGGGCGAACTACTTGTCCGGCGACAAAATGGTTTTCACCATCGTGTTCGGCATGTCTTCTTACCCCATAATCGACTATCACATTGGCTGTTTCAAAATATTTTGTTTGCCCCTTAATTTAAACCCCCTCCCCCACCCCTAAACGTAGGGCTACAGAGCCCATCTACGAACTCGACCTTACTCTTGACCCAAAGAATCCTCACACCAAGTTTCATCAAAATATCTCATTCCCTTCGAGAGTTATCGTGCTGACAGACGGACAGACGGACGGACAGACGGACGGACGGACGGACAGACGGACAACTTTTGCGATGTCATAGGTATCCGTCACTAACGTTTTGGGATCCCAAAAAGCAGAAACAGCAGAGCCGAAAGAAAGTTTGTCACTGTGTTGTAGGATCCAGAGGTTTGGCTGTCTATGTTTTCAAAGATTCACTGTTTGGTAACCGGACATGCAATTCCATTTCTTCCCTTTTCCATTGCCATTTTTTTCGCCCTGGTACATGCTCGATCAGGCGGCTCCAGGTCCAGCAAAAGGGATGAAGCTATCTTATGATAGTCTCATCGGTCGCTGGTCGAACAAACTCGTACAAGTATCTTAGCGGATTGACAATGCTTTGGTTTATGCGATTGGTTGAACAGCTAGTTCATACGGACCCACACTCGTCGGGCCAGATGGCGGATAAGAGGTGTCGGTTCCTGACGGTTAAAATGAAGAAGCCCTGTGGGTTTTCAGCTTTGATATTAAAGGTTAACTTCAGACATCGAGGCTGATATCGGAAAATAACAGCGAGATGGACATTGAAAATAACCTGTCCGAGCCGAAGGCGAGGCAGGTTATGGAAAATATCAGCCGAGCCGAAGGCGAGGTTGATATTTTGAAATGGCCGTCGAGCTTGTGATTCCGATATCAGTCGAGATGGAGGTATGTTTCGAACAGAATTTCCGCTTTTCGGGGCTGAAAATAATCCAGCCAATCACGTTTCAGAATTAGTCATAACAACCTCCGGGGAGGTTGATATGACAAATAACAACCGCTCCAGCAGGTTGTTATGACTAATTCTGAAATGTGATTGGCTGGATTTTCCGTGGCGTTTTCATTGTGAAGTTTATCGTAATATAACTGACCGTGGGTCATAGGAAGATATACATTACACACCTGTTCGAGAAAAGTTATAATGAGATATTCCACAAAACCGAAGAATTCCCTTTCAGGCAACCGAAAAAGGAGCACTGGTGGGCACTAAGTCGACATCCGAACGACCACCTTCATCTGAGGTTGCTGACCAACTGTTTTCGTTCCTGCAGTCAACGTCGAAAAGCTCAAGAAATTTGCTTCACCCTAACTGCAAACTGACCCTGGCTTGAGAAGGTCCTATTGCAGATCCTATTTAGGGTAATTTTTTCGACCTCCTCCACTGAGTTTGCTTCACTCTTACTGTAGACCTGTATTTTACTCTATCGGGTCAAACGCATGAGATGTTGTCAACTTACCGAGAGTTTCTCTTTCGAGTTTTCCTCAGACGGTCGGACACTTCGGCACTCGAACTGATTTGCGCCGTCTTCCAGGCCATGACCCCACCAGCTCTGAGCGGCATCCTGGCAGCAATCCCCGTAGCGAACGCAGTCGGAGTCACAGTGGCATGGAGTGGCTCCGAAGCTGGAAACAAACACCGGTTGGATCCCGAATTGACAATGCACATTGTTAATCCAGCAGAAAGCAGATATTTCAGTTTCTCCACGGTAAATCCATAGCGCCAGTTTTATGTCGTCTTGACCACAGTTACCGCTCGGATTTCCAGTTAATTTAAAGTTTAAACTACGGATTTCGTACGAACCTGTACTCTAACCCAATGGAATTACACAAGTACCTTCGTCAAAATGCCTCAATGCGTTTGAGAGTTACGGAGCTCACAGAAAGACAGACAGATTCACGATGTCATAGCACCCCGTCGGTAAGGTAATAGGCGTTTTTTAGCGGTTCAACATTGAGCCAACGTTTATCAGCAGTGCGTTCTACCGACCAACAGAAATATCTGTGGCCAATATTGTTGGTAAATTCGCCAACAACTGAAAGTGTTGTTGCTCCACTCTGTTTGTCAACTTGTGGATTAATCTGCCACGTTTTTCAACCAGAGCGTTTTGGCAAAGAATCACCTATGTTGACCAACAGGGACGTTTTATCGGTGAACAGTCGTTCGTTGATCATCACTGTCGATGAACAGAAGGACCGCCAAAAAACGCCTAATGTCTGGGATCTTACAAATTTCAACGAAGTGCGAGTTCGAATAGTTTCGAAACGACCACTACCCGAATTATTCACGAACTTGCATGTACTTACATGCTATTGTCCATCACGTTCGGACTGATTCCAAGCTCGCGTTCCCACAGCGCAGTGACAGTGCGTTCCATGCTATCTGGCGAAGATGTGACATACAATTCTGATGGCGTCGTGACTTTCTCAGTAACCAACATTTTGGACGAGAAGCGCGTTCTGCAAAGTGCGCGGAATCCGCACAACTTGTTGGCAGGTGCCTCGACTGCCACTTCACCCCAATCGAAAAGTTTGATCTACAAAAAGTTTCTTCAAAATTTTAATCTATATCTTCATACCGCAAAAAAAACACACTATTTCTCAAATAAAAGTTACCTTTCCAACGGTTACAAAGCAACGCAGAATCTAAAGCTCATCAACTCGACAAGCCAAAAACGCGCTTGATCGAGCTTCATTCAGATAACCATTTTTTTTTAACTAGGTTGACACGGACTCGAATTTTGTGAGAGCTAACTATTTTTTTTTTTTTTTTTTGCTAGAGTGCAGATGTGACCGGTCAGTTCACCTTCCTTGAGTAAAAGCACAAAATTTGCAGTTTACGAGAGCCTGCTGTTAACGCCAGGCTTTCAAACATTATTTTTTATTAAGTCGCACTTCCAGCGAGATAAGGTAGGGTGATCCTCCTGTAGATGCCCCAAAGAGAGAGAGAGAGACCCAGAGATGATATCAGACATTGCGTTAAACATTGTGCGAGGAAAGGTCTTCGTCTTTCAGAGTGGATATCGATTAAAAATCACTTGAACATCATTTAATACGGCAAGGTTGCAGCGACGACGTTGATTTACCAAATTATACGACGGTATAGAGATGTAACTGAGCTCGCATCAGCAGCGTATTCCTTAGCAATAAAACAAAAAAAAAATCCTCAAGTTTCTGTTCTGTGAACATCAGAAGACCAGCTGGCCTCGAAAAGCCGATCATGGTAAACTAAAAATGAGTCCAACGCAGTTACGTTCGTTGGACATATCGTACGAACGATTGAGTTTCAGAAATCAGATCAGGGGAGTGGCCTACAGTGAATCCGTTGGATGCAGATAACACTAACACAGCAATGCACTAACACAGCATGCAGATAACACTAACACTTTTAACACACTAAAACTCTATGAGCCGCCAAGAATGATCAACGCCGGCCAATCAGGGCGCCAGAAAGACCGCGTCAGTCAATAAATGCGGCAATCTTGCCTGACGTTAGATAGGAAAACTCAGAGAACTGACGTAAGAGCCTATTTGTTCGAGGACGAAGAGGAAATAAAGTGGTAATGATCGGGTATAACAGTTTAGATCACTTCACCTTACAGAACACACAAACTGTCCATTTTTGTGATACAGCAAGGAACTGAGTCCTTAACTTAAACTGAAAAATCGTCAAGTTTCTGTTCTGTGAATATCAGAAGACCAGCTGGTCTCGAAAAGCTGATCACGGTACATTAAAGATGATTCCAACGCAGTACGGTGGACGAAGCATATCGTACGAACGATTGAGTTTCAGAAACTAGATCAAGGGAGTGGACTACAGTGAATCCGTTGGAGGCAGTATTTTGTAATCTACAGGTACTGTTCAGATTTTAGCGGACACAAATCATTCTCACCCTAGTGCTATTTACTGGCAGTGTACCTCCCCCTTCTGCCACACCAAGCGATAACGGAAAAACAATTACTGGCGCAGCATGTCTTTAACTTATGCAATGGGGCTGGCCTTGTAATTTTTTTCCCGGCCATCTGATCTCTAAGGGAAACAAACGATGTCTCTATAATATCATTCCACGTTCCGGACTCAAACCAGGACTAGAGAGCCTGGAAGTGGTCTGTTTCACCTGTCAAACCGGCAGGCTCTTACCTCTTCAGGTCTCGTAAACAAAGTGGTTTTAATCTCAAGTGCGCTAGGAGTTGCGGTTGGAACAGCAGTCGCCTCCATTCGCATCGCCTGAAGGCGGACCATGGCCGAAATGTTGTGGGAGACGTCAGCTATCCGTCGTGACTGGACAGCGAGAGCTACGTCATGCTGCATTTCCATACTCCGAGCCATGAGCGTGGTGTTGGAAGGGAAGCCTAGAAAACGTAAATTAAACGTAATTATAACGTATTAAGATTACTAAAACTAACAGAAACAAGGCAAATTATATCATAATTTAAACCAGAGCAAAATAACGCTACGGAGTAGCGCCAAGACTCGGGAAAAAAAGGACACACACTCGAACAGCAGTGATACTAGCACCACTAGCGATAGTGAATGTCCCCACTGAAACTTACTCAGTCGTGCACCAGCACTGGCTCCAATAACTTCATATTCTGAACATAGCAAAAAAAAAAGATAGAGCCTCCACTGTTTCCTTGATGTGTACAGAACGCATCTTAGTTTTACTAGAAATCTCTAAACCCGCAAGTTTGTCTCGCTTCAAATGTCCCAAGCGTAGTGGGGAGCGCTATGAGTATGACCCGTTTGCGAAGCACGGAAAGCATAGGTCTTGGCGCTACTCCCTAGTGTTATTTAGCTCTGGTTTAAACACAACTCTTACTAGAAATGGAAATGATCGTTTTCCGAAAAACCCAAAAGGCTACTTGACCCGTGAAATTAGCGATTTTTTTGCTGGCACTTGTCGACTCTCGAGACTTCTCGCTCTCCAAAGTGGCGGTTGGACGCAAAATATTCGAACAATTAATTTGCGAGCTGGGTTTTAAAAGTGGGAACACCAAGCAGAAGTCCGAAATATGTTACAGACCTGTTGGCCTAACAAGTCGTCTAAAAACGAAAAGCATGTTTTTAAGCGACTCATGCACTCATTTTTAAAAGATTTGTCGGCGGACATTGAAGCTTTCGGCGAAGTTTCTGTTCCGTGACTAACAAACTCGGCTCAGCCGAAAAAGTTTGATAAGTGCAAAACGAAACAACGGCAAAGGGCGAGGATTTCTGAAGCTTGCAATTCCATTGCGGAGACAGTTAAAAGAACCCAAATTTGGTTGTTTTACCACGTATTCGATAACAGAAATTCCTAACTAGATTTACGGTGCCTGGCAACGTACGTGAAGTTGCAGCAACCTCTGGTGATATTTTTTCATCACGAAGAATTTTGGGGAAAAATAATATGAATATGAAGAATTTTGGGGAAAAATAATTCGATAACAGAAATTCCTAAAACAGATTTACGGTGCCTGGCAACGTACGCTAAGTGTTGCAGCAACCTCTGTGATATTTTCCATCACGAAGAATTTTGGGGAAGAATTCCTATCAATCATATTGAGGCCAGGATCCATAGACAAGGTTCTAAACTGGTTCAGAACAACGATCTGTTGAGCTCTCCCTGGCGACCAAAGTTGGCAAACAACAAATAAGCACAAGAACCTCGGTCTCCGCTCGCTCAAGGCCCATTCACAACGGGTTTTAGCTAATACTCGATACCAGCCAGTTCCCGAAATCCCTCTGAGACCGAGAATTAGCTGGGATTTTGCCGTTCGCAATTGATATTAGTGCCAGTTTCGGGTACCAGCTAGTCTCGCACCCAAGTTGAAATCAGTTCAACTTTTGAGGGTACTAGCCAATCACATTACTTTGGGGAATACTCAGGAATATTCCGATTGGCTAATGCTGAACCACGTCATACAGAATAGCAATGACCTAATTCACTTTCGGTTTTCAAGACAGCAAGGAGTGGATGTGATTTTATCTATTGGGCTTGGTTCGAAACTAGCCAATCAGAATATTCCTCAATACTCCCAAAAATAATCTGATTGGCTAGTACCCCCATAAGTTGAACTGATTTCAACTTGGGTGCGAGACTAGCTGGTACCCGAAACTGGCACTAATATCAATTGCGAACGGCAGAATCCCAGCTAATTCTCGGTCTCAGAGCGATTTCAGGAACTGGCTGGTATCGAGTATTAGCTAAAACCCGTTGTGAATGGGCCTTTAGCTATATCGCAGTAGAGCCCCGGGGAAGAAATTTCGAGAGTGACAGCCGATTGGTTGTCTACCATTGTGACGTCACATGTGATGTGACTCGCTGCAGAGCGGTTCATGCACGCCTGCTACAGTTTTCCCTCTAATCTGCGCAGCGGCGACGCGGGAAGTTGATGGGCATCAACTGAAAGCTCATCAAGTACCTCTAACTCTGCTCAGTTTTGTCGGGGTACCCATACTCGGTGCATGGGACCAACAACGGAGGTTCTATTGGTTTATTTGTTTTTGCTTTCAGCCATGATTACCGGTCTTTGATGACCGGCGGGATCTGCAGCCAAGATGAATCCCATCTCCTCCCGATGGCGACGAAAACCCCCTGTGGGTTCGACGTTTAATTTCATGGTAGGTAAAGGTAAAGGTGTCAGCTATCAGCCTTTACAGGCCAAGCCGGCGGTGCTGATCTCCGATTCTCGGCCCTCAGCCAGGAAGTGCAATGGGGGGTTGGGGGCCAGCCATCCTGTGCTTTCGCACACCCTTCCTGTCACCTTCCCCGAATTTCTCCAGGTACCTATTTGAAGCTGGGTGAACTTTGGCTTGTCTTACAGAGTTACGCCACTAACCCCCGCTCGGAACCAAACAGTAGGCACAACCGAGATTCGAACAAGGAACCCTTCCCTTGTAAGTTCGACGCGCTAACCATTCGGCCACGGACGGACGGGTCATAATATTCAATCATGTCTTGCTACAAGTGAGCGAAAGGGATGGGGGCAAACACCTTCTAACTTCTTCGTGGGGGTGTCTTCCCACATCTGTTCAAGTGCACGAACCAAGTCAGACCCCACCAAACTCGTCGCTGCTCGCCTACTCAGGGAGCTAACGGAATGGAGGAGCAACAGAACTACATGCATTTTCTACAAAGGGATACAAAAATAAAACGAAGTATACGGACTTACCATGGACCTCCTCGTGCAGGATATGCCTAGAATCACAGAAGCTCCCACTTACAACAACGGCAAAGGCCATCAGAACTTGCCGACCCATCGAACCCATCGATTCATTCAAGTTCTTCATTCATGAAAAAGTCTGTACTTCAAACATTTGAGACAGTTAATATCCGACTCCTGTGATGTCATAGCCGACTCGTGAATCCAGATAAGCCTGGAAAGAAAACAAATATAAAAGATTTATCGGGTGATGTGTTACTTCGCTTGGGAGCGCCATAATAACACTGAACTTTTAGGGATAAGGTAGTGGGAATAAACCAAAGTTCAAAGCTAATATTCACTTCCGGATAAAATCAATATCAATGTGTTTGCTGAGCCAGAAAAATCATCAAATAAAATCTGTGTGCATGCTGGGGTGGGAGTGGTATTAGGGCCCAGAACTGAACAAAAATCGGAAATTCTGCGCAAGTTCTTCGTCAAACTTCTTCTTTCTGCTATAATAGTCTAGAGCTACATAGTTAAGGAGAGGGAAGTAAGTAGAAAGGTGGGGTAACGCAAAGGTATCAGCATCGTTATATACAGGCCTAACTGGCGGTGCTGATTTCCGAACCTCTGCCCAGTCTGTCCTTAGCCAAGACGTGCAATGGGCGGTTGGGGGCTACGCATCCTCGTGCTTTCGCACACCCTTCCTGTCCAGATTTCTCCAGGTACCCATTTGTAACTGCGTGGACTTGGGCTTGTTTTCCAGGGTCACGCCACAAACCCCCGCCTCAAACCAAACGGTAGGCACCAGCGAGCAGATGAGAGTGTAGCAGATGGAAGGGAACTAAGAAAATACGAAGGCGCACTTTGTAAGCTACATACATTATGTCATCGGAAGGGTGTGGGTGTGCGGAAGCACAGGATGGCTGGCCCCCAACCCCCATTGCACTTCCTGGCTGAGGGTCAAGAATCGGAGATCAGCACCACCAGCTTGGCCTGTCAAGGCTAGTGCTGATACCTTTACCTTTTACCTTTACATTATGTCTTCTTAATTTTTTTTTACCTGTGTCAATATGGGAGTTCCTATCGCCTTTATATTTCTGTTCCGGGATGTCAATAAACATTGAATTTCAAGCAGAGGAAAAGCGTCTTAAACACCTCGGAAAAACGTACATTGACCATTGTTTTCTTTTTAAGTAGCCTACCATTTCTGTACTGTTATCAGTCTTTTCATATTTACGTAGCCGTCTGGCATGACATATGATGGTTGAAATGATGTAATTATCTTTATAATTTTATACTCGTTCTATCTTAAAGATCACACAATAAATATATTAATATGGAATTCTATATAATGAATCATTTTCGACGTCGCCTTGGATTTAGTTTTCAAAATTCGAGTTTCGTGCTGAAATTTCCGAAGCTACACACATACTTCGGAGCTTGGTAGTTGGAGCTTTGGTAACTGTAAAGGGTCTGTAGTAGCTATGTGGCAGGCTGCAAAGATG
The DNA here is from genome assembly GCA_023053555.1 of Branchinecta lindahli. NCBI lineage: Eukaryota > Metazoa > Arthropoda > Branchiopoda > Anostraca > Branchinectidae > Branchinecta > Branchinecta lindahli. Next base: position 10,368,137 of record JAKZAO010000001.1, read on the forward strand.
ATCGCGCAATTAATGGTATGACGGGCGGGCCGCGGGACTGCGGTTGGCTGAGGAAAATGTCAAAACTCACTTTGGCTGGTTTCCAGTAGAATTAGTAGTCTATCTTAATTTTCGTCCAAATTCTGTTAATTCTTTGCTTCTCTGTTTCAAAACTATTGCAGTTTTCGTAAATCAGTTATCATTCCACTCCTATTTAGTAAATATCGTCGAGTTATCAGTTAGATGTCAATAACTTCAGGACGACGCCGCTGGGCTGATCCTGTATACCCGTCTCTTCCTCTCTGAAATCTTGCTGAAATCCTGGTTTCTCCCGCCGTCTTCAAAATTAATCTGTCCCGATAAAGTCACACGCTATTTCCCTTATCCAGCCAGGTATCCAGCCACATTTTTTTCAGAAAGCGGGACGGATGAAATTAATTACGGGTGGGGCGGTAACAGACTGAAATTCCCGCAAGGATTTCGGCACCATCATCAATAGGCCTTGCGGAAAAGTTCAGATTTTTCCTAGTTCATGATGTTAACGCAGAAAATACGGCGGAAAAAACCTGGTCGTCCGTCCGCATCATTAAGACCAGTCGCAGAAACGGTGCGTAATACAGGGCAGGGAATCGGCAATTTCCAGATGCGGATTATCTATCTCACTAACTGGAAACGAGGTTACTGATTATCTGAAGTTGTTCGTGAGCAAGAGAGAAAACAAGCCACATACGGGCGAAAAGGAGCATGTAACAAAACAGAAAACCTATAAAAGTTGGCCCTCTAATTAAGAAAGCGCCTACATTACTAAGTTGCCACGCAACAAACACTGGCTTGCGGTTTCATATTACACCACTAATCTCCAAAACAAGTTAATCATCCAAGCAATTTGAGGTGCCCTAGCTGGAGCGGTGGTCGACCGACAGAAACACACGCGATAACGATGAGCCACATAAATAGGATCATGGATCGAACCTTCACGTGACTCGCAGTTGTCTTTTATGTTCTAAGCTCCTCTTTCCTCGGTCCGCTGGAGGAGCCCAACCAAGCAATCTGATTGGCTCCGCATAAGAATTCTTACAAGGCGCACCGACGATATTTGAACAATGCATAATATGCAAGTTGCAAATCATCTTCGTTATTTATTCCTGACTCGACTGAAACGGTAAGTGGAGGGATACCTATGACATCGCAAAAGTTGTCCGTCTGTCGGTCTGTGAGCACGAAACTCTTGAAGGGAATGAGATATTTCGATGAAACTTGGTGTGAGGATTCTTCGGGTCAAGAGTAAGGTCGAGTTCGTAGATTGGCTCTGAGCCCTAGGTGTTGGGGAGGGGGTTTAAATTAAAGGGCAAACAAAATATTTTTAAACAGCTAATGTGATAGTCGATTATGGAATAAGAAGACATACTGAATACAATGGTGAAAACCATTTTCTCGCCGGACAAGTAGTTCGCCCGGAATCCGGCCAAAACTGGAAAGTTTGTTAAAAGTAAAAGTTTTATTTGAAGTTGATTAGATGTTCAATTTAGGGGTAAGAAGACATGCTGAACACTTATGTGAAAAGCGTTTTATACCCGGACAACTTGTTCGCCCGGAAACCGGCCAAAACCGGAAAATTTGTTAAAGCAAAAGTTTTATTTGAAGTTGATTAGATGACAGATTTAGGGGTAAGAAGAGACGCTGAATCTACATATGGCAATCATTTTTTTTACCCGGACATAAAGTTCGTCCGGAATCCGGTTGAAACCGGATTTTTTTGTATAGGTATAAATATTCCTTCAACCCAAGCTGACTGCGAATCATATTTGACAGTGCAAAAACGGATACGTCCGCTAAATTTTATTCGAGCTATACTTCGGCCCTTCTTGGCAAGGGTCCTCTTCAGGCTCAAAACCGCTCAGGTTGGAAAAACGAAACTTGTGATAACCATCACAAGTTTCACAAGTTTCGTTTTTCCAACTTGAGCGGTTTTGAGCCTGAAGAGGACCCTTGCCAAGAAGGGCCGAAATATAGCTCGAATAAAATTTAGCTTACGTATCCGTTTTTGCACTGTCAAATATAGGTTAAAGTTTTAGTTGAAGTTGATTAGTTGTTCTTGATAGGGATAAGGAGATACGCTGAGTTTGTTTCTGAACTTTCTTTTTTTTTTGCTGTACAAGTAGTTCGCTTGGAATTCGGCCGAAACCGGAAATTTGGCAGAAGTAAAGCAGGAAGTTTCGATCAGTATCGTCAAAATAGATATGGCTTATAGAGGTATATCTAAACTTGGTTTTCTCAGATGGTTAGATCTTACTTGATCTGGCGAAGACAAGACCCAATTGTCTGGATCAAATATAAAATTTTTGGGATCCCATCGAAACCTTTGGTCTTGTTTAAGTAAGCATTTTGTAAAGTAACCGGACAGAACTCGGCTTAAAACGGTCGCTATGGATCTAATAGAAACGAAGAGTTTAGTGACATTCAGTAACCTGCATCACTACTCGAAACTGTAGTTCTCAAGCCCCCGCTGCGAACAAATGATAACATTTCTTGGGAGGCAATTGAGTTTATTGACACCACGGACCGTAGAATACGCAGAATTCTTGTACCAGTTAAGCAAAGGCAAAAATTTCCTAATCAAGAAAGGACAATAGTCATTAAAGGATGGTATTTTCTCTCAGGTGAGAGGAAAGAGTCCCAAAGCTTTAGGCTGGTAGCCTATACACTATGCTTGGCGAGTTCATTGACGCTTAGGCTTGTTGGAATGAGAAGTATTCTTGCATCAATATAAGGGGACCCAGAGGCGTTACTAGCCAAAATGTTTGGGGGGGGGGGACGAGGTATTTACCGACTGGCTGGTCATTTTTACCGACTGGTTTTGCAGATAAATACGACTGTATTGACGAAAAATCGGCTAATTTTAAGAAAAATCAACAATTTTTACGAAAAACCGACTTTTTTTTAAGAAAAATCGACTGTTTCCAAGAAAAAAATCGACTGTTTTTAAGAAAAATAGCGGCGCTTCGCGCCGACTCGGCTATTTTTTACCGACTGGCCGACAACATTGGGGGGGGGGGGCGTCCCCCCCCCTAGTAGTGACGGCCCTGAGGGGACCTGATAATGATTAATTCTTTAGTTGCACGAAAAGGATATGCCGCATTTCACTAAAGATATTCTTGTTGGACCAACACGCACTGTAAATAGATACGATTTCTGTTCCTCAATAACGTGTGACTATTTTGAAACTCCGCCTGGTTTATGAAATAGTCGCTCAGCCGTCCCGGCTCTTTTCGTCCTCACTGGGCTCCCTTGGCGTTGATGAGGCACACGGAAGAATTTGCATAACCGGTATTTCTCACCAATGATCTTCTCGTAAGCAATATACGGGACCCCCATCCGCCTCGAAAAGAATCACTATCAAGGCGACAAGCTAAAAGCTAAACGCCAAATGTAATAATAAAAAATAATAAAAATTCTTGCTGGCAAATGAAACAAAAATATGGCAAATGTAAAAACAGAGTAGTACCAAGAGGATGGATAAAAAGCTTAGGAAATCGAAATCTCGTATACTCTTATATAAAGTAGTAATAGACTTATATACTTAGAGAAATTCTTTCTATTCGTCAGCCTGCACTTATAGCAGGCTAAGACCTGAAACCCACGATCTTTGCTTTTTCTATTTCTCAGTAGTAGTGCCATCGCTATCCCACCTAGTCTCGATCTTTTTGTCAAAAAATCGTTCGCGCTCCATAACTTAACTCGCTCGCTTGTTCCACAAGATCTTCACCAGTGGCGTGTGGACCAATCAGATGAACCTGTAACCGTCTTCTCCGCACTAAAGACTGAAGAAATTTGAACCAGCACAAGAAAGGAGAGAAAAATGAAATGAGCAGACAGTTGTGTTTTCTGCAGGAGTTTCGGACACTGAATCAACGTGTCAAACAACTTAGAATGTGCCTACTAAGTTTTTCACTCAATCTTTCAAGTTAAACCGCATACGGCTGAGATATGACAGTCAGTATTACCGGTCTTACCCTTCACTTTTTAAGGCACAAAATCCGATGAAAATGCGTTACTTCACTTTTTTTTCATTGAACGAACTTTTCTGTCGCATCTCTATGTGACTACACATTTACACTTGAAATGTTTAGCAACGGTAAAGGATTGCCGATAAATAAATATTTTGTAGATCACACGCAATAGCGGGGTTTCTTCAGAAGTGACTATCCGATCTATAACTGAACCATTTCCTGAGCTTCGTTCATTAGCCAGTGAAATGCACGCTTTTGTTGAAATTCAAATTCTCAGCGTCTGGGTGAACTTTGTCTTATCGGGCCACCAGTGCGTACTCTGAGCGTCATTACTCTACTCTCAGTCAAAAATATTATTGTGTATTCAATCCAATATATAAATATAAGACGGCTTTTCAGTTGAACTTTAAAGCTGCACAGGAATAAAAGGCTTACCCAGTCTGAAATCCACAACATCCACCGGTGAGTCACCGAATTGCACCTGTCCTAATAGCACCAACGTCTTTTCTCAAGTGAGAGATAAGGAACGACCTCAATGTACCACTATCTCGGGAGTCCTCCGCGCGCTTTCAATCAGGTCCGCATTTTTCCAAACTTCCCCGTAGAAAAGCTGTAAACGCGCCGAATCCGGGCCTATAGCTGAACATTAAAACTGAAATAAAACGAAACAGGTTAAAAAAAGGGTGATAAATACAAAAGAAGAGCCAGAGCAAAAAGTAATGGAAAAGAAGTGACAGAACAGAAAAAAACAGATCTGGCAAGGTTTAGAAAATATGGTTTTCTACCACCATTTTCCAGATATTTACGTAGCCTGCTGACGTACTCTACCACATGTGCCTGACGTGCACAAGTACCCGACGTAGCCTTCTAACATTCACGGATCTGTAGGCTTTACCTATTGATAGTGTATTTTTATTCTCTTGAGTGTTGTCGTTCATGTAGTACTTGTCGACAAACCTAGTGCTTGGCATGCCCGTAAATGCACTTGAAAATAAAACTGAACTGAAAAATATCTCCAGGACGAGAAAGGTGCTGGTCGACAGACAGAGCATTCAGTGGGGAAGCATTCGACTAGAATAAGGCAAGGCATGGTGCAGGCGGTAAGGGTACCAAAACTAGGCAAGGACACTGATAATCGTCAAGGGTACTAAAAGGTGGCAAGCTGCACCTGGATGCAAGCATAAGAAAGAGGAAAGACGAACCAGTATAGGAAATACCACAACAAGCGTTGTGCGAAACCCTTGCGTATACATTACGAGGGCAGGACCCCCGTACTCGATACTTACGAAGATAAGTCCGCGGTGTTTGTATAGTTCGCGATTTTTGCAGGGGGCTTTTTGAGAAGAGTATGTGCAGAAATGCTGGGACCAGGGGCGTCGCTATGGGGGGGGTGGTACCACCCCCCCTCGAAGAAAGAAAAAAGCTAAAACGGGCGCTCGCAGAGCGCCCGATCAAAAACTTTGAGCTAATCTGGGCGCTCGCAGAGCGCCTGACCACAAAAATGGAGCAAAACTGGGCACTCGCAGAGCACCCGACCACAAAAATGGGAGCAAAACTGGGCACTCGCAGAGAGCCCGACCATACAAATTCAGCTAATCTGGGCGCTCGCACAGGAAAGAAAGATGGGGGGCTCGCAGTGCGCCCAGATGAAGTCAGTAAGGGTAGTGCAGGATTACCAAGACTTTCCTAAACCCACACGAAGTACTGTGTACCTCTCGATTCAACAAAATTCACGCTGATTTTGCTTGTGGCGTATATAGTTTCAAGCAAAGTATCTTTGTATTTTAACAGAAAATAATTTGGTGACAAGAATTTTCCTCCAGTTCGTCAAATAACAATAAATCGGCTTTGTAAGTGAGCAATGAAGGGAGATGTAATGACAGGCCTGATTAATACAACGCATCATTTGATTTTATTTTGTTTTTTAACTGTAAATTGAGAACATGTCTGATCTGTTTCAAGTTTTTTTTTCCTGGATGATCAGTACTTCTTTTTCGGAAAGGATCACATTACCAAGTTCCAGCTAAATGTGTCACATTTTTCTGGATTTGTCATGAACAAATACAGACGGGAAGATCCGTGCTAAACGACCCTTACTTTCATTTGGGATTCGAAAAGACAAAAAAAAAATTACCTGCGGCGCCTTTTGTAGCCACACTGTCAGAAGTTTCATAACAGATAGCGCATAACACTTTCAAGAATAACACCTTTTCAATTAGAAATAAAGTGTATGACCAATTAAGTTTACACTTTTTCGTGCTTTTTCGTTCGTGCCTAGATCTCCAACAACACCTTCAATTGGTAAAAATACTAACAGGAACGAAATAAACATAAACAGATAACGTCCCAAAGTGTTATCTGTTGAAACCGGGCATCCCAAAGTGTTATCTGTTGAAACCGGGCATCCTTCTGTTGTCGTTATGTAACTTCTGACAGTGTAGTATTTTTACCGATTGAAGGTGTTGTTGGAGATCTAGGTACGAAATAGTGTAAACTTAACTGGTCATAACACTTTATTTCTAAGTGAAAAGGTGTTATTCTTGAAAGTGTTATGCGCAATCTGTTATGAAACTTCTGACAGTGCAGCCACCCCCCCCCTCGAGTTTTGGCTAGCGACGCCCCTGGCTGGGACAGGTACTTCTCACCCCAGAGTGAAGTTAGTATGTCCTGTTAAAGCTGGAAATAACTCGCCTGAACAAGGCACCAGTTTAAGCAGGCGATGAAACTTGGCACGTGTAGGCTACTTATAAATAGCGTTTATTAACGATTCCTGAACAACAAAAATGGATATTAAAAGAAAATGGCTTTTCTTGAGAACGAAGGAACAAACGAAGACACGAATTGGCAGTCGAGCGATGAAACCTGAAAGAATCACGAATTTCAGGTTCCGTACATGGACTTTGGGTGGTGTTCCGCAATGACAAAGAACTGGCAAATCAGCTTTTTCTTTTATTTCTATTTCTTTATTTACCGCCGGCGAAACCAACTGACCCTTTTAAACTTAAAAAAGAGAGAGTAAGGAAAACATTCAAGAATGCATTCATAACTATGGTTTAGTCTAATCTTAAGACAAACCACGATCAAGCTTTCTTCGAATAATAAAACTCAATCCTTGACGAATACCCCGGAGTAAACTGCATAACATTTCTGTTCCCTATTTTTTCCTCCCGCAGCTCTATTTTCAAAAAATTATGCACAGTTTCGGCTGTTTTTAGCCACTTTCAGGACCTCTATATTCGGTTAAAAACTCGGCAAAGTCTGCATATCCGATCTTGCTGGCCAATGAGGTTACTGGAAAACTGCTTTCAAAAGGATGTACGGTAGGTGTTTTAAAGGTAATCATAGAAAATAAGAAAAAAAGCCACAACATATATTTTTTATACCTGAACATATCCCCCTGAGAAGTGTAGATTTTTTTTAAATCTATGTATCAAAAGCTTCCGATCTCTCCAGTCAAATAAGGTTCAGAATGTCGCCAAGGCCCCTACTTATTTTTTTTTGGGGGGGAGGGGGGGGGGAGGGGGGGGGGGGATAAATTTTCATTCATTTTTGCCCATTTACAACAGCAACAGCTTCATGAATGACAATTCATTCTGATAGGATTACACATAAACCGAACCTGACATGACCTCATGCGTCTACCTACAACTGAGATTTCCTCGTTGCAGGATATCCATCCGGATTGGCTCTCTTCTGAAAAACAAGACCAACGTTTTCGATGGGATCCGAAAAGGGGATATTCGTCGATCTTTCTAAAACAGACAATCGGGTCTTGCAGATGTTCGGTCTTAACCGAACCCCGTAAACGGTTAGGTAAAAAAGGTAAACTTTCCAACAAACAGCATATACAATCAGGTTCATTTGTAACCATCCAGTTTTGACCAGACTCCGATCAGACTATTCATTCGAGGCGAGAAGAAATTATAGTATTTTTCCGATCCACTTTTTCTTTTTCGTCTTTTTCGAATACACCAACTTTTTTCAACCAAATTTTTCATAAAATTTGTATGCGCATACATTTCTAAGCACCTTCCCCTCCCCGAAATGTCAAGGGAAAATTCCGTCTACAACAAAACGACTAAACGGCGGAGAAAACTAAGAACATACATGGCTTCAGCGTGTATATTATTATCTCCATATCATAGCATTAATCGACCCCGAAATTTTTTTTTTTACTTGTAACAAATTCCTGGTTCTGGGTGGATTCCGGTGAAAATATCTGTTTGGCGAGACACTAAAGATCATGCATGCAGGCAATTCAGCATGTATTCTTACCCCTATATCGATACTCTACCGGATTCCGGTCAAACGCCTTGTCCGGCGAGAAAATAAAGTTTAGATTTGGATTTAGCATGTATTCTTGCCTCTATATCGACTTCAGAATAAACTACTGCTAACAAGTTTTGGATTCAGGATTCAGCGTGTCTCCTTACCCCCAACAGACTGTCTTGAAAAACGTATTCTTGTAAAAACGAACAGACAGGCAAACGGACGGACGAACTTTACCATGTCACAGGTATTCCATCACAGTGTTCTGGGACCCAAAAAGAGTATGGCCGAAGGAAACCTTGATGTTTACGGGGGCGAATATTCTGGGGCGTAAAGTCACTGGTCAAAAACGGCAGACCTCCTACAGTAGAGGTATGTTACTTCGGACGTCACCTAACTTTGGACGGCACTAAAGGATATGATGGACTTCTAACATTGCAGATATTTACGCACAGTAAAGAGCGCAAACAATAAGTAACATACAAATTAAAGCTGTTAAATTTGTTGAATCCTTTGCTCTTTTTTGTTCAGCTGGTTTTGCCAACTCTAACGATATACAGTTTTTATCTACGTCAAATCCCTCAAAGAAAAAGGACATTCAAATAGGACCAGCAGATATAGTTAAAATATAATTGTCACTCTTTATGTTGAACCAAGATAAAACACATGGCTGACACCCAAATGACTGTTGTAAAGGAAAACAATCCAAGTTAGTCCAAAGTTTATAGAAATGTTCAAAGAAGCATACCTCCACTGTAGTAGCATGTCTTTCTTCAAGGGGCTGCACAGTGAAAGAACACGGCACCGGCGAACACCGTGGGTACCGGTGCAGTCCGTCAAATTACTCATATTCCTTACTTGTTATAAAGCCACATAATTCTCAACAATTTTCACTTTCTGTTCTTGAAATTTCTCGAGAATTTTTGTAGATATGCCTATGGCATGCCGATACTTCGAAAAAATTCCACGATATAGTGCGCGCCTCAGCTCTGATCTGTCCGATGTCACCGATGCGCTCTCTGGGCTATAGCTCAAGTCACTAGATGGCTCGTCACACTTTGCTTTTCCTCTCCTACCCATTCGTCGACGTTCGTCCGGTCAAATCTCACGACTAAAGACCAAGTCGGTACACTGAATTGTCGAACCCTGATTCCGCGTTTTTGATACGGTCTACTAATCAACGAAATGAGAATTCTAACGCAGACCTAAGAAATTTTGCCGTGATCCCACCAAGTATTTGTGGCTCGAAAAGAGTGCATCCGCGGTCGTTTGTGTGGCCTACAAGTGTTTCCGCCACCGGCGCCACCAACAAAGTTTTTGTAGCTCGCTTTGTGGCCCGAATTTGGCAAACAACTGCCGATAGTTTTCCATTATGTGGCCTCGATTTTGGCGGGCAATCCAAATTTAAAGGCAAATCCATGTACAAATAATAGAACTGGCTACTTTATCAAGTAGATAGACACAAAACTGAGGACCATTCTAGTGCAGAACGATAAGGAAGTACGTCTGAAGTTTTATTTTTCGGGATTTTCTCTGGATTTTATTTCATTTCCAGACACCTGAAATTACCGCCAAAATCAGACAAAACGGCATTTCCGCGAGGTTCAACTTGTGGGTCGAGTGTGTGGCACATGAAATGCGCTACAAAAAAACCCTCTCGAGGTGTCCAAACGAAGATCACCAAGCCCGCGCAACCGACCAGCCATTTGACCACTCGGTCGTTGTATATGAAACGGCCAGCGACTGACCTGATACAGGTCGTGCAAAGGCCAGCAGAACCACCTTGGCGGTGGTTCTTCTTGGCCAGGGTCCTCTTCAGGCTCAAGCCGCTCAAGCTGGAAAATGAACTTCAGGAAAATATGAACTTTGTGGAACTTGGGGTTTTTCCACAAGTTCATTTTCGAGCTCGAGCCTGAAGAGGACCCTTGCCAAGCAGGGCCGAAATATATCTCTAATAAAATAAATATGATTCGCAGTCAGCTTGGGTTGAAGGAATATTTATATTGTCGGTTCTCCTGCTTCTGCTCTAGTGAACAAAATAACGAGAAAACCGTTAATCACACGACTCCAACAAACTTGGACATGAAAAAGAAAAAGTCCTAAATCTCTTAGTTGAAGCGGATTCCGGCCAAACTATCAATCCGAGAAAAACAAGAGCTGTAAGCTCATATGGCACTTGCAAGGCTTGTTAAAATGATGAAAGTAGGAATTAGCTAATGCGTGTGTTTGCTGTGATCATTTGTAAGCAAAATCCGACTGTTCTTAAAGGACACCTGAACGATCCTACCATACTTCCATGAACCCCTCAGATCTTCCTTCACAGTACCGGTACAGAGAAGACGAATTTTTTCGCTCCGTGATTTCGGCGCTATCCACTGTTGAAGTTCTAAGTCTCCCTATGGCGATTCGTTACGACCTCCCAAGACAAATTTAGCGCCAATATTTAAACTGTCATTGTCGCATGGATAAACGTACGTTGATAACGCATGGATGGATAAACAGCGCATGGATGGATAAACGCATGGACTGTTACGGCGTGGACTGTTATAACATGAACTGTTACGCATGGATTGTTACAACTGTTACGGCGAGTGTTACGATCAAGACAAGTCGGAAAAAAAGGCTGAAAATTACAGCACGGTGAAACTTCATCCGATTTTAGTCCGGTTTTCGAGAGATAAATGGTAAGCAGTATGTAAAAGTGGCAATTTAGGGTGTTAAACTTCATTCAGATGACCTTTAAGTGAAAATTGTCCCTGATATGCCTGCCAAGTTTCATTGTCCTAGCACATGTCTAAGTGTCTTGTCAGGTCAGGATCACCGGAATTCCGGAACTCTCCCTCCAACTCCCCCACAGTACTCGTATCCGGTCCGGTCTTGTCAATTATGTGTTTAGGGCTTGTGCTTATTCTTCCCCCAAAGTTTCATCCCGATCCGTCCACTCTGAACATGTCAAACAATTTCCCCCCCCCCCCAACTCCCCCCAAAGTCACCGGATCCATCCCGGACTTGAAGTGTGACGTCTGAGACACGAGATCTTTCCAAATATCAAGTTTCATTAAGATCCGGTTCCCCGTTCAGAAGTTATAAATACGTCAACATTCCGAAATTCCCCCTCCCTCCATCCCCCCCCGGTGGTCGGATCGAGGAAATGACTATTTCCAAGTTAGTTTGGTCGGGTCCCTAATATGCCTGCCAAGTTCCATCGTCCCAGCACATGTGTAAGTATCTTAAGTCGGGATCACCGGAATTCCGGAACCCTCCCTCCAACTCCCCCCACAGTGCTCGGATCCGGTCCGGTCTTGTCAACTATGAATGAATGAATGAATATTTTATTAGCCAATTGGCCGTACAAAACACATAATGGTAACAATTACAATACACTTTACATCACTCAATGATTATCTTATTTAACTAATACGCTCTTTAGAAATTGGCACATTTTAATTATCTTAGCTTTATTTTTTGTTTCGAGGACGTCAGGGAACTTGATAGTATACCCATTAAGAAAATGTCTCCTGGGGTCTGAGAGTTGCTCGCAATCTACCAGAAAATGTCCCGCAAAATCTAGGGCTTGTGCTTGTTCTTCCCACCAAGTTTCATCCCGATCCAAGTTTCATCCCGATCCGTCCACTCTGAATATGTCACATGATTTCCGACTCCCCCCCTCCAACTCCCCCCAAATTCACCGGATCCATTCCGGACTTGAAATGTGACATCTGAGACACGAGGTCTTTCCAAACATCAAGTTTCATTAAGATCCGATTCCCCGTTCAAAAGTTATAAATACGTCAATATTCCGGATTCCCCATCCCTCCACTCCCCCCACGGTGGTCGGATCGGGGAAGTGATTATTTCCAAATTAGTTTGGTCGGGTCCCTGATATGCCTGCCAAGTTTCATCGTCCTAGCTCATCTGGAAGTACCGTAACTCGAGATGAGTGGCCTGACAGACCGACCGACCGACAGACCGAAAAGTGATCGGTATATGGCACTTGAGCGAAGCTGCAAGTGCCATAAAAACTAACAATTTATCACAGGTCACGAGCCCTACAACCTAACTGAATATTTTCACATTGTTTTTCTTGTAGAACTGTTGTCGTTTGTCTATTTGGTCCCTCCTAAATATCCACCGTATGCGATACAGCCTATACTGCCACTACTGCCAACCGCTACTGCCACTCGTTTGTGCCATATTTCTGTGCAGTGTACAATAAGTCGTAGTCCAGTGATTAATACGTTATACCAAGAACAAGATAATTAGATAGAACTTCTGTCTTTAGTCGCATGCAGCGACTATGAAAACCCCGACAAATCTGAGCGGACCTGGAGGTATTTACTCTAGCTTTGAGCTGATGTTGATACCCGTTTACTCGTCTTCCTCTTCACCGTTGCCTATCGCACAATAAATATCGAAAGAGGCGAGCAGGAGGCGTACTCCGCGCGCTGATCCTCTCTGGAGTGCGTAAATAGAACCAATCAGCGTTGACTTCCAGATTTTCTCTTTAGCAACTTAACGGCGATCTAGCTATTTATAGAGGTAACGAAACGTGATGTGGCGCGAAGCCGGTCATCTGCATCGGGAGTCGGTCGTATTTTACTCGACTCAGCATGTTTGTATGACCGAGATAGGGAGACAGTAGTTCTGGCTCGTTATTTGTTCTTGGTTATACCCCATTGCTTTCTTTTCATTGTTGTAAAAAGCCTCGTTTTTAGTGCATTTGTACTATGAGAGAACCTTTATTAAACCAAGTCCAAGTCCAATCACTGATGTCGCTGCTAATATTTATCACACGCGAAGCAACAACATTTCTAACGCATTTAAATGTCCTGCTCAATTCAGTGTACCGACATAAATAGTCTTTGAAGCTATCTTCACTTTTCAACCACTAACCTATTCGGAAGCTTTCACGATCCCGTACTGCTCCTTAAAAATTCACGCTGAACATCGGACCATCCGTGAAGCCACAGAATGCCCCTTCAATGGCTTCCCCGCCTCGGAACTGGACAGGTGAATATAATCTTGACGCAGGGAAAAGATACGCAAACACACAAAATAAAATCCTCACTCGACCAAAAAACTTCAAATTAGGGCAGGAATTTCGTAACGGAAATAAAGGTTCATTTTAGAATCATGGCTTCCTATGTTATGCAACTTATGAAATTTTTGATCAAAATGCAGTAGGCCTACTTACACTGGCGGGTAAATAGGTCATCTTTGGAGGGGGTACCGGTTTCGCCAGTGAATAAATGGTGTTTTCAAAAGTTGAAAGTTTCTTCCGGCTCTCGACATGGAAGGGCATTATAGTACTCCGACCCCTCTCTCGAGTTTTCCTAGTTGCAAAGTACTGCGATCCAAAGAATACATACCACGTGGACTTTCCGATAGCACAAATGAAAGGCCACATCGTTGAAAGTTCGTGTCGAATGTCAAATGTCATATTAAGGCATGTAGTTAAAATTTAATTTAATCATAGCTAGAAATAATTGTAAACACTTTAGTGTAATTTCAATCTAGAAAGAAGTAATAACTTGGTTTTAAATAAGGTTTGTTTGTTTTCGTTTTTTTTTACGAAAAGCATTCAGATTTTTTGTGGGTGTTAAGAAAAATGAAGTAGGCTGGGTGTTTAAAGGAACAGAAAACTTGACTCAAACTTGACGGGGGGAGCTAGCTAACATATCAAGAATGTACCCTGAGTCGATATTGAGAGTAAGAAAAATTCTCGTTACGCCCTTTGCAGTTTCCGGTCAGTTTCCGAGAATTTGACTTTGAGCAAAAGGTTTGCAAAAGCAAAAGGTTTGTGTGCCGCGACTAGGAATCGAACCCCGGCCGCCTTGTCGGGGAAGTCGTTTCTCTGTGGTCTACATGTAAAAAAGGCGAACTTTTACAGTACATAAGTGCATAATTACAGTGCATAAGGGGCAAGGGCCTGCCAGCTAGCTTTGGAACACTAAGGAGGGGGTTCAAGACGGTTCGAGATAACAAAGAAGGGGGGGCCTGTCGTCAATAAGACCCTGTATATTTATCTAAGCCCCCCCGGGCGATTCGATGGCCGAAAGTTGCGTAGTCAAGTTTACTGTTCCTTTAAATTATTCTTTTGTGTGGGATGATTTGAAGGTGTTCTATTACCCGTGTTTTGTTCTTGTAATAAAAGAGCACACTGAAATAATTTTTTATTTGTTTATTAGGAAATTTTAAAGATATTTTGGATATTAGAGTAAAGTTTTAAAGTTGGGAGGTTGGTGGGTTAGATTTGGATGGTGGAGCCCAAGAGCCAGAAGTTATTTAGACTGGATTGGATTTTATTGTAAAGGAACTCGGATCTCGAAATCTCAAATTTTGGTGCGGTTGTTTTTGCCACCACAGTAGAGATACTCTATGGCGGAAGGGCACCTCTCGGTGTGGGTTGTGCTCTTTTTTTTTTTTTTTACTTTTTGACTCGTCTTTTATATTATAATAATTTGTTTGAATGCTTTTCATTGATTTTTCTTTTCAATAGTTTCATTTATTATAGTCAAGGTAAAAATATTAAGGAACAAGTTAAATGAACAATAGAGTAGTAAAGAGGGTAGAATTTTAGATTAGCAAGAAGGCCAATGGTAATCAAAAACGCAACTCACGGCTGTCAAACGCCATACAAACAAGTCCCTAAGTGGCATGCCCATCAAACGTTAGCAGGAAAATGTTCTTGATCTGACCCCTAACAAACCTAGAGAGGCGTGTTCTACTTACCAAAAATAAACCAAGAAAGGCGGGTTCTGAGTAAATTTTACCAGAAACGATCAGGAACTAGACTTTCAGCGATTTGAAGAAGTTGTTGAAGTCAACTTCCAAGTCGAACATGGCCAGATACGAAGATTGATGGCGGCTGGCAGCACATTTTACAACTGAAATAGAGATAAATGGGAATAGATGTTTATGATTTACAGACTAACTAGAATATTTGTGCATTTTCCTTAGAACTGTTTAGCCCACATGAACTGATAGATAGAATATTTAATGCATAAAAGCCAACAAGGTCCATCGCACCAAAAACAAAAAAAAATAAAAATAAATAGAAAACATGAACACTGTGCATTCATAACTACAGGGATATACAATTTTGTGTGTGTGTTAACCCTATCCGCATATGAAAGAAATGACACTCGTAGACGAGAGGTCCACTTCCATGGAACTGTATTTTCCTAAGTCGTCAAAAATAAGTCTAGTCTAACGGTTGGGTCGGTCGGCTTCGTTTCTAGAAAGGTCGATTCCACTTACGTCGTAGACAATGAAAAACATAAAAAATCAATTGCTATGGTCTGTCTATGGGTTGGTCCAGTAACAGAAGGTTGCGGGGGTAGCAGAAGCATACTTAACACGGATAGAAACCCTCCCACACCTCGTTAAACAACCGCTCAAATCTCCTATGTACGCGAGATCAATACAGAACAACTCTCCACATTCAAATTTGTAATTAAAACGAGGAGCTCCGAAACTGTAACCTGAAACTTGTTGGGATAAACCTTTAAGTTGTTGGGATGTTGGGATAAAACAGACGTACCAATACACAGGACTTTGGTAGCCTCCCTAAATTTTCGGAAAGATTCAATGAACTTCAGCTCGTTCTTTTTCTGAGACTCGATGTAGTCCAAAGCATTCTGCACAACATTAATGCAGGCAGCCGTGACTTGATCAACGACCTTCTTGACGGTAGATGCCGACTCAAGTAACAAGCACCTGCAGAAAGAGTTAGAATTCGAATGTAAATATTGCTGGCGCATCCGCATGCTGATCAGACAGACAACTCCTAACTCGCCACCTTTTCTGGTATCCCAGGTAACTAGGTTAAACAGAACTTGAACTTGAACTTGAACTTAACCTACGAATCTATTCCTACAGAATCCTATGCAAAACTGGTACAGATCGACATATCGTTTTCTAGCTACCGGTCTGCTTATTTTCGGGTCAGGAAGAAAAATCGCATTCTGTGGGAACCAAGCATGGAGCAACATCGAGACAACAGATCATCTTTATTTCCCTGTATCAAGGCTTACGATCTATTCGGAACTATTCCCCAGTTTCAGACCTCAGTAATTGGTATACACTCTTAGCTTACTCAGAAGTAGATTACTTAGCTTACTCCCCTTGTTACAGATACCGAATCGAAACTGCACAAATTATCAGGGTTGCAGTATTGCTCATACAAGCACATCATAGCAGCAAGTGCGTGTCAATCCAGACACAGGATATGTGTGTCCCAACAATGCTAACACGTTTCAGATGCAGTAGCTTGTAGTCAAGCTCGATCCAAAAAGTTTTACGGTCACTTCCGTGGGGGCGAAAGGACGTAGAATAGCACGGTAATAATACTCGGGTCATGGCTACTTCAAGATGAACTTTTCACCAATGACTTGGAGCTACACAGAAAACCGCCGTTCGGTAGGGGGTTGGCAAGGTCCCGTCTCATCACGTGGTAAAGGGTAGTTCCATCGTTTCTATCCAGAAATCAAAGAAAATTATAACAGATGCTTTTGTGGCCAAGTGCGTTGTAGACCTATCTACGTTACAAAGCAGTCAGGGCATTTGTTGTTGCTTCTATTCTTTCCAACTGACAATGATTCTAGTGTTAGACTAGTGTTGGTACACTTCTCCGTATACTATTTAACAAGCCCATACGATTCTATATATAATACCTTACCTCGGCAGGCTGCGATTACTGCCTTCAAAGAAAGTTGTGTTCGATGACACTGCAACTCTTGGAGCCTATCAAGTGCCCCATTCAGTAATATCTCACAAAGACCGCGAGAAATCCCAAATATCACAGCCTATCCAGCAACTAAGCAATTCACTGTATCTTTGTGCGTTGTTCCTTCCTCCCTATTTTCCATCACCACATATCAGCCTAATTGGCAAATAGATTTCTTTCTAGGCCTCTGGAGGCGGCTCCGGTGTCTAGTGCTTCTATAATAATATAATATAATATAATTGCAACAAAAAGGCTTTAGCCTCTACAAATTTCTCTAGACACTTCGTACACTAAACTGAATTTCGGCCAGGTGACGATCTAAACCAGATTTGAAATGATTAATGTTTTCGGCCATTACGAGACTTTCAGGGAGATGATTCCAGTATTCAACAACTCTGTTTTTAAAGCTCCATTTTCCAATGTCCTTTCGAAACTTCTCAACTCGCAGTTTTAAGCTGTGTCTATAATCTGAACGTCTATAATCTGAACGAACAACCAAACCTGTGTCAGAACATGTCAAAAGTGCAACATACCGATTTAACACCCCGTCAATATATCTTGCATGTGCTTGGAAAACGTCCTCCAGGGTTTGAACTCGTTTCCAGTCGTTCTTCAAGCTGCTCCAGCCAATTTCAATCGCTTGGCAATGGAAATATCTGCGAATGGCGTTTAAGACATGGCACGCCTCGCGAACGGACGAGGTCACCACAGCTAACTTCTCTGTGTCTTTCCCGTTGCGTCCTGCAATACAATAGTAGCAAGAAGGAGCAGCGGCTCAACGCCCACTAAGCTACCAACTTCTTGCATCCTCTGGTGACCAGATATAACTGATTTCTCCAAAAGTTTCCCCAAACGCTCGCCCATCAAAAGAGGGAATCGGGTCCCATACACTCGGCCTATGCGTAACCCCAAGACGCACCAAGTTTAGCCCTTATATCTCAACGTGTTCCAGAAATAACCTTGCGTGCTAACACAGATGGAATTGAAAGCACAGCATCTGAGGTGTCTCCTAACTTACATTTCGGGCACATGAATAAAGCCCCGTCTGCATTACCGTAAACCGACCGTTTTACGGACGGTCCGTAGCCGCAAAAATGTGGTCTTCATTAGGTCCGTAACGGCAAAAATATGGTCTACATTAGTCCCAAATAGGTGAAAACTTGGGTTAAAATTTAAAAAACAGTTTATATGTGACTTGAAAAACAGTTGAAAAACAGTTACATGGGACTTTGACAAAAAAGCAGTCTTCACTACGTCCGTTTTACGGTTACGGAGGGGTCAGTACCGCCGTTTTACGGCTACGGCCGTCCGTAGAGAAAGACCCGTCTTCACTGCCGTAACGGTCAAACGGTCGGCCGTAAAACGGTCGGTTTACGGCAATGCAGACGGGGCTTAAGTAAATTCGAACCAGTTCAATCCGAATGAGCAAAATAACAACAACTCAAAAGCGGCCGGGATATAATGCCAAACCTTACAAGTTTTGCAACCGTTCGTCTTGACATTTAATCTTCCATACTACATCATCATCATCGTTTTGCTAGCTGAGCCTCCCCCGCTTTAGACACTGGTTTCAAAAGGGCGTTTCGGCAACGACTTTCTTCACGAGTTTATAACGAAAAAGTTTCTTCTACGACTTGAGAACTTTAGAGAAACACAATTCAGCAGTTCTACATAAGTCCTTGGAACAATGCTGTGCGGGCGGGGAAGGTGCATGACAAGAGAGTAGGGCTCACTTATTTCTAGTATTTCGGATGTCGTACTTGTTCCCACTTACTTCTGGCCAATGAAGACTAATTTGAAAATAATTTAAAACTCACCTGCTTTGAAGATTTTCCAGAGCCCTTTGTCCATAACTGACGACTTGCATCGTAGGTCAATAAGAAGGCGATTGACTTTCGCGTATTTTTTCATCATCTCTTCCGTAAGGACCAGGTCGATCGGCCATGGGGTATTGTAACCGAGCTCAACTGACAGTCCATCTGTAAAGGTAACAAGGGGCTGATTAACCCTTATGCAACGGGCCATGGAGCTTCGTAGAGGTCAACAGTTATTTTGTTTCTTTGCTTTTTGTGTTTGACGAAACTGGAACTGAACTGATCTATATAAATTTAGATGTTCGGTCTGTCGTCGATGTTTTTCCACCAATTCACTCGAAAACTCGCGGGCACTGGCGACAGGCTACATGAGACAGGGTGCTGTGGGTACTGATAGCTTGGACCTCCTTAGTGCGCCACATGCTTTCCAATAAGGGAAGGTCCTTGCCGGTGAAATTTCGCGTTCGAGGAAAAACACCTATCCTGTACTTTCACGAGGCCGCTCCAGGGATGCGGCAAGCATTAACAGTCACATTATTGCAGTCGTGATAATTAATCTAAAACGAATTAAAACAAGCATCAACAGCCGATTCGTTTGGTCTGGCTCAATCCAGTGTTAGTAAATACACGATGCAAGTTTCTAGTGCCCTTGTCTCGCCGTTTGGACACAGAGCGTACACAAAGCCTGGAATGTAGCCATCTATCTTTCCTAAATTTTAGGGTGAAAGTCCGTCAGATGGTACGTACCGCACTGTCAAATATTTCCTACTTCTCACGCGGGATGGTAGCTTAGAGTAAACAAAAAAGGTATCCCCCCCAAAAAAACGAAAAAAGCGTAGCGAGATGTACTCTACCTGTCGTCGCTCCGTGACACACGTAAGTAAGTAATTAAAGACCATAAGTAAAAATGACCCACAATATCTGAATGATCAGTTCTGAACGAAGCAGCAAACAGTTTGATCTGATATGAGGAACTGCTTTTCTGATAACAAGGAAAGAGAGTGACGAGCAACAAGCAACACACAATAAGGTGCTTCCGAGTTCCGACAGAAGAGTAAGCGTGCGATGTTTAGTGGGGAGAACGGTATACGTTTACCCTTTTCATAATTCAAGTTGACTGGTGTGGTAAACATTGGGTGAGGAAAAAAAACGTGATAAGGGAATTACATACCAGGATGAACTTTCAGAGTGAGATGCCGGGCGGCTAGAGTATCGGAATAAATTGACTGTGCCAAAATGTGTTTCAACGACGAGCTCAAGGTTAGAATCCCTGATGTAGAGCTTAGCAATCCCTGCAATAAACAAAAAATATATCCATACATTTCAAATTCCTAGCGTTGATATTGTACGCCTCCAACAATGAGTTCGGCTTCAGAGCTCAACGTGGTAGAGCTTTGCAATCCTTGTGGTAGGGTTATGAAATCATTGCACTCGTAACGGCAAAATCTCTCAAATCAAATGTAAAATCGGAGCATCACAGATACACCACGGCACATGGTATGCCCCACGCCCGTCGTTAAAAATAACCAGTCAGTCAAACATTTTGGCTATTAACGCCTCTGTCACCATGATATGCGTTTTGTCGAGGATGCCATCCACATCAAAATCATTTTTGCGTGAATAGCTTAATGAGGGAAGTCAAACTCTCAAGGCACGATTGATTGATTTGAAATATAAGTACAAATCGTGGCACAGTGCCAAATAGCGTACTTAATTAGTCAATAGAACTTGCTTAGTCAATAGATAAATTTAAAAGATCGAACTAAAACACCAATATCAATATATCTGCCACTACGGGACGTACTTAAACATTGACATAATAACAAACAACAATATTCACCAATCGTCCATTAATAAATTTACAAAAAAAACTAAAATCCTAATATTAATATAACTACCCTTGCGGAAGTGTTTTATTATAAACTTCAACAAATTTTGGAACGAAACTATTCCAATATCGCTTGGTGCGGCAACGCGGAGGGGACAGTTTTGGAACGAGGTTTGTTCAGCGATGCTCGTGTAGCACTGTGGAACAAAAATCATATTTCGTGGAGTTCTTATCGAGCTCAACAAATATTCGCGAGGATGGCATCATCCATTGACAATTTCGTGTGAATGTCATCTTCCGTCAAGCTCGACAACCATCCACGGGAAAAAATCCCTCTGACAGGAACTTCTGGTACCTTTGGGACTGACAATGCCATTCCCGGCGACCATATAGGAGCTGATACTGTTAGCACACTCCCAAGTAGTCTATTTGCTCTCTCCCCCATCCGATCAGCCGTCAGACGAAATACTTATAGAATGCAAAAAACATACCACGTTACTGATTACGCCCGATAATGCAGCTGCAAACTCGCCGTCGTGAAGAAGGAAGAAGCGACGAAGTCCTCTTATATGTTCGTCCAGTCGATGCTCGCTTATTACAGCATTCAAAAGAGCCCGGTTAACAAGCTTGGACCTATATTATAAGATTGATACAGATCAAGTTCTTCAAATCACAAGACCAAAGGTTTCGATGGGATCCCAAAAAATTTTTGATCCAGACAATGGGGTCTTCGCCAGATCCAGTCTTCGCCGGGCTAATCATCTGAGAAAACCAAGTTCAGATATACCTCTATAAGCCATATCTATTCTGACGATACTGATCGAAACTTCCTGCTTTACTTCTGCCAAATTTCCGGTTTCGGCCGAATTCCGAGCTAATTACTTGTCCAGCAAAAAAAAAAAAAAGTTCAGAAACGAATTCAGCGTATCTCCTTATCCCTACAAAGAACATATAATCAACTTCAAGTAAAACTTTAACTTCTAAAAAAAATCCGATTTCAACCGGATTCCGGACGAACTATATGTCCGGGTAAAAAAAAGGTTGTCATGTACAGATTCAGCGTCTCTTCTTACCCCTATATCTGTCATCCAATCAACTTCAAATAAAACTTTTACTTTTAACAAACTTTCCTGTTTCGGCCGGATTCCGGGCGAACTACTTGTCCGGCGAGAAAATGGTTTTCACCATCGTGTTCGGCATGCCTTCTTACCCCATAATCGACTATCACATTAGCTGTTAAAAAAATTGTTGCACCAATTTTAATCAAAATATCTCATTCTCTTCGAGAGTTATCGTGCTTACAGACGGACGGACAGACGGACAACTTTTGCGATGTCATAGGTATCCCTGCACTTACGTTCTGGGATCGCAAAAATAGTGAAAAACCAAAAGAATCAGGCAAAGATGCGTGACAGTTCATCGAACTCGCAAAGAAGTATTCCGCATTACCTACCTACCTATACCTACGACGGACAGAGTCGACTGGAGTTCCGTATGAGAACTGGTTGCAGTTTCTTCGAACTTAGCCTCAATTAGACTGAAACAGACCGCTATTAATACAACTAACAAACAAAATGAATATTTCTTCAGGTAACAGCCAAATTTCTCAAAAATGTGCGGGCTAAATGCTGACAGGAAATAGGCGGACTGAAAGGGTTATAAGGAAATCGAAAGGCAGTAAACAAACTCACTGTGCGTTCAGGTGGGGTATAAGACTTCTTTCGACCATGTCTGAGGAATTGATAAAGACGTTGCGAAACTGTTCAATGTTGATCTCTGGCTCGGATCTGGACTTGAGCCCGAGAACTGAAAAACAGCATCAAAGTTCATCAAAAGCTTTCCTGGAACTTCTGCACTCAGTATTCATACGTTATACCTTTAATATGCGACTGGCTACTAATAGCTTGCCAGGGTAAAAAATTACACTGGTTAAAAACAAGACATGCATAGCTCCCGAACAGGGTGATATATTTTGCGGGAAGCTGGTACATAGCAGTGCTTACACTCGACCCTTACCGGAAAAAAAAAATGGTAAAAACAGACTAATGCTTAACACTGGAGTACTGTAATCGCCAGACCCACGATTTTACTCTCTAAATGCTTACGAAGCCGACTTATGTCCAAAAATTTAACTGCAGGGAAAAATTAAAAAAATGAACCTCTTTTCGGTTAAAATACAGAAATTTTCCGCAAAATGAAATAACGTTGAAACTCGACTGCGCCGTAGGCAAACATTTCGAACATCAGCTTGTTGTCTGCTAAGAATGGTGTCCAAACTGTGCCGTAAGATGAACTTCACCCTGCAATGTCGATCCCTCGGCAGGGAAGACTAAAAAATTTGAGTGTTTTGGGGAGAAGTCCTTTAAGGTAAACTGCACTTATGTGAGCGTTTTAGCTTTTTTCCGATTTTCACGGATTTTGGGGGAAACTCGTGAACTGTAATAGGTATCAACATAGCCTACAAAGAATTTTAAACAACATTACGAAGGTCGGAATACTTAAATATTCCTTCAGCCCAAGCTGACTGCGAAATGGATACGTCAGCTGAAATTAGAGCTACATTTCGGCCCTTCTTGACAAGGGTCCTCTTCAGCCTCAAAGCCGCTCAAGATGGAAAAAACGAAACTTGTGATATGGCTCTAATAAATTTCAGCTCACGTATCGGTTTTGCACTGTCAAAGTCGGAATGCTGACTGGGCAATAGACGAATATGCAAAGTTGTCGATAGGGCCTATCGGTTCTTTACAGAGCAAAATAACACAAGGGAGGGAGTAGCGCCAAGACATGTGCTTTCCATGCGCCGCAAAAGAGCCGTACTCGTAGTGCCACTAGTTCCGCTTAGGCATTTAAAGCGAGACAAACTTGTGAGTTTAGAAATTTCTACTAAAGCAAAGATGCGGTCTGCACACATCGAGGAAACAGGGAGGCAGTATCTTTTTTTTTTTTTTTGCTGTGTTCAGAATACGAGTTTATCGGAGTCGGCGCTGGTGCACGACTGATCGAGTTTCAGTAGGAACGTTCTCTATCGCTAGAGGTGCTAATGTCGCTGCTATTTGAGTGTGTGTCACTTTTTTCAATTCTTGGCGCTTATACTCCCTAGTGTTACTTTGCTCTGGTTCTTTATTTATGGTAGAAGAAATAATACCTGTTGACTCGACGCCAATCGAATAGGGTACTACCGTAGCATCCCCCAAACCCCCAGGATCTAAAGTCATCCTCTTGCTACAACACTGCGCCAGAGATTCCGATCCTTTCTGCATCTCTGTTTCTACAACATCATTGGCTAACGCATTAGTGATTGTATTACACGGTGTGTCACTATCTTTGGTGGTTGCTACTTCTTCGGATGCACTATGTTGACTGACTTCTGATTCAATAACACTTAGGAACATAGCATCGGAATTTTCTGCCTCACAGAAAGACACGAACGATTGCTGAGGAGATACATCAGTAGTGCAGTCGAGCGGTAATCCTAACACATTTTTTGGTTTAACAATGTCGGTTTTCGCTACACATACAAGGACATTATTATAATTGTCGTAGTTGGCATTCACCTCGTTGGCGTTATCAACCCTTGTTATTAAGTTGTCGCACACGCTGGTTACATCCGATGCTATGTGATCACCAGGTCCACTGCTGGTGGAATCATCTACTATCACAACAGGATTCCCATTTGCTGTCAGAGATTCACTTACATTCTTGCCAGCTCCAGTGTTACCGTTATCGTCTATTGCGTTATCAGTCGCCAATTCCCTTGTATCATACCAGCCATACCGCATATACTCATCTTTTACAGCCTTTCTTCTGTCTAATTCTTCATTCATCGCTTTCCTTCGTTCTTCAAAATCCTTCACCTTTCTTTTCTTGAGCTCTTCCTCGTTTTGCCTTTTCTGTTCAAGTGCTTTTTCGAAGAAAGCCATTCTGGTTTCCCTAGCGCGCTGCTCAAGCTCATCTGACCACGACTCCTCTAGGTTCAGCTTAACTTCGAAGATATCCTTATGCTTTTCAAGGAATGCCATGACCGAAATTTCGATGTCATCGAGTCCCGCACCCGAAGTTGCGAGGAGAAGCTCTGGAACGTCCCTGTTTCGCTGGGTGACGTCGGTGAGGGAGACGCTTCTTAAGAGAGCTACCTGTTCCCCTACTTTCCTAATCTCCTCAAGGATAGAGAGATCCACGACAGGGTCAACGTCGAAAGAAGGTGGGATAATCATGTCGGGATGAAGGTGGTCCGCCTTGCCGTAAAGCCAAGCACCAACAATCCTAAGAAAGACATAGTTATTATTTATCTACAAGAACATCCCTAATCGTTAAAGTTTAACTGAAAAGGGCTGGGATAAGACAATCTAGTTATCCATCACTTATTCACTTAAATTAGCTTGAAGTCCCGCTGAAAATGCGCCACTTCGTTGTTCCGCTGTTCACGAACAATTCGATTTTCAAATAATGGAATTTCCTTGTGATTTATGGTACTGAATTTTTGTTGTATGCTTTACGAGAAGGATTTATGATTTATTTCTGTCCAGACACTAAGCAATCTTCACCAATCTCACCACTGCCCACTGAAAAGCTGCGATTGTGTTTCCCGCGTCATAGTAGAATTTACGTTGCGGGGACGGCCGCAGATATTCTGAACGTCATAACTAGAGCAGATAGTGGAAAATAAAAAAATCCCTTTCAGAATCCAAATAATGCAGTGTATTCAAGTAGATGACACAAAACTAAATTGGCTTTTCGGTTAAACTTTAACGCGTCATCTCAAAAAATCTCAAACCAAATCTCTTTTCAGTTAAACTTTACACAAAATTAAATTGGCTTTTCAGTTAAACTTTAACGCGTCATCTCAAAAAATCTCAAACCAAATCTCTTTTCAGTTAAACTTTAAAAAGTTTAACTGAAAAGCCAACTTATTTTTGCGTCATTCAGTTGAATACACTGAATTATTTGGATTCTGCAAAGGGATTTTTTTGTTTTCCACTATCTGCTCCAGTTATGACGTTCAGAATATCTGCGGCCGTCCCCACAGCGAAAATTCTACTATGACGCGGGAATTTTTTATTTAAACACAAACAAGGCTTTTCAGTGGGCAGTGGCGATATTGGTGAAGATTGCTTAGTGCCTGAACAAAAAAAAATCATAAATCTTTCTTGTAAGGCATACAACAAATTAGAGGTACCACAAACCACACGGAAATTCCACTATTTGAAAATCGATTACTCCTGAATAGCGGAACAACCAAGTAACGCATTTTCAGCGGCTCTTCAAGCCAATTTAAGTGAATAAGTGATGGGTAACTAGATTGTCCTATCCCAGTCCTTTTCGGTTAAACTTTAAACTTCAAAACTCTTCAAGCTCACGCAACATGTTGGTACACACTTCTGTGTCACAGATAAGCTAGTTCGCGAATACGATGAGAAACCGTCATCTAGGAACGAGCTTATTTGCAGCAACTTAAAAATACGCTACTGAAGTTGAAGTTACCCTGGTCGCTGGACCCGACCTCCTTAGGGGTTCGAACTGTACTCATTCCTTCCAACGGAACACGCATTCCTTTCACCACTAGGACCTCCGCATGCTGGGGTGGGGTAATTCGTGCGCCCGCTGCCTTCCTTCGATATGGTAGTCGTTTCTCAACAACCGGATGGTAACACTTTTTGGGGGCTGGAGAAAAACTTTAGCCCACCTTGAACTTGCGACATACTTCGAATACGAAGTAAATTAGGCTAACGTACCTCATCAAGGGTCTGCAAGACGCCACAAGAAGCTCCAAGCCCGCCTTAAGATGCTCGTTCGTAGTTAAAAGATCTGTGACTTGAGCTATTTCTGACAGAAGGTGTAGCGCTGAGCATTCTCTTGACCGAGCTTGCTCTGCCAGGTAACAGAAGAGCTGTAAAACAAAGCAATCAAGGCACAGAACAGACAAATGACCTAACTGACTAGTCAAACTGTCTTAGCTAAGGTACGAGAAGGCTATTGCTTCAACAATTACCTCAAATCACAGCTTGGAGTGAAATACGAATGTTCCTTCCTGCCTGACCATATTCCTTCCATCGGAAGAATTCCTTCAGCTGCGTAGGCCTCCACGCTTACGGCTGGATATTGGCATTTCAAAAGAGGATTCCGCCATATTTGCGCTTCTCTGCTGCAGCTAGGGAAACTTGGAGCGAAGGAGTTTGTTTCAAGCGGGACTGAGAGAGGAAGAGCGTAAGCACCTATCTCAAATAAGTCCGTTTTTTCCACTCGGGGCGAGGCGAAAATATACTCGTCAGGGAAGTCTGCGAGTTCCTTCCTATGTGCCATGTTGTTCATTTAGCATGTGAGTGTAAGGAACTGAGTAAAGGAAGAACGGAGGCAAAAGGAAGCGTGTATTTGAATAAGTATGAATGGTAAAAATGATGAAGGATGAATATTTTCCGAGCTTGGAAAGTTTGGAACGTTCCCTAACGTTCGCGATGGAGCATAAAACTTGAGTTAGCATACATTGGGGTCGATTATTAGTTTTCATTCACTATTTTTGGTAGGCTACGATGGCCGCTGTGGACTTTTTGTGCATCTAATTCATTCAATCCCTTAAGAGGAAATCCCGTGTAGCTATTGATTTCAGAAGTTCGAGCATGATTTTCAGGAACCCGTAAACCCTCGCAAATTATAACTAAGAATAAAATAAAGTAAAACTAAGTAGACCTACATGTAGCACCTGTCTTCGACGATGAGCAGGAAACACCAGGAAAGGGCATAGACGTGATTGAATGAAGGTCTGCTCAACCATTATAGTTGATTGCAGGCTCGTTTCTCCTAACTATAGCCTGACTAGGACCCTTGCCAAGACGGGAGAATGTCTCTTAAATAAATATCAGCTGACTTTGCGACCAGAATTATACTTATAACCTCACCTTGAAAGAATCCCGAACTCGCGTCGCAAATTCCACGAACGTTATCAGGGACTTGGTAGAACTGAAATCAGGAATTTGGCTCAAAATCTCATCACTTTGCTTTCTTAGTGAGATCCAGAAGGCTTCTTTCACTCCCCCTGGATCAGGATTAGCACTCTGTAATGACAGGTTCACTTCTCTCACTAAATTTCCAACAGATACCAGGGAACGACAAAAACCCTGAAATATCACAAGCCGAACTCCATAGAGACTTGCTCTCGGTGGGAATCTAAATGTCTTCTTTTCTTCATCAAAATCAAAAACTTCCGACTGCAATCCATGGAGAAGCGCAGCCGCACATCTCGAAAAAAGTGTGTCGTCTATGTAAACATCTACCTGATTCCGCATCAGGCGTAGGGAATAAGGGTTCACTTTCCTCCGAATCTGTCTTTCGTCTCTTTTTTCCGCATACAGTGCTGCCTCCCAGTCGGCGGTGTTCACCACTTTCTTAACGCCGGGGGTGGTTGGCCGACTGCTGTATCCTTCGTCTTCTAGGGTAACGATCGTTGATGACGAGGATATGGTGCTAGCAGCGGTGCCAAGGGTTCTGGGAATCTGTGGCAACTCAGGAAGGTCCAGGACGAACCGACCTTGGAGGATGCTTGAAAACGGAGGAGGAGGAAGGCACATTGCACCAAACAGACTGGAAATAAAATAAGTATCAGTATTAAAGTTTAACTGAAAAGCAAACTGCTTTTGGTATAACTTAACTGAACACACTGCATTATTTGGATTCTGCTAAAGGATTTTTTGATTTTCCACTATCTGCTCTAGTAGTGACGTTCAGAATATCTGCATCCGTCCCCACAACGTAAATTCTACAATGACGCGGAAAATTTGAATCTCAACACAAACGCGGTAATACAGTGGCCAATGGTGATCTTGGTGAAGACTGCTTAGTGCCTGAACACAGATTTTCGTAAATCCTTTTCGTCAAGCATACAACACAGGTACAAGCTATCAGAGGCACCACAAATCCGACAGGGAAATTCCACTATATTAAAATCGACTATTCGTGAATAGCGGAGCAACAAAGTAACTCATTTTCATCGGGTCTTCAAGCCTATTTAAGTGCATAAGTGACGGGTAACTAGACTGTCCTGTCTCAGTCCTTTTCGGTTAAACTTTAAGGAACGGTACACAAACAGCGAGTACATAAACATAGGGAGTGAGTGCGGCCGACGAAGATTTAGAGATCCCAAGCTTATAGGTTGAATGAACTCTTTGAAGTAAGTAGCCTACGACATGGTATTGCTTCAAACAAACCGGAGTAAAAATAAAACAGAATCGCAACGACAAATAAAATGACAGTTATTCATTAAAGTTTAACCGAAAAGGCCTGGGATAGGACAATCTAGTTACCCATCACTTATTCACTTAAATTGGCTTGAAGACCCGCTGAAAATGCGTTATTTGGTTGTTCCGCTATTCAGGAATAATCGATTTTCAAATAGTGGAATTTCCGTGTGATTTGTGGTACCTCTAATTTGTTGTATGCCTTACAAGAAAGATTTATGACTTTTTTTTGTTCAGGCACTAAGCAATCTTCACCAATATCGCCACTGCCCACTGAAAAGCCTTGTTTGTGTTTAGATAAAAATTTCCCGCGTCATAGTAGAATTTTCGCTGTGGGGACAGCCGTAGACATTCTGAACGTCATAACTAGTGCAGATAGTGGAAAACAAAAAAATCCCTTTGCAGAACCGAAATAACTCAGTGTATTCAACTAAATGACACAAAAATAAGTTGGCTTTTCAGTTAAACTTTAATGAGTTGAATTGTAGGCTATATAGATATTCCTTCAGCCCAAACGGACTGCGAATCATACTTGACAATGCAAAACGGCGTATCCGTTTTGCATTGTCAAATATGTAGGCTATATAATCTACTGAGTTGTTTATCTTCTTATCTTTGTCAAATTCCTAGAATTATCACAATGTATTTCCCTTTTATTTATTATTTTCAATACATTATTGAAGGATGAACTGAATACAACAGAATTGCTTCCCATTCCTGAGTTCGCTAAGTTTCTATTTCGGCCAGCATCCGGCTGTAAACGGAAATTTTCCGCGGTTTTTAGCTTCGCAACTCGGTTCTTTAACCAGACCAAAAAGGTCCGGTTAGGATTCGAGGGAAATCGAAAATTCTGAATCATGACGATTTTAGTCTTTGACGATCAAAATGACAGCGTACTGGTGGTTCGCGGCTTTTCGGCCAAGACTGGCGATTTAGGGATCAGAAAACTTTCAAACTAGCTGGTGTGGAACGGATTTAATGGATTTATTGGTCCCTGAGTCATCAGTTTGTTTATAAAAATACTACACTGACAACATACATACATCTACAGTAGGAGACAAGATCCCGAGAAGCCGTCGTGCTCGGGGAACACTAACAGCAAATACCTTCAACGGGCTATTCAAACAACTATAAATGGCAACTTCAAATAATTTAACAACTTGAAAAAAAATAACCGAATGATGCATATCCTACCTACAAACATCATCATTAGAGAACGCTCGGTTCACACCTTTCCCGGGAAACATCTCCACCAGCTTCAACGACGGATCTATGAAATCATGACAATCTAATGATCGACCACATTCCATGGGATTTGGTTCTTCATACGGAATAGACCCACATCCGTAAACACGGGGGATGAACATGCCTACATCTTGACAGTTTGATTGGTAAGCAGGGGCAGGTCCATTGATTAACTAAAACAGAATAAGTGTAAAAAGCCATCTCTCTCACCGGCATGATCGAGGCAACTTATTGCTGATCAGAAAGAATATTTCATGATCGTACATCGAATACACCGTCCGCTGTATTTCGGTGTGACAAAGTCACCTGTTGTAGTTTTCTTAAAGCGGACCACAAAAAATGGTCTTTCTACCACACACATAATGATAACCATCCCTACTGCAACTATTAATGTTCAAAACCACAAAAAACACCGGCAAACGATTAGCATATTAAGTAAAAACACCAAATTTCCTAGGTTTGAAATAATTCGGTCTGGACTAAATCTCGGCCGATTATCCAAGACAGCCGTTACGGCAAGCAGGGAGCCAAGGATCAAAATAATTATTTCCATCTAATGCTTCAACTGTTTATTACAAATACAAATAAATGAAAACAAAAAGACTAGTCTGGTAGGCTACTTGTAAAGACATAAGAAAAATAATCAATTAAGTCTTATAATTCTTTGCTAATCAAACGGGGAAAATTTCGTCATCTGGAAAAGAAGACGTTCTACGTGGGTTTTTTCTCGAGCTTAAACAGCAACAGTTCAAATCTAAATAAACTGGTGGCTTGCGATCAGTAAGAGAAGGTAAACAGAATGTTTGGATTAGGTCTTTAATAATATACGATTTAACATGACGTAAGACCTTAAATACTGAGAAACCCCTAGCTGAGAGAATGCACGTCTACAGAACAGGGGACGCTCCGGAGCCTGGCTTTCTTGCACGATTCGGTGGGAAATCACATGGAAGCCCCCTCTGCTAGAAGGAAATACGGGATAGATTTCGAGGCTGCAAGTGCGGGCTATTCTACTAGTTAGATGCTAGCATGGGCCGTTCTACTTTTTCATTTTTACTTTTCTTTCAAGGGCGATATTCAAAATTCCTCAGAGGGGTAGCCTACTTCCAATCCGCACAGAAGATTAACCTTAATTACCTTAATTCGCACTTCGGAGCGAATATGGTCCATGATGAATCTGTCATGCTCCGTAGCTTTAGCTTCTTACAACCTTATCAGCTTTTCGACTCGCGAACTTCCGACATCGAAGTTGATATCAGATTATAACAACGAGACGGCTGTTGAAAGTAGCCTGTCCGTGCCGAAGGCGAGGCAGGTTACGAACAATATCTGCCGAGCGCAGCGAAATTCATATTTTTAAATGGTCTTCGACCTTGTTGTTCCGATATCAACTGATATGGAGGTATGTTAACTATTATGACTTTTTCGAACATAATTTTTGTTCACAGGCAGTAGCCTAGTCAATCTTCTTCGGTAGTACTTATTTACTACTTTTGTAGGGGATTTTGTTTAGTGAAATGGTGATCCTAGCCTACTTTAGACTTGTTTTGACCCTAGCCTTCTGTTCTAATGATATAATCTTTATCCAACACCCATCTGATGGCTAAGCAAATGCCATCTGGCGACGGGCTTTTAGAGACACAGAATTAATCATGTTAAACCGGTCTTGCCGCTGGTCGCAGAATTCTGCGATTTGTCATACATTTTCGTTTGTTCGACAAAGCAAGCCAGAATTCTGTGACCGGTTCCTTACCGGTAAATACAAAAATGAAGCACAAAAGCTGAAGCGTATAATTATGAAGATGATAAAGCGAGATTTCTGGTTCATAGTTGGTGAAAAGGACCAGAGGCGTTACTAGCCAAAATGTTTTTTTTTGCGGGGGAGGTATTTCCGGCTGGCTGGTCATTTTTACCGACTGTTTTTGCAGAAAAAACTACCGTCTTTACGAAAAATCTATTGGTTCTAAGAAAACCGACTGTTTTTTTTTAGAAAAAATCGTCTATTTTCACGAAAACCGATTAATTTTAAAAAATCGACCGTTTCCAAATAAAAGTCGACTGGTTTTACGAAAAATCGCGGCGCTTCGCTCCACTCTGCTATTTTTTTTACCGACTGGACGACAACATCGGGGAGGGGAGGGCTTCCCCCCTCTTCCACCATACGTGACGCCGAGAAGAAAAAAAATGTGCATGCTTTTGTCGGGTGTCGGTCGTCTCGTCGGCACATCGGGCTCTTTTCATACGCAAGAAATCAAATTCTGCACACAATTGTCGTGCAGAACAGAGGAGAAATCCAATTCTGTATCCTTTTTTTTTTTGTAAAAAATAGAAAAACGGGATTTTCGTTTTTTTGTCTTGATCGTCTAGTTATCCCTCCAAGATGATGTGCGAGGGAGAAATATAACTTCGGATATTTCGGTTGCATTTCCGGCAAACCATCCTCAGCGAAAAACAAACTAACTAAACTGAGTTCTTATGAAAGATTTTAGAGTGTTTGAGTTATGGATTATAAGAATTGGCCATATTCTGGTTGAAAGCTTTTGAGCTTTCCAAGGCGAATAACTGTGAAAACAGACAGTAAATTGTAAATAGACACATAACACAGAACAATTGTAAAATAATAACAGATGTGTACATTTACACTTTTTAAACACGCACATTTTAATATTCGTTATTTTATTTTTATTTGCATGTCGTTCAGGCCGCATCGTTCTTCTGGTTTTTAGTTACGTCATTGTATGGTTTGTTGGGTCCGCATCGTTTTTTAGTCTTAGTTTTAAATTGTTGTGCATTGTATCATTTAGTTTGTTTTTCGCACCGAAATATCCGAAATAATATTTAGGATATTCCTCGGCCTTCGCACGTCATCTCAGAGGGATAACTAGCAGGTCAAGGAAAAAAACCGAAAATCACGTTTTACCAGAATTTTTTTTTGCAATGAATGGTTTCTTATATTTTATTTATATAAACCCTATATTTTATTCTGTGACATTTTTCAGCACTTTATTGTTCAGCCTATTATTTTTTTGGTGTTTTCTTTCTGAAAATGATGTCTTTTATTTATTTCTCGGAGGCCACGTTCTACTTTTCAGTATTTGAGGAAAAATACTCGATGAACTTCTGCGGAGGTTGATACGGCTTCGTATCGTCCTCTCTGGAGGCTGACGCAATATCTTATCAACCTCCACAAAACTCACTGTCATAATCCTACCTGTGGGACATAGGAAAATATGCATTACATACCTGTTTGTGAAAAGTTAGATGCTTTAAGTCCTACTGAACACTTTTTAAACTTCTAAGAACCTTTTAAACTGCTAACCTTTAGATGTACTCTGTCCTCTCCACAATTTTCCCCAATAGTCCTCAAGCTCGATGACGTGGGAGGAATGTCTTCACTCAAGAGACATAGTAGCTTCAGAGCTTCCTCCCATTGATGTTGAGGTTGTTTCTTCAAATTAATATACTCCTGTTCAAGCTTTGAGAAAACGGTTGAATGGCCTGCTTGACTGATGCGGAATATCTTCTCATACAGCAGGGCTCCAGCTGATAGCCCTGAACCTGTCAAGAAAAAAAACTGACTAACTTATAACAGAAACTGAAGAAAAAACTTTAGAATTATGAAAGCTACTAAACTGTACAGCGACAGTTCGTCTGAGCAGCGCTGCACTTGATCCACTGCAAACCATTGATGAACAGCAAATGACTCAATATGACACATTAATCTAGATGGAAATTCCAGCCAGTACAAGGTTCAATCCAAAAACAGCACGATTCAGACATTACAAAAATATACCTTTATCCTCTTCAGTCTTCGAACGAATGATGTAACTGTGACATTTCTTGTGCCATGAGGTATGTTCAGTTGGATTTTCGATGATTGATTTAACCAGCTGCCGGACCAACTGGTTGTATGTTGGCATAGTGGATGGAATCTCAGCCATCGCTTCCTCAAACCAGAGCAATAGAGCCTGAAACAGGTTCATTAAATGGATGACATCTGCACACCATTTTTGCTGCCTTAAAACGTAAACCCAAAGTTATTACAATAGTCTAAGATCTCCACGGTTACAAAAGTAGACAAAGGAAACAAACTTAGCCACTAGTAAGTAGTTCTCTTAGCAACACTTTAGGTGACCCCCCCCCCCCCAGTACCAGAGAAACGTTTCTGAACATAGAGGCCAGACCCAGACTTAAGGAGGTGTTCAATAAGCTATATGCTATCTACTGCCTTACAGAGTTCTAGGGTTTTTCACAATTTATTTTTTGCCAAATTAGAAAATCAATCTAATTGTCTGTTTTCATGTTGATTTTTCTTTGTGTTGTTTTTCCATTGTTTTTTTTTACTCCGCTCCACAATAAACGAAATCTCAATATTTTGCTCAGTTAGGGTAGACTGATGGGCAGGTCATGTGTATCTTAAAACCAGGGGTTTGTGGTAGACTGATGCTTAACATCTTGCTTCAGTTTAACATTCCTGTGGGCTCTATTCTGGAAGTTATTCTAGTTCTGGAAGAGGGCTGCCAGAGTAGTAAGCCCATGGCCCTAAAGGCGGATGAGCATGTGGGCGGCGTATCCGGTCCAGCAGCCATTGCTGAGTGAAAGGTCGCCACTTCATTTCGACTTTTCTTCAGTCCCCTCTGACCTTGATTGTGTTGTGCGTGACGCGTTAAGCGCCATCCCTCCTGCCGCTTTGGAGCAGCTGATTACACATGAGGCGGTTTCTAAGGCGGTAGCTGGGCTTTCAGTTAGTAGGAGTAGGGGTCTGATTGGTTCAACTGCAAACCATCTGAAGAATGCTGGCCCGCAACTCACATACTTTTTAACTGTTTGGGTTAATGGTTTTCTGTCGCATCCATATGTACCTGATTCCTTAACTGAAGTCTGTCTGATTCCTATCCCCAAGTTGCTGATGGGTGATCGTCTGACTAACTATTGGCCTCTTGCTATGACAGATGGTAGGCTTTCTTTTCCAAAAGTGTCTTTACGATATTGTCGAACCTAAGATACGTTCGTCCCCATACTAGTTTGGGTTAAAGCTAAAATTTTCTACTGATTTTTGCGTTTTTCTTCCAAAAGCGGTGATTGAGCATTTTTAAATTTTCTCGTCCCCTATGCTTGTGTTCTTTATCGACACTAAAGCTGGGTTCGATAGAGCTAAACAGGCACAGTTACTGAGTATGATGTTAGCAAAAGGTGTGGACTCTAGAATAGTCTTAACCCTTGCATGGTGGTTTAAAAAGACAAAAATTCCATGTCAAATGGGATGGTGTTTTCAGCTGCCCATTTTACATTATAAATGGTGTTAGGCAAGGTGGAGTTTTGTCCTCTATTCTATATAACATATATGTGGATGAAATTACAGTGCCCTTGCTATCGCAGGTGTAGGTTGCTTCATCCAGAGTGTGTGTTTTAATAATATTAACTATGCTGATGACGTTGTGCTCAGAGTCTTTGAGAAACTGTTAACCTTTTTATTTAAAGTTTCTATGGTGAGAAAATAATCAAAGTTGGAGAACAGAATACAGGATACCTTGCTATTATAAACTTGTTGAAATAACAACTAAATAAAAAAGAATGCATATGGAACATGCAAAATACATCATCCTGACCAAAGGTCATCCACTTACCTCTATTTCTTCTTTGGAGCAAAATCGAAGAGTCGTAGATACTTGCGACAGAAAATGCTGGCACAATATATCATGCTCAGGCTATTGGGGTTAACCTGGTAGCACAAAAAAAATATGTGAAAGGTGCAAAAGAAAACTGGGAACAGAGGATGGTGCAAAAACAATTTGACCATGGTCAGCAGATGTTTTGAGAAAGGCTGTGACTTCGTTCAACAGAAAAAAATTTATGTTGTACGGTAGAGAATAATTACAGCTTTCAATCAAGGCCCAATTTCACACATTTGGTAAGTGCAGAGGCTGGAAAGTAACAGCGGGAACCACATGCATATATTTGATTCAAGAGTGGTGGTGCAAACGGCAAGGTATGCTGTACTTGCAGAATACAAAATACTTACTACTTGCAGATTTTGCAGACCCTTATGTTTGACAGTGTGAAATGGATATGTCAACTGAATTTTATTAGAGCTACACTAAATATACAGTAGCCCTTGATCCGACATATCTGTTTTACACTGTCATCTACTGTCATCAAATATGATTTGCAGTCAGCTTGGGCTGAAAGAATATTTAGACTCTTAGGGTTGGCTGAGGAAATAATCACTAATACTGAATGACAAGCACCCAAATCTCTTCTTTCTAATATCCACAGTAATTCAGATAACATAGACAGAAATCAGCAAACGACAAAAACAAACATAAGGCGTTTTACCGCAACAATCTTGGATTATAATCCTAGATAACTGATTAATCAGAGAAACAGCCAATCGACAACCCCAGATTATACAAAT
The DNA here is from genome assembly GCA_023053555.1 of Branchinecta lindahli. Taxonomy (NCBI): domain Eukaryota; kingdom Metazoa; phylum Arthropoda; class Branchiopoda; order Anostraca; family Branchinectidae; genus Branchinecta; species Branchinecta lindahli. Next base: position 10,404,653 of record JAKZAO010000001.1, read on the forward strand.
GACAACCCGAACGATCTTGCTCCGTTGCAAGATTCTCGAACCAACAATCCAAGCACGAATCTGGATTGTCAGATTGTCACAGAAAATTGTTTTATAGAATCTGGACTGCCCGAGTAAACGCCTCTTTGAGAATCCAGATTGTGAATCGTTAATCAGGGTTGTCACAGAAAAACACCTATAACAACACATCAATAATGTCATGAATTTTAAATGCCATTGCCCATAGCCTAAAAGTAACTGCAAATTAATTAACCTCATCCAAAGACACTCCAATATACATTAATTACACCTGTAAAGCAGAATGTTGTTGTTAAATGCCTTATGTTACCTTTATAAATTCAACTTTGAAGCTCAAAGGAGTCACAGGGAAAAGTCATTCTTGCTTCTGGTTTTGAAATTACCGCCAGTACCTGAAAGAGAAGCTACCTACTAGTTACTAAAGGCAAAGCAAGTGTAGTACTTCGTTCGTAGCCGCACGTCTCCTGATTTTGTTGGTGTTATTAGCTTTTCGCTGTTGTCCTGACCCAAAACTCAAAAGTTAGGCTACCCAAAGATCTAAACTGCTAAAGAAGGCTAATGAAATTTGTCTGTTATTAGACTGACTTATAGTTATTGCAGTAGTCTCTGAGCCTTACCAAAAGTGTCCGCATTTATTATATTGCAGTCGTAGCTCTAGCAATGAAGCTTTGTTTGGTAAGTCAGCACAGCTCTCGTCTTCTTATTACATTTGTGCAGTCAGAATTTCTTCAGTTGGGCACCAGATTTGGTTTCTATTTGAAGAGGGTGGCAAACTGTAAGTAGCCGTTTTATTCCTGGTGGACTACAGGAGGAGGGGTCAGGGAGGGGTATCCAACCTCAGACAAGAGCCGCGTTCGATTCACTTCTCAAGTTAACTGAGATCCTCAGTCAGACGTTTTATTTGCAATTCTCGGTTAACTGGGAGCGTTCGATTCATCAACGTCTGCATGAAGGTTGATGAAAAGGTAACTTTCAACGACGCGGAGAAATTGTCAGTTGTCTCATGTTAACCAAGCCAAGAAAGAAAGCGAAAGTCAAAATGATTCTTGCTCGATCGACTTCTGGTCAACTTCTTACTAAATAAAATGGCAGCAGAGAAAAAAGTCAACTCTGGGGTTGACTTCCGCGAGTCGAATCAAACGCGGCTAAGTCGCTAAGATTTCAAATTTCCAGAGATGTCTTTCCTTTAGAATAATCTATCTGGCATAAAAAGGAACCAACAAATATGACAAAAATACCAGAGTGAAGCTAACTGAATGGTCTACATATTGGATAAATAAATATTTCTTCAATATTTCTAGTTAAACATATTTTTCTATTCAAACAAGATTAGGCTACTTCATTCTAACCTCACCTCGATTGACTTAAAAATTATGAAAAAGGAAGAGTTAGCAAAGTCAATAGGCAGAAAACAGCTTTTCAAAACAGCTACAAAATCGAGAAAAAGGCACAGAATTTGAATATTTTTGGACGCATGACTTTGAAAAAGTCATATTTTGCCTCTTGACTGTCAGGACTAGACCCCGAAGCCACGCCGAAAAAGTTTAAGCGCGCCGCCGCCGTTTTTCAGATGGCGTGCCATAGCTAACGCCGTTTGAACGGCGGCGCGCCGCCTGGCGATTTACATTGGTTTGCTCAAGTACCATAACGTCTGTCTTGCTGTCGACAGTCGGACTTTCACTAATCTGGGCACTTCCAGATAAGCTAGACCACGATAGTTGGCGTGCGAAGAAAGGACCCAGAAAAAATGCTTACATTTCATCACAGCATCCCATAGTCGGTTGGGGGGGGTGGGGGTCTTATCTTCTGTGTTATTTGTTGTTTCCGGTAGTAATGGAATTTGAGAATAATTAGTTGCGTTTTTGATCCGAATTCTTCTCGCGATTCTCCTCCAAATTCTCCTATTTCGCGTTTTTGGACTATTCAGATGAAGCGAATTCTCCTTTTCTTGTGTTTTTGTCAGAATCAAGAACGGGAAAAGCCTCCGAATTCTGCAGAATCGAGAAGTTGCTCCGCTAGTGAATTCTCGATTCTCTTCTCCCCGTTCTCCTCCCTGATTGGTCAACAGGGTGCGGTGTTTAATATGCACAAACAGGTATACCGTGTGGCAGACGAGCTGTCAAATTAGTGTTTTTGTGAAAAGCGAGAATGGAGAAGCTAGAGGAGCAAAAACCGTAGTTTTGTACGAGAATCGAGAATTCAGAATGGAGAATTCGGATCAAAAACGCAACAATTGTTTTGTTTAGAAGCAATCGATCCATAAAAGTCGTCACCTGATTTTTATTTGCCATATTTCGCTGTTTCCCGGGTACTCCTTGACGAGTCAAGGGGAGCCACGAGAAAAGAAGGAGTCACTTTCTGGGGACTATCGAGACTGGAAACAACGAGAACAGATATAATGTATCTGTATCAAGTTGGTTCGAAAATTTGCTGATCTATTTCCTTGCCAAACTCATTTGGTTGACGAAACAAAATTAGTCTGTCTAATAGTCCACGTTATTTCACTTTTCTTTGATTTGATTTGCTTACTTAGTTTTATAACTGCACAGTTAAAAAAAAATCAGTAAAACAGACTTTTATTATTTGCTAAGCGTTAGTTAAACCACTGACACCAGCAACTCCTCAAATAAGCTCCACATCGAATCCGAAAGTAGTTATCTTCTAGTTATTCTAGTTGAAGCAATGGCTTACTACGGGGACCCGTGAGAATGGGGGGAAGGGAGCTGCTAGTACAATAAAAAAATCTGGGACTCGCAGTGGGAATCCGTCTGGAACAGGGAGATGACGCCTTGTACAAGAATAGCTGAAATTATGTTGATACCAGGGAGGTAGCCTATAAACTTGATAGGCTACCTGGCTGGCCAGTCAACCGATATTTTAATTCCATACTAATTATTTACACCTACAGCCAATTCAGGCACGAAATTGCTCCAAGTCATGGCCGCCAAGTTCCAAAATTTTAGCTAAAAAAGTCCGGAAAACGGCGCCAAAAAGCGGCGCGCCGCTGCTGAAAAAAAATTCGGCGCGGCTTCGGGGTCTAGTCAGGACAGCTTGTACATTTCATTTTAACATTTTCGAGTCAAAAATCGAGGTAGTGTAAAAACGAGGTCAGGTACCCCTCCTGTACGTCAGAAGGTACGCTTAAGTGTTACCTGCCTCACCCAAAACAACTTCGGGCACCGCGTGCCTTCCCAGAGTACGGCCCGCTGGCGAATATAACGACAACAAACATTCCGCTGTACTATGAACTTCAAATAAAACGCAACTCCGACTTTTTGGAGATTTCTCCTGCTCAGGGGAATCTCTAACTGAGGTGAAAACAGATATCCCTGTGTAGGAGATTTTCATCTAAAAGAAATGAGCAAAGCTAGAAAAAAAATCTTTGGATATTTCAGTTTCCAGAGACACAAGGAAACTATATCGGACAGCACCCCCTCCTCACCCTCCACCCTGCCTCTAGAAATCCTATAAAATAGGCCAGAAAACAGAAAAGTTGCAATTTCTGGATTTACCTGGTATCCAAGAGAGCTTCTTGATGCCAGTATGCATGACTGCCTTCATTGTGAAACTTTAGAAGGCTATGCCTTATATTTTAACTGCTTCATTGCTTTCTTCTTGAACTTATCACTTGTCCGAGTGCTTTCCCCTTGGCCAGGAGAAATCACTTGGCCAGTAGATGCCACCTGAGTGGTAGAGTTATCTGGGACAGGTAGTGTCACTTGTTGTGTTGGATTCCTCTGTCTAGTAGGATTCACATAGGCTATTCGGTGTAGGGGCTGCAGCATGTGAGCATTGCTGCAAAAGTGGTCCATTTAACAGAAAAACTGGAAATTGGTTATTAAAAAAGATGACTGATGTTATAATATATTATGAACTATTATTTGTTATTTTAATGTCAGAGTTTTTGTTTCTTCGATGCATCATGAACAAGAAGGTGCGAAAAAACTAGAAATATTTGCTTTAGAAGTGGTTGTGTCCCATTGCAACAGAACAAAAAGGAAGTTATTTTTAAATCAAGATGACTCTTTGAGTGATAATTTAATATTTTATGAATTTATATTTTCATTGATATAATTTTTTTTTTTTTAGCTACGGTAATGTTTTTATGATGGCCAACAGAAATCAATTTTTTTTTATGGCTGCCTGAACAGGAAGGGGTCCTTCGTGGCTTGGAAGGAAGGGGTTTAAAACGTTTCTTGGTGACTGCCTGAACAGGGCCCATGCCAAGAAGGCACGAATTAACTAAACTCGCAATATTGTATCTTTTGAATGGGGAGAGCTGAGGTGACGCTCCGGTAGGTACATGGCGATCCTTCATCGGCACGTAGAGGTGGTTATCAAGAGGCTACGGTGAGAATATCGTAATTTCGAAACGTTGCCCAACAGAAGTAGTTTTTTTGTGGCTGCCTGAATCTTGGCTTGAAGGGGACCCCTTCCAGGGAGGACCAAATTAACGAAACTCGATTTTGTTTTATCTTTAAAAGGGCCGAATACTCTATAGACCTAAGTCCAAAACACGCCAGTGAATCACAGGAAGAACGAGAAACCTCCCCCAAACGATGACTCAAATTCTGTGTTAACCAATAGGCCTAAACGGCGTTGGTTGGTGAGAACTGCGGTGACGCTCCGGTAGGTACGCGGCGATTCTTCATTCATCGGCACGTAGAGTTGGTTATCAAGTCAAGAGGATTAACTAAACTTGCAATTTTTTTTTTGTAACAGTAATCAATATTTTTTTGTTTTAGCTGGGGCTTGAACAGAGCTTTTTGCGAATTATTACCGACTGTTTTTGCGGAAAAAACTACTGTTTTCAAGAAAAAACGACAGTTTTGAAAAAAAATTGACTGATTTTCAAAAAAAACGACTGTTTTCATGAATATAATAAACCGTTTTGACGAAAATTCGCAACGCTTCGCGCCGACTCGGTTTATTTTTACCGACTGGCGGACAGACGCAGTTGACCGACAGACGCGGTTTGGAGAAAAGCGCTAGCATTTTCAAGAATTTATGAGGACCCTTGCCAAGAAGGGTCGAAATATAGCTATGATAAAATTCAGCTGACGTATCCATTTTGCACTGTCAAATATTGACGTAACCAGCTCATAAAGGTTAAAGTAATCAGATCAATTGAGTGAAATACAACTAGCCCCACATCACCTTAGACAGAAAGTTTTTTTTTTAAATACTGCTTTTCCTAGAATGTACTGCAAAAGTACTAGTTTTTGGGATCCCAAAACGTAAGTGAAGGGATAGCCTAGGCTACCTATGACATCGCAAAAGTTGTCTGTCAGTCCGTCCGTCTGTGAGCACGATAACTCTTGAAGGGAGTGAGCTATTTTGATGAAACTTGCTGGGAGGATCCTTTGGGCCAAGAGAAAGGTCGAGTTCGTAGATGGGCTCTGTAGCCCTACATTTAGGGGTGGGGAGGGGTTCATATATTCATATAATATAGGTTCAGTTTAAAGGACAAACAAAATATTTTTAAACAGCTGATGAGATAGTCGATTAAAGGGTAAGAAGACATGCTGAACACGAATATGAAAACCATTTTCTCGCCGGACAAGTAGTTCGCCCGGAATCCGGCCAAAACCGGAAAGTTTGTTAAAAGTAAAAGTTTTATTTGAAGTTGATTAGGTGTTCGATTTAGGTGTAAGAAGGCATGCGGAACACTTGTGTTTTTCTACCTGGACAAGTAGTTCGCCCGTAATCCGGCCCAAACCGGAAAATTTTTTAAAAGCAGAAGTTGTATTTGTAGTTGATTAGATGTCCGATTTAGGGGTAAGAAGAGATGCTGAATCCGTATAGGCTATGACAACCATGTTTTAACCGGACATATAGTTCGTTCGGAATCCGGCTGAAACCGGACAAATTGTTATGAGTAAAATTTTTATTTGAAGTTGATTAGATGTTGGATATAGGGGTAGCCTATAGGGGTTAGGAGATACGCTGAATTCCTTTTTGAGCTTTTTCGATCGGTTTCGTCAAAATGGATATGACTTGGAGTTAGTCTGGATTGCTTCAAACAGTACCACTGACTAAGAGGAGGCGGAAAATGTAGCCTGACCCCACGCATGAAAGAATCTAGCTGCGGTCCTACAACTAATTTAAATTCATTTGTATCAAATATTGTGCATAGTACACCATAATATCAGGATCAGGCCTGAGGCCCCAAATGTGTTTTCTATGTTTTCATTTATTTCTTTTATTTCCTATACTCCGCTTTCAAAAATTGCGGGTAAAAAATAAGTTACGTACTTTGGCAATATTGTATGTATTTTGGCAGATATGTTGTATTTAACTACTAGTCTGTGTAACTAATCGTGCATGTGACAAACAGACTTTGGGTTGAATATTGCAGATATTAAATCAGGTCGATTGTCATTTGTCACCATTGATAGGCTAGACATAGGGTACACAGAGCGTGTTCCACCCTACTCACCTTAGTTAATACGCATGGCGTCACGAATCCTGGCTTTTTGCGTCACGGCTGGAACTCATTTTTGTATTTTCGGCAAAATATCGTGCCGCGGGCTGATCAAGATAATTACGTCACAGATATCGTAGTTACCAAACTTACTACGCTCCCAAGCGCGGTAAGCAAATAGTTAATATTAGTTACTATTTCGAGAAGGTTGGAACGGGCAGCGTAGTAACTTCTCACAAGGTTGGAACGAAAATAGTAACTAGTAGTTACTATTCTTGGGAGGGTGGAACACGCTCACAGTTTAGAAACAAAAAACTTGGATACTTAGGATTAACCCCATAAGTGCTGTTGGAGCCTAATCTGCAGTTTTCGTAGGTGGATAATGAGTAGCTGTGGCTTACAGCCAATATCTTCTACACGAAATTGGGACTTATTCGGCAACAATGCTGTGGCAGTTCCTTTTTCTGGCCTGCGCTTCTCTAGCACATCCTCAGCCTCAGGAAACAACTACCCACATGCCATGTCCTGTCTGTTACTATGAAGGCAAAATTCCAGAGCATGAAATGCTGGCATTTGAGGCTATCTTCAGTCTCCACAAGCAACTTGACGACGATGCCAATGGGAACATAGACCTGGAAGAATCTGAGGAGTTTCTACGAGAAGAGCTGGAGTATGTTGGCAACCGTCAAGGCAAACTTGAGAAATTCCATGGAAAGAAAAAAATGGTGTCTGTTGAAGATTTCTGGAATACCTGGAATACATCCCAGGTTCATGGCTGGACGGTTGATGATGTTGCAGAATGGATTGACACGCACTTGATGCTCCCGCAGTATCGAGAAAGTGTGATACAGCATGAAATAAATGGCACAATGCTACCCCGACTTGCTAGCACAAAGGATTTAACGTTAATGCAGTTGCTTGGGATTGATGATCCCATTCATCGTCATAAAATTAATATAAAGGCGATGGAGGTAGTTCTTTTTGGTCCTCCCAGGGAATATATTAGTGGCCGGAACCTAAAGTGGATATTCACATCTGTCCTTGTTGGTTTTGTCACTCTTTCGTGGTTTGCCTACAGGCAAATCCGGTTATCAAAGATGAAACTGGCAAAAGTTATGAAAGACCTCGACCGCCTTGCAAATGCCGAAAAGGCATTTGTCCGATTGCAAGCAGAGCATGAGGTCCTGTCAAACAAGCACGGTTACACCGACGAAAACGGTGAAAGACGACTCCTTTCCGAAAATGACACTGAAAATCTTGGACTGAAGTATGAGCAGTTGAAGATAGAGAACGAACTTTTATGCAATCGGCTGAAAGAGATTGAACAGAAAACTAGCTGGAAGACCCCAACTGAGCTGGCCCATTGGCTCCAGCTCACATACGAAATTGAAACGGCATCTTTCAACAGAAAGCGAGAGCAAGCCGAACTGCAATTAGCTGCGGCTAGACGCGCGTGCGATCAGTTAAAGAAGAAGCGCTCGAATGTGATTTCAGCATTTATTTCGACCCATGGAAATGGTCTTGAAGACGTTGACGGGAGTATAACACAAGCTCGCAACGCACTCATGGACGTGACACGTGATTTAGGGGAGCGAGCGGTGCGATGGAGAACTATTGAAAGAATCTGTGGTATATCTGTAATCTCCAATCCTGGTCTGAACTATCTTCGATTTGTTCTGAAGAACGATTCAAGATTCTTCCAGTCTTCTGATAGTGGTTCAGAAGCCGCTGCCAACTTTCAAGAGTTTGATGGCCCAGTAATGAAGACCTCTATTCCTGAAACAAGCTTGAGGTTGGATCCAAGTTTCTCAACGCCTGTGCGGGAACAGCCAGCACGGTTGGCGGACTTTCCCGTGAGCCCAGTCGTTGATAAAATGATTAGAAAAGATTCGTCTGATATGATTCTCGGAATGGAAGCTGATATGCTAAGACCGCGATCGGCCTCAGCGTCAACTGCGAGGGTCATCAGTCCCTTTGATTTGGGGTTAGAAGAAAAGAAAAGTGCTCCAGTTGTAAGTACGACAGCTTTTGTTTCTAACTTTTATTTTGTAGCTCATTTCTCACTTGAATCACTTCATAGGTTACAGTTGCGTTTCCTTTACAGTTGTCCGTATCCCAGTATCAGTATGAGCATTCGTTGAAATGGATATTTGAACATGCTGCCAAGAACAATGTCGTTTTTTTTTGTTGGGAGTTTAGCGGTGGCAGCTTTAGCGTTAGGCCTGGGTTTCTTTACGAGCTTACAGGCCGTAGGACCTATTTGATGGTCAGACAGAGCTTCTGAGGACGGTCCTGCAGAAAAGGCCCCAACGACATTCCCCCACCGCGGTAGCCGCACAGCTTTCATCAGTTCCTAATTGAGGTATGGGGGGAGAAATATAACTTCTCGTTTCGTTATTGTGCTGATTGAGACTGATATGCCCTAGTATTTAGCCTACCAAACATCTTTCCTGAACTGCCATGGCTACAGCTGTGGTATAAGAACGGGCTTGGGTCAGTAATGTAAAGACAAAGTTGAAAATATATTGCTTCACCCGTACAGCGAGACTGCAGTTATTTTCCTACGAAGTTTATTAGAGGCGTTTTTCCGCGACAATCCCGGATTATAATCCTGGATAGCTGATTCATCAGAGAAACAGCAAATCGACAATCCCAGATTGACCAGATTGTACAAACGACGATCCGACGATCTTGCTCCGTTGCAAGATTCTCGAATCGGCAATCCAAGCACGAATCCGGATTGTCAGATTGTCACAGAAAACGATTTTTCATAATCTGGATTGTCAGAAAAAACGTATTTTGGAGAATCCGGATTGTGAATCGTCAATCTGGATTGTCACGGAAAAACGCCTTAGGCCACATCCTTTAATTTGATCTTAGTTGCAACGTAAGAGAGAAAATTTGCTTCTTCATCTCCCTCCTAGAGACGATCGGGCTTTGCCCGCACGGATTTTCTGCAGTGTGATCGTAAAAATAGTGTTGCGGGCAGACTATCAGGTTTTCCAAGCTGGGGTCCAGCGTGGACTACCCGACCGTGATCATCCGTTTGAACCATGGACGAATCTGAGTTTCTCCTGACGATATTGAAAATAGTGTCGAAATGTCGACAGGAATTCCAGTCTGAGATCGCCCGCCTCTGATCACAGCCAGAAAATCTGAGAAGGCATTAATTGGGTTTTCATTTCTAGGTTGCGCGAGCTGAGTCGGCCTCCATGCCTGTGTCGCGGATGAACGGAATTCCAGAAAACGAGTCAGCGAGCACAAATATCCAGTCCTCACCAGTTTCTCTGGTGTCGCACAGGTCGAGCGTCTCTCTTGTATCGAATGTAGACATGAAATCTCGGAAAAGTCCAAGACTCAAAAGTTTATTCTCGTCTTTTACTAAGAAGAAGAGTAAAAAGAAAGATGACATTCCGAAGAATTCCTAGGCTTTATTGATTCACTGTACTAATGCATGCCAAATATTTAACATTCAAAATTTTTACAACTTTTACAGCATTTATTAGTATTGTTGTAGGTCTTCCGCCAAGTCTATTACGTTTTGTTACTTAGGCCACACGGTTGTGTTTCTTATAAATGTCTTTTTCGATATTAATAAATGTTTTTTCGATAGTTTTTGTTTGCTATTGTTAGAGAACGATCATATCAGCTGAGAAATAAAAGAAGTTGAAAACGTTTGTTCCAGTCTACCATTAATCCATAATTTTTTTTTGTCGGAGGGGGTCTATAGTGACAGCTAGGATATATGGCAGGGCCAAGTTAAAATGTGCCGACTGTTGGAGCAGGGTTACCTTAGCACTGGCGAACCTTATCGCTACCTACCGAATTTTAAATTTGGCAAACAAATAACTGTGAATATTTTTCGGGAAGGGGGATACCTGCTTTTGGTAGCCCTACTCCAGGGTTGGGCGTGGACCTCCCAACCTTGCCATTACATTCTAGCAACCAGCGTGTTCCAGTTTCAGACAAGTATAAATTTTGAGAGAAAACTGGTTGGTACCTCAAGAAAACTTCCGCTTTGTTTGATCTCTTTGGCTATAACCAGAATCTGTCTTTTAGATGTTTAGGGTTGTAGTCTTTGAAGTAAAGCTGATATTATCGTTCTCGCAGGTATTGGCGTTGTCGTTAATTGGAATGGTTACATCAGATACATACAGACCGACACATACGAATAACTGGGCAGTCTTGGTAGACACCTCGCGGTTTTGGTTCAACTACAGACACGTTGCCAATTTGTTATCTGTGTACAGAAGTGTGAAGAGGCTTGGTATCCCAGATAGGTAAGCTCCTTTGTGGTTTTGCTTTTCTACTGTTTCGGCCAACTAGTTCATATTCATCGAAAAAGGTGAAGTATAGTCTGTTGAAACAGTCGAACCAAAACCGTCATCAAGACGACGCGAGGCCAAACGAGAAATTGACTTTCAAACTTTTACACTGAAAGAAGTACGAAATATCGACTTCGAAGATCTGGCTTTACAGAAAAGAGCAAAAGTCGATTTCGCTACTTTCATAAATTTTTTAAAGGCAGTAGATTTTAGTTCATTTACTTCTCTTAATAGATCGTTTTTTACTTGGTTATCCTCTTGTGCTCCATTGAACTCCATTTGTGGACGATGGGAACTCGAATATTCTGTTGATTAAGTCCGCCGCTGACCGCAAATTATTTTTCCTCTTAGAAAACTATTGTGTCCCTGAACCGTGGGGTTACGACATTCTTTTAATGTCATTGCGGTTATAAGCTTCCATGGCGCGGCTATCTTTCAATTTGATGGTCCGGATTTGCATCGCTATGCACCGCGATTATGCTTCTGCACGTGCCACCTCTCAGAAGTGTGACCGACACAACGTCGATCCCCTTATCAAAGTTTGTGAACAGCGGTTACAACCGGGGAAGATCAGGAACTGAAAATGAAGGAGCAAATTGTCTATATAATCAAGATTCTGGTCACAGCTGATGCTACGGGAGGCGACAGGAGACCGGCCGTATTCGCTAGAGCGGTCTGTCATTGGATTAGGTTGTCCGGATTTGCAGTGCTGTCAACTGACGTCCGGCAAAGTCGAATTGATATGCACCACACCACAAATAGGCTTCTGTACGTGTCACCTATTTAAGTGCGACTGACGCCTCGCGGAATCGCTTATCAGCGATTCTGAACAGCGGTTAAACTCAATAAGAACCGGTACTTAAAAATAAACAACGGCGCACCTTGTTTAGAATGTATCAATACTTTCATAATGGTAGATGATACGGCATGCGACCCGCGTAACCCGTTACCGGCCTCCGTTTTATTACATGTTGTATAATGAAGTATAATTGGGTTATAATTGTTGGGTTATAATGTATAATTGGGTTAGGAAGTGCAACTGACTCGGCGCCGATTAGCGTATCAGCATTTGTGAACTGCGGTGTTGTAGCGAGGTTCCGAGCGGTCGATCATGTTTGTCCATATACCAGGAACAAATAATCTGATAGAACCTCTGTCTTTAGTCCCATGTAGCGACTATGAATACCCCGACAAAACTGAGCGGACCTAGAGGTATTTACTCTAGCTTTCAGCTGATGTAAATTTGCCCGTTTACTCATCTTCCGTCTTCGCCGTTGCTTATCGCGGAAAAAATATTGAAGGAGGCTGGCGGGTCTGCGCTCTGACCCGCTCTGGAGCGCCTCCATAGAACCAATCAGCTTTGACTCCTAATTTTCCTCAGGGGTGGGTTGACAGCGATTTAGCTATTTGTAGAGGTAACGAAACGCGATGCGGCGCAAAGCTACTTACCTCCGCTCGTTCGTAGCGGACAAGGCACGGGGAAATATTCAACTCCGCGTAGTCATTACAGAGATGGGGAGACGAAGGTTCTGTCAGATTATTTGTTCTTGATATACCGACTGACACAAAATGAAATAACTTAAAGAAATTCCTGTTCAGTTTACGGTAACGTCCCTCGAGTGTCGCTCAAGCCGAGAGGCTTGACAGTCCAACAAGCGGCTAAAACTCGGTAAGAACCAGAACTGAGAAGTAACAAAGGATTTGCGTGTCTTTATAATCTAGTCAGATCATTCTGATGATGGCCGATGATATGGCATGCAACCCACGTAACCCGAGACCAGCCTCCGTTTTCAACAATGCAAAACAACACATTGATGTCTATGGAGAAGAGATAGAGGTGGACTACCGTGGGTACGAAGTTACGGTTGAAAACTTCGTTCGCCTGCTGACCGGAAGATTGCCAAGTGGGACACCGCGATCAAAGCAGCTTTTGACAGATGAAGGCAGCAACATTTTGATATACATGACAGGTTCGTTAGCAGTTGTGCTTGTACCAGAAGGCCTCCCTTTGCCTCAGATGGGATATATAAGTGGGGATCTAATATTTCTATTCTTTCTGTATGAGGGTTCTGGGGAAAGGGGGGTATTGGGCCGTTAAAACAGTTTATTGCTCCGCGACAACGCGTGCAAGAGCTTTACTAGACTTAGTTTTCACTTGTCTCCTACCGGGTGTCGCTGAGCGTAGATAATAGTGGCGTTTTTGATCGCCGATCAAAGACGAAGTGAGTTTGCCGATTCGTTGTTTTTGATAGCCGTTGGCGTTCGCCGTTGTTTCTGGGTGCGCAAAAACAGGTTTTTATTTTTGAAAATACCGCCAAATCCTCAAACGAAATACTCTATATGACTAAGTCATAAACACGCCAGAGACCCTCAGGAAGAAGGAGTAAACGTGTCTGTAACGACTCTGACTCAACGACTCAAATCCTGGATCCAACAATCACGGCGATCTCCGGGAGCAGCTGTGACACCTGTTCTTGTTTTCTTCCGCTGCTACCCGGAGATTTTGCATCGGCAAGGAGATATAGTCATGAAGCGTATCCCGGTGTCAACGGCAAAGGGCGAGTCCTAGGCCGATCGGCGATGAACAAGAATTTAGGCGATAAACGTTAGCCGATCAGAACAAAAACAGAAACTAAGATAAACAGCTAGGGCAGTCGGCTTCCGGCGAACGTCGAAAACACCAAAGATTCAGACTGCTACGCTATCGTCGAACTAATCGGCGATTAAAAACGCCACTAATGATTTCAGCCTCCTCCATTCAGTACGATCAGCAGCTATAAGCGCTGGCGCGTCATCGGCGTCGATGTTTGCTAGCTTCAAGTATTTGTGACGAATATCGGTCGGGCTCGATGTTTCGGTCTGCCGCGGGGTCGCTTCCAGCGGACTTCTGTGGGGTTGAAATCCAGCACGACCCTCAGGGTGGTGGCAGTCTAAGGAGGTGACCGTACCATCGTAGTTCCTAAATATTTGAATCAAAGAATAGTCAGTGTCGTCTTACAGATGTGCCGCTCCTAAACAACGGTACGATGGTGCCAATTTGTGTGGCGACCGATGCCCTTTGTTGCTCTGTTGCTTTTAGATTGAGGTTGTTGTAACCTTGATCGTTGGTTCGATTCTAGATAGCCCTGGTTCCGCCTACGTTAGAACAAGAAACAAACTACAAACGGTTGTGAACGGTCCTATGCTCTTTTAGTGGTCTATCCTAAATATTAATAGGCACTTCTGTGACAAATAGTTGATCTTTACACAGTAGCCTCAAATTTGGGTAGCCTACAAAGTAAACTCCGAAGCCTGAAGTCCCGAAATTCCAAAAAAGATCGACAAAACGAAAGTAATTGGAAGTAATGAGCAGTTTCTTCAGGGCATGGTGGAGACGGTTTCCTGAAGTTCCAAGACGCAGAAGAGATTACAAATGTCGACCTGGCAGATGCGTTTGAACAGATGTGGCAGAAGAAGCGATACAACGAAATTCTGTATATAGTGGACACCTGCCAAGCTGCTTCGATGTTTCAAAGGTTCTACTCGCCGAATATCTTAGCTGTTGGAAGCAGTCTTGTTGGCGAGGACTCGTTATCCGTAAGTAGTAGCTGTCGATCGGTTGATAACTATCCCGAAATTCCTGGTCCTGGTTTAGTCAAAAGTGTACGTCAGCTTAAAAAGTCTGGTTTTGACCGCGAAAGCTTCGTTTATTGTTACAAAACGTATGAATGAATGAACATGGCCCCAAGGGCCATGGCGGGAAACATAACACAATAACAAACAAGAGCTGTAAGCTCATATGGCACTTGCAAGGGTTGAGATGTATTATTTGATCAAAAGTAGTTTTCGACTGTGCGGTTCAGATGCGCACTTTAAGGGAGCTGGAGAAAAAGTATTTTATCGTTGAACTTGGCTGTAATGATGCGCACTTTAAAGGCACTAGAAATTCACCTGTAAGGAAGACCCTTGAGGCAAAAACGATAGCAGGCTCTTAGGGATCATTGATATATACGTATGATCAAAAGTATTTTTTTTTCCACTAATGCGGGTAAAATGCGCACTTTAAGGGTGCAAGAAATTATTTTTTTTTTGCAAAACACTTGTGGGACAACTGATCATGGGTTGAGATGTATCGTTTGATAAAAAGTACTTTTCGACCTTGCGGTTAAGATTTACACTTTAAGGGAGCTAGAACTTCATTTGTAAGAAAAACCCTTGAAGCAAAAATGATCATGAGCTCATGGGGATGATGGAAATGCATATTTTGCTTAAAAGTATTTTTCTTAATTTGCGGTCATGATTGGTACTTTAAGGAATGGTCGGATTTGAAAAGTGGCGATTTCTAAGCCAATCTTGTCGAATTTCTAATATTCCAGCCAAATTTCATCGTCCTAGCACATCTGGAAGTACTTAACTCGCGGTCACCGGAATTCCGGACCCGCCCCTCAAACTCCCCCCACAGTCGCCGGAGCCAATCCGGTTCAGTTTTGGACTTGTTTGTTATTCCCACAAAGTTCCATCCCGATCTCTCCAGTCCAATCCGGTCACGTATTCCCCCCCCCCAATTGTTGTCGGATCCGGTCCGGACATGAAAAAGATCCCCACATGCACGCCCTATGTTAAGTTATTAAATTTCACTCGAATCCGATCACCCGTTCCAAAGTTACGCATGGCTAAATATTCCGGATTCCCCCTCCCTCCGATCCCCCCACGACTATCGGATCGAGTGAGTTTTTATTTACAAGTCAGTTTGATCGGGTCCCTGATACGCCTCCCAAGTTTCGTCGTGAAAATCCCAAAAAACCGTCATCACCAGAATTCCGGGAAACTCCCCTCCACCTCCCCCCCCCCCAAGTGTCCGGGTCCAGTCCAAACGTGTAAACGATTTATCTGGAGCAGATTCTTGTTCTTCCCAGCAAGTTTTACTCCGACCCCTCCATTATAACCGTTTCTTGAGATTTCCGGTCTTCCCCCACCCCAACTCCCCCATAGCTGTCTAATCCTGTTCGGACTTCAAATGGAACATCAGAGATATGTCATTCATTCAGGTATTAAGTTTCGTCCCAATCCGATCACCCGTTCGAAAGTTACACAACACTCAATTTTCCATATTCCCCCGCACTGCACCACATATACAAACCCCTTTGACCCTCGAATGCACTAGCTCTTTCCAATGTTAACAGAGTGATCCGATGCAAAGAGTGACGTCACGCCGCGCGCAGACCTACTAGTGTGTAGAAAGGGGTACGGGTTTTACAAAAACTACTAAATTCTCAGGATTCCCCCGCCCTCTACTCCCTCCACGGTGGTCGGATCGGGGAAGTGACTATTTGCAAGTTAGTTTGGTCGGGTCCCTGATATGCCTGCCAAGTTTCAACGTCCTAGCACATCTGCAAGTACCCTAACTCGCGATCACCGGACCGACCGACCGACCGACCGACAGACCGACCGACGGAAAAGTGATCGGTATTTGGCACTTGAGCGAAGCTGCAAGTGCCATAAAAACAAAATATCATAACCAAAAACAAACCAAAAATCAACTTGTATAAAAATTGTTCACGGTGGGTAATAGCTAGCTTCAGGAATCTACGCAGCCTTCGGAGGGCACCAAAACACTTACTTCCCATGCTTGAAACCAAATCCCTTTCCCTTTAAACCTCCCGACCAAACACTTCCTTTCTTAATTCTTTCAACTCCTCGCAAATTCTTTCAACTCCTAGTAATTCTTTCAACTCCAAATGTACCGCATCCTCCCCTTCAATACCACACATTGGACAAAAATAAGGACCAGTACCTTTCCTTTCTCTGCCAATATAATTTCTCCGCATCCACACCGGAAGAGCGTGCGCCTTAAGACTCACCCCCACACCGAATACGCTTGTGCCGCCTGGTGCCCCGCTCTTCCACTCGACCAAATTCAGATAACTAGTTCTACTCATCAATAGCATGCTACGCGAACACTCGTCGGGAGCATAATGCGGATCGGAAATAGTGAATCGTGACAAGTGCAAAGATTAGTGAGGTATCGTTAGCAGGCTTAGAAATGCAACATATGAAATTTGGGTCTCCGGGCTTAAGAATTAATAAGTGCAATCACGAAAGTAGGTTGCATTGGAATTATAGACACGACAGGTCCTTTAACTGTCGCAATGTCGCTCCGCTGCGAAAGCAAAATACTGTAACAATCACAAACGACACGAAAGATGGGGCTGAAAGACCTCCATCGGAAGATTAGGTTTGGCTAGATAGTAAAAGCACCTTAATAGTAATTCCTAGATATAGACCAACACCACTTATTTATCCCTTTCGTTTCAGCACCACGTTGATCCAGCAATCGGAGTTTACATCATTGACCGATATACGTACTTTGCGCTAGAATTTCTGGAAGGTGTGACACGGGACAGTGATAAAACTCTGTCCGAATTTGTAAGTAGTTAAACATCTTAAATAACAGTAAACGATCCGTGTTTATTTCCAGACATCCGTGTTTATTCCCTCTCCATCCTTTTTGTCAGTGAAACGCAGAGGAAGTCGATCTTCGCCATATCTTGCACATTCGTATGGTCATTCTTGGGATCCCACAACATTAGTGACCTGTAACTTCGTAAAGTTTGTCCGTCCGTTTTTTAGCACGATAACGCTCGAAAGAGTTGAAACATTTTGCTGAAACTTAGTATAGGTTTGGATCAGAGCACAGGTCAAGTTCCTAGATTGGCCTCGTAGCCCTATATTTACGGTGGGGCATCGTATCAAGGGCGAAAAAAAAAATCTGAGAGCAAATAAAATGGTCGATTTAGGGGTAAGGATACATGCTGAATCTGTATCTTAAACTTATTTTTTCGCCCGACAAATAGTTCGCCCGGAAACCGGTCGAAACAGAATTGGTAAAAGCCAAAGTTTCATCTGAAATGGATTAGAGGTTCGATATTGGGATAGGGAGACATGCCGAGTCCATTTTTGATATTTATTTTCTTGACGGAGTTCGCCCGGAATCCGGCCGGAACCGGAAAAGTAGTAAAAGTGAAAGTTTTATCTGAAGTTGATTAGAGGTTCGATATGGGGGTAAGGAGACATACTGAATTCGTTTTTGAACTTTTTTTTTTGCCTGACCAGTAGTTCGTCTGGAACTCGGCAAAAACCGGGAATTTGCGGTAAAAGTTTTTGTTTTCTGAGGTCGATTAAAGGTTCGATGTCGGGGTGAAAATGCATGGTGAATTTGTATCTGAAGTTAAATGTTCCTTCAGCCCAAGCTGATTGCGAATCATATTTGACAGTGCAAACCGCGGAAACGTCATCTGAATTTTAGTATAGCTATATTTCGGCCGTTCTTGGCAAGGGTCCTCTTCAGGCTCAAGCTTTTGTGGAAAAAAATTCCAAAGCGATGGTGGCCTTGGCATAAATTGGCATAAATAATAACTTGGCATAAATTACTTCTAGATATGCGATTCCGGATCAATTGTTTGTTCTCGCTTCTTCTGTTACATCTGTGAATAGTTCCTTCTTTTCAGCTGGAAGTGTGCCCAAAGCGTCACTGCCTGTCTACCGTGGGTATCAGATCAGACCTGTTCAGAAGAAACCCAAGAGACGTACGGGTCACCGAATTCTTTGGATCTGTTCGACCAGTAGAAGCATTTAGCCTAGATGAGAAGTTATTTTCAAATTGGGAAAGAAACGACAGCGTTCCTTTGTCACAACCTTCGATGGTGCAGAGGTGAGGAGTTCAGATAATCCGTGCTAGGGTGGGAGAGCTCTAGTCTTCGTAGCTAGAAGGGTATATGTTTCTGTGATAGAGCAGACATTCCTGTGTATACGATTGAGCTGCTTGAGATCAGCGAGATCCCAAAGTTAGGTATTGCACTATTCGTAAACCTTCGCTGGAGCGAACGTCGCCGTTGGGTGGTCCACCCCGGAAATGGTTATTTGTGACAGACTGTTTGTTCTAGCTTCGCTGGTAACTCTGGCGTTCTCGTGGATTCACTTTCCGAAAAGCAAAGCGAGAATCCGCCGAGCGCAAGAAATAACGAGAAGTCATTGCGCCGTTACAACATCTCGCTGGATTGTCGAGATCCACTTTCGTCGTACATAGTGGACTCACTTTCCACTTTACTTTCTAAAACTAACGCGCAAGAATAGCATCAGAAAGCGAAGCTAGTTTCAGCCGCAGTCGCAAGAACACACGGCGGATAAGTCAGCGGAGCTTTCCATACCGACAGAATCGCCCTTTCATTTACGAGCTCGACATAAACTTTAAAAATGTATTTTTGATGATTATCTTGTGCGCAAGCGATGTTTTGAGTTAACGTCTTTCTTTCATTTAGGCCAAGTACAATAGCAACCACGGTGGGTGTCAGACACCAGTATGGCAACCAACTGATGCTTCCGAAGTGACGCATTTGTCTCAACGAAGCTTCCATTCGATCTCACCATCTCTTGTGTTAAAGGAATGTAAATAAAATTGTTGTCAGTGATTTGCCTTTAGAGTCTTCTTACACTGCTGTCTCCTGCACGGAATTCAGCGCCAAAGTAATCACACGCGAATCCAAGAAAAAGCATTTTTCAGGACCTACTGTACCATTTCAAATAAAATAAAGTATATTCAATTCAAATACATTTTCTTTAATTCAGGAGAAGACCTGGTCATGTCTAAGTGAAATGTACCCACCAACAGCAGTGGAGAAACAAATAGACTATGGTAGACCTTATATTGTGAATTTTCCATGTTCTCCTTTTTCCATATTATTTGCTACGCCTTCTTTCTTTGTGCTTATTTTGACGGGCTAAAAATAAAATCGTCGTCATCATAGAGTATTTTAGTTATTGTTTTTCAAAGAAAAAGAAGTGCAAAACCAGATGGTACCAACATCAGTTTTATCGTACCAGAACTAACCTAGCAATTATACTGGAAACTTCCCGATGAAAAATATCCGAGAATTAGTCGTATGGAGTAGTACGAAAAAGTAGCATGCAGTAGTAACTGTTGCTACTACTAGCAAACTGGATGCTATCGGATACTACTACATAAGATTAACCCAGTTGGAGGCATGTTTATCAAAGTAGTATTCCATACTACTCCGTATCACTAATCAAACTACTCCAGACTACTATATACCATTCCATGCAACTTTCTCGTACAACTACCATACAACTACACAGTCAAAGAATTTTTCATCGGGTTGGAACCAAACGATAGTTATAGTTAACATTTATCCCAACAGAATTTAAACCGGATGGATCGGCGTGATCTAGTAATTAATGAAAAAATTTAATTTCACTCTGTTGATTGTCCCAGGGTCATCAGATTTCACATTCCCAAGGTGTCCTTGTTCATGAATGATTGTGCAAGACACTCGTTCTCACAAATCTGCGCAGAAATTGGAGTGTCGTTTCCAATCGGGTAAAATATTCGCAGAAATGTACGCTGTTTTGCCAATCTGCTATTCTGCACCATTTCAGCCTAGTACAGTACAGGCTGAACACCTGAATTCTGGCAGTTCCACTTCTTTCAGAATTAAAAGGAATTTTTAAAATCAGTTTGGTCCCCGTTTTGTTTCTTTTTCCTAAAAAAGAAACAAATCAAGACCAGAGGCGTTTAGTAAGCTGAACGTCGAGTTTGATGGTGAGAGCCACGACTATTCTGGGTAATTGACAACTGAAACTTCTCGTCTAGAGTTGGAGTCTAGCTGATTAAATTTTAGAACCGGTTAGTGCTACGCTACCTTAGCCCTTAGGGATTAATAAAACATTTAGATAGCGTTCCAGTGAAGTTATTCCAAGTTACTATGATAAGAGGAGGGGCGAGCGCCGTATTATCGTAGTTATCACGCTCTCTGGAACGAAAATAATAACAACGCGAGCATGTGTCATCGGTCTTCTTACGGGAGTTCATATGCAGAACCGATAGTTATTATCACTTATGATGCGCGTGACCATAAGTAAATTGTAATGATCGTAACAGTCATGGAATGAAAATAATAAGTAAGAGGAGCCAATTTACTCATTATGGCGGGCTCTGGAACGGCAATAATATTAATAACAAGAATAGTAACGATTGTAGCTAATATTATGTTGCTGGAACGCTACCTTAGTTTGGTGTATATTGAATAAACCTCTATGTGTCCTGAGTATACCAGGGCCCTGCCAGGGCCTGACCAGGGCTTGCTGCCTCTTGAATTTCCAGTCCTCAGACTCAGTAGGCACCAGATATTTTGGAGAATTTCCCTGCGTAAGGGGAATCTTCTACACAGGTGAAAAAGAATCCTCTGTAGAGGAGGTGAGGAGGGGGGGAATAAGTGGGACAAATTTTATTGCATATTCTAGTAAAGAAGACCTAAAAAAGTGTCTCCAGGTCCATCACCCTCCCCACCCCTGCCCCACCCCCACCCAACTCCTTCTGATCCTAAATAACATGGAAAATAACCAAAAAACTAGTATTTATATGTATTAACCTTGTATCCAGAAAAGCTTTTGAGCCAGTCTGCATGACTGCTGTACTTGTAGCACTGTTTAACACAATGCCTTACAATTTTGCTGATTTCTTATTTTCTTGTTGGAGTTTACAAGCACTTTACTTTTTCAGGTGCTTTCACCTACGGTAGAGAAAGCCTTGATACCGGATAAATCATCTGTTCAATATATGCCATTTGAGTGGAAGGGATCCCTTGGACAGCTGGTATTCCTAGATAAATTCCCTTTCTATTTGTTAATTCAGTCCAGGGGTTACTCAATTTGGGTGTAATTGTTATTTATTGGCCAAATGATTTCTCTGGTATCAAGGCTTTCTCTATGGTAGGCTAGGTGAAAGCACCTGAAAAAGAAAAGTGCTTGTAAACTCCAACAAGAAAAGAAGAAATCAGCAAAATTGTAGGGCATTGTGTTCAGTAGTGCTACAAGTACAGCAGTCATGCAGACTGGATCCAAAAGCTTTTCTGGAAACAACAGAAACACATATAACACTAGTTTTTTGGTTATTTTACATGTTATTTAGGATATGAAGGAGTTGAGTGGGGGTTGGGGGAGGGTGATGGACATAGAAACAGTTTTTTAGGTCTACTGTACTAGAATATGCCATAAAAGTTGTCCCACTTATTCCCCCCCTCTCACCTCCTCTACAGGGGATTATTTTTCACCTGCGTAGGAGATTCTCCTAAAGCAGGGGAATTCTCCAAAATATCTGGTGCCCAACTGGTCCTATGCAGTCAACCACCTCTGAACCACCTGGCAGCCACCTGGACCACACTGGGACCACATAGTCATACCTATCTATGTATGCCTATCTATGTGGTCCAGACCAAATGCTGGATAGATCTAAGGTATATCTGACATTTAGCTTACCCTGTGCCTAACACTGGATACACTATGCCAGTCATACACAAATCCTAAAATTTTGTGCATGGTGCTCCAACGTCTGGGCATGACCCAGCCCAGTGCAGCCTAGTGTACACAGAATGTACAGGCATAGTGCTCATAACTTGGGGCACTATGCCTGGAACAAGGGCTTGGTACCCCTATACATATCTGTTGTCAACTGCTGAATCATGAATCTGAATTGGAAATTTGCTTTTCAAACAGATTTTTAAGAGGTCACATGCCGTTTAATGTATGAGCACCATGCCCAGACGTTGGAGCACCATGCCCAAAGATTTAGGATTTGTGTATGGCTGCACTATGCCAAAGGCTGGATACTTTACCACTGAAAATTCTTGATGATTTGAGTGAAGCTCAGAAATCAATCAGGATTCACAATTCCTTTGGCCTATAGTAGGTCATTTTTTGGGTACCTGAGGGTGATAACAAGACAGGTATCCAGCATTTAGCATAGGGTATCCAGCCAATATCCAATGTTAGGCATAGGAATGAAAACTGTGCAGAATGCTAGATATGTCCAGCATCAGGGTATAAAAAATCAGGGTGTTTGTTAACTGTTTGAAAATGAAATTATGTTTCTCAGTGGATCATATTTCTGAACGAGAATTGCTGATTAATAATATGGATATTTAATAATATTTTCATTTACCCCTAGAATCTATAGAAGTTAAAGCAAGATTCACTGCAGAAACTCTTGAAAACTCACAGAAAACTTGAAACTGTAGTGTAAGAATTAGCAAAAGTGATTCCAGATTTGCTTTCCAGCTCAAGAGAATCCATTAAAATTTTCAGAAACCCATCCTCACGAAAATTCGTCTTGTAGCCTAGTAATAATAACAATTTTATGAGCACCAAAAGCCCGAGGCCATGGCTATGATATTAACAGAAAGAATACACTAACAAAAATAATCAGAATCAAAAGAAAACTTTCTCTCTAGAGCAAGGCTACCTTCAGGAACCTTTCCAGTCTCTTAATATCCTGGAATCACAGTGTAAAATAATAAAAATAGTAATATAACGGCTGTAAACAGGTTCTGCTTCTCAAAAAGTGACCATTATAGTATTATATTATGTCATCTAAATGCTGTGGCTTTTACTAGCCATGACCCATCCTCACGAAAATTCGTCTTGTAGCCTAGTAATAATAACAATTTTATGAGCACCAAAAGCCTGAGGCCATGGCTATGATATTAACAGAAAGAATACACTAACAAAAATAATCAGAATCAAAAGAAAACTTTCTCTCTAGAGCAAGGCTACCTTCAGGAAACCTTCAGGAACCTTTCCAGTCTCTTAATATCCTGGAATCACAGTCTAAAATAATAAAAATAGTAATATAACTGCTGTAAACAGGTTCTGCTTCTCAAAAAGTGACCATTATAGTATTATATTATGTCATCTAAATGCTGTGGCTTTTACTAGCCGTGACCCCTTTCAGTGATTAAACAGTAGGCTATCATATGTATCTTTTCATCTGCCATAATTTTCTTACATGCTACAGCAATATCAAGAAAGAATATCTGCACTAGGCATTCTTCACTAACTAAGGGTGATTTCCTGAAGAGATGATAGCCTCCCCTAGATTTCTAAAAAAAAATTGAGGGCATTGTTAAAGTTTAACTGAAAAGCCAACTTATTTGTGTGTCATTTAATTGGATACACTGAATTATTTGGATTCGGCAAAGTGATTTTTTGATTTTACACTATCTGCTCTAGTTATGAGACTGAGAATCTCTCCGGCCGTCCCACACAGCGTAAATTCTCCTATGACGCAATAAATTTTAATCTCGACACAAATGCGGCTTTTCAGTGGGCAGTGGTGAGATTGGTGAAGATGGCTTAGTGCCTGAACAAAAAAAATGATAAATCTTTCTCGTAAAGCATACAACAAAAATTCAGTACTACAAATCACAAGGAAATTCCACTATTTGAAAATCCATTATTCGTGAACAGTGGAACAACGAAGTAACGCATTTTCAGCGGGTCTTCAAGCCAATTTAAGTGAATAAGTGATGGATAACTAGATTGTCCTATCCCAGCCCTTTTCGGTTAAACTTTAAAAAAAATTTTCTCTCTGAGGATAACCAGTCAAGAGGGTGATACTTTTTAGAGCTGCCCCACTGACCTTGAGAGCCTACTGAAGGATTTTTATGTTATCTATCTTGTTCTTATCTCATAGGGATTCTAGACTGATAAGATTTTGGATTCACTTGTCAGAGTTCTAGCCAATGCTGAGACAGTGCCAGTTACAGGCTCTCAGAAGGTAGGACCCCTGAGATTTAAATATTTTAGATATAGCTTAGGCCAGTCAACGGTTGTGTTTGTTTGGTTGTGTTCTTGACCAGCTAATACTGTGAATTTTCTTTGTTCATGTGAATCTGTGATTATTAATCTTTCTGCTATTTTTTTCCGAAGCTAGGCCACCCTACCTGTAATTTAGCAGAAATGTTTACTTTAGGATGAAATAGTTTCAAGTCAAAAGCCGTCCCAGTATTATTACTTCAGGATTTGATTCAGGTTCCAACCTTGCAGTTTAGCTGTACGGCTGAATCTGCATTTAGTCTAGATATTTTTGACTCATTTGACATCAAGAACATGTCATGTTCTGGTCTTTATGCTGATCATACTTTATAACTCGCTTGCCACATTATAAAATTAGCTTCACTAAAATAATTATTATAATATACCTAGTTGATTGCAGCTGGAAGTGGTTGCGTGTTTACAGGCCTGACTTCTGGAAGACTTCCCTTTTGCAGTTCGGGGCAGTCTAAGATATGAATCCTGATGCAGCGCTGCAGCCCTGTTGCCAATTCCTATATTGCCAATTCCTTTGTAAGAAGAAATGTAGAGGCAAAAGTCTTTTTATGATGCAATAGCTTCTATTATATGCTCAACAAAACAGGCGTTGCCAGCTTCATCATCAGGATCGGAAAGTTTTGATTTTGTCATGTATTGCTTTGTTTCTTTTAGAATGGCCACTAAAGTGGGCTGGTGCCCAAACCTTCAAGATCAATCTTATGATGGTGTTGTTGTCCTTGCTGAAGATGTGAATACATTGAAAGCCCATAAGGAGCTTGAAGGGGTGGCGCAGGCAATCGAGAAACAAGCCCAGGTTAGTTGTACCTTGATCCTATTTTGTTAGCAGGAGTAGTGAGTTGCCATTACTTAGCCTGGTATTATGATAGTCAGGCTTAGATGTTTATGGCATCGTATGAAGATGCATGTCAGGCTGTGTCATACCAGTAACAAATAATTAGATAGAAACTCCGTCTCACTATATGTGTACTATGCGGAGTCGAATATTTCACCGTACCTTTTCCGCTTCGAACGAGCGGAGGTTAGTAGCTTCGCGCCGCATGATATTTCGTTGCCTCTACAATTAGCTATATCGCTGTGAAGCCGCCTTGAGGGAAAGTAGAAGACAAAGCTGATTGGTTCTCTGGACGCGCTTAAGAGCGGGTCAGCGCGCTGAGTACATCTGATTATTTGTTCTTGGTCTACTCAGTTTTAATAGTTTAAGAAAAGAGCTCAGCGGCCTGCCAGCTTTGTCCAGGTGTGACGTCTGATCCCTTAATTCTATTCAAGTTAAAAAAAAAAATAATTAGGAGTTGCAAACCGTCAGATTCTCAGAACAACAAAACCAGTCGAAAATAAATGTTTTTTTTTTATATTTATTAGAATTCTTGATAGAATAATCATTAGCTTTTTTCGCATAGATTGATGAGGCTGCAAAAAAAGGAGTCACGGTTGTTGCAGCTGCAGTGTCCGGTGGCCGGGCTGTATTCTCACCCATTGGACCTCTAAACAGAGATTATGATGATGTCAGACGTTTTTCGGATGCGGCTCTAAAGGGAGTTAAGAGGCAAGATTTAATTTTTTCCTAATTGTCAGTAACACAAGATCGTTAAAAGTAGGTAACCCCTGGTTATCTGGTATAGGGCAGGTTATCCAGGGCTCTTTCTCCCCGATATTCATGGCGAAAAATCCCTGAGTGATCCGCCTTAAGGCGTATTCTCGCCATTCCCCGAGGACTCCACTTGAGGAGTCCCCGCGTTTTCGTTTGTTCCGGGGACTCACTCCCCATATTCTCGCGAGTCCCCACGGACGGGGAATGCTCCGATTAGCCTACCATCACCATCATCAAAAAGGACTCCCGTTCAGATTCAGAGGGGAATCAATTTTTGCTGGTGTTGGTGCAATATAAATTTAATTAAAATTAATCAGAATGAAGAAAACAAAATTAAAGTGGATCCAGAATAAGTTTGTCAACTGCATATTTTTTTTTTAGAACAAAATCCGTTTTGGAAGCAGTCCCCGTGTTCTGGCTGTTTCCTGTACGTGGAGTCCGCGTGGAGTGAGTCCCTCTATTCTCGCCGTTCCTTTCGGTTCCCGGAGGAGTCCTCGGGGAACGGCGAGAATACGCCTTTAGGGTTTCCTTCTACCAATGCTTTTTCCGACGGAAAAAGCGTACCGGGACTACGGGCAATGGTTGTCGGGCGAGATTAAAATGTAAGAATTCGCTGGTGCAAATTTGTCCGGACATATTTTCGGGTTCGGTCGAAAAGACAAATTGAAAACTTCTCCACTGAAGGCTCCGACTGTCATTCCGAAAACTTTTGGAACAAAGCACAAATTTCTAACTCACACCATTCTGACGATTCAGGACTTTATTCTTGTCGACTCTAAGTTCCTGGCAGAAGGCTATTCGCCTATTCCTCTTGTACTCCTTGTAGTTGGCTACTTCTGATATTCGATGGCTTACTGGCAGAGGCGTTACTAGCCAAAGTGTTCGGGGGGGGGGGCAAGGTATGTATCGACTGGCTGGTCATTGACTGGCCGACAACATTTGGGGGGGGGGGCGTCCCCCCTCCCCCCCATACGTGACGCCCCTGCTTACTGTTGGACTATGGTCGAAAGGTTTAATGCTTCAGAGTTTATGTCTGTTTCACGGAAACTTGACCAGGCGAGCTAAGCGACATCACAAGGGTTATTAGCTTTACCCTTCTGCTTCATACTAACCGAAACTGATGTTTCAGGGCGCTGGAAGCCGGAATTAAGAAGCCACTGCTCGTGCAGACGGCGAAGTCAGGTCGGTTCCCCCATGGAGATTTGGCAGCATACCTTGGAGCTCTGCACGCTTTATATGTGGTATGTATTGGAATATCCGTCTCATGTAGGCTGCGTCCCGGAGGTAGTTTCCCGCATGGCATTTGCCCCGCTCACTGCTGTTTGATTGTCAGTCCAGATCCCCTATTTGCTCTTTTCCTTTCCTTTTCTAGAGTTTATATATAAGATTTAATTTAAAGTTTAACCGAAAAGGACTGGGAGAGGACAATCTAGTTACTCATCACTCATTCACTTAAATTGGCTTGAAGACCCGCTGAAAATGCGTTACTTGGTTGTTCCGCTATTCAGGAATAACCGATTTTCAAATAGTGGAATTTCAATTCAATTCAATTCAATTCAATTTATTCTCAAAACCATTTACGGACTTGCCGAATTTTCGGTCTCTTGTCAGCCACGGATATAACAAAAATATATACATACGTTTCGTCAGGTCACAAAAATACTTCAAAACGAAAAACGCCAACAGCAGTCAAAATACGAACCGAAACAATGATAAAATCTGAAGGATACGTGTGTATAAATATACAACTAAATTTTATAAAATTAAAAAATAAAAACGAAAATTACAACGGGAATATCAATCTTGGTCTTTACCCGCTTCGTTGTTGATCCGGCTCACAAACGAGGGCACGAAGCTACGCTGATACCGGGTGTGAGAGCTCGCAACTGGTTGTATTACCGGTATTGGCTGTGCCACTGCTCTAACAGGCCGAGCTCGAACTGGGGAGAAATCCGGAGGAAGGATGGATCTCAGGGCTTGATTTTCTAGGATTTTTTTTCCAAAATTTAAAGATAAAGTTTCGCGGCGTTGGGAAAGAGTCTCTAGCTGGGACATATTAAGAAGGGTTAAATACGGCACCTTTGGGGATTTAGAAGCGATTAAAAGGGCTCGGTACTGTATCCTCTCCAACGAGTCCGACTGTCCACGCGTCAGGCCAAAGTGCCAGACAGGACAGCAGTACTCCAGTATCGGCCTGATAAAAGATAGATATACCCGCAGCAGATGTTCTGGAGGGACACCATACCTTGCCAGCAGTTTCAGATACATGAGTGCCAAGTTACCTCTTTTGAGCATCTCTTCCACCTGATCCTGCCACTTCATATCCGCCGAGATGTGTACGCCAAGAAGTTTGATTTTCTCGACGATCTGTTCTTCTGGGAGTGGTGGGTAGAATTCTGGCTTAGTCTTCAGGAAGTTCACTGTAAGAACAACAGATTTATTTATGTTTACTGACATGTCATCAGAAGCTGCTTCCTCGCAGATTTCATCAATCAGCGATTTAGCACTACTTTTGATATTCCTGAAACATATCTCTAGGAGAGACAAATCGTCGACATATTTCCATCGATCAGGTGAGGACGCAGCAAGGTCATTCACCATTACCAAAAAAAGGAGTGGTCCAAGTAGGGTACCTTGCGGCACTCCGCAAAAAATGGGGAGAGGTGATGAATATGTAGATTTATACTTTGTTTGTTGTGTCCTCTCGGAGAGGAAGCTAGCTATTATTCTTGCCAAAAACGGATCAACATTGAACTGCTCCATCAGTTTCTTCAAAAGTTTGCTGTGCCGGATCAGGTCGAAGGCCTTCTTTAGGTCGATCGCGATAAGGTTGATCCACCGATCAGGCATGTCTAGGTTTTTAAGAATTTCGTCGATCAGACTTACCAGATAATGAGCTGTTGATCTGCGTGGGAGATTTCCAAACTGCCTTGGATCGACAAGTTTGAGTATGTAGCCTTTTAACCATGACGACAGAAACTGCTCATACACCTTGCTGAA
This sequence comes from Branchinecta lindahli, assembly GCA_023053555.1. Classification (NCBI taxonomy): domain Eukaryota; kingdom Metazoa; phylum Arthropoda; class Branchiopoda; order Anostraca; family Branchinectidae; genus Branchinecta; species Branchinecta lindahli. Next base: position 10,433,670 of record JAKZAO010000001.1, read on the forward strand.
AACTGGCGTTAGTGTGATGGGACGGACCCCTGTAAAATCGTTAGCAGCATCCTTCTTCGGTATGGGGGTAACGAAACCATTTTTCCAAATTGAAGGATACTGACCCGTTTTTGTTATTTCGTTGTAGATATGGGAGAGGGGATTCGATAGTTTATCTGGAAAAGCTTTTATTAAATTAACAGGGATATCGACTGGGGTTACACTAGTTCTTTTTAATTTAGCAAGTTTCTCGGATACATCACTGGGAGTTATAAGGGGGAAATCCGAGAAATCAGGAGGGGGTTGGGGGATTTCCTCCTTCGAAAGAGGGGGTAGGGATTGTACAATCGTAGCAAGATGGGCATTCAAATCATTTGCCGTTTTTGTCTCTTCTTCTTCCAGATTGAAATCGACTCCTTGCTTCGTTTTGCCAATCATAGCTTTTACACTTTTATACCACTGGGATGGTTTAGAATCAAAAAGTTGGCTTACCTTTTTGTTATAAAAATCTGCAGCGGCTTGCCGCGTCATCTTTCGGATCTTGTTTTTCAGCTTCAGGGCTTGGTCCCGCTTGCCTTCTTCAAAAAGACGCCTTTTTTCCTGAATCAAACCTTTTATGTGCTTTGTGATGTATGGGCGATCAGACGAATACTGCTTTGAGATTTTTTCAGGAAAACAAAACTTATATTTGGCAAGCAGGGCCTCCTGAAATAGAGTTGCTTTACTTTCAGGATCCTTAGCGTCGTAAACTTGATCCCAGCTTTCACTTTCGATCCAGTGACCGAAAGACAGTAGTCCTTCGTCGGTAATCGGTCTGGATGTTGTAATTTCCGTGTGATTTGTGGTACCTCTAATTTGTTGTATGCCTTACAAGAAAGATTTATTACTTTTTTTTTCTTCAGGCACTAAGCAATCTTCACCAATATCGCCACTGCCCACTGAAAAGCCTTGTTTGTGTTTAGATAAAAATTTCCCGCGTCATAGTAGAAATTTCGCTGTGGGGACGGCCGCAGATATTCTGAACGTCATAACTAGAGCAGATAGTGGAAAACAAAAAAATCCCTTTGCAGAATCCAAATAATTCAGTGTATTCAACTAAATGACACAAAAATAAGTTGGCTTTTCAGTTAAACTTTAACGGTTCTGGGATGGAAAAAGTGGCTACAGATGGTTTCTCAGTTCTTTAATATAAGGTATAGACATAACCCAGTTTGGTTGGTTTTCCTGGAAACTCGACAGTAAATATGGCTCGAACAGCCCATCGGTGGAAATTCTACTTGCAATCCGTTTTAGTAAACCCCAAGAGGTATTTCCCATGGCATGAAATTTTGCCATCCCTAAATTGACGTTTAATGAGATCCTTGTTGCAGCCAATCGAAGTCCGGGAAGCGAATCCAGAACGAGCTGTAAAGGCTGAATCTCTGGGCGTGTATTCCCTTTCAAAGGAAGCTCAGTCGTTGGTCAGCTTGGGACAAACCTTGGAAGCGGGACGGTAAGGCTTATCTCTCAGTGCTTTTTCTCTGGATGTGTTCCACCCCCTGCCGACGGTGACCAAGACTACCACTGTTCTTCCAAAACGATATGCAGATTCTTTGAAAGTCGCTTGGACTCCCCACCATTAGTTAGTTATGACTATAGCAATTTTTGGGAATGGTTAGGATAGTGGTAGGTTCAGATTTTGGAACAGAAAATTGCACTAAAAAGATGAGGTGCCTTGAAAGCAATTTAGTTCATAAAATTACAGTTGTAAAGACTCATCTAAATTGTGAGAATCCCCAAATGTTAAACGATGACGATAACATTCTTGTTTCCCGCTACCGAACCAATCATCAACGTGCTGATAACCTCAAAGTCTAACAATTTTTAGTTCTAGGCCAATTTGAGCATGTTCTTCTCATCTCTTATCTAAATAAATACGGCCCATCTTCAGTCTTGGAATAACAAATCCGTAATCATGAAATTAACATTCTTTATCTTTAGGACTGTTGCCAGGGACATCGGTGGCTCCGATCCTGAGAGAATGGCGGCCCCTCGTGTGGCTGAATACGTTGTTGAGACCTTCAAAAATACATCCGTTAAGGTCGATGTCATCTCCGACTTGGCAACGATCGAGAAGGAGTATCCTCTCTTCGCGGCAGTAAACCGTTGTGCCTCAGGTGTGTTTCTTCGGCTGTCAATCTCCTAAATCCCCTAACTATCCCTAAAGGAGCCATTCATGCTTGCAGTTTAACTAAGAATGGATAATGATAATAACCTCTGTTTCTTGGTCCCTGCGCTGATCAACAGTCTGTGATCCTGTTCCGTAAACACTGAGTGGATGCATATACCTGAGACCATGTATACCATCTGTTTGGTATGGTGCTATAGGGCTGGCGTATCGAGAGCTGCGGAGAAGTGAGAATGAAGAAGTTTCGGGTACAAGAGGTCAGTCAGGTCGGGAGTTTGATAGTCAAAGAGTAAGGATACATTGTCGAAGGAAATAAATCAAGACCATAAGCAACTAAATTGTGACCTGTTAATATTAATATCATTACAATTTTCGCCGGATTCCGGACCGATTTCCACCCCGTTTCTTCATATGAAACTATAACCACCTTGCCCGAAACATGTTTGTTCATGCATAAATTGGTAATCCTCTGCACTACCCCTCTACTTGACATTTACTTTTTTTATGGCACTTGCAGCTTCGCTCAAGTGCCATATACCGATCACTTTTCCGTCGGTCGGTCTGTCGGTCGGTCGGTCGGTCCGGTGATCGCGAGTTAGGGTACTTGCAGATGTGCTAGGACGATGAAACTTGGCAGGCATATCAGGGACCCGACCAAACTAACTTGCAAATAGTCACTTCCCCGATCCGACCAACGTGGAGGGAGTAGAGGGCGGGGGAATCCTGAAAATTTAGTAGTTTTTGTAAAACCCCTACCCCTTTCTACACACTAGTAGGTCTGCGCGCGGCGTGACGTCACTCTTTGCATCGGATCACTCTGTTAACATTGGAAAGAGCTAGTGCATTCGAGGGTCAAAGGGGTTTGTATATGTGGTGCAGTGCGGGGGAATATGGAAAATTGAGTGTTGTGTAACTTTCGAACGGGTGATCGGATTGGGACGAAACTTAATACCTGAATGAATGACATATCTCTGATGTTCCATTTGAAGTCCGAACCGGATTCGACAGCTATGGGGGAGTTGGGGTGGGGGAAGACCGGAAATCTCGAGAAACGGTTATAATGGAGGGATCGGAGTAAAACTTGCTGGGAAGAACAAGAATCTGCTCCAGATAAATCGTTTACACGTTTGGACTGGACCCGGACACTTGGGGGGGAGGTGGAGGGGAGTTTCGCGGAATTCTGGTGATGACAGTTTTTGGGATTTTCACGACGAAACTTGGGAGGTGTATCAGGGACCCGATCAAACTGACTTGTAAATAAAAATTCACTCGATCCGATAGTCGTGGGGGGTCGGAGGGAGGGGGAATCTGGAATATTTAGCCATGCGTAACTTTGGAACGAGGGATCGGATTCGAGTGAAATTTAATAACTGAACAGAGGGCGTGCATGTGGTGATCTTTTTCATGTCCGGACCGGATTCGACAACAATTGGGGGGGGGGGGAATACGTGACCGGATTGGACTGGAGAGATCGGGATGGAACTTTGTTGTAATAACAAACAAGTCCAAAACTGAACCGGATTGGCTCCGGCGACTGTGGGGGGAGTTTGAGGCGAGGGGTTGCCCACTCCTCGGCACCTGCTGTGCACCCCCGACTCGGCACCGGCCGGCACCAGTCGGCACCGGCCGGCACCAGTCGGCACCGGCCGGCACCGGCCGGCACCGGCTTTTTGAACCTGTTCAGAACAAAATGATTTCACTAAGAAGGTTTCGTTCACCATGAGAATTCAGGATTTTAGTTTTGAAAAATAGCGACTGCAGCTTTTTGGGATCCCAAAACGTAAGTGGCGGGATACCTATGACATCGCAAAAGTTTGTCCGTCTGTCTGTAAGCACGATAACTCTCGAAGAGATTGAGATATTTTGATGAAACTTGGCGGGAGGATTGGTTGGGTCAAAGTACAGGTCAAGTTCGAAGATGGGCTCTGTTGCTCTGTAGCCCTATATTTGAGGGTGGGGGAGGGGTTTCAAATTAAGGGGCAAAACAAATACTTTTTTAAAGCTATTTAGATAGTTGATTTAGGGGTAAGGGGACACCGCTGAATCCGAATATGAAAGTTATTTTCTCGCCGGACAAGTAGTTTGTCCGTAATCCGGCCAAAACCAGAAATTTTTTTAAAAGCAAAACTTTTATTTGAAGTTGATTAGATGATAGATTTAAGGGTAAGAAAAGACGCTGAATCTGTGTATGACAATCATTTTTTACCCGGACATATAGTTCGTCCGGAATCCGGTTGAAACCGGATTTTTTTCAGAAATTAAAGTTTAATTTGAAGTTGATTAGATGTTCTTTATAAGGATAAGGAGATACGCTGAATTTGTTTCTGAACTATATTTTTTTTTTCCTGGGCAAGTAGTTCGCTCGGAATTCGGCCGAAACCGGAAATTTGGCAGAAGTAGAGCAGGAAGTTTCGATCAGTATGGTCAAAATAGATATGGCTTATACAGGTATATCTGAACTTGGTTTTCTCAGATGATTAGCCTGGCGAAGACTGGATCTGGCGAAGACAAGACCTAATTGTCTGGATCAAATATTAAAGTTTTGGGATCCCATCGAAACCTTTGGTCTTGTTGTTTCAGAAGAAACAGAAGAAACAAGAACCTTAAAATGGGACCTAGTATTGACAACTTTAAGGACGACTGAGACGGCGTTCGTAAAGTTTTTCGCAAAGTATGCTCCGGAAAGTTTGTCGCCGCTCAGACGGGAATTTGACTTAGATGACATTACGAGAATTTTGTATGGCGATTTGTTCTAGAAAGAAAAAGATTCTAATTATTAGAGATTATTTGTATCAAATATGAACCATAGGTAGATATTTATTAACACTAAAAGCCAAAATTGACCATGGTTAATATCCAGATAGAAAAAAAACTCCAATAAATAAATTAGAATAAACCAACAACAAAAATAATATAAATAAATAAGTCAGTTCTAAACAATTTAATTCAAAAAGTAATTCTTTTTTCCCAATTCACCTGACAAAATCAACAAGAATAAAATTAATTCAAAAAAAATGTTCCCAATTATTATTCTTGCAAAAAACAAGTTTCAAGTTATTCGACCTTATTATTATTATTATCATACAAACCACAAGAGTCATCATCTCATAATTTTTCCGTTTCCTAATCCCCATTTTCAACTTTATTTTCATAACTTGTTTTCGATCTCTTCTCCTATCGGTCAACCTTCCGAACTTTACGAAAAGTAGCCTCCGTAAAGTACTTTACGCGGGTTAGCGGAGCAACTTTACGAACGACTTTACGCACTTTACGAACGCCGTCTGAGCCGTCCTTTAGCCTGTTTAATTTGAAGGACTAAGTATTGTAAGGTACTGAAACAAGGGTCATTTCATCTGTTAAGGTTACAGTAGAGGTATGCTTATGCGAACGGTTTTTGGGATCCCAAAACGTAAGTGAGGGATACCTATGACATCGCAAAAGTTGTCTGTCTGTCTGTCCGTCCGTCTGTCCCTCTGTAAGCACGATAACTCTCGAAGGGAATGTGATATTTTGATGAAACTTGGGGTGAGGATTCCTTGGGTCAAGAGTAAGGTCGAGTTCATAGAAGGGCTTTGTAGCCCTACATTTAGGGGTAGGGGAGGAGGTTTACATTAAGGGGCAAATAAAATTTTGAAACATTTAATGTGATAGTCGATTACGGGGTAAGAAGACATGCTGAACATGATGGTGAAAACCATTTTCTCGCCGGACAAGTAGTTCGTCCGGAATCCGGCCAAAACCGGAAAGTTTGTTAAAAGTAAAAGTTTTATTTGAAGTTGATTAGATGTTCGATTTAGGGGTAAGAAGACATGCTGAACACGACGATGAAAACTGTTTCCTCACCGTACAAGTAGTTCGCTCGGAATCCGGTCAAAACCGGAAAGTTTGTTAAAAGTAAAAGTTTTATTTGAAGTTGACTAGATGTTCGATTTAGGGGTAAGAAGACATGCTGAACACGACGGTGAAAATCATTTTCTCGCCGGATAAGTAGTTTTCCCGGAATCCGGCCAGAACTGGAAAGTTTATTAAAAGTAAAAGTTTATTTGAAGTTGACTAGATGTTTGATTTAGGGGTAAGAAGACATGCTAAACACGATGGTGAAAACCATTTTCTCGCCGGACAAGTTGTCCGCCCGGAACCCGGCCAAAACCGGAAAATTTGTTAAAAGCAAAAGTTTTATTTGAAGATGATTAGATGACAGTTTTGAAGGGTAAGAAGAGACGCTGAATCTGTATATGACAATCAATTTTTACCCGGATATATAGTTCGTCCAGAATCCGGTTGAAATCGGATTTTTTTGTATAAGAAAGTTTTATTTGAAGTTGATTAGATGTTTTTTATAGGGATAAGGAGATACGGTACACTGAATTCGTTTCTGAACTTTTTTTTTTTTTTGCTGGACAAGTAGTTCGCTCAGAATTTGGCCGAAACCGCAAGTTTGGCCGAGCAGGAAGTTTCGATCAGTATCGTCAAAATAGATAGATAGATTTATTTGCGCTGAAAAGCCACAAGGGCCATGGCAAATTATATGGCTTATATAGGTATATCTGAACTTGGTTTTCTCAAGTGATTAGCCTTGCGAAGGGTGGTTCCCAAAATCACCACGATTTTTTTGCCCACTCTCACAATGCCCACGCCAGAATGCCCACCAGACGGCACCAGCCGGAACCGTTCGGCACCAGCCGGCACCGGTCGGCACCGTTCGGCACCGTTCGGCACCGGTCTGCACCGTTCGGCACCAGCCGGCACCGGTCGGCACCAGCCGGCACTGGTCGGCACCGGCCGGCACCGGGCACCTGCTGTGCACCCAAAAACTGAGTGGGCAACCCCTCGGTTTGAGGGGCGGGTCCGGAATTCCGGTGATCGCGAGTTAAGGTACTTCCAGATGTGCTAGGACGATGAAATTTGGCTGGAATATTAGAAATTCGACAAGATTGGCTTAGAAATCACCACTTTTTAAATCCGACCATTCCTTAAAGTACCAATCATGACCGCAAATTAAGAAAAATACTTTTAAGCAAAATATGCATTTCCATCATCCCCATGAGCTCATGATCATTTTTGCCTGAAGAGTTTTGCTTACAAATGAAGTTCTAGCTCCCTTAAAGTGTAAATCTTAACCGCAAGGTCGAAAAGTACTTTTTATCAAACGATACATCTCAACCCATGATCAGTTGTCCCACAAGGGTTTTGCAAAAAAAAAATAATTTCTTGCACCCTTAAAGTGCGCATTTTACCCGCATTAGTGGAAAAAAAAAATACTTTTGATCATACATATATATCAATGATCCCTAAGAGCCTGCTATCGTTTTTGCCTCAAGGGTCTTCCTTACAGATGAATTTCTAGTGCCTTTAAAGTGCGCATCATTACAGCCAAGTTCAACGATAAAATACTTTTTCTCTAGCTCCCTTAAAGTGCGCATCTGAACCGCACAGTCAAAAATTACGTTTGATCAAATAATACATCTCAACCCTTGCAAGTGCCATATGAGCTTACAGCTCTTTTTTTTTTTAACGGGCCTCCGCGCCAACATTTATCCGATTACCTTAATGCGACGAAAATTGTATACCACTATACGACTACCGTTTCGGATTTCATGAAATAATTAGGTTTTATACCACTTTCAGTAACTAATAATTAAAGTTAACGATGTTTATACCGTGGCTAATTGGCATTCCTTGGGCTGATAAATCTTTTGACACCCCAAAGTAAGATAACAGTAAAACGTGTATCACATAGCTGGCAACCAATTCTAATTATCAATCTGTGTAGGAGTTGAACGTCATGCTGGTCGAATTGTGTACCTGAACTACGAAGGCGAAGGTCCCATTACCCGTACACTCCTGCTTGTTGGAAAGGGAGTGACTTATGACACCGGTGGATGTGATATCAAAGCTGGTGGTATCATGGCGGGAATGCACCGTGACAAGTGTGGATCCGCTGCTGTAGCTGGATTTTTCAAGGTAAATAGCCGTGAAGAAAGCACTAGATAACGCAACCAGTTATAGGGAAAAAGGCACAATATTTTATTATTCTTTTTCTTTAACAAGGCTTTTGAAACTCTGAGTAATAAACAGGAAACCCGGGAAATCTTAGTACCAGACGTCTCCCAGTCGCAAGCGTTAAATTTTATTTACCCATAGAAGTTTCAGTAAATCTTTGCGTGGTTTTGTGCGTAAGTAATTAAACTTTATTACCGACTGATCAGGGTTCAAGTACACATAGCCGAAGTACAAAAAAAAAAAATAAGAAGAAAAAAGTTAAAACGGTCGAAGCTTGTTGACCAATTCCAAATAAATACAAAATTAACTAAACAAATTAATATAGATTCAAAGTGTGGTTAGTAGCCTAGCTTGAAAACTTATTTATTTTGTATTATCTGAGTTTTTGGGTTCCCAAAACGTTAGTGACGGGATACCTATGACTTTGTGAAGTTTGTCCGCCTGTCTGTATGTTAGCACGATAGATCTCAAAGGAGTTGAGATATTTTGTTCAAACTTTGTGTGAGGATCCATTGGGTCAAAGTAGTGTCAGATAGACCGCATCACGTCAGCAAGAATATGCACAAAGAAGTCTACGCCTGTAGTAATCAAATCAGGTATGTTTCAAGGGAATTGTGTAGGGGAAACTCGAGTAAAAAGCTGTTTCTAGGTGAACGCTGGGACGCCAAGGAACAATGAACAAGCAGGAAGTTGCAACTGCGATAGCTGAATCAGGGTATTTTTATGGCACTTGCAGCCTCTGGCTCAAGTGCCATATACCGATCGCAATTCCGTCCGTCGGTCGGTCGGTCGGTCGGTCGGTCCGAATTATTTTGTCCCACATGTTCGAGTTAGGGTACTTCCAGATGTGTTAGGACGATGAAACTTGGCAGGAAAATCAGGGACCCGACCAAACTAACCTGGAAATAATCAGTTTCCCGATCCGACCATCTGGGGGGGAGTGGTGGGCCGGGGAATTCTGAGAATTAAGTAGTTTTTGTCACACTTTTTCGAGTTGGGGTACTTCCAGATGTGCTAGGACGATGAAACTTGGCAGGAGCATCAGGGACCCGACCGGATTAACCTGGAAATAATCAGTTTCCCAATCCGACCACCTGGGGGGGGGAGTGGAGGGCTGGGGAATCCGGAAAACTGGAGTACTGTGTAACTTTCGAACGGGTGATCGGATCGGAATGAAACTTAATAACTGAATAAATTGCATACCTCTGATGTCCCATTTGAAGTCCGGACCGGATTCGACAGCTATGGGGGAGTTTGGGGGGGGGGAGACCGGAAATCTCGAGAAACGGTTAGAATGGAGGGATCGGAGTGAAACTTGCTGGGAAGAACAATCATCTGCTCCAGATAAATCGTTTATACATTTGGACTGGATCCGGATAATAGAGGGGGGGGTGGAGGGGGGTTTCCCGGAATTCCGGTAATGGCGGTTTTGGGGATTTTCACGATGAAACTTGGGAGGCGAGTCAGGGACCCGATCAAACTGACTTATAAATAAAAATTTACATGATCCGATAGTCGTGGGGGGAGTAGCGGGAGGGGGAATCCGGAATATTGAGTCATGTGTAACTTTGGAACGGTTGATCGGATTTGAGTGAAATTTGATAATTGATCAGAGGACATGTCTCTGGTGATCTTTGTCATGTCTGGACCAGATTCGACAACAATGGGGGGGGGGGATTGGGGGGGGGGATACGTGACCGGCTCGGATTGGGGAGATCGGGATGGAACTTTATGGGAATAATAGAGAGATGCTCTGGATAAATCACTTACAGAACCGGATTGGCTCCGGCGACTGTGGGGGAGTTTGGGGGGGGGTCCGGAATTCCGGTGATCGCGATTTAAGGTACTTCCCGATGTGCTAGGACGATGGAACTAGGCTGGAATATTAGAGATTCGACAAGATTGGCTCAGAAATCGCCACTTTCCAAATCCGACATTCCTTAAAGTACCAATCTTGACCGTAAATTTAGAAAAATACTTTTAAGCAAATTATACATTTTTATGATCTCCATGAGCCCATTGTCATTTTTGCCTCAAGGGTTTTGCTTACAAATGAAGTTCTAGCTCCCTTAAAGTGCACATCTGAACCGCAAGGTCGAAAACTACTTTTTTTTTATCAAACGATAAGCTACATCTCAACCCATGATCATTTGTGCCACAAGGGTTTTGCTTAAAATTTTATCACCCTTAAAGTGCACATTTTAACCGTAAAGTGAATTTTTTTTTTTTTTTACCAAACGGTATATATCAATGATCCATAAGGCCCTGTGATCGTTTTGTCTCAATAGTTTTTCTTACAAATGCATTTCTAGCGCCTATAAATTGCGTATCATTACAGCCAAGTTCTAAAACAAAATACTTTTCCTCTAGCTCCCTTAAAGTGCGCATCTGAACCGCAAAGGTAACCTTAAAAGTACCTTTGATCAAACACTACATCTCAACCCTTGCAAGTGCCATATGAGCTTACAGCTCTTGTTTATTTTTGCAACGCACGCTGTTCGGTGCTTTGAGGCAATTTGTCGATTGTATTTGATTATTATGCTATACAGTCTCCGAGCTGGTACATCTGTGAATTACAAATGTTTAGTATATCACTTGCGGGTTTAGGAAACCTCAGGTACAGCTAAGCTGCGGTCTGCATACATCGTGGAAACAGTAGAGGTTGTATCTTTTTTTGCTATATTCGGAAGATGGGGTTATTGTAGCCAGCGCGGGTGTATGACTGATTGAGTTTCAGTAGGGACGTTCGCTATTGCTAGTGGTGCAAGTAGCCTATCGCTGTTCTTCGAGCGTGTGTCACTTTTAAGTCGTGGCGCTACTCTCTAGTGTTATTTCACTCTGGGTTTACTTTAATCGTAAAAAGTTGCCGTTGTTTGAACCATTGTTGGAAGGATGGCCGTGTGAAAGGCGAAGCTGAGGTTTCTGGGGTGTGGGCTAGACATTCTGGCACCATAGGTACTCACTCGCTCCAGGACCAGTCAGGAAACGGGATAAGAGGGACAAAGGAATGCTAGTTCAGCGGCAGTCAATCCAGGAGTCCCGAATAAAGCTACTAGGCATGAATTTATTATTTGAAGCATTCCTTTCCAGGTTCTTGCAGAGTTGAAGCCCAAAGGAATCCGTGCCATCGGTGGTATGGCCATGGTACGAAACAGCGTTGGCTCGAACGCTTACGTGTCGGATGAGATCATCACTTCACGTGCTGGAGTTCGCGTGCGTATCGGTAATACTGACGCCGAAGGACGCATGGCCATGGGTGATGTCCTCTGCAGGGTAAGTAAATATGATTGACCAGAAGGGCTTTCTTCAATTCACTGCATACCTTATTTGTTTTCAAGTATTATTTTTATTATCCCGGAGGAAACCAGTGAAGACTCAGTGATCCATCGTACCTGTAGTGCAAGTACACTATATTTCCTTTGTCGTTCCATCTGTTCTTATTTGAAACATTAAACGATTCGGACCGCCTGAAAATAAAACGTATTTATTTTGAATTCGCAAAATTCCTTCTTTGTCTTCCTCATTAGGCGCGCAATGCTTAGATGACCCAGAAATATGGTTTTGCTGACCCGATTCGGAAGCTCGACGAGCTATGTCAACGGCTAAAGTGCAGCGGCCATGAGTGGGAAGGGATTGCTTTTAGATATTTTTTTCAGTCTGATTTTTATGGCACTTGCCTTCCGGCCAAGTGCCATATACCGATCACTTTTCCGTCGGTCGGTCGGTCAGTCCGGTGTTTGCGAGTTAGGGTACTTCCAGATGTGCTAGGACGATGAGACTTGGCAGGCATATTAGGGACCCAACCAAACTAACTTGGAAATAGTCACTTGCCCCTTCCGACCATCGTGGGGGGAGGGAGGGGAGCCGGAATCCGGAATTTAGTGGCATGCATAACTTTCGAACGGGTGATCAGATCTTAATGAAACTTGATATTTGGAAAGATGTCATGCTTCAGATATCCCGTATCAATTCTGGACCGAATCCGATGAATGTGGGGGGGGAGTCGGAGGGGGGAACCGGAAATCATGTTAAACGCTTAGAGTGGAGCGATCGGGATGAAACTTTGTGGGAGGAACAAGCACAACCCCTAGGTACATCGTTGATAGAACCGGACCGGATTCGTGCACTGTGGGGGGAGTTGGAGGGGGGTTCCGGAATTCCGGTGATACGAAGTTAAGTTACTTCCAGGTAGGCTAGGACAACGAAAGTTGTCCGGCAAATCAGGGACGCGACCAGATTAACCTGGAAATAGTCGGCTTCCCGATCCGGCCATCGTGGGGGGAGTGGAAGGAGGGGGAATCCGGAATCTTGAGGTATGTATAACTTCCAAACGGGTGATCGGATCATAATGAAACTTGATATGTAGAAAGACCACTTGTCTCGGATGTCCCATTTCAAGCCCGGACCGGATCCGATGAAGCTGAGGGGGGGGGGGGCGGAGGGGGGTCCGGAAACCTTGTGACATGCTTGGAGTGGAGCGATGGGAATGAAGCTTGCTGGGAAGAACAAGCACAAGCCCCATGTAGATCAGTGACAGAACCGTACCGGATTCGGGCATTGTGGGGAGTTAGAGGGGGGGGGGGTCCGGAATTCCGGTGATCGCAAGTTAAGGTACTTCCAGACATGCTAGGACGATGAAACTTGGCTTGAAAATTAGAGACTTGACATGATTGGCTTAGAAATAGTTAGTTCCCAGATCCGACCATTCCTTAAAGTACTAATGCTAACCGCAAAGTACAAAAAATACTTTTAAGCAAAATATACATTTTCATGATCCCTATGAGCCCATGATCATTTTTGCCTCAAGGGTTTTGCTTACAACTGAATTCCTTAAAGTACAAACAATACTTTTGAATAAAATATACATTTTCGTGCTCCTGATGATCATCTTTTTTGCATCAAGAGATGATTTTCTAGCGCCCTTAAAGTGCGCACAGCCAAATGCATTGCCAAACGATACAGTCTCGTGATTTCCAAGGACCCATGATCATTCTTATCTCAAGGGTTTTGCTTACAAATGATCACAACAAACCCGCGAATTGACGAATTCCTACTTTCATCCTCTGACCCAGCCTTGCAAGTCCCATATGAGCTTCCAGATCTTGTTCTCACTGTATTTTGTTTCCTGTTTTTTTTTTTCTTTTTTGTTATCTCTTTCTGTGTTTCCTTACTTTACTTTCAAATGCTCCACCATTTTCTCTTTCCTGTACGATAGGAAAAAAATTAACATTACATTACCTAGCCTTTGATTTTGTTTTTCATACTGAGGGGGGGGGGGTCATTATGGTCTCTCCAGAATGGTCAGTTACTTTTTTGAGTCTATGGACTTGATCTTTATCATTGGCCTAGACGATCTAGCAATTCAGTGCTGCCGAGTAATAAGGAAAATATTGTTAAAAGTAATAATATGTAATAAAGAAGGAGTACAATGCTTAAAGTTTAACTGAAAAGCCAACTTATTTTTGTGTCATTTAGTTGAATACACTGAATTGTATGGATTCTGCAAAGGGATGTTTTCCACTATCTTCTCTAGTTATGACGTTCGGAATATCTGCGGCTGTCCCCACAGCGAAAATTCTACTATGACGCGGGAAATTTTTATCTAAACACAAACAAGGCTTTTCAGTTGGCAGTGGCGATACTGGTGAAGATTGCTTAGTGCCTGAACAAAAAAAAAGTCATAAATCTTTCTTGTAAGGCATACAACAAATTAGAGGTACTGCAAATGACACGGAAGTTCCACTATTTGAAAATCGATTATTCCTGAATAGCGGAACAACCAAGTAACGTTATTTCAGCGGGTCTTCAAGCCAATTTAAGTGAATAAGTGATGGGTAACTAGATTGTCCTATCCCAGTCCTTTTCGGTTAAACTTTAATAATCTAATGAATCAGACGTGTTTCAGATGAAGGAGATTGCTCTCGAGACGAATGCACCAAATCCTTACATGATGACAATTGCAACGCTGACTGGTCACGCCCGTATTGCCGTTGGTGAACCATACACCGTAAGTGTAACATGATTTATTCTTTATCCAGGATGTGGATGGTTTGCTTCCGTTGGTACACGCACGTGTCCACGAGCTTCCTGCTGAATGGTACTGCAACGTCTTGCAACTATTTAAGTCAGGGTCTGTCAATAGCTGTCGTAGTGGGCAAGTTGGCGAACTGAGGACCAGGGAAGCCGAACCCGATGATAGCCATAGAAATCCAGCTGTAAATCAGGGACCCCGAGGAATCCGGGGAGAAAGGCAGAAAGCGTTGGAAAGCTAGTCCTCAACCATGCTCTATATCCCGGAGCTACTGGAACTACTGTACAACCTTTTCAGTGTCTCGCTGCAGTTTGTTCTGATTAAACCCGTCTTTCAACGGGATCCGAGCGGGATCAGCTACGTAGTAACATACTCTCTTGAGCAGTTTCCAGTGCCACTATGTTGTGCTCAGCACAACTTGTTATTGACAACTGTTATGTCGAGGTGTGGATGCCCAAGTCAGGGTAATTCATTCCCGTTTGTCTTAGTCCCGGACCGCAAGCTATATGACCACATGCTGAACGCTGGCCCCGGGGTCCACTGTAAAAATATAGTTCGCGACTCAGATATTTTGTGTTCATGGTCTTTTCAGAAACTGTAATGTTTTCGTAACAAGCAAAACAAAAAAGCAAACTTTCGCATGCAAACCGTTTAAGGTTCGCGTAGCGCAGGTGCCGATCTACTGATACTCCGCCCTCGGCCTGGGTGCAGTGCGTAGTTGGTGGCAAATCATCCGACGCTTTCCCGTGCTTTCCCCTAGATTTCTCTAGGTACCCATTTGAAGCTGGGTGGACTTTTGGCTTGTCTTACGGGGAAACGCCACTAACCCTCGCCCTAAACCAAACGGTCGACACAACCGAGACTCGATCCATCGACCCTTCGCTCGTGAGTTCGGCGCGCTAACCATTCGGCCACGGACGGGCAGTTTCTTTTTCCGTAACCATTTTGACCAAATAAGGGACAGAAATATACCACACTACTTTCTATACTCGTTATGACCGTGTTATTATACTGTCATAAGTCTGACTGTCCTCGAGCCTGGTCGGCTTCGACAAGTCAGGATTTCGACTTGATTAGTTGAGAACGTGATTTATATCAATTGTTCCTGTCGGAGTCAGGAGCTCAAGAGCCCGAGGTGACATTTTGATTCTGGAATTTTTACTTACAGGCGATTATGGACAACGGGCCTGCCCATCAAGCTGGTTATGCCAAGCGCATTCAAGCTGGTGGAGACCTCATTGGAGACATGGTCGAAATAAGCACTATTCGCCGAGAGGACTACGAGTTCGTTAAAGGTTAGTAGGTTTCTCTCAGTTCAGCCATTAACTGTTTCGAAACGGTCGTTCGCTGTGAATCTTCTCTTGCTCGTACTTAACTTATTGCTATGACAAGTAAAGCATCAAACTTTTGTTTTTGTCTGTGATTTAGGATTGATACATGTAATGGATGTACTGCCAGAAGTTCGATAACAGCTATAACACATTGTCTTTTTTTCGAAAAAATTTCTGTTTAGTGTTTTGTTTCGCGAAAAGATAACATTCAAAGTATAACTGAATAGGGCTGAGATCCGACAGTTTAGTTACACTTCAGTTATTTACTTAAATAGGCCTGAAAATGTGTTATGTCGTTTGTCTGCTGTCCACGGATAATCGATTTTATCAACACATGGAAATAAAGGCTTCTGTTGAAATAGGAATTTTCCGCGTCTTGGTGAATTTTGGGTTGTAGTCTTGTTGAATTTTGGGTTGTCGTGGAAGCAGCGCATATTCTGAGCGTTATTACTGGAGCCCCGGGTGAAAAAATACAAAATTGCTTAGATGAGTCAAAACAATTAATTGTATTATTTATCAGATGTAAAAATAAGCTGCCTTTTCAGTTAAACTTCAAACTTAGGTCATTACATACACGTTTAACATAAGAGTCCACAAATATTTATTATATGTTATCTAACTTGTGAGATTGTGTGCACATAAATCGGTGATTTATTTTCCGCTACGTGTGAAGTAGAGGCGTTTAGTTCTATTGTTGTTAGTCTGCTTCCCATACTTGCCTTTTTGCTCCTTTCTTGCACAGCTCACTAGAAATGATCTCTTCTCGATCAGGTGATTCAGAAATACCGTTTCTCCAAAATAACAATGCTTGTCCCATGAAATGAGCGATTTTCTTGTTAGCGGTTGTTGACTACTTCTTACTTCTGCTGACTACTTCTTGCCCTCTGGAGCGGAGCTATTCGACGCAAAATATTTGAAAACTGTGCTTGGGGTGGTTAAAAAGTGAGAAAAGCCAACCAAGAAAAAGAGTCCGAGATATTCGTAGAAACACAAAGAGGAGTCAGACGCACAAGATAGATCTGATGGCCTCTTTCGAAATGAAAAACAGTAGTTTGAAGTTTCTGACGCCCCCATTTCTAAAGAGTTGACGGTGTACATTTAAACTTTCGGTGAAGTTTGTGTTGCTTGAATGGCAAACTCGGCTCGGCCGAAAAACGGCTAAAAAGTCGTTTGTGCAAAACGAAATTATGACGGGAATTTATGAGGATTATAATTCCATAGAGGAGCTAGGGATACAGTAGAAGCAGGGACCCATAAATTTCCTGTAATGACTCGCCATTCAGGAGGCTTGTCATTTCCTATGCTTCTATGTTGCTATGTTGCCCGAGCCTCACCTAGTTTCCAAAAATTCCACTTGGGTCGAATCGGCGTTCTTGCTCAGATAGAGCCCATCCCGGGCCTCCTTGGACGTGAGACCAAAGAGACTCCTCCTTCAAGGCAATATTTATCCTCGTGGGTATTTCTCGAACTATCTGATGCTCGGTCAAGAGCGCACCAGAAATCTCTTATTGACAAGCCCCCTGAATGGCGAGTCATTACAGGAAATGTGTGGGTCCCTAGAAGGCAGAATAAGTACGAGGTGTCCTTTAAGTGGAACGCCTACGCCTTTAAATTGTCCGACAAACGGGCTATTCAGAATCAAGGTTGGTTCTGATCCAGTTTCGAATCATTTCCTGTCAGGTTCATTTCTGCTCCTTCTTGGACGCATATTCCAAGTCTCTCGGCTTCCAAGATTCAATCAAGATCCTTATAAATCTGTTTGCATCCGCTTCGTTGTTCGCTGAAGTATTGTAAGATCGTGTACCGTAAAAAAAGAATAAACAAGGCGTGAAGCAGAACGTACGTGTCTTCCTGCATGGGTTGTCGAGTTCTAGCGCAAAAGTTTACCGGTGTTTCGATGACGAGTGCAAATCGTAACCATAAAGTGACTGAAATAGCGTCAGTTCCGCACAAAGTTTTTGCAGTTGTTGGTATGCTCTTGACACTCCGCATTAGCGTTATGTTTCGAGACAAAACTTCTGTTATGACTTTCTATTTTTTTATTATTTCATTTTTATTTATGTTATGTTTTGTTAAAACGTAACATTTATTTATTTCGTATAAATAAATGTTACCCTTCCCCCGTTTATATTATCCCTAGCTGCCTTTTGGAATTATAAGCTTCTGAAATAGCCGCCTTTCGCCATTGTTTCGTTTTGTAGTCGTTTTAGTCCTTTTTCGTCCGAGCCGAGTTTTGCCAGCCGCGCAACGCAAATTTTACCTAAAGCTTCAAGGTCCGTCGACAACTCTTTCACACATAAGGACAGAAAAAGATTTAGAGTGTTGTTTTTAATTTTGGGGGACAATGTAGACCATCAAGTCTATCTTTGTTTTGTAATTCTTTTGTTTCATGATTTCCCACTTTTTGGATCCCAAAATGTAAGTGGAGGGATACCTAGGACATCGCAAAAGTTGCCCGTCTGTCCGTCAGTTCTGGGACGGACAGACGCAAATTTTACTATTATTTTAAATTATTATATGTTATCTAACTTGTGAGATTGTGTGCACATAAATCGGTGATTTATTTTCCACTACGTGTGAAGTAGAGGCGTTTAGTTCTGTTGTTGTTAGTCTGCTCCCCATAAGGACAGGAAAAGATTTAGAGTGTTGTTTTTAATTTTGGGGGACAATG
The DNA here is from genome assembly GCA_023053555.1 of Branchinecta lindahli. Taxonomy (NCBI): domain Eukaryota; kingdom Metazoa; phylum Arthropoda; class Branchiopoda; order Anostraca; family Branchinectidae; genus Branchinecta; species Branchinecta lindahli. The sequence goes on from JAKZAO010000001.1 coordinate 10,451,852, forward strand.
TAGACCATCAAGTCTATCTTTGTTTTGGAATTCTTTTGTTTCATGATTTCCTACTATTTTGGATCCCAAAATGTAAGTAGAGGGATACCCATGACATCGCAAAAGTTGTCCGTCTGTCCGTCAGTTCTGGGCTGAAGGGGGAAATAGAAGGCGAGACAACCACTCCGGTGAAACTACGTAACTCGTCATCAGTTTACTTCTAGCACAGCAAGGTGAGGGGAGTTCATCCTGCATAGCGGGCTTGTGATAGCGCTGGTTATTGAGGAACGGAGTGACGAATCGGTGAAGGTTTTCAGCCAACAGTGGTTTGGTGAATTGTTAATTCTTTGCTTCTTTTTCAGGCAAATCCGAATACGAGGACGTCCTCCAGTGCAACAACCTGCCATCAACTCGAACTCCTCGCGGTCACCAGTCCCCTGCTGCATTCTTGATTACCGTTAGTGGTCTAGAAAAGGTAAGCCATCTGTATACTAGGTTGTTGGAAAATTGGAAAAGATTACCGTTTCAAGCTTGGTCCCTGTAAATTTTCTAGCGGCCCGGTTTCCGCTAGTCTTGTTCAGCAGTCTTCGGATCGAGCTCTATTCGCCCAGGTATAAGCTTTAATATATATAAGCTTTGGACGTTAGTGACCTTTTCAACTTCTTTACCTTAAAGTTTTGTGCTTTCAGAGCGCGGATTACTTTTCTGCACCGGAGATTCCGGCTCTGCCAAACGCGCTTGGCGCCGTTTTTTATCCATGTTAGCTTTTTCTCTGCATCTTCTAAGAAATAATTTTCTCATTTTGTCGGCACTCCGGCCCGTTTCATAAGATTTATTTCCAACCCATTTCTAAATTAGGTGGTTTAACATGTTTATTGGTTCCAATTCGCTACCGAGAGCGCGGATTACTTGTCTGCACCGGAGATTTTGGCTCTGCCAAACTCTATTGGCGCCGTTTTTTATCCATGTCAGCTTCTTCTCTGCATCGTCTAAGAAATAATTTTCTCATTTTTTTCGGCACCCTTGCCCGTTTTATAAGATTTATTTCCAACCCATTTCTAAATTAGGTGGTTTAACATGTTTATTGGTTCCAATTCGCTACCGAATTCGGTAATCACCGGACATTTGTTTAGTCCGCATGCTTTGAGCATAAGTATTCATCCAACCCTGACTGCGAATTATATTTAATGGTGGGAAACGGATAGATCGGCTGAGATTTGCTCCAGGGTTATCTCGGCCCTCCTGGGCAAGGATCCTCTTCGAGCTATAGCTAGAGGAAACAAACCTACAGTCACAGCTCTAATTCAAATTAAAGCTAGCTAGAGTCTGGAGAGGACTCTTGCCAAGAAGGGCCGAAATATCGCTGGGACAATTCTCAGCTGACTTCTCCCTTTAGTGCCATCAAATGCTACTAACTTCGTGTCCAAACCTTTGACCTTTTCTGAATGCTTTTCCTTGATTTTGACTTTTAATGGTTTCTTTTTTTTGGTAAGGTGAAAATATCAAGAAAAATGTTAAATTAAGAGTAGAATAGGAAAGAGAATAAAATTTAAAAGTAAAAATGGAAAGAGTAGATGCCACACTTGTGTCACTGAGTGGAGGAGGAGGGAAAATAAATAAATAGAAAGGATCAATGTGACTAGGTTAGGCCCTTCTAGAAAGACACTAGACCTGCTGCTCGCAATCGAAATAATATTTGCCGTTGTAAACGGATAACACAGCGCGGTGAGAGCAGGGGCGTAACTACCCTTCTAGGGTTGGGAGGGGGACAATGCCATAAGACATAAAGGATGTACTACATCATTCTTCCATTGATGCTTTAACTTTTCTCGTAAATTCAAGTGTAAATTCTAGAGAACGTCATCAGTCTAGGACGATTTATGCCAAGGTTTATTAATGTTTCGTAAACATATAACATAGTATGTTTTTATAAGCCCTTCCTGTGCCTTACCTGTGGGATTTACTTCAGCCTGATCGCTTTTTTTTTTAAACCTATAAATGGCTTTCGAACTCATAGCTGAGGTTGATTTTGGTGGTGCATATGTGCCTGTGATAGTTCAGTCGTGGAAAATTAGTTTCAAGTTGCCTAATGGTTTGCTTTGGTTTTTCGATAATATGCCGAAATGTGACTTTACTTAACATACTGCCGCAACTAACCCTGAAAATTTTCAAGCCATAAGCTCTTAGAGTTATAAATTACACGCCAATCTCGGTTTAGTTTTCACCGAGCTGGGATGGTGGGGGGGGGGGCGAAGAGTTTAGATCGTTCCATCTCCGATGATTCCCTGGTTGTGAGCTTTAAGCGGTCGATTGTAAATTGAAAATCGAGAAGCTTGCAAGAGAAGCATATGTCTCTTTAGCTTGCAAGAGAAGCATATGATACTTGAACGACTTCTCCGTTGGTGGAAGGCACTTTAGACTGTTTCTCTTATGGAACAAGTGCACTCGCAGATCATTGAAGCTAGCAAAATCTTCTGTTCGCTTGCCATATGCAGTAACAATTATAAAAGCATTTTGACTTTTTTTTAAATGTGTAGTGCGTGACATGTCATGTCGCTCGTAATTCTAGCCCGGCCAAGACAGCAGTGCGGGAAGCGGGTCATTAAACATTCATGTTTCGCTAATTAATCACATAGTCCCATGATTTGGTGTTTTTCCCATGTGACACGTCATATGGTAATTAGACCATCCTTTTTCCACTTCCTCGTTTTCCACGCTCTGCTTCTCTTGTGTGGTTTCATGCTTTGCACACTTCCCTTATAGTATCCTATGGACTTAATCAAAATCCGCGATTTCTTTTTTCGACCATAATGTTAGTAAAGGAAGATTGTTGATATCGTAATTTGTTCGTTCGTCTGTAAACTCGATAATTCTCGAAATGGTGGAGATAATATGTACTACAGGTTAGTACAGTACGGATCAAGTTCGTAGACGGGCCCCGCAGCCCTGTATTTAGGGGCATGGGAGAGGTTACAAGTTGCGGCAGGAAAAACAGTCTGCCCAAGCCGACTAGAGTTTTCAAATATGGGGTAAGAAGGGGGTCCCGTCATAACCCCCACACGTCATAACCCCCACACGTCATAACCCCCACAAAATCCGTCACTACGCCCACATTTTCCGACAGTTCACCCACACGTCACAAGGCCCACATTTTTCGACAGTTCGCCTACACGTCAGTTCGCCCACACGTCAGTTCACCCACACGTCAGTTCACCCACACGTCAGTTCGCCCACACGTCAGTTCACCCACCGTCAGTTCGCCCACACGTCAGTACACCCACTCCTAAAATCCGACAGTTCCCCCACACGTCAGTTCGCCGACCGTCAGTTCGCCGACCGTCATAACCCCCACACGTCATAACCCCCACACGTCATAACCCCCACACGTCATAACCCCCACACGTCATAACCCCCACACGACATAACCCCCACACGTCATAACCCCCACACGTCATAACCCCCACACGTCATAACCCCCACACGTCATAACCCCCACACTTTCCGACAGTTCGCCCACAACAAAGACCCACCGCCAATTAATTCAGAAAACCCGACTGAGTCAACGGTCAAAACCCAGGGGACTAAATAGAAGGGCCGATGTTTGCGCATTTTAACGAAGGCAAAAAATTCATTCAGAATCGCCGGAAGCTTGCTGTCAGATCGGATAGCTTTGATTTCTTTTACGAAAAGAAAAAAAAGACGAAAGAAAACACGCAGGGATCAGAGAAGGAAGCTCGTCCTTCTCGCTCGTTAAAGTACATACGAGCAGGGGCGTCGCAAGGGGGGGGGGTGCAGCACCCCCCCAACTTTTTGAGATTCGGTAAAATTTGGGGCCGGAGGAGGAAAACTGTTTGGTATTTTTTCGATAGCTGAACTATTCGGTATATTTACGGAGATTCGGTAGTTATACAGAATCCCAAATAGGCTATCGGTACAAATCTATTTGGTATAATGATCGGGATTCGGTATAATTCCCAGTATTCGGTAGTTATCACGAATTCGGGGAGAGAATTTACGGAAATTATTTGGTAATTGTTCGATGCCAGAACTATTCGGTATATTTATGGAGATTCGGTAGTTACACAAAATCCCGAATAAGGTATCGGTCTAGAATTATTCGGTATCATAATTGGGATTCGGTAATTTATTCGGTATAATTTTCAGGATCCGGTAGTTACCACAAATCCCTACTTTTGTTCCAGTTTCGACGAAATTATACCGAATACGAAAATTATTCGGTACTGTTTCGATATCAAAACAATTCGGTATAATAACCGAGATACGGTAGTTATACAGAATCTCGAACATGCTATCGGTCTAAACTTATTTGGTATAATAACTGGGATTCGGTAAAATCGCCATTCGGGAGTTACCACGAACCTCGGAAGAGGTCGAGTGAAGCACTGGTTGCAGACAAAAGGACTGATTTATGATCTCATCGATAGTCCTTACTTTTACTTTGGATCCCAAAATCAAGATTTAATCATGAATCTTAATATTCTATATTTTGCGGAAGGGTGCGTCATTTGATTGGGGTTTTAAGACAGTTTTCAGGATTGGGATTTCGAAACATTAAAAGCTAAAATCTGGATGGAAATAGTTAAATTTGGCAGGAAAAAGCTAACTTAAATAAACTTTATGTGATCATGGGTAGTATTGACTATGGTAGAGTAGCTGCTGCTGCCGGAACGTCGCTCCATCCGGTTTCTGGAACTTCTTAGAGCATCTGTATTTAATCCACGGTTAATGATAGAATTTGTAAGATAAGCAGTTAAATTTTAGCCTACAGGAAAAAAAATCTCGCCTGCGGCGCTCACTTTCTGTGATTATGGGTAGTATTGACTATACTACAGTAGCTACTGCTGTCGGAACGTCGCTCCATTCGGTTTCTGGAACTTCTTAGAACATCGGTATTTAATCCACGGTAAATGATAGAATTTGTAATAAGCAGTTAAATTTTAGCCTACAGGAAAAAAAAAAGATTCTGAAAATTCGCCTGCGGCGCTAGATTTATTTTTCTCTTGGGTATAATAGATAGAAGCTGTTACTGCAATCGTGCCCGGCAATATATTCTCCAAGTGGCCTTCGCCAAAACGTCACTTAATTAAGTTGGCTTATCGTCTTTCATGCTGCCCTTTAATGTTACTTTTCCTACGTAATCCTTTCTGTTCCATAATTTAAAGCTCGAATTTTCAGTTTCTAGGATTCGGTAAAAAATTTCAGAGATTCGGTAAAAATTTTGGCTCTGCACCCCCCCAACGAAAATGCACTTGCGACGCCCCTGCATACGAGGTCCTGGCGGGTTGCATTTCAATCCCTTAAAGGACACGTCGTAGTTATTATAGTAATTCATTCTGCTTCAGTATTATTTCCATCCATTCTCGATGCAGAGATGCTCAACTTCATAAGTGTATCCTATTTCCTCTATTAGCAACACACTGATCATCACGCTTGCCATGTTTCTTCTCTTTGCGTGACGTATTAGGCACCCGATCATTGTATACGAGGAGCTTACTCGTCCGAAGACCGGTTATGCAAATTTTGCCAAGATTGTCGTTCAAGGTAAGGGAGATGGAAAGAGGCTAAAAATAGCCGAAGCCGTGTTTAATTTTCTGTTAGCATATCTTAGTTGTAAAGTGGTCAACTACATCTGAGCAGAAACACAATGTAGTTCGAGGTTCTTTTACATCATATCTTACTAAAATTTTGCTTCGGTAGAATAGATTTGATATTTCACTGCGAGAAGTCGAGCTTTCCATGCGATAAGGCTGCGCTTCATTTGAGGCCGGTTTGAGGCGGCAAAGCCATTCCTGGTGCGCGAGAAAATTAAAAAGGACTTGCCACCTCCAATAGGCCGCAAGTGAAGCGTAGCCTTATCGAATGGAACGCCCGACTCTATGCAGTGGAACTTATAGGACCTCTCTGCCTTTTCGATTATCCCTAGCTTACTTGTGGAATTACAAGTTTCAGAAATCCCCACCCTTCGCCAGTGTTTTCTTTTGCACCTACGGCTTTTTAGCACTTCTTCGACTTAGTCTAGTTTGTCAGTCACGGAGCAAAGCCTCAAAGGTCCGCCAATTGACCCTTTAAAAATAAGTGAATGATAAGCTCCAAAATGTTATTTTTTTCATTTTCCAGGCTCTTTTTCTTTGTTTTTCCAGTTTTTAACCACGGCGTGCTGGCCCGGCCCGATACTGAAGTTTCCTGTTGGCGAACGGCACTGAGACTACCGAAAGCTTCTGTTTCTGTCCGGTCCGGCAATAATAACATTGAATATAATACTGCGGGTGTGTGTATCTGGCTCGGTCATTGAACATGCATCGTTATGTCAAGTGGGAGTGGGAGACACGAGGGGAGAAAACTAAAATAGGACGAGTATACCATTAAAAATGAATGCTTCGATTATTATTACTTCATATAAGTACAAGTTATTTTATTCATTTTTGTATGGCGAAAAGGTCAAATTCGGCGGCAACGCTGTGACAGATACTTTTGAAACAATAAAATTCTATTCTATTCTAAGATAAAACATGGTAAAGAAGAACATTTCAAATATATTGAGCAAAAACTTGGTCGCAGAAAGGGACTAGAAATTTATGCACACGTGAAACAAAAATAAAAGCACAGACACGAAATTTACACGGTTTCAAATATGTGGAGTGAGGAGAATGTATACTTCAGAAGAGCAACAGTTAATAAAGAGACAAAAAGGGCATCTGCCGATTAAGCGTGATTAAGCGTTGGAGGGGGATTAAGGAAAATTTCTGGCACGCCTAGACATCAAACGGGTGGAGCGATTGGATGAAACTTGGAAGCTAAAAAGGTCATTTACCCTAGATGTTCCATTTTTGGCTCCCGGAAGGATTTGGCTTCGGGAAGTCGGAGTGGGGTGTCGGACATTACCCGGAAATGCTCAGATTCGAGTGAAACTTGATGGGTTGTGTGTTCCAAATGTTCCAAATGTCCCATTTCTAGGTTAAAACCGCGTCTTTCGACGGCGGGAGGTTGGAAGGGGGGTATTTTGTGACGTTTTCATTTACTTTCTGTACTGCCTACTCGTAGCAAGTGCCATATGAGCTCGCAACTCTGGTCGTATAAGAACTTGAACTGTTCGAGCTACAGTAAGTTTTGTTTGCAGCCATTCTTAGAGTATACTTAGCAAAGCCGGAATAGGAAATTACTACAGAAACAGGCAACGCTTGAGATTCGCCCACACTTCAAGTGCAGGAAAAGGCTTATGAGGTCAGAAAAAACATGCTGAACAAGATCGACCCT